>JAIPUX010001880.1:88812230-88851205 GCA_020142125.1 Phrynosoma platyrhinos
AGAGAGGAAGGCCACATGCTAGATGGATGAAATCTATTAAGGAGGTCACAGGTATGAAGTTACAGGATTTAAGCAGAGCAGTGGAGGACAGAGGGTTTTGGAGATGTCTCATCCATAGGTTGGCCGTGAGTCAAGAGCAACACAAGGGCAGTTAACAACAAAAAGGAGGACTAGTCACACATTACCTCACTGAACATATAAACGTCACTTTGAGGCTTGAGCCACAAACCCAGGAAGGGGTTGTAACGGTAAATGAGCAGGCTGAGTGACAGCAGCACAAGGGCTAGAACTGCAGGGCAAACCTGGAAAGGAGATTCTATCACAGTGCAACCCTTATGTTTGTTTCCTTGGAACTACAATACACACACATGCACACACACACATACACACACACACATCATGTACTCACTCCCTGCATGATCTGAGGAATTAGAAAAGAGGCTTCATGTAGTATCCTGCTCTGATGAAGTAAAGGAATAGCATGATTTACCTCTATAGTACTCTATCTCTAGAATAATTTAGTTAAATGAATAATTTTATATGGGGAAAGGAAGCACTGAGAGAGAAAAAGAAGGAAACCATGTGAGGATTGCACCATTCTGGAAACACATCTGGGAGATATCAGGGTTTGGACATACATCTAACATCACAACCCACATCACAAACAAGACACACATGAACTAAAATATGTCACTTTTCTGTTGAAGAGTGGTGGTGGTTTTTATTTCAGGAGAACATTTGGATGGGGAAACAACAAGAAGGCTCAAGAAATATCAAAAAGCAATATTAAATGTTGAAATATAAATTAACACAAACTCATAATCTGGACGAACTATGAGACACAATGAAGGAAGAGCTTGAGGTCATATGCTTACTCTCATAGTTCACAAAATTTGTCATAGTGTTATGTGAGCGAGCCTTGAATAAATCTAGAGTTCACACCACATTGTCTTTTTCTATGCTCAAATTCCATTAGTTAATTCACATTTTGTGATGAACTATGGATACAGAGAGAAAGAGAGAGGGAGGTGCAGTTACATCACAGTCTGTGATGTAACGGCAGAAAAAGAAATATATGCTTTAGTATTACATTGAATTAAATCATAGAATCATATTCTATATTGTGATAATAATTGAAAAATAGTAGTAATACTTTTAAAAGTTATTAATGGCTGTTAACAACAGAAGTGATGGTGATCATACCAGTAATGAGTAGCAGTAAATCAGCCAGACTGGGCTAATATTGAAGAAATAACTAAGAGCCAATTTTGTATTTCCGAGAGCATATCCTTCAATATATCCCAAGACTTTCTTATAGATGATCTGAGATCCTCCCACTATTAAATTCTATAATAATTCTTTCATGTTTTTGAGCTTATAGAAGCTTCACACCAACCACTACACTCTTCTACAGAATGGGTTCTTGCTGTTTTTTCAAAAAGTAAATTACAAAGAGAATCACAATGCCATTGTCTTTTTTTTAAGCATTTTTAAAAACATGCACAGAAAGACAACAATTATCTTTGTGGTGGCACAATTTTTCCCATGTAAATGGAATGCTTCAGGGTGGGCTTTTTGAAACAGAGCCCTCTGTATTAGTTGCATTGATATGAGTAGGCTTTTACACATCAGAAGGAACTTCACAGGGCCTGAGTAAAAAGGTTAAAGGGGAAAGTGTACCCCCCCTTCCAGCAGTAACAACTGAATTTCTCATCACAAGGAACTCACATATGGGAACAATATGACAGCTAGTCTCTTAAATGTATGCTTTTGCTTTACCAGGGCAATTGATATGTTGTGTAAGGAACGTTGCAGGGCATGTGGCTGCTGTGAGATGACCTCATGGCTGAAGGTAAGTAGTGAGGCAGGAGGCCAAAGTTCAAGTGTGACTTTGTTAGTACCAAAGAAATACAGTTATTTTACAATAGCTCTGCACCCTGGAGTGTCTTACTTCCTCCATAAGTCTGAAAGGTTTTATTGTTAAGAAAGTATGCTGAGCTATGGCTCTTTTATTTAAAGAAAAGGCAGGAACATAAAGTGCATGGAAAAAGAAGCTGTTTTAAATAGAAATATTCATAATGTAGGGAAATTCATGTACGTATTATTGTTATATCCTCACCATCCTTTTGATATATTAGTACATGTTCATGGAACACAACACAATGCACAATTGGGTCTCAGCAACTTCTGGTTGGAATGTGGGAAGGGAGAGCATGCTGTCACAGGAAAGAGAATAAAAAGTCTTAGTGTACCTTAAAGAACAACATTTTTTATGATTCTGTAAACCAAACCTCATTTCATCAGTTGTATGATGAAGCAACAATCATAGTCAGATACCCCACATCTTAAGTCAATGCACACTATGTGAAATTGTTCGGGCAATTTATTTGCATTGGTCAAAAAGATAGTACTTTCAAATAGCACTAGATCAAACTGATAACATCTCTTTAGCAAGTAGTCAACTTGAGCTGCTAGAATATACCTGAAGTATCATAGTACAGTTCTTGTACTTTATAGTGCATCCAATAATAGAAGAAAATTAAAAATACACAGACAATATTGCGTGATCTAGGTATATTTATTGTATCATCTTGAGTTTCTGATTTTTCTAAATACATTAATTGTTGTCTCACAGTATTTGTAACACACTATACAAGTCTGTGCTGGGGAACACCTATAGGTCCATTGACTTATAAAATAAAAAGGTTTGTAATTACATTGTAGTTTTTTTATTGCACTATGTGTTTGTAGTCCTTAACATTTTTAGTTTACCAGTTATTAACAGGCATTAAAATTGTTCTTAAAATTGTTAAAATTAATTTATACAATATATATTTATTAATATTACCCAGTATTTTTTTGATAAACCATGATTTATTGATATCCTAAAATACAATACAATACAATACAATACAAATCCTTATGTGTATGTCTATGCACACCACACACAGTTACTTGAAGCCTCATACATAAGTTGAAGAGTAGCAATCAGCTCCACCCCAGAACTGAAAAGGACAGGTTGCACACCTGTAACAGTATTTCTTCAAGTGGTCATCTGCGAATTCACACAAATGGGTTTTGTCTGTGCATGCACAGCCAGCTTGGAACCTTCTGGAATCACTAGGCAGAAGTTGGATTGCAACTTTTTGAGGTAGCTCCGCCCACCTCTATATAGGCTCAGCGTTCCCGCTCACTCGTCAGTTCCCAGTACGCTGCTTACAAAGTGACAGCAAGATTATCAACTTAGAGCAGGACACGACTGAGGGGAGGTTGGGCGGGATTTGTGTGAATTCACAGATGACCACTCGAAGAAATACTGTTACAGGTGTGCAACCTGTCCTTCTTCTTTGTGGTCTTTGCGAATCACGCAAATGGATTATTCAGACTAGCAAGCTAATGTCCTTGGAGGAGGGAGTGTCTTGACACAAGGCTTAGAGGTGCAAACAAGAAGTTTTATTGGCACAAAATTAGCCAAGGTAATAAGCACCTGAGCTTTCATAGGCATCAAATTCAAGTACATCAGGAATTGATTGTAACCCAACAGTCAGCGAGTTTCAAGTGCAAATGGAATAATAGTAAACAGTTGCATAAACTCAAGTCAGAATTCAAGAAGAACCCATATTGGTCATTCATTAACAATAAATAAACGTTCATTTGAAACATTACTGTATATACATTTGTAATGTAAACCAGCATTCAATATAGATTCATCTGAGCAAAACATAACAAAGTTACTAGAAGGACATTCAATGAAGTCCAGATAATAATACTGCTTTACTAAAGGTAGCCTCTTGCCTGGACCAAGTGTCCAACCTATAGTGTTTAATAAAAGTCATTGGTTGGGACCAGACAGCTGCCCTACATACATCTTCTAAAGGGATGCCAAATAGAAAAGCAGATGATGAAGCTACCGCCCTTGTAGAGTGCGCACGCACCCAGCCCGGTGGAGTCTTGCCTGCTAGTTTGTAGCATAAGTGGATAGTAGAAGTCACCCACTTGGATAGTCTTTGTGGAGTGACTTCTTGTGTTGAGAATAACACACAAAAAGTCTCTCCGAGCGCCTCGAGCTCGAGGTACGATCCAGATAAAAGGACAAAGTCCTATGAACATCTAGTGTATGTAGTCTTTGTTTGACCTCAGTGGTCGGGTTTGGGGCCAGGGTGGGTAGCATGATGTCCTGGTTGACATGGAAGGCAGACACCACTTTCAGTCAAAAGGTGATGTTGGTACAGAGGACCACCTTATCTTTATGAAACTGAAGATACGGCTGGTCCATCCTCAGGGCACATAGTTCACCAGCCCGGTGAGCCAAAGTCAAGGCTACCAAGAATGCCGTTTTCCATGTCAAGAGTCTAATGTCCACAGTAGCCATCAGCTCAAAGGGCTTCATAGAGGGGTTAGACAGTACCAAATCCAGTCTCCAAGCCATCGTTGGTACCGAGGATGGCAGGTGTAAGTTGTTGAGTCCTTTCAGAAACCTCTTGACCAAGGGGTCAGAGAAAAAAGACGGCCTGCCCTCCAGCTGGTAGTGAGAACAAATAGCGGAGAGGTAACATTTGATATGAGCAAGGCAAAGTCCTGATTCAGAAAGAGCAAGAAGAAACTCGAGTACCGTCGGTACCAAGACACAGGATGGAGAAATTCCTTTAGATGTGAGGAAATCAGTGAACTTGTTCCATTTGTAGAAGTAGGACCTTCTGGTAGAAGGTTTTTGGGCTGCTTTAATTACTGTCTGTAGTCCAGCTGAAAGTGAGTCTAAGGTTGGATTCTCTACGCTACCAGAGGCAGTGAGTCCAAGTCTGGATGTCAGACTCTGCCCCCATGCATCGTGAAGAGATCTGGACAGTAGTCCAGTCGGTAGTAGGTTTGTTGAGACAGATGGAGAAGTGGAGCGAACCAAGGTTGTCTTGGCCACCACGGAGTGATCAAGATGGCATCTGACTTGTCGGTTTGCATCTTGGTGAGCACTCTGGTTATGAGAAGAAATGGAGGAAAAGCGTAGAACTTCTTTCCGTACCACATGAACTGGAAGGCATCGCCTCGAGAAGCTCGGGTTGGAATCCTCAAACAAAACTCTGTGCAATGAGTGTTGTCCTCCGTGACAAAGAGGTTGATGTCTCTGGTCCCCCAGAGAGAGAAGAGATGGGGAACTGTCTCGGGGTGGAGACACCACTTGTGACACGGGTTGGAGGATCTGCTGAAACTGTTGGCAAGTTCGTTCTCCTGTCCAGGAAGATGAATGGACTGGAGGAGGATGTTGTGGCCGATGCACCAATCCCAGATGTGAAGTGTGATGTTGAGCAAGGTCGAAGATTTGGTCCCGCCTTGTTTGTTCAGGTAGTACATGATGGTAGTGTTGTCCTTCATGAGCAAAACAACTTTGCTGGATAAGTCTATCTGGAAGGCCCTGAGCGCCTTCTCCACAGCCAGCATCTCCAAGGCTTTGCTATGAAGGTCCTGTTCGTCCCTGGACCACAAACCTCTCACTGTCAGTCCTCTGGAGTGTGCCCCCCAACCTTCCATTGATGCATCTGTGGTGAGGGTGATCTCTGGCTGAGGAGGTAGAAACGGCATCCCCGAACAGACATTGTCGGAATGGAGCCACCAACGAAGAGATGATGCCACTTGAGGTGGGATGGTGAGCCATTTTGAGGGGGAGTCGGAGGTGGCATCAAATGAGGACAGGAACCAAGACTGAATGAGTTGGAGGCGAAGTCTTGCCCATGGCCTTACAAAGGTTGTTGAGGCCAAATGTCCCATTACTGTCTGTACCAGATGGGCCTGAACCTTGCCGCGGTTGAGGCAAGTTCTGATGGAAGTAGTCAAGGCTGTGAACCTGTCTTCTGGGAGGGAGGATTTCTCCAACTTTGAGTCCAAAATCGCTCTGATGAATCTCACTCTTTGGGCAGGTATGAGGGAGGACTTCTCATGGTTGACCTTGAGTCCCAACGAATTGAGTAAATTGAGGGTAAACTGGATATCGTTGAGGAGTTTGTCTTGGGAGGGAGCTGTGAGAAACCAGTCATCGAGATAGGAAAGCGGCGACCGGGGCCATGCATTTGGTGAAGACTCTCAGTGCCGAGGACAGTCTGAACTGAAGGACTTTGTATTGATAGTAGTCGGTGCCCACTGCAAAGGCCAGGCATCTGCGATGTTCTTCCCGGATGCTGATGTGAAAATAAGCATCTTTGAGATCGATGGTGGCGAACCAATGGTCCTTCTGCAAAAGAGGCAAAATAGAAGACAGGGTTGTCATGCAAAAACATCTGTATTCAATAAAGGCATTTATTGCTCTTAAGTCCAAAATGGGCCTGAGGCTCGAGTCTTTCTTAGGTACAATAAAGTAGCAGGAAAAGAAACAGCATCGAGCCCAACAGTTGGGAACGGGTTTGATTGCTCCTCTGTCTTTCAAGGCACACACTTCATTGAGTAAGGTGTCAGAGGGGGATCTGATAACAATAGCTCCAGTTGGTGGAAGCTCTTCGAATTCCAGGGCATAGCCCCTCTTAACGATGTCAAGCACCCAGGAATCGGAAGTGATGTTGGCCCAGATGTTAAAGAAGGGCCTTAGTCTGTTATCAAAGGTGTTGATGGAGTGCGTGGCAACACATCATTGTTTCCTTCTGGTTTCGAAGGATTTTTGTTGGAACATCTGCCTTTGTTGTTGTTGTCGACGGCCAGAGGAAGAAGATGGACATGGAGCTTGTCTTTGTCATGATTGGCCTTGGGATTGGCGTCTTGCTGGAAGGGACACTGAGAGGTTGGATACCATGGTCTTGGCTGGTAGTATCCGAACCTTCTCCGGAAGGGTTGGGACGGTTGTTTGTGTGCAGCAGTCTTCATTTTGTATTTTAAGTTAAGCTTTTCCTCGGTGTCTTTATGAAAGAGTCCGGATTGGTTGAATGGTAAATCTTCAATAGTAGATTTAGCTTGAGTTGTCAAGTCGGCTGCTCGCAACCATGCATGCCTGCGAAGTAGAATGGTGTTAAGTAATGTCTTTGAAGAGCATTCCGTGAGATTACGGGCTGTGACTATTTGTTGAGTGCCTACTGAATGTGTCTCTTGCTGAAGAGCAAGGGCATAAGGTCTATGTAAGTGCTCAAGGATTGGCGTAAGCTTCTCCATGAGTTGGTGAGTATAGGCATCCAAACATCCCACATAATTTGCCACTTTAAGACCCAGAACAGAATGCGAATATGATTTTTTTGCCAAGAAATCAATCTTTTTTCCCTCTTTATCAGCCAGTGAGGTGGATGATTTTGAAGTGGGGACATATTGTGCTCCTTCCACTATGTCAGAGTTTTGGAGTGGATGATCTGCCATCCATACAGGTTTCGGATCGGCTATTTGATAGAGATTATCCATCCATTTGGAGATGTGTGAGGCAGATGTCGGTATCTCCCAAGACTTTTTCAGTATTTTGGCCAAGGAAGGCATATAGGGGATAGCTGGCCTTTCAATCAATCTACTCAGAGTCCATTTCTTGAGTTAGCCGAGATGGTCCTGGAGATGCAAAAGGGGAGGAACGATGCATTGGAACTGGAGAGAGAGGAGGCTGCTGAACTGCAGGAAGACGGTGAGACGACAGTACCAGAGAAGGAGGGGGCTGCTGTATAGCAGGAATGGAGTATAGCTTCTGAGCCAAAACTGGGAGGGGCTGCTGGATAGCAGGAAAGGATTGGAACTGGCGTCTCTGCTCTTCCATGAGGAGCAACTGTTTGGGTTGAACCGGAAGCATGTAGCTGTTGGAAGCCTCATTGTAGACCAGCTGTGGAAACCTGGTGATCCATGGATCCGAGGCCGGATAAGTGGAAGCCTGTTGTCAAATTTGAACTGGAACAGGAGAAGATGATGGGTTATCTTCAGATCCAGTATTACAGGCCGAAGATGGAGAAACGGCAGGAAGCATAGCCGGACGTGGTGTCGGAGCAGGTGGCTAAATTTCTGCCTCAGATTCAGTGTCAAGGCACACCATCGGAGAGGTCGGTTTCAAACCCGATGGGCCCATAGAAGTCGGAACGGACAACACCATTGCTGGAGGCATTGAGCGTGATAACATTGGGGTTCTGAGGGTCTCCCCAGATCGAGACTTGCTCCTAGAGGTCACGGGTTGTTCCCTGTCGATGGAATGATTGGGAGACACAAATGGGCTTTTTTGGAAGAAGAGGGGGCCTCATCGATAGTCTCCAAATGTTTACATTTGGAGGAACTCTTTCCACCCCTTTCCAAGCCCTTAGGACTCCTCTTGGATCTCTCCCTGGATCTTCCCCTTTGTTGTGGGG
Source organism: Phrynosoma platyrhinos (assembly GCA_020142125.1). Classification (NCBI taxonomy): domain Eukaryota; kingdom Metazoa; phylum Chordata; class Lepidosauria; order Squamata; family Phrynosomatidae; genus Phrynosoma; species Phrynosoma platyrhinos. Next base: position 88,820,513 of record JAIPUX010001880.1, read on the forward strand.
GGTCCGAGGAAGGCTTTCTTATGGCTACGGAAGCCAAAACTGAGGCTGGAGACTCGGTCTGCAAGGCCTTTTCCCAAAGAGCCACCTTGAGTTTGACCATACAGTTCTTCAAGGCCTGCGGAGTCATTTTCCTGCACATTTTGCAGGTTGTAGAATTGTGGGTCTCTCCAAGGCAGAAGATGCACTCATCGTGTTGGTCAGAGGTCAGCAACTTAGAGTTGCAAGAAATACAATGTTTGAAGGAGGCCATGTCATTGAGTTGAGGGTGAGGTGAAAACAAGGTCAAGGAAGTCCAAGTCAGATTATAATCAGGAACACCAAGTTTTGAGGAGTAATCAAAGGCAAAGTCATAGAACAGTCCGAGGTCAATTATCAGAAAACAGTCGCAATCCGAAGAATAGTCAAAATCATTAAACAAGAAACTGCACTAGTGACGAGGTTCCTTGCAAGGTGCAAAAGTGGTGGATGAAAGGAACTGAGGAGTGAGTGGGAATGCTGAGCCTATATAGAGGTGGGTGGAGCTACTGCCAAAAAGTTGCAATCCAATTTCTGCCTAGTGATTCCAGAAAGTTCCGAGCTGGCTCCGCATGCACAGACAAAACCCATTTGTGTGATTCGCAGAGACTACGAAGAAGAAATAAAGTGCACTCCAATCGAGAAAAAGACAAAAATGATCCATGGTACAATATGAAGGAGGTTCAAATGAATCTTCAGCCTCCAGGTAAATCACAGTCTTTAAAAGGGCAAGGAGATGGAGAAACTGCTTATAGTTCATCTATACTGTGCTGAATAAATGTCAAGAAGTCTCCAAAAGTCTCTATTACTGACTGACATCTGTTATGCCAACGGACAGCTGTCAGAAGCTGACAGCTATCATGTCAGTGCATAGTAGATCTACTGTGCATATTAATTTGAAATTGAAAGGAATTATCCAAGGTGCTGAACTCTGTCCCCAAATAGGTTCAGCACCTTTCATGAAAGAGATATTAAAGATGATCCATCACCATCATCATCATCATCAACAACAACACCATCATCATCACAAGAAGGACAAAGATGAGAATGCAATGAGGAAGAGGAGGACACATTCTGTTTAAACCCACAAAAATATATTCATAGAAATCTTAGGAGCTGAACAAGGCTGCAAGGTCATCTAGTTCTAATGTTCAAGTAAAATCTCTTTTCTTCTAATTTGAATCCATATGTTTATTTTCTAGTTTCTGGAGCAGCAGAAAACATCTTTTTCATGTGTCTCTTCAAATAGTTAAAGATGGCTAGCCTATCATCTCTCTGTCTTCTCTTTTCCAAGCTAAATATAGCTAACTCCCTAAATTATTCCTCATATGGCTTTTTTTCCAGACCTTTGATTATCTTGGTTGCTCTTCACTTCTGACTAGATGTCAATGAGTCTCCAAAAGTGTCCATTTATGACTGCCCACTGTCTTGCCCACTGATGGTCAGTTGCAGCTGATGATTCCTACATCAGGTGGATAATAAATCCACTCTGGGTATACCTTTGTTGATATTCACTTTGACTACAAGTTTATTGCAGAATGCAGTGATCTGTTCACTATTGTCAGGATGTTTCCAACAGGCAGCCAAACATACCTTGACTCTTTGTTTACTGCATTCATTTCTCCTGCAGCAAAACAAGAGGCAGACCTCACTGATTCAGAATCACAAAATAACTTTCTCCAATTTCTCATGAGTTAATTGGTTTCTTCACTTTGTGAATACCCACTTTGTATGCTAATTTTATCAGCATGTTACATTAAACTAATGAATCTTGGATAATTGCAAGATCCTCAAATTAAATCCACTCTGCTGTAGAACACAATTCTATTTATCATAATCATGAATCATGAAGGAGGAACGATCTGACCATTTACATTTAATCTTCCCCACATATGATCTATGCTGTTGCAAACACACAGGCTAAAGTAAAGGATAAAATTACAGTAGGTAATTTACGTATCCTAATCCAGATAGTCCTGTGTGTACCATTATTGTGGACTGCATGATGTGGGGCTTTTTTATGTTGGTATATATGCCTTCAAGTCACCTGTCAACTTATGGTCAATCCATTAATTTCATAGAGTTTTCTTAGGCAGGGAATACTCAAAGTTGGTTCTGCCAGTTCCTTTCTCTGAAACCTACAACTTACAGCACCTAGTATTAATTGGCAGTCTCCCATCTAAGTACTAGCCAGGGCTGACCAGCTTAGCTTCCAAGATCAGACAGGATCTTTTGCTTTTAGGGTAGCTAGGCTTGTACTGAGCAGTGAATGCACAGTTACTACTGGCTCAGTGATTTCGAAAAATGAGAAGCAGATATGCTTCTCCAGTTAACACTTCAGCTGCAAGGAAAGTTTCCAGTGGGCAAACTGCAGCTTACTATTTGCAGAAAGAATTAGAAAATCTCCTCAACTCGTACAAAGGCTTCTATTGAAAGGGTACATGTTAAAATAGTAGCTATTGGTATGACCAAAAGCTCTCCAAAAGGTCTGCATCATTTTTATTTTATTTTTTGACTGGCCACCTCAATCTATACCACTCCAGCACCAGCAGGGTATTTGCCCCTGTTGAGTAATTATTGCGGGTATTGTGGCTAGTAAAATTTGATCTCAAACTCTATACCAGGGGTAGGCAACCTTTCCCCTTTAAGGGCCGAGAATCCCAGGAGCTATTGGCCAACATGGGACTATTGGCCAACATGGCTGAGGCTTCTGGGAGCTGAAGTCCCTCGGCCCTTAAAGGGGAAAGATTGCCTACCCCTGCTCTATACTCTCCATCTTCAGCATTGTATTACTTTTTTAAAAAGGAGTGGAAGAGCAGCCAAGTAACTTTCCTCTACATCCCATTCTCATCCCATCACAGCAAGGTTATACACCATCAGTGAGCAAAATGTGTTCTACCAGATGTTGTTTGACTGCATCTCCCATCAGCCATAGCCATCATAGACAATGGTGCGTGATTATGGAAGCTATAGTCTGGCAATATTTGGAGGGCCACAAGTTGTCCCTATACACATTTGCATCTGTGATAGAAAGATGTTGCACTGCTAAATTTGGCCTGTTGCAAGTTTAATCTTTTCTTTAGAAATTATTATTATTATTATTATTATTGGTTTTCTAAAAACTGTGACTCAGAGAAATATAAGAGCAATATAAAAACACAGTACCACATAAAATGGGGGGGGGGGGAAAGAAAAAACTGCAACCCTTCAGATGTTATACTTCACCACTCAACAATATTCAGCATTCGCTGTGGTGGCAAGAGTTGCTTTGAATTGTAGTCCCAGGAAAGTTTTGTGTTGGCCATCTCCAGGTTAAAATTGTAAAATGAATTAAAACAGCCAACTTCAAAACCAATGCATCAAAATGAAAGCAGAACAAAATGCAACTTATACTTGAATTAAAAGCCCTTCACCACAATCTAGCCTAACTGTTGAAGGCTTGTCTGAACCTAACCACAGAAGGAGAAGGAGAACCAGGAACTACAACTTTGGAAATTCACAGAGGGGGGAGATTCTCTGGCATCCCCATAAACGTCCAAGGATGTCAGAACCAATGCAAAGGTTTCTCCCACTCTCAAAGGTTAGGTAGGCACATCGAATACAAATCTGGGTTGTTTTGGTTGTTCATTCCAAAAACAATATTGTTCTGAACTGCTCTTCTCATACATAAACTGAAGATGAAAATGGCTCTGTCATATCCTTATAGCCAAACATCTGAGAGAAGAGAGATCAGCTGGACTGATGATAAAAGATGCTGTTTGTGCTATACTGTCAGTCTGGGAGCTAACAGTGTGTGAGAAACAAGAAAGAAAACAATAACAAGTTAAAATCCATATTGAAGTGTCTGTTGTGCCATTTTATTTGCACTGGATATAAGTGATTTTTTTTAAAAAAAAAAACAAAATGATGGTTATGAATTAATATCCATTCCAACAATGCAAAGTTCCCAAGAGTATGTTAGACCAGCAGGAAAATATCAACAGAAAAGATAAATATGCAGCCTTTGGAGATTATCTATTCCACATTAGTCTAACCTGCTAAAGTTGACTAAACCCAAGGGAACTGAATGAATTCCACAAGTCACTCAAGTGTTTTGATCAATGGTTATTTATGGGTGGCTAAGAAATTCAGAACTGTGCATTATTTAGCTGATGATCTCCACAAGGAATTGAACTGCACGTAATGGCATTAATTGCTGGTTACTTTGTGCTCTTCTGAATGCATCAACTGGACAAGGTATGATTCAGGATGACAAGATTGCAAGGTCTTTGGGACAATCTATGCCCCATTTCTATACTCATGCCTACCATTTCAAAAGCTGTGTTGCAGAAGGATTTAAGATTTTATATGTATATGCACACATGCAGAGAGAGAAAGATCCCTGGACTAAATAATTTTTTTTCATAGAGTTTCCTTACTTTCTGAAATCCATTTCAAGTTTTCAATAATGTATATCAGAGGAGTCAACCTACTCTACAAAACTGCATGATACAACTTCTTTTGTATGGTTAGTCACAGGTACTACAAGATCTCTTTGCATTTGCTACTTCATAAGGACGTGAAGTACAGCATATCTGTAGGTCAAAATCTAACATATATATCTTGAAGTACAATGTATATAGATATAGATAAATAAGCTAAGTAATATTACTTAACATAAATTCAAGTGCTTACTATGGTAGCAGTATTAATAGTTTGAGAAAAGGACTGTTATAGGCTGGGCTTTTTCTTCCCCTTTTGTTTTTGAACTTTGAATCCACTTGGAGGAATATTCAAATGAAAATTTGAATAAACCTTACATCCTTTCAAAATATTTATTGGATTTCAGTTAACTCTTTTGAGAGCAGAAACTGGCATTGTCAGTGAGTTCAAGGATGCCACATATCCTTCTAAAAACTGTATTGTTACTTTATGTGTATCTTAAAATGTCTAGCTCACCTAATGGAACAAATGCAAGCTAATGTAGTTTCAGGCTGCAATTTTAACTAAACACATTCACTTGGGATAGATTTCATTGAGTGCAGTAGGGTTTTCCATTTTCATTAAACATGCACAGGATTGTGTTGCCAACAGCTCAGGTACATTTGGCTTTCCATCAAGATTTATATATATTAAGAAGTCAACAATTGAAAGTTGATCTGTTAGAAAAAGTAATTTTAATTGTTACGTGGATTGTTACAATATTATTTTATTCTGATCTTTTCTGTACCATATAGTCTTTGATAATTCAGTGCTGTTATAATGTATTTCTTTTCTTATATTTTTATGGCATATGGATAAAACAAACTTCAATTTCCTGTATAAAAGACAGAGATAGAAATTGAAGATAGAAATTGTTCTTCTAGGAAATTGATGGTCGACTAGCCCAATCTTCAGAGGAGCTGGGCACCCGCAACTCCCACTGAATGACAAGTATTTGTGGGTGCTCAGCACTTCTCAGAATTAGGCACATTAGCAAGCCTTGAAGAAAGAGAGAGAAGACACAGTACTAAGCATTTCAAAGAATAATATTCTGAAATTATAGCAAGAAGTATAGCATTTTTCTGTTTGGGTCCAAAACATTTTTCTGTTCTTAACTAAAATTCCTCATGCACTTATTCCAAGAAGCTAGTGAACTAGTGCACATTCATATAAAGACAAAGAGGAACCTTGTTTACTTTGCAGTACTAGAGAAATTGTGCTCTTCAAATACCATCCTCAAAACTAAAAGTGGTGTATGCTTTTGGTGCACCAGCTAAACTTTTTATTCACATATTAGCTTGCCTAGTCTTCAGCTCACTCTGTCAGATTCATCTTGATGTGAGGAGGGAAAAGTAGGCGAGAAATTTAGAAAAAAGACAGGAGGATTATTTTATTTAAGGCATAGCATTCCATCTATTGGGATGATTGGGAAGATGTATTTTGCTCATGCTCCAGTACCTTCAGTGGCTTTATGTGACTTCAATCCTTTGGAAGCAATTGCTTTGTAAGCAGCTTTTCTGTGTTCAGTGCCAACGGCACATGGTGAACTGGATTATGTTGACTGATCAATAAGGTACCAGTTGATAGATTGTCTTGCCCTGTGGCAGGTCTTTGAAATGCTTGGCTTGATGGCTCCTTCATAACTTGTTGCTCTGTGATTAAGTAATACCAATTCTGCACCAGGAAACATTCAACATACTTTCTGGAGTATTTTGTTAAAAATCTTCACAAGGACACAACTATGTTGTAGAACAATCTTATCTGAATCATAGAGAATATATCACTGTGCACTATGCAGCTATGGACAATAGTGATGGGTCAATGAGTCACTGCTTACCATGGAGCAGATTTGTTTTATTTAAATATAAATGAATACATTCACACCCACCCACATTGACAGTGTCCAACATTTCACACATGCAACATCACGGTGTGGTCAATGTGGCAAAAGCTATTAACAGTGAATAATACACAAGCTAGGAGAGGCTGCTAGGAAATTTGCTTTTGCCTGAGCTTAATGGGAAGGGAAAATTTTGTCCATCTTCTCCTCTGCCCCCATGATGTGTTAATTAAGGGCAAACTACTTCTGTCCTCTGTATGGAGCAAGCTTGTTTTCTGCTGCTACAGAGACAGGACACGGAGCAAAAGATGCAAACTACAGGAAAAGAGATTCCACCTCAACATTAGGAAGAACATCCTGAGAGTAAGAGTTGTTCAACAGTAAAAAAACAAACAAAAAAACACACTGTTTCAGAGAGTTGTAAAGTCTCCTCTTTGGGAAGTTTTTAAACAGAAGCTGGATGGCCATCTGTCAGGGGTGCTTTGATTGTGTCTTGCTGCATGGTGGGGGGTGGGTTGGATGACCCTGAGGTCTCTTCCAACTATGATTCTATGATTCTTTGAACTCACTTTACAGCAAACAAAGTAAGCCAGGATGAAGGGGGAAAGTAGGAGAAGGCAAGACAAATGTTACCATATTAGCCATAACTGCCCTATATTCCTTCAACCACCAGTTTTCAAACTGGAATTTTCCTGGCTTATCAATTCTGCTTTGTACCCTAAACACAACCAAATGACTACACACTGCTCCCCATAGACTAGCTGACCACCTGCTCAGTTATCCATAGGATTCTACTTTCCAATTAATGGTTATTAGAAGGATATTTAACCAAATCCTTTTTCATCACACAGTTTGTGTTTGTGGGAGCTTTATCTAATTTCATTTTTGAATGATCTCTCTAAGCCAGGGGTAGGCAACCTTTTTGAGCCAGGGGCTGGGTTGCTGTCCCTCAGACAATTGGGGGGCCGAAGCACCATAAATAAATAAATAAATAAATAAATAAATTTTAATGTTTTTTTTAAAAAAATTAGAAAATATAAATGCACACTCTCTCAGCCCCACAAAAGCCATGGCAAAACCCCTGTGGAGATTTTGCCAAGAAAACCCAAGAACAAGTAATAACAACTATAATCAATGGTGGGGGGCGGGGGGGCGGGGGCGGCAGGACTGGCCTGGGGCCGGTCCAAAGGCCTTGGGGGGCCGCATCCGGCCCCCGGGCCTTAGGTTGCCTACCCCTGCTCTAAGCCCTGGACACCTTGAGAAAAGTTACTCTCTGGTAATCTTAGTAAAATTGTATTGGCACATGTGGACATATATGACCCTATCATTTATCAGAGGTGCAGGAAAAGATGATTGTGTACCAGCAGCTAAAATTAGATGTTATTTTGTTAAAATTAATGCCAGTGGATGGAAACTTAATTATCAATATGTTTTTGTTAATTATTAGGCTGACCAGTTTGTATTCCTCTGCTGGCATCCTATTAGTGACTTAAATAAGTGCAAGGTGAACTTATGTCTGCATAAGTCAATTACTGTCATTGTAGAGGTCAGAATTCTCTACTGACCTCCCCAAACCCACTTTTTACTTGATGCAGCCCCTCATTCCCCTACCTTCTCCTAAATGTGTCTAATTTCAAGTGAATAGGAAACAACAGGAGCCCAGTGAGCCTTAATATTATTCTCTTTAAACCATTGTATCCTAAACACAACAACCATTACCAATACCCCATTCCTAATATTCAGGATGGTTGCCAGCACTTCTGTATCAAAAATGGCACCAGTCATAGATGGAGTTATGAACATGCTCCTAAGAATGCAAAAGTTTACAGATTGTGTGTGTGTGTGTGTATTTATAACTTCCATATATTAGTAACATATGCCAGCATATCATGTTATGCTTTCTCTCTCTCCTTCTCTCTGGTTGTTGCAGAGGGAGGAATTCACCCATTGATTTTGCAATGATCTCTGCCATCTCAAAACTGACTCTTGCTGTCTCTCCCTCCCACATACAATCATGTGATAGATGGTGCAGAGTGCAGTGACAGTTAAGAAGCATCAGGCTATGGCCCTATAGCTGAACACATAACAATGAAGATATGCTCTGGAATCTCCCAGTGCACCTGCAGATGTTTCAGAGGACATTGTCATTGTGCATCTGGCTGCTTTGTGATACAGACTCAAGAGGTTCAGATTGGGTTATAGAGGCTTTCTGGACACTCCCTACTCTCCATTAGCCACTAGTGGACATGTCAGGGTAGGGGACAGCAAGAGAGAGATGGTTTTAAAGAAGGGGAGACGAGATGTTATTCCTCCTGAGCTGAACTTTAGTTGCTTCCAATACAGCATTGCAGCCTAAATGTTTTTATAATAATAATAATAATAATAATAATAATAATAATAATAATAATAATAATAATAAACAACTGTGTATGCATACGTACTTGTGTATGTGCTGGGCAGCCTTGATACCAGAGAAGGAAGAATTCTTGAGATATAGACTAGGCTGACCTGTCTTCATGAGCTTTTTAGCCATTCATCCAGAGGTAATAAAAAATATATTACCCCTCTCACTTGAGACCTTTAAATATCACTTTACATTTCTATACCGCTTCACAGTGAACTATTGTTCCACTCAACAGCCAAAACAAACTATATAACCAAGTGGTCCCAGATGTCCCTCCTCAAATGAGAAGTCTGTTCAAAGATATGAAACTGCTTGCTTACCAATGAAGAGCTTTGAAAGCTTTCTCATGCACAAGGAACATTTTGTTTCAGGGTCCCAGCCCTTCTAAAAATATGAGTACCTAATGAGTATGCATACAGAACTATCATCATACCCAATATACTATAAATAAAGAAGACACCCTGGTAAATACAGCACCTAAAATATAGGCTTCCCCACTTTAGCATCCTAACCAAAACAAAATAAAACCCATGGGTTGTTTCATGCAGAAAACAACCAAGAAAACATTTAGAGTATTTGTGATTATTCATGCTCAAATAGAGCTGCCATGTCTTTTCATTCCCACCATATTTCAGTCGTATCATTGAGACCATCGCCATCACTTTGTGGGTCATCACCAAGGCACCATACAGTGACCACTGCAGCGATACAGAGCCACATTGTAGTTTTCTGACTTAATCACTGTGATATAACAAGCCAAGGTACATCAGCACCATCATACATTCATCACACAATATAATGACTTTGCACAAGACCACTGCCAAAAAGCATTTACAGCCTAACTAAAACACTTTAATGTCAGACCCTATTAGAATATCAGACCCAGTTGACAAAAAATCGTGTTTGCTTTTATTCCAAGTTGAAATTCCAGGTTGAATCTCAGCTAATTAAAGAGAACAAATTGATCAATTACTTTTCAGTGTTTAAATAAATGAAATATAAATGCAAATAGTATAAATTAATTATATTAATTAATTAATACACATTGTCAGGAAGAGGATGAGAAAAAAATCAGTGACCTATTTGAAATACATAGTCAGAAAATTCAGATACACATTTTGTATTGTCTGGAAATATTGGTAAATAGAACCAGCATGCTATAGTGGTTTGAGTACTAGACTAGGACTCCTTGACCAGAGTTAGGAGATTATCGCACATTGTAAAAATATGTGATTTGTGCTTTGAAAAATGGCTGCTGAAGGACGTTAAGGGAACTGGGCTGCAGCCTGGCTGTACTCAAACAGCAGATTTGGTGACAAAAGCCATATGAGAGGACCCAGATGCAACCCCAATTAGACTTGAATTCGAGAGAAGTCAGTCCTGTTTTTACAATGTGCAATAATCTCCTTAGAATCACCACTGAGCCATTATGTGATCCTAGAAAATCACACTCTCTCAACCTCAAAGGAGGGTAGTGGCAAACCCACTCTGAACAAATAATGTCAAGACACTCATGACAGGATCACCTTAGGATTACCATAAGTCAGATATGGTTTGAAGGCACACAACAACAGGAAATGGATAAATAATTACTAATATGTTTCTATGATGTGGGCATAGACCTGGGTACAAAACTGTGAATTTGCCTTACCCCATTCTCACCATGATTGCCCTCTGCTGGCCATATAATCACTACTGGCCTGGAATGTAGGATTTTCAAGCTTTGACCTAACAGGTCATTTTTGAAGGGCTAAAGAATTGTGGGTTAGTAGAAGACAAGTCCACACCATCACCACCATGTTTTTGTGAAAGTATGAATGTGGGTTGTGGGAGGGAGAGTTTTTATTATTTTGTTTGAGGGAACTATATTTTGATGAGAAAATCAGCATGTTTTTTAAAGTTGGGGAGGGTCTGCAAGTTCCAGGGGTCTGTAGAAAGCTTCAATCACTACAAAATAGGGTCCTAAAGCTGCATGTGGCCCTTTGGCTGAACTTGGCATATATGAGAGTTGCACATCCCGCTTTATTATTGTAATTGTAATATTGTAATATTGTACAGTAATATTGTAATATTACTGATTTAGAAATATCACTCAATTTCACAAAAATTAGCTAAGGGTTTTTGGTGTGGGTTGCTGACTTTTTATTTGCCTTCAAAATAGGAATGGGCAGTGAGTGTGACTTTTACATTCAGCAAAATAGTGTAGATGACTATACTACTTGTACAACTGTACCACTTCAGACTGCATAGTTATATTTAAGTAGTATTAAACAAAGCAAAATAAATCAGACAACAGAGAAACAAGTTGGAGCTTTGTCAGACCTCATGTAATACTTTTTCCATAATCAGAAATAGTTATAATACACACAGACACACACGCACAGGCACACACTTCAAAATTTCAGTCTACCTTTTGTTCATTTAGTTATTAAGGGTGCTATACTGTTTTAGACTGAACTGTTTTAATTGCTTTTGTATTTCTTAATGGTATTTTATTTTTTATGTGTAGTTTTAAATAATTTTTATTTTCTCAATAGTTTAGTCTTGTTTTAATGTTCTCTTTTTTTTGTATGTTTTAGGTGTATTGTTTTCTAAATTGTAAGCCATTTTGAGTCCCAATTTTGTGAAAAATCCAGGATAGAAATAAATATAGCAATAATGATGAAAAGGATGATCAGGATATAATAACCAGTTTTTCCTTGAGTGAGTGGGAGTTATCTGAGGCTGTCTTCCCCCTCACAATTCAGATAGCTCAGACTAAGGGGCTGTACAGATGCCCCCTAAGGGGTGGCAGGATGTTGACTCTTTCCTTGACGAATCATGGCTGCGGCAACCACACACCGCAGCCCTCATCTGGCCTTTCTGTGGCGCAAAAAGCAGCTCCTTTTTGCACTGCAGAAAGGGTGGTCTACCTGTGGCGGCAGTGGCATTTTGCCACTTCTTCAGTGCAGGATGTGTAAACGCTGCGCCGAAGACACACCCTTTTGCCACTCGCTGTGCGGTTGCTTAGGCACCATGAAGATGATGTGGGGGCAGAGTCAGGGCAGCTGGTGTGCAGTTGCCACACCTCTACTCCATCCCCAGGCTGGCCCTTTTGGCCAGTCTGTACAGGCCATAAGATAGAGTAATACTAGCCCAGGGTTAGGTAGAGATTTTCAAGGCTGAGTAGGGTTAGTAACTTGGGTCTTCAAAGTCCAGCTTCATAAGCTTTCACAGAAAGCAGGAAGGAAGGATTTCAAAGAAACAGTAAAGAAAAGGCCCAAATGAAAGCTTTAAAAAAAAAAACAAACCACTAAGTAAAGTCTAAATAAAATTTTCTAAAAACAAAGACATCTGGTGTATACAACAATCAATACAAAATATTTACAGCATCACCAGCAATGAAGTGTAAATATCTAGGAATACTAACCACTACCATAATTCTTTGTTATGTGCCTTCAAGTCATTTGTGACTTATGATGATCCCAAGGTGAACTTATTAAAGGGTTTAGGTAAATGTAGTCCCTTGACATGAATGTCTAGTCGTAAGTGACTATAGGGGGCGGCGCTCATCTCTTTTACTGAGCCAAAGAGTCAGTGTTTCCGATCGTCAGAATTGGCATCTTAACCAGTAAGCCACTGCATCCCATTACAGGGTTTACTCAGAAAGATTTTTTGAGAGAGGGGTTGTTGTTGCCTTCCTCAGAAGCTGAGAAACTATGCCCTGGCCAAGGACCACCAGTGGATCACCATGGCCCAGGAGAATGACTATCTATCGATCTTCAGTAGATCCAAATTTGCTACTCCTCCCCAACAAGTCCAGTCCCTTTATTATGTAGCATGAACACATGGAATGGTGAGCAGAACAGAGTCCTCCATCCTAAAATCAAGGATAAGGAAACATCTGGAATGAATTATACATGCATATATACAGTTATATCCATGCTATATCCATGCATATGTATTTTGTGTGAAAATTTTGAGTGCCAAGATCAGAAACATTTGCCAAACATCTTTCTTTACTTCTTCTTCCTTCCATGCATTAATTCAATGAGACTTATTCCCAAATAGGTGGGTACAGCATCTCTGCCCTATATACTACCCTGTAATGAACCAAATGTGAAATAACATTTGCTTCCCCCCCCCACACACACACATTTAACTGTATCATTATTCATATGTTCAGAATAACATCATTTCTCCTGAGGCTAACTATTCCTGTTGTCCCTGGGTTCATCTCAAGACTTTAATGACAGAACCTTAAAAGAATCCTTCATGGTAGTTTTAAGTCCTGCCATTGACATATCTTGTGGAGAGGCAGTAGCAATATTTCATTAGCCTTTATATTTCTCAAGTTAAAATTTGCTCTCCTCCTGACCCTTTTTCATTTCTCCCCCTTATCTCCCCCACATTTGTGATATAAAACCTGATTAAGCTCCCATACAGTGTACAAAATCATCACACATTTAAAATTATGAGGTATCAGTCCCTTGTACCATATTTTTTAATCTGTTTGCTTAATGTAAATGCACCTTTTCTTAAGAACCAAGACTTTTATGGATATAACACATAGTATAAACTATTAGACGGTTTAACACATGTAAGTCTTTATATGTAAAACAGGGGAATATGTATAACAACTAGTGATCATTTAATTCCATGGGGGGAAATGTTCCACATATGCATACATGCACACTCACCCATCAGCTGAAAGCTACAAGGGAAAAATTTATCTTGTATATTATCTAATAGGCCTTCCAGAATGAAAGACCACAGGAGGTAAAGCTAACAAAATTAATATGCAAAGAATTTCAATAGTACAGGCCTATAATTTTCTTGTAAATGGTTTCACTTTAAGGATGAAACAACATAGGACAATACCAATTTCTTTCTCCTTTGCTTCCTCCCCCCCACCCCATCTATCCATTTTGTAGATATAAAGAGCTTTTTTTTAAAAAAAAAATTAACACAAGACAGCAGGTGGAACAAAACTAGACAAGTGGATATTCAAAGTAGGGAGACTACAGATTTTATTTCTTTAGCATTTTGGTAACTGATTTGAATTCACTGATATGTTAAAGCAAAGTGGTAGGTATGTTTAATTAAAGAAAGAGTGATTCTCATTCAGACATGGAGTAAACATTTAGTATACTTACAGAGTCATTAGAATGCATAAAAAAACACAGGATTCACACTATAAGCTAGACCCAAAATTTGTTTATAAATTAGGTTTAGATTTTGCTGTCATTATATATCTCACCCTGTTAAACTGAATCCATTAGTTCCTGTTGTGAATTACAGGTTCCATGTCTCACTTTCTCATCCACCCTTATCACAAAGAAAAAAATGTTTACAACCAAACATTTATAATAAATTCCTAATAAAAGAATTTTAAATTGTATGGTTAATGGATGGCACATCCTTTCTTTCTTATTTCATATGAAATAATTTTTGGCATTTCTTGATTTGTTCTTCATAGCTACTTTCTAATCAGTCAGGAAGAGCTATGTATTGTTTGTCTTGTGGTAAAGAGCTCAATATGATTAGATTTCTAAAATATATTCCAGCACCCCAGGAAATAGTTCAATGCAGTGCTAGTCCTATCAATTTAAAATAGGTTAGTGTCAGACAGCCTTTGAAACTAACAAATCAGTTCAGTATAATTTGAAATTTTAAAATCAGGACTTTGAAATGAGAGAGAAAAAATTGTCAGGTTGCACATCTTGGTCTGATTTTCTCATAATTTGACATTCAGATGTGTCTATAGTTGATCTGTTGTGGCATGAAGACAAATGAGGTGAAGCACTTTCATTGCTAAAATATGGTTTTTATGATGCAGAATTAATAATTACAGAGGGTAAGATTCCAAGGAGATGGCTGCATTCAAAGGTGCCCTTCCACTCACAAAAAATGGCTTTTCATTCTATGACAAGATTAATTCTATGATCAGAAGGGGACCTTTCTCCTCTAAATCCAGCTTTCACCTCCAAATCTAACAGGTTTCCTGAAGTGATTGTTGTTGTTGTTATTATTATTATTATTTAGTTATTTATTTATTATTCCACAACATTGTAATCCTCTGTAATTATTATTCCACAACATTGAAATTGTGGGCACCTCCACATTCACAAAATAATCCATACAAAGAAGTGGATTTTCAAATTGCTCTACCTAAACAGTCCATATGCACTCATATCCTGTGAAGGATGTCAGTGAAGAAGCAAGACAATTGACCCCGTTTCCATGCATTGAGGGCTTTCACATGTATAACAGCATCTTCAGTACTTGTGATGGAAAAGGATGATGGCAATAGGAGCGGTAACATTGGACTTTATCACATGGGGGAAATCCCGTGCAGAAACAGGATTTAAAAACTGGGGAAAACCTGCAAAAGTGGGTTTATTTTCACATACATCACTGTTAAACTGTTGTTAACCTGAACAGAAAATAATCAAAAGCCACTCCTTTTTGCTTTCAGGATTTTCCAAAAGTAAAAAAGAAGTGGCTTTTGACTACTTTCAGTTCGGATTAACAACAGTTTAACAATAACTTTGTGTGAAAATCTATCTGCTTTTGCTGTGTTTTTTCCCCAATTTAAAACCCCATTTTTGCACGGGATTTCCCCCATATGATAAAGTCCACTTTTCTATTTACTGGAAGATTTTACTGTAACATTTGCAGCCTATGATGAAGTTTGAAATTCTATATAACAAGCCCCTAAAAGCAAAAATACATATATCAGTGACTGACATTTCTTTCAAAATAGCCATCAGCCTACCCGTGGGCATAACACCTGACCCAGAGGGTGATCCAATATCATGGGTTGGTAAATGGCCAGCCATTTACTGGAAGGCAAACTAAGGGCACTCTCTTCCAAGTCCATATAGAGGAGAGAGCAAACTCCCATGTCAGTCCCAAGGGGAGGATCTTTCCCCACCCACAAACCTTTCAACCTCTGTATTCAGTTCTGGAGCCCACCCTTTCACCAAATGGATGCCAAAGTGTACACCAAACTCTGATATTTCTCCCCCAATAACATGTCAATGAATATTATTATTATTATTTGCAGACACCACCCAAGCCAATTGACAGTGTCCCTCAGATGCACATATGTTGTGTGCCTTCAAGGCATTTCCTACTTATGGTGACCCTATCATAGGGTTTTCTTGGCCAGATTTGATCAGAGGAAGCTTGTCGTTGCCTTCCCCTGAGGCTGAGAGCATGTGATATGCCCAAACTCATCCAGTGAGTTTCATGATCAAGCTGGGAATCAAAACCTGGTCCAATAGTCAAACTACTATACCACAAAAAAAATGTAAATAGGAGAAAATTCTTAACTATCTCCGAAGTGACCACTCAGCTGTCCAATTTCTCAAGGCGAAAAACTTCCATTTCTGAAAAAGTGCTGGCTGAGTGTGGTTTCGAGCAAGGCTGTATTCGGCTAGCGGCATCATGGCAGAATCAGCGGCAAGTTATATCTAATAACACCCAGCTGTATCCCTGATCAAGGATTGAAGCGGGAAGAACTAAAATGTCTCTTTAGGGTGTGCAATAAGCTCCGAGGATAAGCATCTGTGACTGGCATAATCATTTTTATTTTAATTTTTTTGGCATGGATATTCATCTGATTGATTGCACAGCTTCCCACACACTCAGTATCAAATTCAACATGTACAAATGTAAACTTCATGCGGTGATTTCTTCCATTAGCCTAAGAGTTGGTGCCTATGACACCAGGGTGGAAGAGCATACACAGAGAGAGAGAGAGAGAGGAAGTTTCTCCCTTTAGGGTTGTTGAAAGAAGTGGAAGTTAGAAATTCCTCCCCCTTCCAGAGACCCACAACAATTTATTTTGGGCTGTTTGGGATTCACTGGGAGAGGCAGAGGAGGCAATTTTAAACTCCTCCCATTTCAAATGATGGAAAACAGGCAAAAGACATTGTGGAAGACCGTGGGAGCTACACAACAGGCACCAGGAAATGATACAGTCCATGTGCTGCAGGCTGCTTGCCCTGTTTCAGAAAAATATTTGGGAATCTGCCCAAAAATAATTTGTAAAAAATTTGTTTGTGATCCCTTGGTATCCACTAGGGTTTGGTTCCAGGATAATTTGTGGAGACCAAAATCCATGGACTCTCAAATCCCATTATATACAATGGTGTAACGAAATGATGTCTCTTATATAAAATGTCAGAATCAAGATTTGCTTTTTGGGAAATGGATGGGTGAATCCATGGATATGAAAATCTGACAATACTGAATCTGAGTAGGAAAAAAAGTGCATAACTCAAACCTATGAATATTAAAATACAGCTGAATATAGACCAATAGAAGATAGGTCTACCTGTTTTATTTCTCCAGGTTCCATTTCCATTTATTTATTTATTTATTAAAAAATGAAACACAACAGCCCTACTTAAGAGAAAAACAACATTGAAAAAATGTTCTTTAATATAACAATTTTTCTACTCAGACTACTGTTGCAGAAGATAGCATTCCTGTAATGCATGCTACACTTTTCTATGACTAAATCAGTCTTGTACAATAGGGATCTACACAAAACACAGAAATTTGTGGTCTGACACATGTTCTAAACTTCAAGTGCTACCCATTTCCATAAACCAAATATTTCTTCCTCCATGTGCAATTAAAATACTGTGGCCAAGTGCAAACTGTCTTTATCCTTTAAAAAGTTAAAGCCACACATCTTTGAATCTGGACACCATGCCATATACAGCAGCATGTTCAATAGATCTTTGTAGCAAACAGATGGTGAACACAGAATCCAACATTTATTAAAGTGTTTATGGAAGTGTTTGTGCTCACTTCAAACACTGAGTTTCTGGACGTGGCATAAATTCAAATACTGCATGAAACATAACAGTCGATATTAAGGCAATCTAAAAACTGCTCAGAATTATCTAAGAATGATAATTCTTCTTCATACCTATAGTAGTACTGTACGAAATGGCATTTCAATGCCAATGAAAAGGAAAAAGGAGAGAGAGAGATCATGCTTCTCAGGGAAATTACTGCATTTTCTTTACTGTATAACAGAGCCATTACAGAAAACACCCTGTGTTTTACTGCTGAAGAACTTATTTTCCATATAGATAGGACTAGGGTTCCAAGACAATGACTCCAGATTTCAGGATCTGGCAAACAATCCCAGACCAGCAGTCAAAGTCCAAAATCCCAGAGTTTGAGGCTTTCTTTGAAGATTTTATCTTATCAACAGTAGAATGTTGGGAGGAGAAGTCTATCTCATATGCGCCAACATTTTACAGAAGCGAAGCAGGATAGGAGGCCAAGCAACATCAGAGTGTAATCGGGATGGCAAAACTCATCAATGAGGAAGAGGCTACAGCAGTTTGCTTTTGCCTGAGCCTGTTGGGAGTAGCAAAATTCTGCCCCTTATTCTTCTTAACCCCTGCTGAGTTAATTGAGTGAAACCTAGGTGCTTATCGCACCAGAAATAACCAGACTGCTCCTCAATGGGATACAGTCTGGTTGTGGGATGCAGGTGGGTATTATCACACCAAAGTCACTGGGTCCCAGGAGCATTTCAGAGGCTACTTTTCAAAGCTGGGAGCTTGCCATCTTTGAAAAGTGGCCTCCAAAGCACACCTGGGACCCAGGATGCAGCTAGGTTGCACTTGCCTGGTGGAATTAGTGGTGACTTTGTTGTGTAAATATCCACCTGCATCCTGCAACCCAACTATCCCTTTGGGGAGCAGTCGGGTTATTTGTTGGTGCAATAAGCCCCATACGTTTGCAATATGAACTCAGTCTGCAGCAATGAAAGTATGCTGAGTTCAAAGGGGAAAGTGGAAGGAGAAGACTCAAATCAGGAGATTTTAAAAACAACACTGGAAGTGGGACAACAGAAGATTAATTGAGATGCCCCTGTCCAATTGGGACATTAATGAAGAAGAGGCTGCAGCAGTTTACTTTTGCTTGAGCCTGTTGGGAGTGGCAAAATTCTGCCCCTATTCTTCTTACTGCCTGCTGAGTTAATTGAGTGAAACCTAGGGGCTTATCACACCAGAAATAACCATACTGCTCCTCAATGGGATACAGTCTGGTTGTGGGATGCAGGTGGGTATTATCCCAGGTGCATTTCAGAGGCTACTTTTCAAAGCTGGGAGCTTGTCAGTGGCCTCCAAAGCACTCCTGGGAGCCAGGATGCAGCCGGGTTTCACTTTCCCAGTAGAATTGGTGATGACTTTGTGAAAATACCCACCTAGACTGTATCCCATTGGGGAGCAGTCGGGTTATTTTTTGGTGTGATAAGACCCATACTTTTGCAGAATGAACTTAGTCTGCAGCAATGGAAGCTTGCTGAGTTTAAAGGAGGAAAGTGGGAGGAGAAGAATCAAACCAGGACATTTTAAAAACAGCTGTGAAAGTGTGACAATAGAGGATTAATTGAATGTCCCTACAAAATTGGGCCAGCTGGAAGGTATACCATCTACTCCTACTAATTTGACAGCTGTGCACCAACCTCTAACCCCAATGCCCCTTCCAGGAAAGAGACAGGAGCTGAAGGGCTGATGCAGACCAGCAGTTTAGGCGAGCCTGGGGGTGGAGTTGGGGTGAAGCAACTGCACGCCAGCTGCCCCAACTCTGCCCCGACTCCACCCTGATACTGTGTCTGCACAGCACGAGGCATCAAGGCACCCTTGTGATGCAGCATGTGCACATGTTGTGCCAAAGGGTGCAAAAGAACCATGGCAACAGCTCTAAAGGCAGCTTTTTGCCATCCACAAAAGAAGCAGCATTTTGTCTCTCTTTGGGGGGTGGCAAAAAGGAGGATTGGTGCTGTGGCATGTGGTTGCCATAGCCCCTGATCGACCACTCCACAATCCTCTTTGTGGCCATCTGCATTGGCCCAAATAGATTTTAGCGGAATGAGAGATTGAAAACAGAGGCATGAAGGAGGCATGAAGAAGCATGTGGGAGTAAGATAGAAATAAAATTGGAAAGGAATGCAAGGGGGGGGAAGAGAGAGAGAGAATGAGAAACAATAAGAGATCATGAAGTCGTAGGCTTTCATGGCCAGCATCCATAGTTTTTTGGTGGGTTTTTTGGGCTGTGTGACCATGTTCTAGAAGAGTTTCTTTCTGACGTTTTGCCAGCACCTGTGGCTGGCATCTTCAGAGATGCTGGTGAAACGTCAGAAAGAAACTCTTCTAGAACATGGCCACACAGCCCGAAAAACCCACAAAAAAATAAGAGATCATGTTTGAAACCGGAGGAGAAAATGAGGATCTGTAGAACTGGGAGGAGGATGTTGTTAGAGAGGGACAGAGAAATTCTGCTTTTGTGTTTAGGATCTTGCATGAATGTTTGTCATTCCCATGCACAAGAGGAAAATGTATTTAAAGTAGCAACATAAACATTTATTTAAACCAGCAGTGTAATTTCCATCCTCGTGTGAGGTACATTCCAGGGAAAGAGTGGGAGGAAAAACTATCTGGATGACATTTGGCCAGTTCAGCATTGAACTCAAGGTATACTGTTCTAACAGTGTGATTTTTTTTAATCAACTTTGCTCTAGATCTTCCCTGGAGATCCAGAGTCTTCCATTGCTATGTCTGGTGCCTGTTTGCAATGTGTCTCACTGTGCCACCTGCCACTGCAGTGAGTGGCACAAGTCACCCAGCCTCCATTCTGACCTCAGAACAGCAACAGGCTGCACAGTGAGACACTCATACCAACAGCCATTTGCTATCACAACAGAGTGCCCAAGGTAACCTGGGATGAAGTTGAGAAGCTTTGGGTATTCTGACCCATGTGGACCTGACCCTAGCTAACGTTAAGGGTCAGATGAACTACAGTCCAGATTATTGAAGGAATATACTGAAATTATTGTAGAACTATTTGCCATCTTTTTCTTTTGTAAAAAGAAATCTTGGAGAACAAGTGAGGTACCATAGGACTGGAGATAGGCACACATTGTCCCTTTCTTCAAAAAGGGCCAAAAAGAAGATCCATGAAACTTCAGGCCAGTCAGCCTGAACTCAGTACCAGGAGAAATATTAGAATTGATTATACAGGAATCTGTTTGCAAGTATCTTAATGACAAAGCAGTGATCCACAGGAACCAGTATGTGTTTATCAAGAACAAATCCTGCCAAACTAACCTTATATCTTTTTTGACTAGTTTGGTAGATGGTGGAGTGCTGTGGATGTCATTTATCTAGAGTTCAGCAAAGCATTTGATAAAGTCCTCCATGATATTTTGATTAGCAAACTGACTATATACAGAATAGATGGAAACACCATCAGATGAGTCCATAACTGATTGAAAAACCATGCTGAAAGTGTCATCATCAGTAAATGAGCTTCAAAATGAAAGGAGAATCTCAAGTGAAGTGCCACAGGGTTCTGTTCACAGGTACAGGATGGGGAATACTTGGCTGAGCAGTACTACATGTGAAAGGGACCTTGGGCTTATTGTTGATCATAAATTGAACATGAGCCAGCAATGTGATGTTACATCAGAGAAGGCAAATGCTATCTAGCCTGCATTAATAGAACCATAGTAAAGGGAAGCAACAGTCCCACTGTATTCTGTGCTGGACAGGCTTCATCTGGACTACTGCATTGAGTTCTGGACACTTCATTTTAAGAAGGATATAGATAAGCTGAAGCATGTTTGGAAAAGGGCAAGTTTAGAGAAGTTTAGAAAAGAGGTATGGAAAAAAAAACATGTAAGAGGAGATTGAAGGAGCTGGGCATGTTCAGCATGGTGAAGAAAAGACTAAAGGGTGCCTGGATTGCATTCTTTAAACACCTCAAGGGTTGACACAAAAAGCAGAGTGGAGGCTTGTTCGTTGCTGCCTCTGGGGGTAGAACTAGCTCTAATGGATTTAAGTTACAGTAGGAAAGATTTTGATTGAACATTAGAAGGAACTTCTTGACAATGAGAGGAGTCAACAGTGGAACCAATTGTCTATTATTTGAAGCTAAAATCTTAGGGCCTGAAATCTTGTTCACCTGAGAATCCTCAATGTGACATGCAGCATAGTTCCTCAAGAAAATCTAAGCCGTAAGAAGTCTTTCTATAGGTTCCACATGGGTTTTTTAAAGGTTAAAATCAGCCTCCTCAAGTGGATCGAAGCACAATTGCCCTCAGTTTGCTTAAATATAGTTGTGTCACTTTTCAGTTTTATCAGTATTCCTTGTCTGAAGAAAAGATAATCTTTTTCTATTTTCTGTTGCAGTAACACAATAGACAGAAACTAAACAGATAAGCTTATCACACGGCACTTAAGGAACGATAATGGAACAGAACACAAGGGAATGGAACAGAGCAAAAAAAAAAAAAATTACTGCACAAGAGAATGCCACTGATCTCGCCGGGAGTCCCCAATACATTCCCCAGCTGTTCCTGGCAGCCGATTTTTCTGGCAGTCGATTTTTCAAAAATTGGCTGCCAGGAACAGCTGGGGAATGGATTGGTGACTCCCAGCGGCATCGGTAGCATTCTATCATGCATTAAAATGCGTTTTTGCTCTGTTCCATTCCCTTGCATTCTGTTCCGGTCCCGTTTTTCGAAGTGCCATGCAATAAGCTTAACTGTGAAGTCATGTTTAATCTAGAAATGCACACATGGTTCCATTGTGGTGATGGTGATGTTAAGTTTTAAACAAATGCACACTCATAAGGCTTTTCATTAGTGTAGAAGAATGTTTGAATGGAAGGGAATATTTTTTACTAAAAGAAAAATCCTGGTGTGCATAACCAAAAGTGTTTGGGACTGGGAATGCAAAGTTATCAGGGAAATAGGCATAAAGAAAAGCATAAATAACCATAACATCTCCATGTTCTTCCATTTGGATCACAGTCTCCCTGTCTACTCTTTATTTTTTAAAAACCCAAAGTTGGAAGTTGGTTATATGGACTTGTCTGCAAAGTGTACTCGGTCAAATTCAATCCCGCCCCCCCCCCAAAAAAATCAACCATCATATCAATTGCTCAGTTCACCAAAGAAATGCATTAAAACCTGCATATTTGTTTTAAAAACCCTCTAGGAGATATCTTCTTATAAACATGAAGACCAGAAAGAGTCAGTATATTTGACTTTGTGCATGTTCTAACTAGCTTATTTCCCATGTCAAACCTTCTTTCTTTCTTCATGTTAATGTGGTGTGGTTTTTTTTTCCTTTAAAAATTCAGCAGCTACTCAAACCCACCAAGACATTTAAATACCAATTGCCTTTGTGATTATTAGTTCTAGGGGACTTTATATTTAATGCAGCTGCATAATTTAGAACTTTGATCTGCAGTCCATAATAACAATAGCAACAACAAGAATGCATTATTTATAAGTGTATAGTATTGCAAGTTCAAATTCTTTCAGAAGACTAAAAAATCAAGTTCCATTTGTTCAATACGAAAAGCTTTTGCAGTGTAATCTCAGTAGGCTGATTGATGCATTACATAATGCAAAATGTTTTTTTTTTTAAATCTTTTCACGTTCTATAAACATGTTAAACATTTGGTGTGTTTTATTCTATTTGCCTGTGCACTCCTAGCGTACAATCTTTCCTGATATTTAATAAATTAATGAAAGCAATATAAAATTAAATTACTTGTTCTATAATCAAATTAATTATATATTAGCTTTTCCCAAGGCTATAAAATATGAATGTTGTGCTGACAGCAGTTCCAGCATTATGTTGAAGTTTTCAAAGAAAAGTGTGTTTTCCATAACAGTTCTATCCAATAAGATGAGACATGTTTTAATTCCGTTTATATTTAAATACCCTAAAAGAAACAGATCCTGTTTGATCTTGGGAGCTAAGCAGGGTCAGCTTTGGTTAGTATTTTGATGGGAGACTGCCAATGAATACCAGGTGCCATAGGCTACATTTCAAATATTCCAAGAAAACCCTATGAAATTCATGGGTTCACCATGAGTCAACAAGCTATTTGAAGGCACATACCCACACTAACAAATTTTTAAAAAAACAACTTCCAAATTTGCAGCTGTTTGTCTAGTTTAGCAAATGCAAGTTTACGCAAATGAGGATTCTCTTTTGTCCTCTGTAGTGATAATTTAGGTTTTTGTTTTGGTAAAATAACCCTACCTGAAAAGAGACACATTGATATTCTGACTTGAGCAATTGATAACTTCAGTTGGTGGTAGTACCTTCAAGCCAGCTCTGATATATGACAATCCTATCATTAGGTTTTTGTGGGGAGATTTATTCAAAGGTCATTGCTCTCTTCTAAGGCTGAAAGAATGTATGTTGGCCAGTGTGTTTCCATGGCTTGAGTGGATAGTCCATCTGTGGTCTCCCAGAGTCCTAATCCAGTACTCAAACTACTACATTATGCTGGTAACTTTAATAATGGTTTCCATTTCAACAATAACAACTATTCAGAAGGGGTAGTTAATACAAAAGGGCAGCCTCCCCATGGAGGAACTGGTTCTTAAATTGGTGACTTCAGATTATCAGGGAGGAGTTTTCAAGCAATTCAGCTGGTTCCACATAAAAATTAAACTTCCCACCTCTTATTTATTTAATTTTCTTTTTTTATTTCTTCTCTTTTTTCATTTCTTTTAACATCATCTTTTCTACTAATTTTCTGTTCATTGTATCATATTCATTCGTACATTACAACCCCACTTTCCAAAGTGTGATAGATATTAGGGTTGTTAAACTTTTATTTATTCACACATGCACTGGACATATGCAATAGACAGAAAATTAAATGTGGGCCATAAAAGACAGAACTCATATACTTGTTCCTC
Source organism: Phrynosoma platyrhinos (assembly GCA_020142125.1). Lineage (NCBI taxonomy): Eukaryota > Metazoa > Chordata > Lepidosauria > Squamata > Phrynosomatidae > Phrynosoma > Phrynosoma platyrhinos. The sequence continues at coordinate 88,844,978 of JAIPUX010001880.1, forward strand.
TGTTTAATCATTCACCACTGTCCTTCATCCTTACTTTTTATTGATGAAGTGGAAACAACAGCAACTTAACTTACTGGGTTGATGTTACAGTAAACAAAGAATGGCAACAATGTTGTCAGTGTAGGTTGCTGCTATAAAAATAGTTGACAGCAAAGATTTTAATAGTGTGTGAATTATATGGTCTTCCTGATGTTCTTAGACTGCAAACACTAGCAGCTCTAGATAGCATAGCCAGTGATGAGGGATACTGGAAATTCAGACCAGCAACTCCTGATGAACACATGATTCCCTGATTTTTAACCTCACTTTCTTTTAAGATTACTGTTTCTACTACAGCATGCAGAGCCAGTGTGATATAATGGTTTGAGTGTTGGACTATGGCCCTGGAGACCAGGATTCAAATCCATGGAAACCCATTTTAGGCCATGGATACCCACCTTAGGCAATTCAAACTTTCTCAGGCTCAGAGGGAAGTACTGGCAAAAACCCCTCTGAACAAATCTTGCAAAGAAAACCCTGTGATACACTTGCCTTACGGTCACCATAAATCAGATGACTTGAAGGTTCACAGCAACAACAAGAACAACAACAGTATGTTCTAAACATATAATTGCAAGATAAATGAAGTAAACAAAGTGCTTCATGTAGCCCCCAAATATGTTTTTGTGGCTATCAGTCTCTCCAAAATCTCTGCACCACTTCTTTTCTTCTCAATAACCTGGAAAAATGGCCTCTTCTGGAAACCAATAGGAGCAGCAATTCATCTTTTACATAAGTTGACACTGCCTCTCTGTTTTGTTTAATACCAATTTTTTAGAACGTGAAATAGATTTCTGACCATTTCTGGGAGGTTTGTTTGCTGGAATGTTTGGCAGTCCATGTTGCCCTCAGAGGCTCTCAAGAGGAGACAATTGGTCCCTGGACTTGCTACAGTCATTTCTCTTGCCCTACAGAAATTTGTTTGAATGCATATAAGATTTATTTTACTGGCAGTTTCCCAGTCTAAGGATTTCCATGCTTTGGGATATGTGAACATGAGCAAAACTTTCAAGCAGGTCATGGTACTATGAAGGCAGAGGATCTTCCCATGTGACATCTTTGCCTGATACTTTGGATTACAACCACCACCTATCAGATGGTAATACAATCTGGAACACCTGCCAAAATATTTGTTTATTTAAGACAAATAACCCATTTGGACATCCCAACAAACCAGAGACCTAGAGAATCCTGTCTTGTCATGAATAAACATACTAGCTGATTGCCTCTACTCCAAGTGGCTAAGCAAACAACAGAGGTTTTCATCTGTGGTTGACAAGATGGCTTCTGGTTTTCTTCCTATTGAAGAAAGGTCTCCCCTGGATCTAAAGCAATGTAAGTAAACCCCAAAGCATGGTGGAATTTTCACCTCATCATGTGCCCTATGGTGTAAGGAGGCCTTTTTGGTAAAATAAATGAATAAATAAATAAAGGAAAATATAAAACCCTGGGAGCTCAGCAGAAGCAGTGTGACCTGCCCAATCTGGCAGTTGTCCGTCACTTCATTAAACAGAGGATGGATAAAAGGTCTGCAATTTGTTGAGCCATTCCTGGCAATTAGGCAGCATGCAAATATGCACTGATCCATTCTCCCTCATCTCCGAAACAAAATTGTACAGAAATCTGGCTCTTCATTCTGGCTAAACACAGTCTAGATTTGAATTTCAGTCTCCTCCTGCTCCTGACCCTGTACCTCCTCTTTTTGCCTCATTTTTCCTCATCCAGCCCAACATACTACAACACTACAGAAGGGTAGTCTCCTCTTCTTAGGGTGTATCCTGCAGAATAAAAACAGTTTGATTCCACTTTAACTCCCATAACTGTATCCCACAGAGTCTTGGGATTTGTAGTTTGGTGAAGCACCAAAGCTCTTTGACAGATGTGGCTGAATACCTCACTGATCTACAAAACAGAGGATTCCATAGGAGAGAGTCATGGCAGTTGAAGTGGTGTCAAGCTGTTTTAATTGTGCAATGTGAACTGTCCCATTTTGTGGACAGTTTCAACTACTAATCACTTCCTGTCCACCTCCACAAACCACCAATTCTTTTTTTCTTTTCTTTGTCCTATGCATTTCTTAGGCTCCGGATTATTTATTTTTAATCATTAAATGTCATATCTCCACCTTATACCTCTCCCCTATGGTACTTTAAAATCTAGCAGCCCAGCCAGTACATGATAGTGTTCTTTTGACCTGTCTCTTCACCTCTGTGAAATAATACCCCTTCACCCAGGCTCTACCAAAACCTTCATTGCCATCAAATCATAATGCATTAATGTGTATGCATGTTCTTGAAAATGTAACTTTTTAAATGTACATGACTGTAATATGACTTCTATCCAAACAATAACAACATTAACAAATGTTTTCTCTTTTTTTATGATGCTCTGTATAAATGAATTATATAGAAGTTTGAGAACTACCAGTAAACATCACAACATTACCAAGAAAAATCCTTAGGGCTCATATGAAGTACTAGATGAACCCAAGATCCACATTATTGTAAAACTGTTGAAGACCATGGAAAAGGAGGGGCAGGCATCTGTGGTTCATAAGATGAGAATATTTTTCTACTGAAAGAGGACATCTGGCACATAAAAATATTGTTTCCTTTGTCAAAAGAAGTACTTGGGATGTTGGGTATAAACTAATAGCTCTGGGATATATTGTTGCATAATGTCTTTTTAAAGGCATTTTAAATAAGTGTGGTATAAATTCATTTTTTTTTTTTCTGAATTCGTAGTATTCCTGTGTTAAGTCAGTGTTGCAGTTATTACAGTGTAATTTTCTTCGGGGAGAACAGTGCAAACTTGTTTACCTTGCAATTGATTTTATTTGCCAAATTATATATCAAATTGTCCCATGGGCTTACTGAATATATGGGTGCTAACAATGAAAAATGTGCATAGTTTTAATACCAACTTTGTAAATTGCCTTAATAATAGCCTTCACAATGTAATAGTATTTTCAACCAGTACTTTTAATTTCTAGCTCATAAAGCCTTGTCATTGAACCCCAAGGGTGTAGCTATAAAAGTAAGATTTAATTTTATATATAATGTGACCTAAATTAGCTCTAAAGCAATAGGAGAAACATCCAGCTTCAAGAGATAAGACTGAAATTATTATAACTTGATGAAATTTCATATAGTAAAATTAATCATTATTTCTGCTTTAACATAATTTGATATAAAAATGTGACTAATATAGATCTAATCAGAGCACATATTTTAAATGACTTTTTATCAAATTATTATGGTTATGAGGGAGTTATATAAAAGTATGCTATAAAGATGTTGTGAATGCACTTCACTATCTCCTTTCCATGCCTTACTTCCCCTACCACTATGAATTTGTAACAAGATCTCATGCTCTCAAAAATTCCTTTTCATTTACACACATGTCTCTTTGAATTAAGCAGTGATCATTTTTAACAAGCATGTCTTGTTAAAATGAACAGAGTCATACAAGAGCTTCAGGTGGCTGTATTTTTAAGAGGAAAACCTGTGACCTTCCTTGGCTCTTGGGGAAATATAAAAAATGTATTCTAAGCTACTTGCAGAACACTCCAGATATTGGCTCAGCCCTGAATTAGGCTTGATGTCATTTCCATCTATGGTCCTGGCAAACATATTTTTTATAAAATTAATGCCATAGGTTTGGCAAACTCAAATGAGACTATGGTATGGTTTAATCCCTACCAAGGTATTGATCCAAGCTACATGGTTCAGTTTGGATTGGGACCATAGGATGATTAAAGGGTTCAAAGTCCCCACTATGATGCCATGATTACTGATTCTATTTAAATTTTGTTCAGACTTGCAGTTTCTCACGTATTTTTAAATATAAAATGCCATGCCATTTTAAAAATACCCACATGGATTTCCCTTGCAAAATAAACAGATTTCTAACTGGGATTGTCAGACTGTAAATGTTCTGAAGCAAACCCCATATTAAATATAGTGCATGTCATATCTAAAATGGTTTTAGATTAGGTCCACTTAAACCTCCAATTCTGACCCCACCCATTTGGAATCTAGATTAATTTTTTGGACATCTACTAGATAACCGTAAATTGGTCCAGTTCTACAGATTTGTTGATGAGGTGGATTTGAATTATCTATCTACATAAAATAAAAGATACAATTGGTCCTCCACATCCAAGGATTCTGCATCCAAGGATTCAATCATCCAAGACTTGAAAATATTCCCCCCCCCCAAAAAAAAACTCCAAAAAGCAAGCCTTGATTTTTGCCATTGTATATAAGGGACACCATTTTAGTATGCCAGAGTTTATAATGTATACACAGAGGTACTCAAACCAAACCCCAGTGGATACCAAGGACCCAGTGTATGTACGAGCAGTTGGTCAAGCAAATTGATCCATAGCATTGAATAAAACGCTAAGTCAATTGCAAACAAAATTCAACTGCAATCAGCACAGATATTTTATGTTATTATCAAGCTGTTAAATTAAACAGATTTGTTCATGTAACTAAATTCTCCAAAGAAGAATATTTTCTTTAACTGTAGCACATAAGCTCTGAGATTTATGCAGTTATGCATTCATCATAGATGCCACCATTTTGTTAGAGATCTAAAAGAACAGAACAAAATGGCAGCTGCAGCTTTCTACCTAATAAAACCCCACATAAGCTCTGATTATTGACTTTAAGGGACAATCACTGTAAGTCTCTGTACTCAGGAGAGCTTGTATTTGATTGCTGAATCAAAGTCAAGCTCCAAATAGAAGCTGATATGCGGGGGGGGGGGGGGATTTATGACTCACATTTAAATAATATATTGCAGAAAGAATGTGCCAAAACCAATGGAAGCCCTTTTTTTAGTTCATTAATCAGTATCTCATAAGTGAGAAGAATGGAGAACTATTAGTTAATAGTGAACAACTGTTATGTGTTTCGTTTTAGAACTCTGAATAACTCTCATCTGTTTTTATATGGCTTCAACTTTTCTCCAAAGGTTTACATCAAAGTTGGTTTAAGTTGACACACTTATTAAAAGTTGCAAAGGAGCTTGCTTTTCCCCCCTATTCTTCTATTTAATATTTTGATATTCCTGAAAAATTAATAACTTTCTTTATGTGACTGTATTATTAAAAATCAGTTTCAGATATATTAGTTAGACTTTGGATATTACAGAGGAGCATAGTTCTAAACTTTCATGAACCTTGGCTAGTGTATATATTTTTATCACTTCATTTTTGACAAGTCAAAACTAAAGCATAACATTTACACATTTCATGACTAGAGGTTACCAGTATTTGAATTGATTGCCACAAAACTTCACAAAATTAATAACTGCCAGTCTCCCCACCACATACTGCAAAATGAAGTCCCAGGCACGATGCGTGATGCAAAACAATGACTGGGTTGATCATTTACTGATAAATACTGATGAAATGGAGAAGTTTTGCTGTTTTTAACTCCCCTTCTCCTTTTTGCTTGAACTGTGAACTGTATGAACAAAAGATTCAACCATTGAAAAAAATACTCTTTCCATCATAGGAAGGAACCATTAATATCCAGTCCATTGAGTAATCTGAGAAAATCCTGACCTCCCACAATCCAGAAATAAATATGAAAAATTAACTCCTGCTCCTTAAATTTGCTTTCAGATTATATGTACAGGCTGCACTGGACAGGGGAAGAAAAGCAAAAAGTATTAGCATTTACCAGTTATGTTTCTATACCACTTCATAGTGAACTTAGCACTCTCTAAGCAGTTTACAATATGTTAGCCAATTGCCCCCAACAAGCTGGGTACTCATTTTACTGACCTATGAGAGGATGGAAGGCTGAGTCAACCTGGAGCCCTTTGGGATCAAACTTACAACCATGTGGCTGCAGTACCAGCATTTAACCACTGCACCACCTAAGTATACAAAGTATATAGCATATCAGTGCACTCAAGCACTCCCTAAGCCAGAGGTAGGCAACCTTTTTGAGCCAGGGGCCGGGTTGTTGTCCCTCAGACAATTGGGGGCGAAGCACCAGAAACAAACAAACAAACAAACAAATAAATAAATAAATATAAAAATTTAAAATTAAAAAAATTAAAAATTAAAAAAATGCATGCACACTCTCTCAGCCCCAGAAAAGCCATGGCAAAACCCCCTGTAGGGATTTTGCCAAGAAAACCCCAAGAACAAGTAATAACATTAATAATCAA
>JAIPUX010001880.1:88851556-88863736 GCA_020142125.1 Phrynosoma platyrhinos
CAAGTTTCTTCAGAGAGATTTGCCATTGCCATCCTCTGAGGCTGAGAGAGTGTGACTTGCTCAGTTTAACCCAGTTGGTTTTCATGGCCAAGCCAGGATTTGAACCCAGGTCTCCAGAGTTATAGTCCTATGCTCAAATCACTACACCACACTGGCTGCCTACAGGAATGACTAGCCAAGTGCAAAGATTACCTCAACAAATCTCATGAAAGCCCCTACACATGACTCAAATATTTACAATCATTATATAGTGCTTGATGTCTTCTTGCATTCATTCACTGATGTCAAGCAATAGGAGGAAAAACAGTCCCAACAAAAAAAGACATTTCCAATAATCCTCAGCTAGCATGACCAGAGATACATTTTAGTCCAGGGAGTCATATACCTCTCCTGATCCTATTGAGCTACAACTTCCAGCATTCCTCATTACTAGCTATGGTAGGGTGTCTGGGATTTGCAGTCCAATAATACCTGGAAAGCTTCACCTTACCTCCTTTTCAATCATTTGAAGCCATTCTGAATAACCATCAGTACCACTGAGAATGGTGTACATTAGGTACTGAAGTTTATCTAGTTCTGTTTGGTACCCATATCAAACCTATTGTAGCTAAGCATAGTCACCATTGAAGCAATTTATTTCTTCACTGAAATAGACAGCATTATCAGACTATGGCAAACATCCTCTGAATAAATATTGCCACAAAACCCCCATGGTAGGTTCATTTTAGGGTCATCATAAGTCAGAAACAACTTGAAAACACAACAACAATCAGAGTAAACATACAGACATTTAGTTGAAAATTCTGTTTACCAGCATGTATCAATTCACGTTACATAAAATAGTTTTCAGATGAATAGCAGATTGCAAAATTAAAGCATTTCAGGAAACACTAAACAATTTCCTCCCTCTTTCAGGCCATGTAGGCATGTTCTAGCTGGTCAGGAGGGCTATGCGAATGTGTATGTTATTTGTTGTTGTGTGCCTTCAAGTCATTTCCGACTTATGGTGACCATAAGGCAACCCTATCATGGGTTTTTTGGCAAGATTTGTTCAGAGGAGTTTTGCCATTGCCTACCCTTGAGGCTGAAAGAGTATGACTTACCCAAGGTCACCCAGTGGGCTCATGGGCAAGCCAGGAATTGAGCCCTGATCTCATAGTCATAGACCAATGTTCATACCACTACACTACACTGGACAGTGCCTAACAAATTATACTTCAAGTACTAGTTCATTAATAGAAAAATTGAAAACATATAGTTTCCCTATACCACTCTTGGAGAGGGTTAAAATAATTCCTTATATTTCAGCCAACAGACTTTTTACTTTCACACATTTTAAATACTGTATATCATTTTATAGAACTAAAGTCATATAATAATACTTAAGCTATTGGTGTAATTATTTAATCTGTTCCCAATATTATTTGTCTTCTTGTACCATTCATTGCTTCCTAACATTACTTTGCTAGTTGTATTTATTCTAAGCCAAACAACAGTTCAGCATACAAATTTGACAATGTTGTTTCTGCAACAAAACTCAACACTAATCTGGCCCAACTGTATAAACTGTATTGAAATTTTAGCTGACTGGGCATGGTCTTCATAAAACACATTGTCATAAACTACATTTTGGGCCATACCATGTTTAGCAGGAGGATCGTGACTGAGACAGAGCTTTTCTTGCCACTCACATGTTTCTGCCTGTTAGCATACTCAGACATAGCCAAATAGTCAGTGCCTATTTACAGGCAACTTGAATGCCCCTACATACACATATTTCACCATGAATGAAATAATGCAGGCCTCCAAGCATAGGAGTCACATGGCACTGCTCAGTCTACAAACCCAAAGCTTGCAGTCATGTAACGTGTCAATAAGTCTATGACTGGAACAAGGTCCCCAGACTATCAACATCAGAACAGCTCTTGATGTAGCTGAACCCACCAGATCACATACATAAAATTAAATTCCATTTATAGGCACCACAGTTTAAGAAAGATATTGACATGCAAAAAGGAAAAGTAATGATAGTGACCAAGGCAATAAAGGTTCCAGAGGCCAGGACTGGTTGAGGAATTTGAGTATGTTTAACCTGGGGAAGGGAAGAGTGAGAGATATAATGGCCATTTTCAGCTATCTCAAGTACTATCATATGGATGATGGAACAAACATACTTTTTCTGTGCAAGAGGATAGCCAACCAAGAGATTTAAATGACAGAAAAGGAAATTCTAGATAAAGTTTATCCTGTGACTAAGAGCTGTTCAACTGTGGAATGGAGTATCTTGGAAATTGCTAAAGTCTCCCCTCATTTGTGATTTTTAAATGGAAATTGCCAACTTCTAAGAAGGTTTAGCTGCTCATTCCTGCATTGCTAGGGGTTGGACCTTGGTAGCCTTTGCAATCTCTTCTAGCTCTGCTGTTCTATAATTTTAGGATCAAACCTGTGATCAGTCAAGTATCTTTGCAAAGAGTATGACTTACCCAAGTATCTTTGAAAATAATTTTAAAGTAAGCAGTTCTTTAATTTCAATGATAATTCAGTTTTAATCAGGAACTGCTGATCAAATCAAAGAGTTAACAATAGGCTTCAAGAAAATTAAAACTTCAGCTCAAAGCAAAGTTTTAAAACAAAACATCCCAATAATAACAACATTCAATAGTCTTCTGTTCATTCTAATCTAATCTAAAATAAAAGTTGGATAAAATAGCATCTAATTTACTTCAAACATTTGCTAATGTTTCTCACTTTTCACTGACAGTTCTTTGATCCTGGTTGGCTTATTATATGATTCAAACTTTTGAACTAATTTGGGTGCATTGCATGTACTAAAAACATTTTAAAAGCTTTTAGCACCCAACAGCTCTCATGTAGGGACAGTTCATAGGGATGAACTAGCAAAGATATGAGTTAATAAATGCTCAGTGAAAGAGACCACTCATGGGATTGACAACATAGTCTCTGAAGCTCTCTGACTCTGTTAATAAAGGTAGCTGAGATTTTTAATTGAAAGTTGAAGGAAGCCTATAAATGGCTTAATCAGGTCATTGACAGACACTGGAGGGTTTTTCCCCCAAGGGTCCCCCACTGCATTAAATCTCTGCTTTTAAACAAGATAAATTCTAAAGACAGATTGTTCTGACAGCAAGGGAAGGACATCGAGAGAAGGTATTGACTTTGTAGATAATAAAATCAAGACTACAGCCTACTGAAATCATTGGGCTTTAATTGTCAACTTTTGATGACCAGAATAAATTTTAATATTCTGTTCCTGAAATAAATAGAAAGTTCCCCATTGTTGGTCATTACAAGCAGAATTTGAAAAATTTTGTTTAACTCCCAGTTCCAGAAATCCCCAGACAGCATGGCTTTGTTGGCTAGGGAATTTTTAGTCCAAAAAAATAACTTTCCCACCCTCCGTTATGAGTATCATATTATCATTATTTATAATGTATATAGTTATGAATACTATATTATTATAATTATTTATAATTTCTGTTATGTATGATTTCTATGATTATGTATTTGTTGTAATTATTATTATTTATCATTTAATTGGAAGATTTCAATCTACACATGTGCTACAGATATATTAAGCCTAAGTATATGAAATAATCAGTTAATCGAAGCATGTACTTTTAAAAACATAAATTTGATGTCACTGAAAATATTATAAAATATATTGTGATGAGCCATCCATTATGAATTGCCAATATTATTTTTCTCCTAGAGTCTGCTGCAAATTGGAACATAAGGGTTAAAAGAATTACTGTCTGTAGAAATGTTTACTAAGAACTGTCCAGGATTCAAGCAGCAAGTTTCCTGAGCCAAAGATAACAACTAATCTAAAAAGAACTATTGAAAATAAAAGTAAAAGCCAAGACATAGTTCATCATTGCTTGCCTCTTCAGGTAAAGATAAAGAGGAGTCATCCTTGGGTATATGGGAATGTGCCAGTCCTGCCAGACAATAAACGGTTTGAATATTGGATCCTCAGTACAGGCCTCAGTTAAGAGTGATATGCAGCTTTAACATAAAAGGGTAGCAAGAAGTCAGGATTGGAAGCCAGGCCAAGCATTGTGGGCCTTTCATTTCTAGCATTTTAGTGATCTTTATCCATAACTGATTGATCAACAAATAAGCAAATGACAGTCAACAGTAATAAAAGCCATCTGATTTCAGTAGACAATGGTCACTCTCAGGGAACCCATCCACTTTCCTGCACTACAGCACTAGAGCGCTGCAGCAAATTCTAAGTATTTCACCAAATGTCATATGCTAGGATTCCATCGACTACTACTAAGAAAAATAAGGGAAGAAAGTGTACTGTTCAACATAAATAAAACAAAAATAATGACCTTGAAGAATTTACACAAATTCAACCTAGGCAATGGGGAAATAGAAATAGTAAAAGTGTTCTCATACCTAGGATCAAACATTGATAGGAGTGGGGACTGCAGTCAAGAAATCATAAGACTAAGAATGGGGAGGGCAGATCTGAAAGAACTAGAAAAGATCCTAAAATGTAATATGTACATTGTATATCCTAAAATGATATACAACGGAGCACAAAAGTTAGAATCGTACAAGCCATTGTATTCCCTGTTATCATGTATGGATGTGAGAACTGGACAAATAAGAAAGAAAATAAGAAGAAAATCAATTCATTTGATATCTGGTGCTGGAGAAGAGTGCTGAGGATCTCATAGACAGCCAAAAAGACAAACAATTGGGTCCTTGATCAGATCAAGCCAGAAATCTCCCTGGAAGCCAAGATAACCAAACTGAAGCTGTCATTCTTCAGACACATCATGAGAAGGGAGGACTTATTGGAAAAAACAATAATGTTAGGAAAGAAACAGAGGAAGGCCACATGCCAGATGGATGGACTATATTAAGGAGGTATGAGTTTTCAGGAACTAAACAAAGCAGTAGAGGACAAGGAGTCTTGGAGATGTGTCATCCATAGGATCACCATGAGTCGAGACTGATTTGAGGGGAGTTAACAACAACAAAGGATTCCAAAAGATGAAGCTATGACAGTTAAAGTGGTATCAAACTGCTGCAACTGTGAAATATAGATGCATTTTATATCTTCATTTTCAAAGTTTCCAGGAACTTTGACATCATAAAGACAAATTGGGACTGGGATATCCAAGACAATACCTCCTTCCATATAGAACTATCCAGCTGCTGAACTAATCAGAAGGCCTCCTGATTGTGTCACATCTTATTGACATCTCTCTGCTGACTATCACAAGAAGAGTCTCTACTGCAGAGGCACACACACTAGTATATTCTTCCAAGAAACTGCTCATCATTTCTGATACAGTTTAAACATAAAATGAAATGTTCTTATGTGTCTGTTCATATGGTTATTTATATCTGCCTATTTATTTATATATTTATTTGCTTGTTTTATCAAATTTATTTATATAGTTTGATTTTTAGCATTTGGTTATACTTTAGGACATTTATGCTGCATATTTCTCTAAGATGCTTCTATATTTATATTATGGATGAATTGCTGCACATTGCTTGCATACATTGTATCAGCATAATAAGAATTTTCACTAGCACCTTCTTCAGCAATGATGTTGTTCAGTTGCAGCTCCCACCAGACCTAATTAGAATAAAGCAAAGCAAAGCAGCTTCATTTATATACCGCTTCATACCACACTATGCAGTGTCTAAGCAGTTTACAACTGTAAGCTCATTGCCCCCCAACAAGCTGGGTACTCATTTAAGTGACCTTGAAAGGATGCACGCCTGACTCAAGCCTGAGCTCTGGCTAGTATTGAGCTTGCAACCTTGTGGTTTATGAGTGAGTGGCTGCAGTACAGGCATTTAACCACTGCGCAAAGATATAAGAAATGATGGGAGTTGCATGCAAACAACATCTGGTGGGCCACATCCTTGACTCATGTCCTTTGGTTCAGAGATCATTAGACCTGAAAAGCAGACCACAGTAGGCTATATAACTGCATGCAGTGCTTACCAAATGTTTGATATCAAGGAGCCCACTCATATTATGCAATTGTAGTGCTATGATTCCACTGATGGTCTTGGCTGTTTCCTATGGATCCCTGGATTTGTAGTATTGAAAGCTGTTAGGGGGCTCTGGCTGAGAATTCCAAATGCCTTTCACTATAATGTAAATATCAGGAATCCACAGAATGGAAACATGACAGCTGAAGTGGAATAGTAGTGCTATAATTCTATAATATAGTGTAAATGTGCCAGCATGGTATAATGGTTTGAGTGTTGGACTAGGATACTGGGAGACCAGGATTCAAACCCCAGCTCAGCTATAGAAATCCACTGGGTGACCTTGGGTGAGTCACACACTTTCAGCCTCAGAGGATGGCAATGGCAAACCCCTTCTGCAAAGAAACCCTCATGAATAGGTTCACCTTTGGATTGTCATAAGTTGGAAACTACTTGAAGGCATATAACAACAACAGTGTGAATGACCCCCATTTATCTGTGAATCCTTGGTCACAAATCTATCATTGTCTTATCTTAGGATTTCTGTCTCTGATCACAAGAGCTGATCTTCTCAATTATTATCCAAAGTCATTGATTTTGCTCATACAAGTCAGAATAATTGTCATTTAATTGAATAAATGCAATTAAAAAGAGAGAAAGACAACCTTAAAACTTCTTAATGGTTTCAGATATGGAACTTTGGTATGATGAGCTGCATAAAAAATAAAAGCTTTTATATGTTCCATCATTCTTAATTTTAACATTTCAGACATTTCATATAGACAGAGACATTTGCTGTGCACTGGTTGTCTTTTAAAGATATCTGAAATCAATATTATAATTATTGTGTCCTTCTACAGGGGTAACAGTGGTTGCCATTAAATTACAGGGCAATTTTCCCAGCATCAAAACTCTTGTTCATTGCACATCAGTGGGAATATTTGTTGTTGTCATTAATTCATTTTGAACAAATACACATATCTAAAGACTTTTTGGAACCAGGACACTAATATGTATTTCCCTGGTGGACCGAAGGCAGGGATGAAGATATATTCCTGTAAATCAAGCTATTCCCACAGCTAGTTTTTATAATCCCAGAGACAATTTTATATATATATATATATGCATACACATGTGAACACACGTGCATGCACACACACACACACTTGATCTCCTGCCATGAAACCTAGTGGTGTTTTCTGATGTTCTCTACATGTCACTTCTACATTCATTGGAAGTATAGATCTCCTAAGCCAATAAATACCTGCATAAACATGTGGTAACATATTGAAGAGGCATATTCGCAACATGAGCTACATAAACTCATTCTCTAAATGGGAATATTTTCAAAGATCTTGAGTACAGATGTTTCAAAGTAGAATTTAAGGTCTCCCTGGGTGTCCCTGACTGGTGATCACTCTATTATAGACTTAACTCTTTAAAGCAAGAGTTCAGGTACTTGTTTTCTCCTCCAAACCCTTCACCCAGCACGCAATCATTGTTGCCTTTCAACACTTTTTTTATTCACCTAACACCTTACACAAAATGCAAACAGCTGAAATTTCACTGCCCAACCCTTCCTTCTGCACCCATACAACATTTGTTCTGTTAATGTAGGTTAATTCGGCAAATAACACTTCTGTAAATTGTTCTTGCAAACTGCTACATCATTTATGTAAGGACTTCTTTGAACTTTGAAAAATTAATGCCTTTAATTTTGGTTGATGGCAACATCACCAGAGCTCTGTAAATTGCACTTTAATGAGATTTTGCTACAGGGGATAATCTGCTACTGACAGAGTAACATCTTGAAAACATCTGTAGACCTATAATTTCTCTATGACGATTAGATCCCACCACAAGACTCCAAATACAGACCCAAAATAAAGGCAGAAATGCAAAGTTCTAAATGATTATACAACCTGTTCTTTAGCAATGAGGAAATACACAATGAAAAGTTTCATGTGCTGAAAATAAATCAAATTTTCTGACTAATTAACATTTAGCTTTATTTAATTAAGAAAGACTATTACTGTCGCCACCGCTGTGCATCTGTATATAATGAAGGAAACAGCAGTAGGTATAAGATACCACAGAGGGATATGCCCAAGTAACTCAGCACTATAGGTGTAAAGGAACGTCTATTATGGTTAAGTAACTGACATCGGAGTCTTTCTCTAATGCTCTCATAAATAAATGGAAGATTTCCACAGATGCTTTACACATATGGTTTCTTATTTGTCTCTGATGGAGACCTGTAGTTAGATTAGATACCAGAATTAAATGATTTAAATAGACAGCTGCATAATGAAAACTACTAAATAACATGTTTTAAAACAATTTCTATTTATACCAATAAATGCACTCACAAAGGGATGATAAATCTTGCTTCAGTTAAGCCATGATTTGCTTGCTGTGTTAAATCCATCATTTTAAAAAACAGAAAGAAGTAAGTTCTGTCCTGCAATAAGAATACAGCAGAAATAAATGGATTAGGGAGAACAAAACTCTTAAAGCCCAAGCCTAGTTGCTTTAAAGTTCACTAGAAATAATAATTAGAGAAATGTCCACAATGGCCTAAAGTTATCTTTCCATCAGAGTCTAAACCAGAATTAACAAAATCACCCATTCTCCCTCTGTACATCCTCCACACAAGATGGAAGATCTTAGGAGAATCCAAAGATGTGTGTATACATGTGTTTTGTGTGTGTATGTGTGTGTGTACATACACATCTCTGTGTGTGCATGCATATGTGTTTGCAAGTATGATACCAAAATATTCCAATGAGTACTGAGTGTATTCTAATGGCATGCTGACTCAGAGGGCAGGGAGTGAAAATAAAAGGGGTGGGGGTGGGAAATGAAATGTAGTGGGTACAAAAGCAGAATAGAGACACATAGATTTAAACAGCTAGAAAGAACCAGATAATTTTCAGGATACCACTGAGAATATATTTTTAAACATATTCAGAGACAGATGTAAGAGATGTCTATAGTAGTCAGTGAGAAAGACAGCATTTTAAGGTAGGTGGAATTGATATAACCAGTGTCCTAGTATGTCCACCCTGTCACAAAACCAACTAGACAAAGGTACACCAAGCATGCTTAGAAACATGAACTGTCATCCTGTTAATGGCATACACAGGCATAACTCCATCTTCTGCCTGCATATGTCTTCTTTTGCTCATTTTGGAGTTTGATATTCTCTTCCACCCACCCCACACAGTATACAAAGCCAGGGCTCAATGTTGCCCTGTGAAATGCTCCCCCACCACCAGTAGCCATTCTGTTGCTGGTGGAGAGCAGTGGGGATCAGAGAATGTTATGTTCCTATGGCCAGATGCAGACCAATGACAAAATTCACTCAATCTTCCAGAAGACACAAGTGGATCTTAATGTAAATTATTGCCAGTCTACATGTGACTATGTGGGTATAGTCAGACACTTCTTGTCCACCAGCAAGAGAACGGGCATGGAGAAGTCCTGTCACAGTGCAACAGTAAGTCATAGGATGGTGAGAAGAAAGCTAACCATAGAGTTTTACATGCAATACTCTTTCCTGTTTCTGGCCATCAAGCATTTTGGCCAATGAATGTTGACAGACCATGGCGGTAAGGAGAAAACCATGGACTGAAAAGAAGAAAAATCAAGTAGCTGAAGCCCTAATATCATTCTGCAACAATGTGATACTAAGTATCAAAAAGTGAGTTGTTAAAGATGAATTCAAATGCATTTCATTCATAAGTAGATATATCAACAACTTCTTTCAATGTGATGCAACAACCCTTTCACCTATTTTAATATTAATGATAATTATAACTTGGAAACATCTTTTTCTCTACCTTGGTGCCTGTGGTTATAAGCCATAGGCTGGATGTGACTGATTGGCAATCCTTCCTAACTCACCAACTTCTTCCCCAGGATCCACAACCTCACAAGAGGAAAAGTTCTTATCTCTAATCTGTGAATGATCACAGATAAGAATTTTTTCCTATCAACAAGAAAATCTCCCATTCTCAAGGCTGAGCAGGGGAGGAACGCACATGCACTCAGCTGATCTGCATTTTTTTTTCCAGATATTTTAAAAATGTCCAGTTTTCCACTCTTCTCCCTTTTGTCCTTAGCTTACTTCCATTGGCGCAAACTGAGTTCAAAGTGCAAAAATAGTTTGCACTCAATTGACTCAGCAGGAGGGAATTTTAAGAGGGGGGCAGACTCTTGCTCTTCTTAGTGTGCTGAGGCAAAACCAAACTGCTGCAGACTCTCCTAGCTTGTCTGGTCTTCTGTATTAATAAAGTTTGCCATTGTGACTGCACTTTGATGTTGATCGGCCACATTTGTCTCAGTTTTAATCTGTCAAATGTTGGAGTGTTGGAATGGAAACTTTCTGATAAGGGTGTTGATAGGTTGGGTCTACTATCTTGAACTTTAGAATAGTTTCTCTCAGTCTCTGGAGGAACAACTACTTTTCAAGAAAAAAACCCTTTAATATCTAACCAATAAAATTTGCTTGTTTTAATTCGAGTTAATTATGCCCATATGCTCTTTGTACTTTCAAAGGCAAGCAGACATAAACACCTATGGATACACGTGCACATTTGCTAAATCACATTTGCTGGGTTTCATCCTCAGCTGGGATTCAAACCCTGGCTCCCAGTGTCCTAATCCAACAATCGAACCACTATACCAGGGATAGGCAACCTTTCCCCTTTAAGGGCCAAGGGACTTCAGCTCCCAGAAGCCTCAGCCATGTTGGCCAATAGCTCCTGGGATTCTAGGAGCTGAAGTCCCTCGGCCCTTAAAGGGGAAAGGTTGCTTACCCTGCACTATACCATGCTGACCCATTTACACTATATTATAGAATTATAGTACTGTTATTCTACTTCAGCTATCATGTTTTCATCATATGGGATCCTGACATTTGCACTGTAGTAAGAGGTTGTAGGTTTCATGGCCAAGCAGGTAATCAAACCCTGGTCTCCAGAGTCATTGTCTAATATTCAAACCACTATGCCACACACCTCTCACACTACACAATTACATTGTCATGATTCCTCTTTAAGTACCATGCCAATGTCCTATGGAATCCTGGCATTTGCACTTTAGGGAGACGTTTTTAGAATTCTGAGACACAGATCAATAGTGCCTTACCAGATGACAACCCCAGGATTCTGCAGATTGTCACCACGGAAATTAAAGTGGAATCACAGCACTATAATTTTATAGCATGGGAGCAGCCATGCACTCAGCCAAGTCAAAGTATATAGTAGCCAGCTCCTCCATGCCCCCACTTGCATATGTTATTTGGATCTATGAGGCAAAAACTGCAAATAAAAGTAAATAGCAATAAATAATAATAGCCAAGTGAACAAGGATCATGGCCTAAAATATTCTAATGCCACAAGACCTCTTGGAACCCAAGAAGGGTCAGCCCTGGTTAGTACTTGGATGAGAGACTACCAAAGAATACCAGGTGCTGTAGGCTATATTTCAGAGGAAGGAACTGGTAAAACCACCACTGAGGGCAAAACCCCAGAGTATTCTGGCCTTGAATTTCCCCCTTTACCTTCTCACTTTTGCTGTGAGTTTTCAGCTCTCACAGTGACACACACACACAGTACCTGCACATGGCACAGCACTGCTGCTAAAGTCCGAATGAGATACCCAACCATGCTATGGATGCTGGGTGCCTTGTTCTGACCTCAGAGCAATTTGCACCAGCAGTGGTGGCACTGGGCAGCTTGAAAGGGGCTGTGAGTGAAAAGGGATCTGCTGGTACCACTGTGAAGAAAACAAAACACCCACTGCAAAAAGTGGTTAGAGGGAGGAAGCCCCAAATCAATTGTGGGTGTCATGAAGGCAGTCCACATCTGATTCAGTGTTTTGACCATGCTTCGTGTAAACAGGATGCAGTAAGCTCAGGATTGGGAAATAGACTAGTGCCTAAGAAAGCCCTATGATATTCATGGAATGCCATAAGTCGACGGGCAAGTTGAAGGCACAAACATACAAAACAAGGAACATTTTGCCACTCTTTCATGACATCTCTAAATCTACTGCCTGAGGCATCTGCCTCACTCTGTCTTGTGGCAGAGCTAACTCTGTTTGTGGGCTTCCCATGGGCCTCTGTTTGGCCACTGTGGAACAGAAAGCTGGACTAGATCATAGAATCATAGAATCATAGAATCATAG
>JAIPUX010001880.1:88910925-88924446 GCA_020142125.1 Phrynosoma platyrhinos
GGGTCGAAATTTGTTTGTTCTGGTGTCTGTATCTGTCACAATCTAGAGGGCAATCCAACCAAGACACAACAACCCTTAGTATAGGGTTTAAAAAAAAAAAAAGCTTCAAAAGCTTCAGATGGGAGAAATGAGAGAAACGACTGAGAGAGAATCAATCAAATTAAGCTGTCTGGAAAGGATGGAGGGTTGCGGGAATTAGCCAATTTCTTGAAAAGTTTTTTTTTTTCCCCTGACAATATTGTCTCCAGCTTGAACAGTATTGGGGGACTTTGGCCAGAAATTTCTCCTCGTGGTTTTAGGCTTTAGGCAATATATTAGGAATGATGATGACCTCCTCATACAGGGATTTCTTTCTTGGCATCTCAAATGTGTGTTAAGAGTCAGTTCTTTTAAAAAAAAAATTATTAGTCGCTTCTCTTTCAATAACCCTTTAATAGCGTTGTGAGGTCGTCGGAGTGTTGGACTGCAACTTTGGAGAGCCGGGTTCCCAATTCGGCCATCAAACCCACTGGGTGACCTTGAGTAAGTCACACTGTCTCAGCCTCAGAGGAGGGCAATGACAAATCTCCGCTGAATAAACTTGCCAAGAAAACTCATGATAGGGTCGCTTTGGGGTTGCCATATGTCGGAAACAACTTTTCATTGAATTCAATGGGATTTCTGAATGAAAAAATAGCAAGACCTGTGCTCATGGGCTTGCTGTCTAATTTCTCTAGAATTCCACCTAAGGCAAATTCAAACAAAAATCGATCAGTGATACCTTTATTGGCCAAGCAAAATGCACAGTATACTTGTTGCAAGCTTTCGAAGCTCCATGGGCTTCTTCATCAGGCAAGATGTTACAAACCAAACAGGAGAAAAACAATTGGAGATGTTAGTCAGATGCCTACGTGTTGTTTCAGTCTTTACTTATCCTCCCCACATATATACCATCTTGACTAACATCTCCAATGGGAGCGAATGGGATGGCTCTTAACACATATTTCAGTCTTTAGTTAAGATGGTATATGGTGGGGAGGATATCCTCCCCACCATACACCATCTTAACTAAGGACTAAAACAACATGTAAGCATCTGACTGAAATCTTGGTTGGCCAATAAAGGTATCATTGATGGATTTTTGTTTGAATTTACTAAATGGCCAACACAGCTGCTCCTGAATGCCACCTAAGGCAGTAAGATTTAGGTATGAGTAAATTTGCCTAAATAGCCTAAACTCGTGGTGTAGTTAGTTTGAGCACTGGATTAGCACTCAGGGTTGGATTCCTTGCTGGGCCATGAAAACCATTGGGTGACCTTGAGCAAGTCACATACTCGCAGCTTCAGAAAACCCCAGTGATCAGTTCATCTTAGGGTCGCCCTAAGTTGGAAACGACTTGAAGGCACACAACAACAACAGATCCCGTCTGATCCTGGAAGCTAAGCAGGGTCAGCCCTGGTTTGCCCTTGGATTTGTACTGTACTGCTTCGTAATTTGGAGTATGCACTCTGTCCCATTAAGAGCAAAGTAGGAAAAATGGCATAGCAATAGTATACTAGCAGGACAATAGCATGCTCAAAAGTGAAGGTGGTTTGTTTTTTTCTGTTAATCAATATTGGTTACACGGAGGGGGGGAAGCTTGGATTTTCTCTTTATAGGGATCACTAGGAAGACAAAAGTGGGAAGAAGAGTGAAGGTGACAGGCAGGTATGCATTTGAGTGATGGATCAATTGCACAATCCTATACACAATATGCCTTCAAGTAGCCTGTCCACTTGTGGCGATCCCATGAATTTCATAGGGTTTTCTTAGGCAAGGAATACTCACAGGTGGTTTTGCCAGTTCCTTCCTCTGAAATACAGCCCACAGTACCTGGTACTCCTTGGCAGCCTCCCATCCAAGTTCTAACTAGACCAGACCCTGCTCCTTTCCAAGATCAAGTGGGATATAGTTCCACTCAGAATTAAATCCCACCTTTATCTTCTGCCTTTCTGTTTATTCAGGCCTTTGAGTGTTAACTGTTGCAGGAGGTCTTTTAATTGGGGGTAAGGTATTTGTGAAGGGCCTAAATACCCTAAAGGCAGGGTCAGCCTTGTTTAGTACTTGGATGAGACACCACCAACTAGGTGCTTTAGGCTATATTTCAAAGGAAGGAACTGCCAAAATTACCTCTGTGTCTTCCTTGCCTAAGAAAATCCTAAGAAACTCATAAGGCATGCAATCATTGTATTTGTGAAAGCCATGTAGCGTAGTGGGTTGAGTGTTGGACTATGAATCTAGAAACCAGAGTGTGAATCTCCCTTTGGCCATAGAAACCCACTGGGCAAGTCACAATCTCAGCCTCAGGGGAAGAACATAGGAAACCCTCTCTGAATAAATCTTGACAAGAAACCCCGTGATAAATCCACCATAGTTTTGCCGCAAGTCAAAAGCGACTTGTAGGCACTCAACAACAATTGCATTTTCATTTGTATGTTTATCACTGTGATCACATTTTAACTACCTTTTAAAAACTTATAAATTAATGTTTTTAATTTGATTGTTTTTTTAAAAGCTTCTGAATTACCCGTTATTTTAACTGGATTTTGTTTTAAATCGAATTGTAAGCCTCCTTGAGTCTCATACTTAACCCCAATAGGTTCAGTGGAGCTTATTCCCAGTTGCCTTTTCAGAAAAACTTATTCACTTTGTACATAGTTCATGGGTTTCTAAAGCTATCTTTCCATTTTCCAGAAACCTAGTGACGCTTAAACCAGAAACGTCATGACTTGTGGCCAAAACACCCTTTCCAACAAGAATCCCATTATCTTTATCTGATCCAACAGGAAACGAGAGTTTGGTTCCCTCTGGATCTCTTTCAATGCGTTGTCTTCTCCTTTCCTCTTTTGTTGTTGTTTAACTGCCTTCGCTTCTGTCTCGACCCATGGCAATCCTATGGATGAGACATCTCCAGGCCCCCTTGTCCTCTACTGCTCTGCCCAGGTCCTCCAAACTCATATTCGTGGCCTCTTTAATAAAGTCCATCCATCTACCATGTGGCCTTCCTTTTTTTCCCTACTTCCCTCCACCTTTCCTAACATTATTGTCTTTTCCAAGGATTCATGCCTTCTCATGATGTGTCCAAAGGACGACTGCCTAAGGGGGGTTGCAGACTGCCAGAAATAGTGCAAATTGAGTCCACTTTAAGGGCTAGGGTTAGGGTTAGGGTTAGGGTTAGGGAATCATGGGAACTGTATTTTATTGTGGCACCAGAGCTCTCTGACAGAGAAGGCTCAATGTCTCAGAAAAAACCCCATTCCCATGATTCCCTAGCACTAACCCTAACCCTAAAAGTGGACTCAATTTGCACTATTTCTGGCAGTCTGCAACCCCCCTTATAAGTCTTGTCATCTTGGCTTCTAGGAATATCTCCTTTCCTCTAAACCAGTGGAAAAACTGGCCGCGGAAGGAATGATAGAAAATGACTCGTTAAAGCATATTAAATCCAGTGAGGGGTTATCTCCTAGAAAGTATACTCAGGATAGCAGCTTTACCCATTAAAGAAAAGAAAGCAAATATCATGGACATCATTTTTTTTTAATCACCTCTAAAGAAAACCAGGGCAAACCCCGAAGTTGCCCTTGTCGTTTTGCAAAGAAAGAGATGCACCTTGCACGAGCAGATTGTCCTCTCCCTTTTCTCCTCCCCTCCCCTCCCCCGTCCCTGAATTGCTAAGGAAAGCCTTTTTAAATGCTAAAAAGTTTCCTAAAGAGTTCGGGCTACTTAATTGAGTGCTTCCGGTCTGAATGAATCCCAGCCACTTCCTTTTCAGAGACACAATAAGTAAGTAAATAAATAAATATTAAAAGGAGAAGAAATGGGGGGGGGGGGAGAGAGAGAGAGAAAAGTTGGGAAGTGGCGCATTCCTACTGCAGCCACAAGTGCCAAAATAGGAGCAAAGCACATACTTTAAGCATCCATGCAGGCGCACTGCTTTCTTCTGCTCTCCTTCACACAATGTTATAAACCCACACATTCAACGATCGGTTTAATTTTTTTTTTACAAAAAAGTAACTTTAAGTTTTATCCCTCTTTTTAAAACAAATGTTTCGTGTTTCCTTTGTGATCCGTTTTGGCCTTTGAAGGTAAGATTGCAATGTTGTTTCTTCGAAGTGGTTTTGGAATAAACCTGGAGTTGAGAAGGTGATGACTGGCCTTTTGTCCAGGTGGAGGAAACCCATTCAGTCCATTGTAGCATGGAGAGTCAGCAGGCAGCTACATCTAACGGATTCAATGGGTCTCGACTCAACAAGAATTTTTAGGCACTTGCCTCCGAGTAAAGGTAAAAAGCTCCTAAAGAGCAAAGAACTGGAAAAGCTTCTAAAGAGCAAAGATATACAACTAAGCACGACATCGGAGATTAGTGTTAGTCTGTAGAATCAGTACGTAGAGAGATCTTGTAGCATCTTTGAGACTAAGGGCCTTTGCAGACTGCCAGAAATAGTGCAAATTGCATCCACTCTAAGGGTTAGGGTTAGTGCTAGGGAATCATGGGAATGGGTTTTTTTTTTTTTTTGAGACATTGAGTCTTCTCTGTCAGAGAGCTCTGGTGCCACAATAAAATACATTTCCCATGATTCCCTAACCCTAACCCTAACTCTTAAAGTGGATTCAATTTGCACTATTTCTGGCAGTCTGCAAAGGCCCCATCTGAAAGAAAGAAATTGGCAGTATGAGCTTTCGTAGACTTCAGTCTACTTCCTCAGATGCATTTGGTGGAGTGGAGGCCAGGCATATATATGTGTGAGTGTGAAGATGTCAGTTCAAATTGCAAATCCTTTGTGTATGGAAATGAAGTGTCAGGTCCAGTCTTAACGATGGATGGCCGTTAGTGCACAAAGACATAGGAAACTGGTCTTTGTGCATGGGGCTGAACTGGCAGATCCAGTTTTGCAATGGGACTAGCCTGTGGTGAGAGGAATAGACGAATGTAGTGCACTCTCGTATAGGCAATTGTATTCCTCATTGCCATGTATGTATATAAGAGCTGGACAGTTAAGAAAATGGACAAAAAGAGAATAAATTCATTTAGAGATGTGGTGCTGGAGAAGAGTGCTGAGGATCCCATGGACAGCAAAAAGAACAAATAAATGGGTCCTAGAACAGATCAAGCCTGAAATTCCCCTGGAGGCAAAGATGACTAAACTGAGCCTGACCTACTTTGGCCACATCATGAAAAGACATGAATCCTTAGAAAAGACAATAATGTTAGTAAAGGTGGTGGGAAAAAAGAAAGGAAGGAAGAACACGTGCTAGATGGATAATAATAAATAATAATAATAAATTTTTATTTGTAGCCCGCCCCTCTGCTAGGCAATCGGGGCGGGGGACAGCAATAGTTAAAACAGAACAGCATTAATGGACTCAGTTAAGGAGGACACGGGTATGAATCTGCAAGAATGATGGAGGACAGGGAGTCTTGAAGGTGTCTCCTCCACAGGGAAGCCATGCGTCGAGATCGACTCGAGGGTAGTTAACAACAACAACTCCAAGTAAACCTGAAGCTGGTTCCAAGAAACATTATTTAGGCTTTGACATTTCCTTCTCCTATGTCAATGGGAATTTTTGTTAAGGGGGGAAAATAAATAACCTATGGATTCAAACTGCAGTGCCTTGGATTCTCCTCCTTTTCTTTGCCCTCCTCTTGCAAGTAAGTCATCAATTCTTGGGATGAACTTTCTCTGCGTGGGGAGAGGGGAACTTCTTCAACTCACTCCACCTCCTGAGACTTCCCCCCCCCCCAAAAAAAAGTTTTCATAAAGACAAGAAGGGGCGGAAGAGAGAGAAAGAGGTGGGGGTAAGCAGAGAAAAAGAGAAAGAGAGAAAGAGAGAAAGAAAGAAGGCAAGAAAAGAGCGGGGGAGCACCTCTGTTTAACAAGATAATTCTTGCTCGGAGTTTTATTTCTCCTTTCCACTTCCTCTCCTTTTGTGGCCTGACACGGTGCTTTCTCTTTCTCCATCAGGGACCCCTTTTCTCTTCTTCTGGCCTCCTTCCCCCACCCCCTTTTCTTCTTCTTGTGAACGGTTTTACAGACTGGCTTTGTTAATGTCGGGGCTGGAGTTGTGGGGGGAGGAATAGAAGGCGATCAGGGGGATTTTTTAAAAAAAATAAAATAAAATAAAATCCCGAATTTCCTCCCAAGAAGGCCTGGCCGAGGGAGCCGAGGAGGTTTTGCCTAGGCATGCAGAACATCCCAAGCTGTTTTTGTGCATCGGGCTGGCGAAGGGACAGCGGGGGGCCTTGCACCCAATCTTCCCCCGGACAAAGGGAGGCTGGACAGCTGCACAGCCGCCACAAAAGCTCCCCTCTTCGGCCGCCTCTGTTTACTTAGTGTTGCTTGTGACCTCTGGGCTCCACTTGTTGCTAATACAGATGCTTATCAAGCCCGTTTAATTGGCTTTCTTCCTAACTTGAAGGCCCAGGACTCTTTTCTTTCTCCATACATAACTCTCCCCCCCCCACCCTCCACTCTTTTTTTCCCCCCTCTTCTGTGGCTTCTTCTCCTCCGCCTGCCAGTGTTTCCAAACAATTTAATTGACTCCCCCTAATATTCATCTGTTTTCTCTCTCTTCCTCTCCCCACCACGCTTCTTTCTTTCTTTCTTTCTTTCTTTTACAAGAAGGGTGAGACTGGAAAGTTGACGTCCCCTTTGGCCACACCATCCTCTCTTTCAAAAGAAAGGAGAGTGGACTTTAAGGAGGAAGGAAGGAGGCTCTGGGAAGGAAGGATTTGGGAATGGCATCCCTTCAGAGCAAGGGAAAGTGGATTGGAGAAGTATCACTGCTGTTGTTATGGGCCCGGACCCCCGAAAAGTGAGGCAAGGCTTGGGGAGGGTGAGCCCTCCACGAAATTATCAGGCACCAAAGATCAGGATCACCGACTCCCACGTAGTTGAGCCCCCTTTTTGTTGGGTTCTTGTTCCTTGCCTTCCAATCATTTCCCATTTATGGCGATCCAAAGTCGAACCCATAGGAAGTTTTCTTGGCTAGGTTTGTTCAGAGTGGGATTGCCATTGCCTTCTTCCGAGGCTGAGAGAGAGTGATCTGGTCAAGGTCAACCAATGGGTTTGTGTCCCGAGTGGGGATTTGGACCCTAGTCTTCCAGAATTTTGGCCCAACACGTAAAAAACTCTGAGCCCCCCTGAGGAACTATCAGTAAGAAGTGTGATACTAGTCTCCTTTGTATTCCCTTACCGGGGGTCTTATTTATTTTCCCCTTTCCTTTATATATTAATTTTATGCCCTAAACTATGTTATAACATTTCATTTATTATATTGTTACTGTCTGCATGGGAGTTACATTTGCTTTAATTGGGTTGTTGTTATTATCGTTGTTATCCTTCACTGTATACTGTGTTTTACTGTTTACTGTTTTGTAAAAACATCCATGCAAGTTTTTTTTTTTAAAAAAAAAATAATAATAATCATGATTTGTCTGCCAGTCTGGAACTCACCCACCGTAAAAACAAACCAGATGTCTCTGGTTTTGCGCCTTCAGGTCGACTTCTGCCATAAGGTTTTCGTTGTTGTAGTGGTGATGATAGTGTGCCTTCATGTCATTTCTGACCTATGGCAACTATAAGGTGAACGACCACAGAGTTTCCTTGGCCAATATTTATTCAGATGAGGTTTATCACCTTCTTCCTCATAGGCTGAGAGAGTGTGACTTGCCCAAGGTCACCCAATGGGTTTCTATGGCTGAGCAGGGATTCCAATCCTGATCTCCAAATTCTCAGGGGTGTAGCTATGCAGGAGGAGAGTAAAATTTGTGCAGTCTCTGCAGAGAAAAAGGAATGGCAAAGTTGCCTAATGCACAAGGATGTCTCACTCTTTGCAATGCTAGAAATTTGGGAACTGGGTGAAATTTCCATGGGCGGGAGAATGCTTGTTTGGGGGAATAGTGCCTTCATTTTGCTCCTCCCCATCTACATCCCTGAAACCATTAAAGCATGCTGGCTGCTCAGTATATCTGCAGATCCCTACTCTGTGTGTGTTTGCGTTTGTGTGTAAGTATAAGGGTGCGATCCTGTGATTATCGACTCAGAAGGGAGCTTCAATGAGTTCAAAGGACCTTCACTGCAAGAGAAGGATGTTTGTAAGATTCCCACCTAAATCTCTCTTCTTCTTCCCCATCACTTCTTAGTCTATGAATTAAACTGTCAGGTGAGAATTTTTCCTGTGAAACCTAACCAAGTAGTAGATTGTTTTATTCACCCAAATGCACAGGCTCCTGCAAATTTATCTGTGCAGAAGTTGCTGGCAAGGGAGGATGATCAATAAGATGGATGTTCCAGAGATGTATAAAATACACAAACTGTTTATTTCACAATCTGCTTCAGTCAAATCATCTTCCCAGGTCGATCATACAGACAGAGAGATAGATGTGTATAACCAAATAATTAGCTAATAGTCTTTCTTCTGCAGTTTTGAACCTGAAGCTTTAAAAATAGTTTTTTTAAACAAAAAAAAGTTCAAAGAAATTTGAGAGGAATATGTGAATATTCTTATCATGAATTCACAAGTGCCTATATCTGTTCCTGTGTATAAAAACAGATATGGTGTACAAAGAGTACTAGCATAATTTGCCCAAGAGACTGTGCACCACAGATCTCAAATGTCACCTTTGTCCTGAAAATTATGTCTTAGGCAAGCCATTCACTCCTAGCCTCTATACAAAAAGGATAGAATTGCTAGACATTTTACAGTGTAAAGCAGGGATTCTAACAAAATGAATTTTGACATGGAGAATTATTATTATTATTATTATTATTATTATTATTATTATTATTATTATTATTATTATTATTATTATTATTATTATTATTTCCCACCCCTAAGATGCAGCACTTAGGGCAAAAAAAATGAAATGCATAGATATAAGGTGGGGGACAACTGGCTTAACATGACTATGTGTGAAAGGGATCTAGGAATCCAGGTAGACCACAAGTTGAACATGAGTCAACAGTGTGATGCCGCAGCTAAAAAGGCCAATGCAATTTTAGGCTACATTAATAGAAATATAGTATCTAGATAAATGGGAAGTAATAGTGCCACTGTATTTTGCTTTGATCAGGAATACTGTGTCCAGTTCTGGGCACCACAATTAAAAAAGGATGTTGAAAAAGTGGTGTGTATC
Organism: Phrynosoma platyrhinos; assembly: GCA_020142125.1. Taxonomy (NCBI): domain Eukaryota; kingdom Metazoa; phylum Chordata; class Lepidosauria; order Squamata; family Phrynosomatidae; genus Phrynosoma; species Phrynosoma platyrhinos. The sequence continues at coordinate 88,920,081 of JAIPUX010001880.1, forward strand.
CAGAGGAGGGCTACTAAAATGGTGAAGGATCTGGAAACCATGCCCTATGAGGAACAACTTAGGGAACTGGGTATGTTTAGCCTAGAAAAGAGACGGTTAAGAGGGGATATGATAGCCCTGTTTAAATATTTGAAGGGATGTCATATTGAGAAGGGAGCTAGCTTGATTTCTACTGCTCCAGAGAATAGGACCCGGAACAATGGATGAAAGCTCCAGGAAAAGAATTCCACATCAACATTAGGAGGAACTTCCTGATAGTGAGAGCTGTTTGACAGTGGAACACACTCCCTAGGAGTGTAGTGGAGTCTCCTTCTTTGGAGGTCTTTAAACAGAGGCTGGATGGCCATCTGTCAGGGATGCTTTGATTTTGAGTTCCTGCATGGCAGAATGGGGTTGGACTGGATGGCCCTTGTGGTCTCTTCCAACTCTATTATTCTATTATTCTATAATGAATACAATGTTCCATATGTGGGACTGCAATTTCCAGCAATTCAGCAGGTGGTAAGAGCTCCTTGGACTTGTAGTCCAACAACATCTGGAGGGATACATGATCCCAACCACTGGTGCAAAGTGCTACTATTTGAAGCATCATTTTCTAAAATGCTACAGAAGTGGACTAAATACCTTAAAGGCACCAGATCCTGTCTGACCTTGGAAGCTAAGTAGAGTCAGCCCTGGTTAGTACATGGATGGGAAACTATCAATGAATATCAAGTGTTGTAGGCTATGTTTCAGAAGAAAGTACTGCCAAAACCACCTCTGAATATTTCTTTGCAGAAGAAAACACTATGAAATTCATGGAGTCCCTATAAGAAGGGTGACTTGAAGGCATGCACACACACACATACACACACACACACACACAAAATGAGAATGGAAATACCTCTTTTTACTTAATCTGTATAGGGTGTGCATCATGTCAAAAAATGAGTGTGTGTATTTGTGAATGAATGGGAAAGTGAATGAATGGATGAAAGAAAGAGATTATGAGATAAGTGGATAAGTAAATTAAGTATGTGCATAAGAAAAAATAGCATGTATGAAGAGTGGAAGAAAGGATGAATCACCAAGGAATAATACAGGTGTGTAACCCAAGCTTGCAGGAATAGTGTAAGGAAAGCAAAAACTCAAATGAGCTGAAACTCACTAGGCAAGCAAGGAGCAACAAAAAGGATTTGTTTCATACAAAACCCTATGAAATTCATGGGGTTTCTATAAATCAGGGGTAGGCAACCTTTTTGAGCTGGGGTCCATGTTGCTGTCCCTCAGACAATGGGGGGGGGGGGAGCACCAAAAATAAATAAATAAATAAAAATTTTAAAATTTTAAAAAATTTTAAAAATATGCATGCACTCTCTCTCGGCCCCAGAAAAGCCATGACAAAACCCCTGTGGAGATTTTGCCAAGAAAACCCCAAGAATAAGTAATAACAACAATAATCAATATCATCATGGCGGTGGCAGGACTGGCCTGGGGCCGGTCCAAAGGCCTTGGGGAGCCACATCCGGCCCCCGGGCCTTAGGTTGGCTACCCCTGCCATAAACTGACAAGCAACTTGAAGTCACATACACACAATTAGAAGACAGAGCATTGGCTTTTATAAAATAGTGTCCAACCAAAATAATGCTATTAGAATTATTAAGATAGAGACACATCCCCACAAAAAAAACCCCAAAACAAATTAGAAACAAACAAAAAAAGGACTATGATCCATTTAGAAAGAAAAGAAGAAAATCCACTGTTAGACAATACCTTTAGTAAGACCAATCAAATGTCCCTAAATTGCAAAGCAAGCTTTTTTTCATTATTTTCTGACATTTTAATTGATCCTCACAGAGTTATTGCCTGATCATAGATACAGGTGATGTTTCATACCTAGAGCTGTACTGTATTAGCGGAATATATATTGCGGAAAAATATACACTCAGCTGTGCATCTGTTCCTGTATATTCTTGCTGTAGCTCTACTCTGCCTGTTACTGCAGAAAAACAGCCTGTTATTAAGATTGTAAATGCTTCCTTTCCTTCTCTTTCATTTCTTTTCTGTCCTTCCTCTTTCTTGTTGGTTCCTTTCTGTGTGTGTGTGTGTGTGTGTGTGTGTATTATTTTCCTTTGTGACAGGGAACCAAGTCCATCAATGCTACTCTCCTTCCTGTTGAGCCTATAATCTCTACCTAGCACATCTGACTGTTTTGGAAAGGCCCAGTGGGAAAAGGTAAATCCAGCCCTTGGGCAACCCTCAGCTGAGATCCAATAGTGTACAAGGGGTGGCTTGGGAGGCCTTATCCAGGAGATCTCTAATCTTGCCCATCGGGAAGCCCATCCTAAGTTCCTTCAGGTGTCAAGCCAAGCAGTCAGAATGCCAAACAAACACACCACACAAACGATGGAGAGGAGGAGGTTTAGGGTTGGTGTGAAGATTGCCTATGACTTTGATTTCCCCCCTGAAGGACGTTGTTATTTGGATTTCTAGAATTTTTGAGGGATAGTGGTAAAAGCACAGAGCTGTAGACCAGAAAGGTTTTGTAATATTATTTTTTTTAATGGCAATATAGTGTTTGTTTTTGTCGTGTGCCTCCAAGTCTTGTTTCCTTCAGAAAGGGGTTTTCCAGTGCCATCCTCTGACGCTGAGAGAGTGTGATTTGCCCAAGGTCACCTAGTGGATGTTTATGCTCCAGTGGGGAATCCAACCCTGATCTCCAGAGTCGTAGTCCAACACTGAAACCGCTAATGGATGTGGACTTGGAGACCCAGGCTCATGTCCCTGATGAGCCATAAAATTCACTCAGGGACACTTCTTTCACCCTGACCAACTTCACAGGGTTGTTGTGATAAGAAAATGGAGGACCGGAGCCATAGATGCTACTGGGAGAAAGGACTATGAACGCTCATCACCATTTGTCTCCCTGGCTTTGCATCTTCAGGTTTAAAGACCCAACAGGGAGAAAGTCGGCTCCTCGTCCCAGCTCTTTGGGGGGTTGCAGACTGCCAGAAATAGTGCAAATTGAGTCCACTTTTAGGGTTAGGGTTAGTGCTAGGGAATCATGGGAATTGTTTTTTTTTTTTTTTCTGAGACATTGAGCCTTCTCTGTCAGAGAGCTGTGGTGCCACAATAAAATACAGTTCCCATGATTCCCTAACCCTAACCCTAACCCTAAAAGTGGACTCAATTTGCACTATTTCTGGCAGTCTGCAGTCCCCCATAGTCTTCTGTTGAGCTGGCTTTCGTCAAATGAAAAGCGACACCGGAGTAGTAGTGTACTAGCAGTAGTAGTAGTAGTAGTAGCCCCGTGCTTTGGCTAGCAGGAGAAGTGGAGAGGCTCCTTCCCCTGCTGTTTGGTCAACAAGGTTTAATCCTCCTGCTGGGACCTGGAAGAGAAGCTCAGCCAAGGAGCCTCCCTTCGTCTGGGGAAGGAGGGACCACCATCCTAGTGTATGTATGCCTCAGGGTCTGGAGTTTGGAGCAGCTGCCAAAGTTGACCCTCTGTTATTAGAAGCAGAGTTGTATGTACCTAAAGGATGGTCCTCCTTGGATGAACCAGGAGACCCGGGACAGTTGTGCACCCATTGAGGGAAATGACAAGGGACAGCATGCCAACTCGCCTCTATTTAGAAGAGGAGCTCGTTTTTTAAGACCAGTGTCAATACGCTAAATCCACACAGGGACCAGAAGTCCTCCTTTCCCAGGACATGTCCTACATTTCAACCTTCTCTCCAGGAGGAATTTCAAAAGGTCCTTCATTTGGAGCATCACTAAGAAGCATGGATTTATATTTCTATGAGTGTTTTTTAAGCTTTTATTTCGGGATCTCCTACATTTTTATGGAATGCCCTGCATTTTGCAGTGCCTTGTCCTCTTTTGCGGTTAGGAAATCTGGTCACCTTGCTCCTCCAGCCACCCTAAAGTTTCCAGTATCCCATTCTTGGAGAGTTCCGGGAAAGGCAATGCACCCTCTTTTATTCCTTTTTCGTTCCTTCTCTCTCTCTCTGCCAGAAAAAAGGGCAGAACAGCCATATCCCAGGGAAGCAAAAAGCAGACTTTGCCCAGCTTAGGATGCGGGTTCAAGGAAGTTAATGTAGAAAAGTATCTGCGGCGGACTTTTGAGGCATTCATGGACAGGGTGTCCTCCTTTTCCAGGACATGTCCTACATTTAAACCTTCTGTCCAGGAGAAATTTCAAAATGGTCTCCATTCTGAGCAGGGCTGGGAAGCACGCATTTACTTTTACATTGGTGGTTTTAGCTTTTACTTAGTCATGTCCTCCATTTTTCTTGACTGTCCTTCGTTTTGCGGTGTTAGACTCACAGAGTACAGTAGGACCCGGTTTCCTTGTAGCCGATATGTTTATGATTGCCAAGGATTTCCC
>JAIPUX010001880.1:88935154-88945219 GCA_020142125.1 Phrynosoma platyrhinos
AAAGATGCAAATGCTATGCCAACTCCAATGGAAGTAGGATTCCTAAAGAATATTAAGAAATCCAAACCTTTGCAAAATGGAGACAAGTATAGGACTGCAATTGGTAAACTCCTATACATTGCCAACTTCACCAGACCTGACATTGCAAATGCTTTTGGCATTTTATGCAGAAGGGCCAACTCTCCTACTGAAAAGGAGAGAGTTGCCAGATATTTGAAAGGAACAGCAGATTACAAACTGATATTGCCAACCTGTCACCAACCATATTCAATCGCTTACATGGATGCAAACTCAGCTACAGATCTGGCAGACAGAAAGTCAACCACCAGAAGCCTGATCTTCTATAGTGGAGAAACTGTACATTGGACAAGTAAGAAGCAATCTAAAACCACAGATTCTTCTACTGAAGCTGAACATGTTTCAGCAAAAGCAGCATGTGATGAAATCAAATGGCTGCACAACTTCTAGATTTTGGGATTACAAAGCCCAAACAAACCATTCTGATGCAAGACAATAAGAGCTGCATCATGATTTCACAAAGTGAAAAGCCACTCAAGAAAAACATTGACATTGTATTTCATAAAGTACAAGAAATGTATCAAAATGGACATGTCCAACTGGAATACTGCAACACAGAAGTTATGATTGCAGATATCCTTACTAAACCTCTACATAAAAACTGGTTTCAGGAACTACATGAAGGGATGAAGATCCTTGACATTAGTCCAGGAGAATGAGAAGGGAATTGTTGGGAAAAAATATGTATTGCTTTCTCCTTTCTTTCCTTAGTTAGGCAGGGATTTTACCTCCCACCTCTCTCATTCTGTTAATCTTAAGAGGCAGTTTAATTGACTCTCTGAACATTCTAAACTGCCAGTCAGCAGTCAGTAACTGCTAATCAGCAGTTAGTAACTGTTTCCTCTGAGATGGAGTAACATTGTTCTTTCTGATTTATGAACACCAGTTAGGATAGGTTTTAGTTTTGTTATGTATATATTTGTTAAAGCTATTATTATTTTTTTGTTTTTAAACCACAAACTACATGTTTGTTGTTTTTTGAGTTAGTCTTTATTCTTTAGGAAAGTTTATTAAAATATAGTCTAATCCATATTTTTTGTTGCTCTGCTAATGAAAGTTGAACTCTAACAAGTTTTACTTTCATACCTGCATATTTTAGTTTCCTTTTAAAAGGGGTATTATCCTAGGAAACTAAAATTGCACCCCACAGGTATCCATGGAGGTATCATGGTTAAGGGCTACTGAACCAACTTCCCTTCATGAACTTGTCTAATTTCATCTTTAAAGTCACCTAAGGCAGTGGCTATCAATGCCATGTTCTGCAGCAATGAATTCTAAAGATTATAGAAGGGAAAAGTGTCTACTTCTGTTTGAACTAAATCTACAGCCAGCCAGTTCCACTAGGTCAACATGGTTTTGGTTTTGTTTGTTTTTTAAGATGCCTATGCTTCATACAATGTTAAAATAAAACAACACAATAAAATCACAAGAACCAAAAACACTGTAGCAGATAAGCACAATAGCATGCAAAAAGCAACATAGTATTAATCTTTCTTCTCTTTGTTTTGTAGAGCTAGAGCCAGCCAAAGAGAGGGGGTGAGAAAGACTGAAAGGGCAGTGTAAAGGAGGGATTCAAAAACTTTGGAATTATAAAAGAGAGCATAGGGTAAAGCAGTGTGGTGCTGGTATCAGAGGACAGAGAAATGGAGTACAGAGAGAGATATTAGGATACAGATGTGTTATTTGAGAGACAAAGATGTAGGTGGTGTAATGGTTCCAATATAATTGATCACTATCTGGAACATAAAACATTTGTCTCACAGACAGAACTTTTATAGGATATAGAGAACATGTCTTTATTATTATCATCACAATCATCACTGTTATCACCATCATAATTGTCATTGTCATCGTCATCATCATCATGATGTAAGGCTTGTCTTGGTAACATCATGTTCTCCCTTTTTATCTATGAAGATGAATTTCAGGACAGTTGTCCTGTTGGGTGTTCCAACAGGGAAAAAAAAGAGTTATGACATGCTGTAGACCATAGGTGGGCATCTTCCAGATTTGGATTTGATATGTCTCCCATTTAGCCCTAACCTATGGTGAGGAATGATGGGAGCTGCAACTGGAGGATCATAGTCAGCCACACTTTCTCTAGACTAAATAATTATTTGTGGCTTGAACTCTAAGCCCCAAAAACTTATGCCTCAGTACTGCTCAGTTCTACTCAGAGGTAAGTTCCATCAAGTTTAATTGTATAGTTAGTGTTTGCATATCATTGCAATCTAGGACTGGAATCCCATTTGTTAGCCCAACTAGAGTAGAATCCATTAAATCAATTGTTGAATTGTGATAAAATCCCATTAATTCAGTCATTTTAATTGGGACTGCCAATAGGATTTAGGTCTATACCTCTTAGATTTAGAATGCCCAAGAACCTTCTCCCATATGGACCCAGTCAGTTCTTACTACCCATGTGGGTGGATGGTTAGATGGCTCTTGAGCAGTCAGTGCCTTCAGGTTTCTTATTACACTGTGTGTTGTTTGGATTCTTCATATGAACTGTGTTGTAGGAAAAAGGATACTTCAATCATTTGAACGTCATCAGACACAACCATTGCCAAATCCTAGTTTCTGAATGTCACTCTCCAATCTGTGCTGTATTGTGTTTTCCAGAAGATACCAAACTTTCCTCTAGAGTCTGTTGGGGAAGCAGACTTCAGGCTTTCAAGACTTACTTAACAGGATGCAGGATCCAGACAAGCAAGGACCTCTGAAAAATTATGAGCTCAAGAATTTGTTTGGGATTCCAGCACTGAACAATGCTCTATATTGCTCCACCCTAACTTCCACTCCTATTTATCCCAGAGTTTCTTCCTTACAGCCCTATATTTTAGAACAAAGAAGAAGTGACTTTTCTTCTTACTTTTGTCTGAAAGCAAGGAATGAGCAATCCACAGTCACCCCTAAGACCTCCAGTACATCCAGATCTACCTTCTGCCCATCCTCATGTAGGATGTAGGCAGATCTACATGAGATGTTGGTGGGTACTGTTTTTATTCAGGGCACCAGCAGCAATTGAAAACAAGGGGAGCCACCTACTCAGAGGCAGGGAATTGGAACGAAGGAGGTTTCTAGACAGAAAGGCACATCCTGGAGTTTGAAGGCCTGAAGAGTAATCAAGAAATAAGCTTAAGAGAAAAAACTGCCTAAAGGACTAGCGAGCTCACTTCACCTCCCCAAAAGAAAGAATATTTTAATTATGTACAATAATTATATTTGTATCCTGCCTTTCCTTCAAAAATTTTAAGATTATATCCATGACTGTCCTCCTCTCCATTTTAATCTCACAACAACGCAGTGAAGTAGGTCAGGTTGACAAAACCGGAAATCCCAAGATCAGCCTGGCTCAGTTTCATGGGTCATTGGGAGCTTGAAGCTGGATATCCCAAGTCTCACACCAATACTCTATGATATAAGGAAGTAGACTTTAGTCTACTTAAACTCATGCTGCCAACTTCTCTTTTTCAGTTATTCTCAAAGGTGCTACAAGATCTCTCTACATACTGATTCTACAGACTAACACAGCTATATCTTTGAATTCTACCAATACTCTACACTGCACCATACGTCACTACTGTTGTTATTATAAGAAGAAGAGGATGTGGTGGAAGAGGGGATAATAAAGGTAACTTCGTTTCATGTCTGCTCACTCTACAAGGATATCTTGGATAAAGAGATGAAAAGTAGAGTCTGTCCACTTACCTGGGAGTAAGCCCCATAGAACTTGCTAGGTGAGGCTTACTCCTGCATAGGAAGTGAAGGATTGCATTGAGAAGAGTTCTGCTCCTAAGGCCAATCTGTTTCAACAGAAATCAATCTACTAAAAGAAGGCATGCTTCTAGTTTGATATGAGGAACCTCTCAGGAAAATGTTTCCATCTCCTCCTGTCCTTCTTTTTAGTATGTCCATGGTTGAAGAGCTAGGTTGAAGTCACAGCCCATTAAAAGCCAGGAGCAAGTTTATTCCAGTGTGGCTCACATTAAACGTGGGGCTATTCCACGAGTTCAATAAGCACCCCCAAAAATTTAGATTTTCATTTTGATGTTCCTCCCTTCTATGAATGATAATTACATTTCGCTTATACAGGAGCCCCGTTTTTAAAGAAACGCAAGAACTGTGTGTCAGGATGAAACTGTTTCACATACACCTCAGTCTCCACAGCTTTAGGCTAGGACTGATGCTTCCTCGGAAGTAAATCCCCCTTCTTTCCAAGTAAGGATGCATAATTTTGCAGCCATTATTCCATTTTCGATCAATCGGGAAAAAATTCAGAAAGCTGCGGATCCTAAGCCCATTTCCTCGGAAGTAAGAGCCACCGAAATAAAACAAGGGTGCTTTGGGTAGGGAAAACATTCCTCTGCTGTTCAAACGAGCATAAGATAAATCGGGCCATGGAGTATGTCATTCCTGTGTAAAAGAGAAATGGTGTGTGATTTGAACCTCTCATTTACAGAAATCTGGCAAATATCGAGATGTTACCCCTTTTTGCCCCCTTTGACAGATAATTTGTCCTACGGAGTGACTAGTTTTGGTTACATTTTGTGTTTCCTTAATCTGAGTTTCAGTGACTGATATCACTGCCATTCTTATTCACAACCGCATTGGTGCTGTTATTCTAAAATATTCATTCTTCACAGAAAAATCCGTCGGACACACTAAAATGGATGGATGGATAGACAGGCAGACAGAAAGACCTTTGACAAGGACGATCTTCTTCCACTGGTTTTAGTAGTAGTAGTTTAAATAAATGTTTAGATGTCCTTCATGGAAAAAGTAATATAATGAGCTTTAAAAAAAAAAAAAGACAAGTAAAATAACATTTTACTGAGGGGGAGGGGGACCTAATCCTTTTGTGTTACCTTTCTTTGGGGCTCCTAGCTCTTGGAGGCTTCAGTCTAATTCTTTATTCGGAGCTACAAGGTTGTGAGAAAGAGCCGGACACGTTTACATCTCAATTTTTCTTCCCTGACATTAGGCATGGAGGGGGGCGAGGAGCGGGAGAGAGGGACTCCCTATGTGTCAAGGTTGTAAATTTCCTTTATGGGTTCCAAACTGGACACAGTCCAGCCGAGTCCTCCTAGAAAGCTTCTGGAAACTTAATGAGTGGACAATGGGGCCCCATCGTTATCACCTCTCTAGAGGAACCCCATTAAAATTAGCAAGTAATGACAAGTTGGCTTCTTTACGGAGCAGACATTTAACCAGGTTGATGGAGACAGGAGAGAAACCCTAGAATATACCTGATAGGAAAGAGAGTGAAGAAGTATTTTAATCAGTGAAGTCTTTAGAGAGAAAAAATTGATCTTTATCCTATCGCGATGTTACCCTAAGATTCTAAAAATGCTGCTGTGGTTTGTTTTTTCAGGTGATCAATTACTTTCAGGTATCTGAAACTTTCCAAGTGGCTAAATCGAACTGTTTCAGAAACAATTCGATGCCCAGCTCAGTTAATCTGGAAGGACTTGTCCTTCAATGAAGGTAGAGCTGCCCTCAGTTTTAAAACTTTAAAGACTTTAGACTTTCACCTCCTCCTGCTTCAGTTCAAGGCGATCCTAACGTTGCTCTTGGACACCCGGACCTTGAAAGCAAGTGCCAGGGAACTCAGCGGCAGACTTCTAAGTAATTCATCTCGGGAAGGGAGGTCCATAAAGTTTACTTCCAAATAAATCTGTCTCGGGTGGCAGTTTAAGGTCCTTTGATGTCAGTTAAAGTGTTGTAGACGTTAAGATCTGATTTCAACTTCCAAAGGCGAATTACAGCATATTAAATCTGAGGAAGTAGACTGAAGTCTACGAAAGCTCATGCCGCCAACTTCTTTCTCTAGTCTCAAAGGTGCTACAAGATCTCTTTAAGTACAGCAATTGTGTGTATGGTAGGCATAAGAAAGAGACAATGTGTTATTCATTCATTCGTCGGTCGGTTCGTTCATTCATTCATTTTATACCCCGCTTTTCTCCCGGTATGGGGAACTAAAACTGCTTAGAATCATGTAAAACAAACTTTGTTATTTGGAAAGTTATTTGGAAAGAGAAAGGGAGGGGCAGTTTAAATCGTAGGTGGAGTCGACCCTAAACATGTTTCTTCAGGAGTAAGTTTCATTGAATCTAGGAAATATGTCGTTAGGAAGACTGCAATCTTGTACACAATTATTTGGGAGTAAATTCTAGTAGCTCAAGGGAATTTGCTTCTGAGCAGATACGTCTAGAGGATTGTGTTGTTAATGTACCTAGGACGAAACACTTAATATTATGCTGTGAACACCTATCTGGGCTTAAGTCTCATAGAGTTCAGTGGGACATCCATGTTTGGATGGAGCAATGAAAAGCTCCTTTCTTTTCTTGTAAAACCAGGATTTCCTCGACCGAATGCCTTCATTTTAATAAATATGGTTATTTTAAGTGCTTAGCCTTCTCAAAGTAAAAAAAGGGGGGAGAGTTGTGTTCGTTGGGGAGTCATCCTTGTAGGATTTCTATTCCATTTAAAGCCCTTCGTTTACCACACATTTGGACTTCCAGAAAACTCCTCCCCATTGTATTACAAGTAATAGTTTGAGCTTTGGACTAGGACTCTGGAGATAAGGGTTCGATTCCTGCTGGAGCCTAAAAACCCACTGGGTGACCTTGGCCAAGCCATGGTCTCTCAGCCTCAGAAGATGGCAATGGCAAACCCCCTCTGAAGAAACTTACCAAGAAAACCCTACAATAGGGTCGCCATAAGTCAAAAATGAATCGGAGGCACACAACAACAACAACAACAATTTAGAAGAAGGTGATTGTGGAGGTTGTGTTGAGGGCTGGAGAGGGGATGGGTAGAGAAACATCCACTTGTAAACTGTCTTACGTTAATTTTGCTGTTTTGGTGTACCTTCAAGCTGATTCTAATTTAGAGCAATTCTAACCTAGGGCTTTCTTGGCAAGATTTATTCAGAGGAGTTTTACCGTTGCCTTGGTCTAAGAGTATTCCATGGCTTCCCCACTGGGCTTCCATGGCTGAGCAGGAATTCGAACCCAGGTCTCCCAGAATCCTAGTTCAACACTAAAGCCACTACACCAAGCTGATTGCAAGACATCAAACGAGGGAGCATACTTGTCAGAGACTCGAGACTTACCTTCTCCTACTCCCCGTGAGTGACTCTCTGTTCCCTGGAACTACTAACTTACTGGCGTTTTGCAGTTGGCCGCTGAGACTAGTAACACATTATCCCCTTAAACGCCGGCTTAAACATTTATTTCCCTTCCTTTTTATGACATCGACTTCTCAAACAGGAAAATGGCAATATAAAAGTGTATTGTGTTTTTATCCCTTATCAAAGACTGGAAGGAAATAATTTAAAAAGTAAAGGGAGCTAAACCTGACCTAGGGATTCTTTGGTTGTACTCTTATTGTCTGGATGTATTCCGAGAGAGTAAGCATGAGTGGAAATGGGCAGCTTTGATCATTGTCTGCCTTCTTTCGCGTCCAAGGTCTTGCTATGGATGCCTTTAAGTCGTTTCCGACTTATGGTGACCCTAAGGTAACCCTGTCGTGGAATTTTCTTGGGAAGATTTATCCAATCTTCTCTGTTGTCTGAAACTGAGAGAGTGTCACTTACCCAGTGTCACCCAGTGGGTTCCCAAGATGAGCGGGGATTCAAACCTTAGAGTCTTAGTCCAACTCTCAAAGCACTATGCCACACTGGTGGCATCTACTACTTTCATGCAAAATATTTCTTCAGTCTTCTTAGGGGGGTTGCAGACTGCCAGAAACAGTGCAAACTGAGTCCACTTTTAGGGTTAGGGTTAGGGTTAAGGAATCATGGGGACTGTATTTTATTGTGGCACCAGAGCTCTTTGACAGAGAAGGCTCAATGTCTCAGAAAAAAACAGTTTCCATGATTCTCTAGCACTAACCCTAACCCTAAAAGAGGATTCAATTTGCACTATTTCTGGCAGTCTGCAACCCCCCCTTAGTTGGTCAAAGTCCCCAGGAGCCGGCCAACGATATGTGATCCTCTTGGCCAAAAGGAAGGACTGCAATGAAACTTACTTCGGAGTAACTGTGTAGGCGATGCATTTTTCTTGTTGTGTGCCTTCAAGTCATTTCCGACTTACAGCGATCCTAAGGCGAAACTATCACAGGGTTTTCTTGGCAAGATTTGTTCAGAGGGGGTTTGGCTTTGCCTTCTTCTGAGGCTGAGGGAGTGTGCAAAGCCATTGTGGACCACCAATAAATCCCAGAACCAAGTACGTGGTTCTAGAGCAAGTCAGCCACAGGACAGTATGTGAGCAGAAAAGATGGTTATCTTTTGATGAACGTTGATATATAAATGCAAATGCGTACCCTTTAAAAATGGTGTGTGTGTGGTCAATAACCCATTTTAGAGATATGGAAACTGAGAGACTTACCCAAAGCTCAAGATCTGTTGTGAATCCAAGTGTCCCCTCCCCATTCCCACCATGTTTCCCTTTGGTTGTTGCACTTGGGGTTCCAGAGGGCTAATGCTGCCAGACTGAAAACTGGAGAGGGTTTCTGCCCTTTAATGGTTGCATAGAAAAGGGAATTTCGTCCAGTGTTGCTTGTCATGCAACCAGGCCACAAGCAAATTCCTGCTGAAATTCCCTCTTCTACACAACCATTAAAGGGCACAGGGTCGCTCTCCAGGTTTCCTTCTGGCAACCCTCTGTGTGTGTGCTCCACCTCCCTTTAACATCTGGGAAATGGGTCCATATATGAGCATTGTCACAGGGATCTTGTCAGCATGAATGAGAGAAAGTATTCTTTCGCACTTTCGTTTCCCTCCCTCTCTTTCACTAAGCGATTCGAAAATATACATTTCATGGCTGGAAATGTAGGTGAAATATTTTTTAAATACATATATATATCGTGCGCAATTAATCCTTTATCTGTGAACAGGCTACTCAGTACGTTTCTTTGACTTTAGTCGTGATCAGTTTCCGTCCCAGCACTTCTGTCCGCCTGAACCAGACCCTTGGGACCCTCAACCGGGGACTCTCCTTCGCGCCTGCGCTTTCTCGCTATCACCGTCCTAATCTCGTGCAGATCTCACTCATTGCAAACTGTGATTTTTCTGCTCAAGAATTAAGCTTGCCATTTATCCCGTGAAAATCCTAGATTGAAGGGACTGAAATATGTCCCAATTTGCTGGAACTGTTGAAGCAGCAGATCCCGGATTGCTCAAGGCAGGAGTGAAACTAATAACAACAGAAATAGGCAATAAAATAATGTTAAATGTCAACGTGTGTGTGTGTGTGTGTGTGTGTGTGTGTGTGTGTGTGTGTGTGTGTTTTGGGGGGGTGTCAATAACCCTCCCAATCCTGTATACTTTTGCCCCAGTTTTGTGGGAGAGAATGATGCCAACCCTATCAAGAATATTCTTATCGAGTTTAAACACCGCATCACTAAATACATCTCACCGATGTTGTAAGAGCATCATTGAAGGTCGAATAATCCTAATCGCAGTAACAGCATGCATAATAAGGCAAGTTGTAGTTTTGTCGAGGTCTTGCACACTTACAGGTTGCCACTCATTTTGCAAGAATGGCTGCAGAAGTATACCTAGCCGACATTTGTCACACACCTGGCCAGAAAGAATCCATATTTTTCTTAAAGACTAAAAATCACATATTCTTCTAAGCACTGATTAATTAAATTTCCCACACAACATCCTTGCAAGACAGATAGATATCATATTCCCATTTTACAAATGGACAAAGAACAGTTAAGGTTAATTAAGGTTCAGCCCACAATGGGAATCTGCTTTTGTTTTTGGTATTAAAGGTATGCTGTGGTTCACTTCAGAAGCTAACACAAGCTGGTTCATATAAGGCTTCTTTGTATAAAGAAGCTTTACCCTTCAACCTGAGTAGTTTCTTTAGCATTATACTTTAACACACTTTTTTTAGGATCTCAGAAAACTCTTGGAACCTGGATGCAGCCTTTGCAGACTGCCAGAAATAGTGCAAATTGAGTCCACTTTTA
>JAIPUX010001880.1:88962854-88983687 GCA_020142125.1 Phrynosoma platyrhinos
CTATTGCCACTCCATAGGCTCTTAAAAGAGAGTGGAGGAGTGTCCTGTTGGACAAGCGCTGATGTTTCCACCAGTTGCGCTCTAGTTGTTGAACAGCCCGCTTCCATTCTCTGAGGTCTTCCGTATACCAGGGTTGTTTATTGGAGGCAGGCCAGAAAGGACGCTTGGGAGCGATGCTGTGTATAGCCCTGGAAAGGTTAGTATCCCAGATGTCGGTCAGGGCATCAACAAAATCGCCATTAGAACCAGCCGTATACCCCTCTAGGGCTTCTTGGAACCTTTTGGGTTCCATCAGCCTTCGAGGGTGGACCATCCTAATAGGTCCGCCACCCCCGGGGGGGCTTAAGGTAGAAGCCTTGATTCGAGCCTCAACCAGGAAGTGATCCGTCCATGACAAGGGAGAGATATTAGAAATCTCTACCCACGGAGCCTCCATGTCCATACAAAATACCACATCGAGAGTATTACCAGCACAATGCGTCGGCCCTGAGACTAATTGAGACAGGCTCATGGCTGTCATGGTAGTCATGAACTCCCGAGCTGCACCTGTTGGAGTATCACTGGCCTTGAAAGGGATGTTGAGGTCCCCCAGGATGAGGAGCCTCGGGGACTCCAACAGCAGTTCCGAGACCAGCTGCATCAGCTCGACTAGGGAGTCTGTTAGCGCACGGGGTGGCCGGTAAACCAACAAAATCCCCAGACTGTCTCTGGCCTTCAGGGTCAGGTACATACACTCGATGTGGTCTGTTCTCCAGACTGAGTTCCTGGTTAAGGAAAGGGTGTTTTTATGGACCAAGGCAACACCGCCCCCCCCCCGCCCACCTAACCTGATCTGGTCCTTAACTGAGTACCCAGCAGGGAGGGCCTGGGCCCACACTGCCTCACCCTCAGGCCCAAGCCAGGTCTCAGTAATTCACGCCAGGTCGCAGTTTTTATCCTGTATAAGATCGCAAATGATGTGGGTCCTGGCATTGCACAAGAGCAGAGACAGGGTTTGTGGTACGACTGGCCTGACCCTCAGGCCTCTTTGGTTAGGAGAGTGGAAGGAAGGAGAGATAGATATTACGCATCGATCTCTCCTTCCGTTCCTACACAGATCCACTTTCCTACCACCATACCTCCCCTTGCCCCACACAACCTCAATGGGAGCTCCCGTTACGCATGCACCTAACATAGCAGCTGGCATCCCACATCCCATATCCACCCCCATACCTATTGAAAGCAACAAAAACAAAACTCCAAAACAAAGGGAAATGAAAAGAGACGTCGTTCCCTAAAAAAGTTTTTAAAGCTGCCGGCACTCCAAGCTGTCACAGTGAGGGCGGGGTGGGATGGCTGAGGGCGCTCAGCTGAGACTCTCACTCTCAGCTGCAGCTGGGGATGGTAAGTCCGGCCTCTCAGTTCCGTTCTCTCCACTTCTGGCTGGGCTGGAGGAGGTGGAAATGGCAGCATTTTTAAAGCTGCCAGCACTTCAAGCTGTCACAGCGAGGGTGGGGCGGGATGGCTGAGGGCGCTCAGCTGAGACTCTCACTCTCAGCTGCGGCTGGGGATGGTAAGTCCGGCCTCTCAGCTCCGTTCTCTCCGCTTCTGGCTGGGCTTTTTGGGTTTTTTTGTTTTGGATTATGGCTTTGGAAGCCAAAGATTTTTTGATTTTTAGCACAAGTGAGGTGCAATGCATTATTTCTCTCTGAGCTTTATAAACAGGAGGTTTTGTTTTGTGTGGGCAGAAATTGCTCAGGCAGTGGCATATGGCTGGTCTTTGATAGCTAACCTAACTGAGGATAATTTTAATATTTGTCTTCAATGAATGAAACTTCAGATGGATGAAGAAGGAATCCCATATATCTTGGAAATGGAACATCCAGAAGAAGAAAGAGAGAGACATACATGGAAAAAGAATCATGCAAAGTTAAATGTTTTATTGCCCAGACTTTGGGAAATGATCAATATATTCATGTAAAAGATTAAACTGATGCTAAGAATATGATTAAAATCTTAAATAAATACTATGGCAAAGCAGACATTAAACATCAAACAGATTACTAGAAAGATCCATTTACATTGTAGTTTCCCAGTGATGGGAATTATCTGAAACATATTCAAACCATGAGAACATTCTTAAATAAATGTTATTTAGTTGGTGGACATTTAAATAATCAACATAAAATTGCAGTGCTATTGGGATCTTTGCCATAAGAATTTGGTCCATTTGCTACTGGAGGTGGAACTATGCAGAAATCAATGCAAGCAAATCTGATGTTTGATGATGTATTGTGTAGATTTAAGTCAGAAATGCAGCAGATTGAAAGTATGCAAAGAAAGGGCAAGAGTAACTTCTCTTAGCCAGAATCCATGCTCAACAAAAAATCAATCAGTCTGGATCAAATTTCACTGCCAGAACTCAACAAATGGAAGGCAGATTTGCATTTGAAACACCAAATGGTTCATTAGCAAGAAAGAGCGATTTTCATTGTTGTTGGGTTTTTTTTTTTTGGAGTTTTTTTTTTTTTTTTTGGTATGGTCAAAGAGGGCATTTTCAAAGGGACAGTATAGACAATCAGAAGTCACAGATGCCATCACAAATGACAGCCATGGTAGCTCTCACCCTCTGCAATCTACAAGCCAGTGAAAGCAGGAACAGAGAGCAAATGATTTCCGGATTGTTGAGAACCATATGGGTTTATTAGCAATGGTACACAAACCAAATAATGATGATGTTGTTCTAATAAACTCTGGAGCAAGTAAACACATGGCTGGAAATTCAAATTTGTTGAATAACTTGAGACCAATGAATCACAATGAGATTGTGAAGACTACAAGTGGTGCATTTCTTCAAGCTATGTCTGAAGGAGATTGCTTGTTAAGAGGATGCAATAGAGACAATGGCACAAATTTTATGACAGCTAATAATATTTTATTTGTACCAGGGCTATGTCAAGCCATCCATTTGTACCAGGGCTATGTCAAGCCTCGGAGTGTAGTGGATTCTCCTTCCTTGGAGGTCTTTAAGCAGAGGCTGGATGGCCATCTGTTGGGGATGCTTTGATTTGGCTTTGATTTGGATTTCCTGCATGGCAGGGGGTTGGACTGGATGGCCCGTGCGGTCTCTTCCAACTCTATGATTCTATGATTCTATGATTCTATGATTCATCCTAAGTGTGTGATTCATAACAGACAAAAGGAATGATGTATATTCCAGTGGCAATTTATGTACAATAACTCATGATAGAGAACTGTGTGCTAGAACATTTAAGAAAAAAAATGTGTTCATGAACTGGACTGTACCAGAGAGCAGGTCAACATGAGATCCTGTGCAAATGCAAATACAGACAGTTATCACTTATGGCACAGAAGGTTAGGTCAATTTAACATGGATGGGATAAGAAATTTGGAGAGAGATGATTTGACTAAAGGTCTGAAATTACAAGAATGTAAATTTGAAAACTCAAGATGTGTGCATTGCATAAAGGCAAAAGGTACTAAACCATCCATCCCCAAAATCCATGAGCATAAAACTTCAAGGATTCTACAAATAGTTCATTCAGACAAACTGTATCTAAAGGTGGAAATTGTTATTTGCTAACCTGTATATATGATTATTCCAGATATTGTGTGACATAATTATTAAAAGAAAAGAGTCTGGTCTGTGAATGACTGAAGCAATATGTAGCCATGGTTAATACCAGATTTGAGGAAAGACCTGAGGCTATACAATCAGACAACAGTGGAGAGTATCTTTCACATGAAGTGCAGAGATATTTGAGTGAACAGGAGATTGAGCTTAGATGTTAGAGATGGTCAGATGCATGCTGCTAGATGCTAGACTTCCCAACTAATATTGGGGAGAGACTGCAATGGCAGCAACATATTTACAAAACAGACTGTCAACAAAGGCAACCAATAAAACCCCATTTAAACTATAGCACATCAGAAAGCCAAGTATGGACCATATCAGAGTTTTTGGTTCTTTAGCCTATGCTCATATTCCACAAGACAGAAGATCCAAACTAGATGACAAAGTGTAAGAAGGTATAATAGTGGGGTATGAGGTTGGAAGTAAAGGATACAGAATTCTGAACCTGAAAACATGAAAAAATCACAATGAAAAATGTTGTGTAGTTTGATGAAAGTGAGAAATCAAGCATGACACGTGCAACAGCAAATTGCACACAGACAGAGGCCAAGATATAGACCACCTACTGGAATATTGGGCTAGATTTGAAGAGGAAGAAGTCAATTCACAAACAGAAGGAGAGAATGAGCAAGCAGAACCAGGTCTGGAACTGGACATTGCTAAGGAAGCAGACAGGGTTCCAAAACCACAGCTCAGATGCTCATCTTCAACAAACAGAGTACCACCTACATTTCCTATATTGAAAGGATGGAAATATCACATGAATGTTCTGCATCAAAAGAGATCCCTGCAGATGTTTTTACCAAACCTCTACCTAGAGATCAATTTATTTTTCCTGAGAAATAAGATGAATTTTGTCACATAAAGACAAGCATTGATGGTAAGGGGTGTTGGAGTATCAGCATCAATGTTTGTATTTAGGTCTATGCTTTCCTTTGAGAAGAGGGGGTGTCTTCTACACAGAAACACTGATGTATATCTCTATGGTCAGTGTGTCTGTGAAGAGGTCGCTTTCCATAACCCTCCTTTTCCTGGGGGCTTTCTTCCTAGGGTAATAAAGTTTTATGATTCTTTGTTTGGTAGCACACTTTCCTGCCTGTTCTCACCAAGCATGGACGCAGAAACCAAACTGCTCCTAAAGATGTTTTCTTCTTACTTGCATACATGGAGGTCAGCTATCTAGGAACCTCTGTAGCAAAGTATAGTTTTCTCTATTGGTTATTTACTTTTGTAGAACCTAGATGTAACAATAAAGTAAGTTTCTTTTTACCTACTTATATATCCTATTTATTTACCAGAAGCTCAGATCTAGTTGTTTTTACCAAATACCCGTGGAGTACACACCTGTTCCTGTTGCTGCTGCTGCTAAACTGATTTAACCACAAATTAACCAAATACCATAAATTCTAAAAGTAATTATCCCTAATTCCCTGTAATGAGAGGATCCTAAATACCCTAAAGGCACCAGATCCCGTCTGATCTTGGAAGCTAAACAGGGATAGCACTGGTTAGTACTTGGATGGGAGACCGACAATGAATATTAGGTGCTGGAGACTATATTTCAGAGGAAGGAATCGAAAAAACAAACAACTCTGAGTGTTCCTTGCCTAACACCTTATGAAATTCTTGAGGTCGCCAAAAATCGACAGGCAACTTGAAGAAACACACACACATACTTCCAAACAAGTCGGGCACCCCTAATCATAGCCAAGTAACCGATTTTTCCTCGCTTAGAAGTGATCCAGCCTCAAACCTCTTAAACCTGGGCTTTGTCCATGGCGTCTGGAGGTGTTCAGAGGCGCCCAAGTGACAGCTCAGGTGTGCCATTTCCAGGTGGCTGCGGTATTTGTGTGAACTTCAATTATTTTTTGTGGACCACGTGTGGCTCTCTTGGGTTGACTTCAATGCTGTTCTTCACCTGAAGTCCTATGTTGCAAGGAGGAATTCCTCTTATTTCATTCACCTATTAGGTGAAATACGAAAGTAATCATGTCCAATCTTGGAACCTAAATTATCTTCCACTCAGAAAAGAGGATTTTTGATGCCACCTTGTGCATTGTAATTTTGTATCTACTCCACTGCCTGAAATGCACTTAAAATGTACCCACAGTATTTGGGTTTATACAGGCGGAGGTGTATATTAAGATATTCAAGTTTCATGAAATTCAGTTGGAGAACTGAGCATACACTTAGACCTTTTTTTCATTTGAACTCAATGGGATTTAAATAAACTTACATTTCACCCGTTCATAATCTATGTTTTTAAGGCAGAGGAGCTGTAGTTTTTAGTAAGGTCGATAGTATAGTGCCTAACGATTATCTGTACCTGTTAATCTTTATCTGTTTATCCGTCCACATAATCTTCTTCATATTATTATATTTGGTTCCACATTAGCTTTTCATTTATTTGCTTGTTCTTTTCATTTCTTTTTCTTTCTTTTTCTTTCTTTTTTTACGACTGACTTGTGATCATCAGCTTGTTTAGGAAAATAATTCAATCCAAGTCGACCTAGATCTCAATGAAATCAGAACAGGATCCAGCGACGTCAGGGAAGATGTGGCACAATTTAATACGTTTGTACCCTGAATATATATATATGGAAATAAATTATGCGGAGAACGACATTTCCATAGCTTACAATCAAACCTGTCTTCATGTTTCGTTAAAATTGGAAACAACGAAACGAATATAATATAATACAATACAAGAGACACGTTTTGAAAAACAGTGAAATAACTGGCCGGAAACGGAGTCGATCTTATAAAAAGGGTTTTAATCTAGAGCCACGACCTTACCTACTTCTCAGACTTCTATCATCAAAGCTATATATGCCGTTTAAGTCCATAGAAATGATTTACACTTACTCGCAGTAGTAGGCTGCGGTGGAAATAGCATTCATTGTCCTAAGTGAGAGACAAATTGACAAATAAAATATTTGAAATTTGACTATTAGTTTGGGAGGGAGTCTGACGTATCAGATGGAAATACATCTGAAATTGGAGATGTAAAAGGCTTTTGTGTGTGAAAGAACTATGGACGTAAAGGGCATATATATAGCTTTTACCATAGCATATATAATAGTGGCAGGGAAATGGTTTATACACCTACTCAACAGGTTGCAAACACAAATAAATGTAGCAACCTCCCCTTTCTCCGCATCTTTTCAAATTGAACTAATTCGTGTTTTCTTTCCATTACCATCTTAATTCCAGCCCTAAATGGGCAGGAAGTACTAAACTTCAGCCCGGATGTCCTAGAGCTTTAGGACATCTTGGGAAGTCTTTAGCATCTGCTGATAACAAAAATATAACTGCCATTGATATGCATGCATATTATACATATCTATTAAGATTTTCGGTACATACGTTTTTAAAATATTTAGATGTGCATGTACTTACATCATAGGGACTAAACACCACAGAGTTTTAAAATTGATTCAGAGCCCAGGTAAACTGGACTGTTTAGATTGCAGCCACTGAATTTTACTGGGGGGAAAAAACAGAGCTAAGGCTGCAGTACTAAGAAAAAGGTAGGGCACTACAGAAGAAGGAAAACGAGTAAAAGAGAACTTGCTGCATATATATATATATATATATATATATATATATATATGCCTCGTTTATTTGAGAAGGTCTCACTTCTGCCTAGATGTACAATGTGTATACCAGGTAAATGGGAAGAAAAGAAAAGAACATGATGCGACATCCACAGTTCACCCAGTTTAGTTCCTGCATTGTCACTGACTGAGCCGAAATCTACAGTATACTGAAAGATGTGGGGCTTACTTCTAAGGAAATGCCTTGGAAATCTTAACCTAGAGTCTCAAGAATCCTTTGAGATGTGGCGGGATGCGGTTAAATACTTATTAGATAGTGCAGTTTTCCTTCCAGATTTTTTTAAATTCTGTGAGGTGTTGGACCCATTGAAATGACTATGCTGGGAGGCTGACTGTCCCGCCCTTACTTATATAGGATCCCCATGTTCTTTGCAGCTCTGTGGTCACCGGCTATGAATGAACTCTGTTTGTGAGACTAGATTTCATTTCTACTGGAGAGTTTTTTATAAAGCATATAAGATATTCTATCAACCTGCAGGGACAGATAAGGAGGGATTCTGAAACACCTACATCCTTAGTCCTTAATTCCTTCAAGAGAGTCCCTGAGAAGAGGAAGGTTTGGGGCTTTTTGTTTTTGTTTTTAATCTCTCAGCAAAAGCTCCTCCATCAGAACCCAAACGCTCTCCCTTGGAAGTCGCTTCCGTTGAAATCTATGGGCCTGGCTTCCAATGTTTGGCTTCTAGGAAAGAGAGGGAGAGGGGTGCATTTCCCATTCGCCTGGCCAAGCTGCTCTTGTGCATCTCTAGACCCTTGCCCTTCCTAACAGCCCTCTAAGGACTGCATGAACAGCCGCGCTATTGAGTCGGGTCAACAGTGCAGACGGAAACACGCCATCTCAGGTTGCTCGCTATAGATCTTTTACAAGGGAAGGGAAGATGCCAAGTTGTTCAGGGGATAACTTTTATGGAGCTCAGCCTCTGAGGGTGGGACAGCGTTCAGGCTTTGGAATTAAACTGATTAAGCCTAGGAAAGCCAAGCCTTCCAAAGTGCTACATTTCCTTTTTATTTTCTTAGACGTCAGTTTATTTTGCTCCAGCCAGCCTTTGGCTATGAGCAGATTAATAACAGAACGGTCCTTATTCTGCTTTTCTAGAATGCCCCCACTCCTGTATGTCGTTCCTTGCCCTCCAGGAGCCTTTTGTGGAAAATATCCTTGGATTTGAACATACTTAAAAACACTTTCGAAGCTGGAGCCCCCGGTACCGGATTTTTGGTGAAGGAAAGCTGACATCCAAAAGCCGTTGAAGCAAAAAGCTACCTGTTACAAATAAATAAATAAAAATCGAAGACACCTCCCAAGAAATGTTTTTAAGCAAAGGCTCCTCTATCCAAGCCCAAACACCCTCCGATGCTTTGGAAAGTGAGTACCTTTGCAGACTGTCAGAAATAGTGCAAATTGAGTCCACATTAAATTGAGGCACTGCCCTGGCCCAGTGCTAGGAAGTCATGGGGATTGTATTTTTTTTCTAAGACCTTGAGCCTTCTCTGTCAGAGAGCTCTGGTGCCACAATAAATTACAGTTACCATAATTCCCTAGCACTGAGCCAGGGCAGTGCCTCAATTTAAAGTGGACTCAATTTGCATTATTTCTGGCAGTCTGCAAAGGCCCTTATTAGTTAACATCTAAACATAAGGTAACACGTTAACTGGAAGGGAGTCCATTAGTATCTGACTTCATAGATTTGTGAGGCTCAATCCTAACCGGCCTTTTGAAATGAAAACGCCCCCATAACGTGGGGGAATAGCCATTCTTTATTTTACACTGACCTTGACCTTTTAAAAAAAAACAATCTATGTCTACCCCTTGAACAGGAACAGGAAGCGGAAGTAGTTGCCAAAGCCCTGCTGCTGAAATCTTCGGGTGGCTAAGCGAGCTGGGGCTACATTTCCGACACTGGCAGCTCTGCCTTGTAGGTCTTTATTATCTCTTTCCTTTCTTCCCTCCTCTCGCACATTTCGCTGGCTTCCAACTTTTACTACTCCGCAGTTCATATTTCTTGCCCGAGGTCTATCACTAGCATTAATTGTCCCAATAAATTGAGATATAGTGTGCATAATGCAATGGAACAATATGGTGATATTCCACGTGTAGACTTAATTAAGCTATTTGCAGCCTGATGCTGCAAGCCAACGGGTGTGCAAGTGGATTAACAACGTACTGTTCTCCTATCCTCAGGATGGCGCATAATTACTTTACTGGCGGTACGTATCAATTTTTGATGATTGCAGAACACATGCTCACTTTACCAACAAGCGCTTTAATAACTCTCCATTGTGTTTTTAAAAACCGTTGTTTGGAAATATTTGGAAGTCTCTGCAAACAATTTTATAGCTTCTTAGCGTGCCCTTTAATGGCTCCGAGCTTCATGCCCGATGTATATTTTATAAAGTGCAAAGGCTAATGGGCCGTCCGCCTCTCAGATGGGGGATTTGGAGTCCCCTCCTGTCACTAACCCTTCCACCTCCGTCCTCTTCTCGGCCCTGCAGAGCCATCAGAGAGACTCAGGCAAACTGGGCAGATTCACCTCCCCGGTTTGATGCAAAACTATTGTTACTGGGCTCCTTCCTCTCTCCCTTCCTCCACCAGCTTCCTTCCTCGCCTTCAGCTGAAATTAATAATGGAAGGAGAGAAAACTGAAGGGTGCTCCTTTTCCTCTCCTTCAAACTATATTGCTCCTATCCAAACTATATTGTTTGCTCCTATCCAAACTATATTGGGTCTATATTGGGTCACCTCCATTGCCAAGGCCAAAAACATTGGCACCGCTTTTCCCAGCGTGCCGGAGCGCTCAAGGGATTGTGGGGGTGACTCGCCCAGCGGGGATCCCTCGTCCCAGGCCCGGTTTATGAAATTTACCAATTCAATTACCCAATGGCAAAACTCGATTAGGCCACTGCGGGAGGGAAGGAAGGGGACTGGGGACAGAGGTTGGTTGGAGGGCTTGTCACCATGCGCGTTCCCGACTGGCGTGGAGGTCAAACATCTTGAAGGCAGGCCCTTCCACGAGAGAGGAACCTTGGAAATCCACTGCCAGTACGAGAAGACAACGAGATCGACCCGGAGGAACCAAGGGTCTGGCTCTGCAGAGGGCCGTTTAACATGCTGTTTCATAACCACTGTGTTTTGCAGTCATTTGTTGTTGTAGTTGTGTGCTTTCAGATCGTTTCCGACCGATCGTGGGGTTTTCTTGGCACATGTCTGCAGAGGGGGGTTGCCACTGCCATCCTCTGAGGCTGAGAGAGTGCGACTTGCCCAAGGTCACCCATGGTCCAGCCGGGATTCGAACCCTAGCCTCCAGAGTCAGAGTCCGTTGCTCAAACCACTACACCACGCTGGCTGATATCAGGGCCATTTTGAAGACGTTTTCTTGCTAATTGTTGACCTACCATGGCTACAACAATGCACCTCGTTCAGCTCTTTAAATCCTACTGAAGTAAATAGGCTGCATCCTCCTCGGTGCCGGATTGCACCTAAGCCTTTGGGCAACACAATGCTCTTTACAGAGTTGCTAGACTGAAAGCTGTAGAAGGCTTCTGTACCTTTAATGATTGTGTAAAAGAGGGAATTTCGGTACAGGGTCACTGGATGAAATTTCCGCTTCTATGCAACCATCAAAGCTACAGGAGCCAGCTTTCAGTCTGGCAACCCTAATCCTACAAATCTCCACTCAGAAATAAATCCTATTAATTTAAGAGGCAGTCATTTACAAGAATATGGGCCTAAATGAGCCTAAATGAGGTGGGCCGATGTTAATGGAGAGAGCCAAAGTGGTGTAGTGGTTTGGGCATTGGACTATGACTCTGGATGCCCGCTTGGCCCTGGAAACCCAGTGGGTGGCCTTGGGCAAGTTACATACTCTCAGCCTGGGAAAGCTCCGTGATAGGTTCTCCTTAGAGTCACCATAAATCCGAAAAGAATTGAAGGCAGACAACAAAAATGTTTATGGAAGGAACCTGTGACCGTTTAGATGTCTGAAGCTATAACTCCATTTGCCCTTACCACCAACTATGCTGGGTATAAGAAATGTAGGTCAAAACCTCCAGAAGACCCAAGGTTCTCCACTCTTTCCGGGTTTAGAGGTCTAGCTAGGCATCACTGATGCAGGAAAACTTTAAAGCCGCCTTCTCCACCCTGACATGGTCCAGATATGTCGGATTTAAACTCCCAGTATGGCCATCAACGGGGAATTATAGTCCAACACATTTGGAGGGCTCCAGGTTGGGCAAAGCGGTTTTAAGGTCATAGCCATTATCCTGTTTCACCAGTGTGGGCTCCTTGTTTTCGTTGTCTTTTTGTGATTTGTGGGTTAATAATCCTATTCAATTGATGTTCTGTTCCTCGGCAAGACTGGATGGAGCTTGACTGAAGACTGGAAGGAGTGAGAAACTTGAGTTCCTTTTCACAGGGCTCTGCTAGCCCTGATCTCCTGGAGGCTCCTCAGATGAAGAGGCTGCCTGTCTATACAAAATGGAAGCCGCCCCCCATTGCCTCCCGCGGGGAGGGGGGGGCGAGCACTGCCTGCTCCATTTCCTTTTACAACCTTCCGGTGCCTAAAACAGAAAGAGTAGCATTTGGGTTTCTCAAAAAAAAAAAAAGGTGCATTTTATTTATTTACAAAATATAAAACAACAACAATAGCAACAAAGGAGCCGGTTCGTTCTTGTACCTGAAGCAGGTGATGCTTATGGAGAGACATCTGAAATGACAGCAGGAGAGAAGGCCAAATCTAATCAAGCCTAATAAACCGTGCGAGTCGAAATGTCATTAAACCTGATCAAGATGAGCCTCCGAATCGCCGAAAAGGTAAATGCCTTCATTAGGGTGATCTCTGAAGACTGTCGAATATTTCATTAATTTATAATTTATGATTGTTTGACAAATATTGAAAAGTATGTAAATATGAGCGGGGTAATGTCTTTTCTGCGGGAGATGAGGAAATGACCCAAACGGTAGATGCCTGCAAGATTACACACGAGGTCCCATCTATCTGCTCTCAAACTGTGCCTTCGCCTCTCCCCCGACATATTGTGCGACTGACAAGTGAAATAGTGCAGATAAACCAATGGTTTAAAACGTAATAAAGACAACAGCTATTTGCATTTTTTACATTTTATTACAAAGGTAATTTACTATGACACATTTTCGGGATGTCATCTCTGGGAAAACATTGCCAAGCAATTACAGAAATGCATACAACACAGAGAAGCCTGGAAAAAAAAAAGTCAGATAAAGAATAATATTGTGGATCCTGGGAGATTTTTCATGTCGCACACAAGGGTAGGTGGCAGGAGAGGGAAAGGGAGGAAGGATGCCATGTCTGCAAAAGCCACAAAGAAATATGAACACAACCAGCTGCCTGCTCCAACCGGGGAGCCCTCCGGACTACAAATCCCATCATCCCCAGCCAGTGCAGCTGACAGCTGTAGTTCAACACATCTAGAAGGAGGCAGATAGGGGGAGGCTGTCACATACATTATAAAAACAATTGGACGCCACTGATAAAAAAACGTGGAATAAAATGGCAGATTGTAAATAAATAGATCTGGAACGTTTCAGAAGATACTGGTCAGATTTCGACATTAGGGATCCAGGAAAGCTGGAGACGAGGATGTTGAAAGACAGACAAAATGTAAACTTTTAAAACTGGGTGGGATCTTCAGAGCCCTTGAATCGCTCTTGCTTCTTGAAAGTAAAGATAAGGAGAAATATTGCATTAAGGGGTTTGGAGAGATGGTTGTGGTTGTTGTTGTGTACCATCAAGTTGTTTCCGACTTATGACGACTCTAAGGTGAACCTATCAAGGGTTTTTCTTGGCAAATTTCTTCAGAAGGGGTTTGCCATTGTCATCCTCTGAGGCTGAGACAGTGTGACTGGCCCAAGGTCACCCAGTTACATGGCTAAGACGAGATTCGAACCCTGGTCTCCAGAGTCATGGTCCAATGTTCAAACCACTACACCACACTGGATCGGAGAGAGGTACATATTGACTTTTTGACCACTATGAGATGGTTATAGGACCACCAAAGAGGCCTGTGATCCTATGGAAACTTTGTGTATGTGTATGTTATAAAGGAGCTATCTACGATGTTGCTTCTAAGCAATAAACGGAGCCTCCCTTCCCAGGTTAGGAACACCCAATCTCTCCTTGCATCTGTGATGTTTCTTCACTATAGGGTCTCCCCCAGGACATGGTGAAGCTTCCCTTGGACCTTCCTCCTGCGCTGAGGGAAACTGCCTCCCAAATAAATAACTCTACATAGGAGTGAAACCTTAGCTTGTTGAAGTTCTTCATGGTGATAAGGATCCGTGTAGTCTAAAGTCTAAAAGGCTTGGAGTCTAAAGGATTGGTGAAATCCAGATGTCAATTTTCAGCAGCTGGAGCTCCAAGATCTCTCTCCTCTTCTTGCCTCCTGCATTTTTGACCTTCAGTCGACCTATACAGCACAATCTCAGCTATAAAAAGTTGTTTTATTAGGGAATCTGGCCACTGCTTCAGGCCTGTCTGATTTAGAAGAGAGGGAGAGTGAGGGAGAATTGCTGGAAACCTCCACTAGATCTTGTTACCTATTGAGAGACAAGAGTGCCAGACCCCCTTTTCACCCCACTCTCAGCCCCCAGCAGAAAGCTTGTCACAATGGAATCCGATTTATTGAAGAGCAGGGAAGGAGGCAAGGAAGAGGCTGTCTTGAACCTCAGCTTTGGCCTCTAGTTGGAAAGGATCAAGTGCTTCTCCTTCCGCCCCCGAGACCTTATGAAAAAAGGAACTCCATTGACTTTCCTCCAGGTTTAGGAGGGCTTCCTTCCAAAAAGGCGTACCTGAACGCTTCACACCACCGACTCGCCATCCAAGTTTAAGCTTACAGCAAAACACTCGGGGGAAAAACCTGCTTTTCTTCTCTAGAAATGGGTCTTTCTAATAATTTGTCAGCAGGAGTTTGATTTCCTTGTGGCAAATTAAACTGGAGTTGACCCCTTCTGGGCTCCCTCTTTCCTGGGTTTCCAAGACGGTTAGGCTGAAATGCGAATCCTCAATGCATTTGTTAGGAGCCAAGCCCCGTTGGTTTAAGTGGAACACGTTTCTCAATAAAAATGCCTGGGGAAGAGCATCTCAGGTAACCAGTTCATCATTCAGTGTCCCTCCCTTAGGAGGACTGCTTCACACAGTGGAGCTTGCTTCTGATGATTTTAAGTCTCTAGCCTGAAAATGTTAATGCGTGAACAAGATACACATGTGTGGGCAAAGGGCTACACAACAAAGGGACACTCCTCAAGGAGCTATGGTGGTCTGGAGGTTCTTTGTAGAGCAGGGATGAGCCACTTATGGCCCTCTCCATGCAGATGGACTTCAACTCCCATGGGCTAGGGCTGATGAGAGTCATAGGCCAACAACGTTTAGAGGGCTACAAATTGCCTACCCTCTGTTTTTGGGTGTGGATTTGGTGAGAAACTGGGTTTAATTTTGTGTAATACTTAGGTGGCCCTTAAGTTCCAGGGCGACTTCTGCTGCCTGGGGAAAGTTACCTTAGATGCTTTGTGAGCGCAGAAACTAATATTTAGGGGATATTGATCTACACAGAATACAAGGAAGAAATGTGGGGCTCCTTTAGTTGTTCAGTTGTGTTTGTGGATGAGGTTGCAGATCACTGTTCCAAGGGAAAACGGAGATTTTGGAGTATCCTGTTCCACGTCTTTATATGCAATGGTGTGGTGATCGCTTTGCAGCTATTTCTGTTATTTAAACAAGAGTAGACTTATTCAAACTAAGTGGGGTTATGACTTGGCGAGTATGGGGCAGGTCCTCATCAACAGAACCAGTGTGGTGTAGTGGTTTGACCATAGGACTACGACTCTGGAGACCAGGGTTCGAAAACCCCCCCCCCCATCATGGAAACCTACTGGGTGACCTTGGGCAAGTCACATTCTTTAAGCCTCAGAGGAAGGATAAGGCCAAAAAAAAAAAAACCCAAATAAATCTTACTAAGAAAACTTTTGCCTTGAGGTCACCATAAGTAGGAAACTACTTAAAAGCACACAACAACAATCTCATCTACTCTACTCAGCACCTCTCCTGTGAATTCTCCTTCCTACCCATGCTTCCCCAAGTTGCTCCATCTACAAGAGGGTTCCATTTTTCAAGACCTATCTGTACAGTTGTTGCCCAGCAGCCACCAACAAGAGCTATACACAAAGGAATACGGTCAGATTTAAAATGTTTGAACTAAAGGATTTGTTTTGAGTAGGAGAACTGAATGGAAGTCCCAGTTCTTCCTTTCACATCCAAACAATTCTGATAAATACAGTTTCTCTTGTTGTTGTGTGTGTTGCTTCAAGCCCTTTCCAACTTATGGCTACCCTAAGGAAGGTTTCTTGGCAAGGTTTGTTCAGAAGATGTTTGCCTTTTCCTTTCTCTGAGGATGAGAGAGTGTGACTTGCCCAAGATCACCGGTGGTTTCCAAGGCTGAGCAGAAAGTTGAACCCTGGCCTCCAGAGTCCTAGTCCAATGCTCAAACCATTATCCCACACTGGCTCTCTTCTCTTCATTTTAGCAGTATTGTTTAGGGTGGATAGGAAGTTATTTTGTGGTCCCTTTTATTAAATAAGTGGAAATCAGGGATCATAACCAAATCACCCAGAGATTGCCCAGGAGATCCAGATCTACTTTCCACCCACCTTAACCTATAGAATCTCTTTGAAACGAAACTCAAACACGTGTGGCTTAAGGTCAAAGGGAAGGCCCTCCTGGTTGATCGAGCCTAATATGTAGAGACACCACAGTTCTTGGAAGTGGGACCAATTGACAAGGATAAAGAAGAAAGAGGCCATCTGATCGTTGTTGTTGTATGCCTTCAAGTCATTTCCGACTTATGGAGACGTATCATGGGTTTTATTGGCAAGATTTATTCAGAAGAGATTTGCCATAGCTGTCCTCTGAGGCTGAGAGCATGTGATTTGCCCAAGGTCACCCAGTGGGTTTCATGCCCGAGCTGGGAATCGAACCCTAGTTTCCAGAGTCATAGTCCATAGACAAACTACTTTGCCATGCTAGCTGAGCAGTTCATCAAGACTTGCCCCTGCAGGAGTCCCAAGGAGAAATGGCCCCTCGCCTCCCCTTCTGTGAAACATTTCCCAGCTGAGCTTGCACAAGAGAACTTCCCTCCTTCGGCCAGCAGAGTCCAAGTTTATTCCGGGTATTACAAAATATCCGGCGAGGTATCACAAAATGTATGACATTCAAGAAACATGGAGAACATTCCAAAATCACAGTTAAAAACACTAATAGAAAAAAAAATCAATTCCTGCTTCTTAGTCCTATCTAAATGGAGGACATATGGGAATTCCTTCTGGAAATGGGATGGAGGACAGGTCCTGGAAAAGGAGGACGTCTGGTCACCCTGAAAGGGCCGTTTTGGCCACTGCAGAGTGTCATCTCCTCTGGGCCAGCCAATGGATGGGTAACCGATGATCCCCGTGAAAGGATCGCATTGTGTCCTGGAGAGGTCTGGGCTCTCTTCTGAATGACCGGTTTTTTGATGACTTATAGTATATGCAAAAACAAACTTTCCTGCAGTGGGCCTTAAAAAAAAAATCCGTCATGCTTTCATTTTGCAAACAGCCCGATGATTTTACAAAAGAAAGGAGGGGAGGGCGAGAGGGGAAAAAAAAAAACCGAAATGATAAATCGCGTGGCAAAGTTAATGGCTGGAGGGCGCGTTTACCAATTCATAATCATTTATTCTTGGTGATATATGACCCTTACTCTTAAATCTCAAAAGCTTCTATTTGAAGGTGTAAATAGCTTTTCTCCCCCTTCGCAGTAAACCTTCCTGCATTAGGAGTGATTGATCTCCTGTACGATTCGTCCCAGAGTGCTATTTTAGAGGGGGGAACACTGGCTTTTGGAGATTAACTGGGGAGTCTGTTACATATTAATGAAGCCCGCCGATATACTAACGTTTTGGTAATTTAGTTATTTGTGTCTAGCGGTCTCGCCGTTAGTTTCTCTTAGACCCCCGCGGTTGTTATACATCGAATTAAACAGTGGCCTTTTTCGCATCCTTTTCGCCCCTCCCCTTTTCCAATGGCAACTAAACGCCATTTAATGGGAAAAACAAATGTTGACATGCCTCTTTGAAGGAAGGGTATTTCTTGGCAAGACATCAAAGTGTTTTAAACGGTATTGGCGGGGGCGAGAAACAAGGGTGGGCGAGATCTTCCTTTGCTATTAGTCCCAGCCTACGGTAATGTCAGAAAACAGCCGCTTGGTGTTCATAGAGGGAATCCAGTCTCCCTCTGGGGTAGAGGAAGGTGTATATGAGGCGGAGGGGGGAGGAAAGAGAAGCTGTTGAAGGTGGGGAGGGAAGGGAGACTATTGGTAACCAAGAGACCCGAATTTACTTGGAGGCTCGAGTCATTTCAGGTCATCTCTATCCAGAAGGAGGCTGAGATGTTGCAGTACACGTGTACCCCCCCCTCCTCCAATGATTAATGGCAAAGAAATCTGTATATTTAAACACACACGTCATGCAGTTGGTGCAGCATGCCAGAAAGCAAAAACCGCTGGTGTAGAAGGCCAAAGTGTCCCACTTCTAGATTATCACCAAGACGCAAAGTATAGTGGTCCAGATCTCCTAGCTCCTTTCCCTCCCTTTCCATCCTCATGAAATTTATTACGCGATTCTCTTCCACTGAAGTCTGTGAGACTAGATGTTTAGAGATGCTTGGCCCTGCTCCCCAGTGTGTGTATGTGTCTTCAAGTCGCTGGTCGATTTATGATCACCCCATGAATTTCATAGGCAAGGAATACTCAGAAGTGGTTCTGCCAGTTCCTTCCTCTGAAATATAACCTAATTCATTGGCGGTCTCCCATTCAAGTACTAACTATGGATGACCCTGTTTAGCTTCCAAGATCTAACAGAATCTGGTGCCTTTAGAGTATTTAGCCCCTCTTGCAACCCCTGTCATCAGATTACCTGGAGGGAGCCTGCCTTAGGTTAACGTCCATGCCTCCTGTGGGACATACTGAATATTAAATAGTTTCTTGTAGCACCTTTGTTATTAACTGAAAGAAAGACGTTGGCAGCATGGGCTTTCATAGACTAAAGTCTACTTCCTACAAATGCATCTGAGGAAGTAGACTTTAGTCTACGAAAGCTCATGCTGCCAACTTCTTTCAGTTAGTCTCAAAGGTGCTACAAGATCTCTCTACACACTAATTCTACAGACTAACACGGCTGTATCTTTTAATGAAATTTTTTCATGTGTTTGTAAAAGAATGTGTGTTCAGTGTGGTTGAACGCCATCTATTCTGGTATGACTTTGTGTCTGGTATTAGAGTTATGTATTTCTAGTATATAAGTATATTTCCAAGGGAACAGATTATTTGAGATCCCAGAAATAAATGGGTGGATGAGGGCTGTCCCATCCTACCTACACAGTTTACACCACAGAAGACATCTGTTGGAAAATCTTTGCATTCTCTCTCCCCCTACTCAGATAGATAGGATCTTCCCTGCATGCAAACTCTGCTGTCCCCCCCTTCTAAACATACCATTTGGTTCTTGCTGGATCACAGGGGCAATAAATACCTTTATAAATTGGTAAAACAAATCATCTGATTCAGCTCACTTCCTTTAGGAAGTTTCTCTCAAATAAATATTTTTCTCTTGCCTCTCTCTGGTCTCCCATCTCCCTGCTCTATCAACTTTCTTTGGAAAGATGGTGAGATAAAATTTTCTTCTTTTATTTTTGGTTAGCCTTCCAAAATATTATTCTCCAATGATAAATGCTCTGCAGGTTAAAGGAGATGTTCCTTTGCAAGATGGTATTGCTCAAATTATTGAATTTTAAAATAGGGAGAATTTGATGAAAGGCAAGTATTATATAAAAGCCACAGACAGAGAATTAGCTCAACTTGTTAATGAGAATTTGAATATCAAAGCCTCTTCTCCCAGAACAAATGGACACAATGTTAATAAATTAAAGCCAAAAACTGAGCAGAAAAAACCACATGTGAAGAAAGGCAATTTTAAGAAAGCAAATTTTAACCCTAAACAGATCTTCCAATCATGTTGATATTGGTTTGATTCATGAACAATTATTTCAAATTGCTGGAGGTAAATATAAAAATGCAGTGCACGTGGATAGTGGAGCAACTGTGCATTACTTCAACAACAAAGAATGGTTTGTGGCTTTTGATATAAATGTAACTTTTCCTGTTTATCTTGCCAATGGTCAAGACATTTTTGTTTAGGGAAAAGGGACTGTCATTTTGCAAACAAAACTTGGTCCTGATAGGATAGGGACCTTACAAATCCCTATGTGCCAGATTTAGAAGCCTCCTTTTATAGCCACAACATCAACAGGCAAATGTGTCCATTTCAGATAGCAATCCTGCTTT
This sequence comes from Phrynosoma platyrhinos, assembly GCA_020142125.1. NCBI lineage: Eukaryota > Metazoa > Chordata > Lepidosauria > Squamata > Phrynosomatidae > Phrynosoma > Phrynosoma platyrhinos. The sequence goes on from JAIPUX010001880.1 coordinate 88,982,504, forward strand.
GGTTTTCATGACAAAAATTTGATTTTTGGAGCAGATTTAGGATCTCATGGTTGTTATCAAATACAGATTTTGTATTCATCTGCAAACAGTGTGACTCAGTGTAGTCACAAGGACTGTTCAATTTCATGGCATCACAGATTTGCTCATCAAAGTGTGGAAAATATTAAGAGACTGGCCAATCAAGAGCTTGCAAGAGACTTTAAATTCAAAGCATGCTCCAACAATGAAAAATGTGTAGAATGCTTGAAAGCAAAAGCCACAAGAGCTTCACATCCTCAATTTATTGTAAGACAATCCATCAAACCATTGCATCTTTTATATGCTGATCTTTCTTGACCAATGAATCAAAAGTAAGCAAGTGGCAATTCTTACTTTATGACTATTATTGATGATTTCAGCAGGTACACATACACTTACCTTCTCAGAGAGGAGAGTCAAGCTTTTCAAAAATTCAAGGAGTACTTTAATTGAGTCTCTAACAAATTTGTCTATAAAGAGCCTGTGCACAGATACTGGCACTGAATTTGTCAATTCTGAATTTGATTAATTTTTAAAGGAATATGGCATTGAGTATCAGACCACACAGGCTTATTTTCTGGAACAAAATGGCATGGCAGAGAGAATGAACAGAACTCTCAAGGAGATGATAATCACCATGCTTTTGGAAGCCAATATGCCTAAATCTATTGGTTTGAAGCCATCATGACTACTACATACCTATGGAACAGACTAGCAACTAAATCCAAAGATGTAACCTCATCCTAGCTATGGCATGGAATTAAGCCTAAATTAAACCATCTGAAGGTTAAACAGAAAAGAGGCAAACTTGACTGTAGAAGTGAAGAGGCAATTTTTGTTGGTTATGCTAGAAATTGTTACAGAATTCTAAATCCAGATGGATGCACAATAAAACTAACAAGTGCTATTTATGTTGATGAAAGACCACAACCCAAATCTAATCCAAACAAAGATGACTGTCCAGATTTATTTGCAGTGGAAGAAGACAGCCACCAAAATTGAGAGCACATGGAGTTCTTTTGTCCTCCAGAGGTCATGCATCCAGAAGGGGCTACACCTGCAGTGGACCAGCCTAATGATGAGGAACTGGACAGCATGCAAGAAGTGGAGCCAGGTACCCAAGTCATAGAATCATAGAATCATAGAATCATAGAATCATAGAGTTG
>JAIPUX010001880.1:88988976-88999261 GCA_020142125.1 Phrynosoma platyrhinos
CCCCCCCCCCCCGCCCCATATATATGTATAAAGTCTGGTTATAAATAAGCAAACAATATTTTCCTGCATGGCAGGGAGTTGGACTGGATGGCCCTTGTGGGACCATCCAGTCCAGCTCTTTGATTCTATGATTCTATGAATCCTTATCCCTTCCCTAGCAGCAAATTTTAATGCCTCCCATTAAATTTTAGTCCATAGTCCTTCCCTCTGTATACAATCTTTGGTCCTTCCCTAGTAGCACATTTTAATGCTTCCCAGACTCTTCTTCTTCTTCTTCTTCTTCTTCTTCTTCTTCTTCTTCTTCTTCTTCTTCTTCTTCTTCTTCTTCTTCTTCTTCTTCTTCTTTTTCTTCTTCCTCTTCTTCCTCTTCTTCCTCTTCTTCTTCTTCCTCCTCCTCTGCCTGATAATGTTGATAATGTCTTTTGTGCTTGTGAAGAAAGTGAGAGAAAGAGCTTCCTAAGAGAATAAAAACCCAAGCTGAGGGGGTGGGGAGGGGAAGAGAACCACTGGGTATTTTGAAGGGGAAAAAAAGTTGGGAATTTACAAATATCTGCCTACATTGAATAGCCTGGTCATTCAAATCTATTTCCTGGATTAAGGAAGTCAGGGTTTTGATTAGTTTTGAGGAGAGAGGAATTTCTTCCTTTCTTTGCTGGGGTATTCATTGTCTTCTTTGTAATTTATATGTGTGTGTGTGTGTGTGTGTGTGTGTGTGGTTTGGAAACTTTTGTAAAAAAAAACAATATGTGGTTTGGAAACTCAAGTTTAGGGACCTCTTTTGTATTTAGAGAAAGTTCAAAATGACCTTACAGCGAGTGAGAAAGAGAGAGAGAGACTGAAAGAAGGGGAGAGAGAGAGAGAGGACAGAAGAGGACAAATTAGGAGCCCTTTTCCTTGATCAAAGGCGAGCAAGAGAAAGCGAGTCCAGGCATTCAGCGAGTTTGACTTATCCAGACAACTTCTTTGGAGAGCAGGGCCAACAAGCGTGTCTTCCCTTGAAAGGCGCCTCTATTCAGGATGCAGGTGCGAAGTCGGCCACATTCTGGGGAGGTTGGTGGGACATTAGCGCCCGGCCTTAATAACTCAAGCGCTTTATCTTTACATTGGAAGGAAGGAGCAAGGAAAGGAGGGAATGGGCTCGAGAGAGAGAGATCCTCAGACTCCTCACCCTTGAAAGCAAAACCAAGGAACGCGTGATCCTCTGGAGTGCTCCTGATGTCCTGATATTTGGCTATTGTTCTTCAGGAGTGGAAGAACAAGAAGTCCCAGCTCAATCCGAATTTATTCATTTACAGCTAGTGAACTCTGCTCTCATGGGGGTGGGGGGGATGGAGGAAGCCATGGTTGGGGTGGGGAGATGGTTCTGGGACTGGAAATGAAAAAAAACCCCACAAACTGGTGAAGGACAGAAAGAGTTGCTATTGGATTCAAGACAGCCACCACCACCATTACCCCCATCATGGCTGCATTCGCACTGCAGAAATAATCTGGTTTGACACAGCTTAAACTGCCACAGCTCCATGCTGTGGAATTCTGGGAATGATAGTTGGTTGTGACACCAGAGCGGAGTTCCTGTCACTAGCATGCTTTGTTTTGTTTTCCCACCTTTTCACTCTCAGGCTACAGCCAAACTGCAGAAATAATTCCGGGTCCCAAACACACTGCAGAAATAATCCAGTTTGACACCGCTTTAACTGCCTTGGCTCCATACTAGGGAATTCTAGGAACTGTAGTTTTATGAGACATTTAGCCTTCTCTGTCAGAGAGCTCTGGCGCCACAACAAACTAAAATTCCCTGAATTCCATAGCAGGGAGCTTTGGCCGCTGAAGCGGTGTCAAGTAGGATTATTTCCGCAGTACGGATGCAGCCCAAGTAATCTACCCTAGCATACAGTACACCAAAATCCAGTCGGCCTCCACCTACAGAACCCCACCTTTAAGATCCCTTCCAGCCATTTGTCTTCTTTGTGGACAAATTCAGTGAGCGACTATACATTGGCCTTCAGATGGTGGCAGCGAGAGAAACTGGAGGAGAGAGCCAGACCCACACCTTCCTAGACCTGGAAAGCACGTGGGACTTCTTGCATGCGCATGAGCGCCTCTGGCGATTGGCCTGTGGTTGGGTTTCAAAGGACGATGGAAAAGTGGCAGGTGGAATTACACATCGTCCTTTGAGAGGAGAAAGCCTCATATTATTGAAGTCCTTGGGGAAGGAAGGGAGGTCTCTGTGGGGTACTGAAAACTCGTCTATCAATGGAAGGCTGCCCCCCCCACTGCAGAAATAATCCAGTTTGACACCACTTTAACTGCCATGGCTCAATGCTATGAAATTCTGGTAACTGTAGTTTGTTGGGGCACCAGAATTCTCTGATAGAGAAGGCTAAATGTTTCACAGAACTACAATTCCTAGAAAAACATGTGAACTTTTTCTTACCTCATTTTCTTTGCAACACAAAGTTAGACCTATGTATATGAATATGCACATGATTTGTAAGTAAAATTACTTTTATATTACTCTCACAAAGACTTTGTTTTAGTCCTTTATTGGGGAGATATGTGGAGACTGAAAGAACAAAGGTGGACCTTCCTGCTCTCATGTATTCTGCTGAGTTTAGTCTGCTAATAAGATTAAACAACCTCTTCTATTTTGGGGGGGTTTTCATGAAAGCCCACAAACTTTAACTGGTTATGGGGCCCAGTTGCTAGGACCAGATGAGAACAGATGAGAAAAAACTGTGAGTAAACAGGTTTTGGCGGGGAGGGGGTTGGAGACCATGACCCTGTGTGATTTTAAACCATTTGAAAAACTTAAAGTTGCTTTTCTTATGGGAACATTGGGGAAACCATTTGATCCATTTTCTACTGTAATGAATAGTTCGCCAGAGATGACTTACATCCAAGCTCTAAGTCAGGGATAGGCAACCTTTCCCCTTTAAGGGCCGAGGGACTTCAGCTCCCAGAAGCCTCAGCCATGTTGGCCAATAGTCCCATGTTGGCCAATAACTCCTGGGATTCTGGGAGCTGAATTCCCCCGGCCCTTAAAGGGGAAAGGTTGCCTACCCCTACTCTAAGTAGACTAAGGGGGGTTGCAGACTGCCAGAAACAGTGCAAATTGAGTCCACTTTAAGGGTTAGGTTTAGGTTTAGGGAATCATGGGAACTGTATTTTATTGTGGCACCAGAGCTCTCTGACAGAGAAGGCTCAATGTCTGAGAAAAAAACACAATTCCCATGATTCCCTAGCACTAACCCTAACCCTAAAAGTGGACTCAATTTGCACTAGTTCTGGCAGTCTGCAACCCCCCTAAGAGAGGAGTGTGTGGAACAAGCAGGAAGTGTCTACTTCCCAAATGAAAAGGCTTCTGGCTCAAATTACCTGAGACAAGGAAAAGTCCACTCCCACTGGCCAATCAGAGATTACTTGCTATAGATGTAATAATCTCAAGGAATTGCACCCCCCCCTAAAAATTCTTCAGCCAATGAGAGCTGTACCCAGCAAGGACAGGCTGCAGATTTTAAGAGACAAAGGCAGCATGACTTATCCAAAAAGAATCAACAGAGAGGGAACAATCTTCTCACAAATGCACAAGTTTTAGCCACAAATAGTAATAAAGATGGTTCATCTACATGGATTAAAGACTCAGGTTGCACAAATCATTCTACATCTTATTCTGATGAAATTAATACAAGTGTTGGTGGTACCATACAGACTGCAGGCTCTGAAAATTTGCAGATTTCTGGTAAAGGCAAATTTAAACTGCTTTGCAAGGTACCTAACAATATAATCATGGAAAATATTGTCAATGATGTACTATTTGTCCCTAACTTACATGGCAACATGCTCAGCGTGTCAACTCTAGATAAAAAAGGATATGAAATTATTTTTAAAGGAGGACAATGCACAGTTTCTAAAGACAATGTCTCATATGTACAAGCTTTTGAACATGAAAGTATCCATGAGTTAAGTCTTTCAGCTCCACAAGTAAATATGCTTCAAAGGCCCATGGATGAAGACAGCCTTCAACTATGGCACAGACCATGGTGTTCATCGTGACACCAAAACAATTCTCCATCTACAAAAATAGAACTTGGCTACTGTGATCAAAGGTTCCAAAACTGTGAAAATTCTGACAAATGCAAGGTTTGTGTTGAACAAAAGGCAGTAAGTCCTTCATTTAGACCAAGTACTGAATATATAAGCTGTCAAATACTGGACATTATATACACAGACATATGCAGACCTATCAATGTGCCTTCACTTGGTGGAAACAAATATATATTAATTTTATGGATAATTTTTCAAGGTATTGTGTCACCTACCTTCTAAAGAGAAAGAGTCAGGCTCAAGAAATGCTGCAGAAATACATCTCCATTGTGACAATCAAGTTCAAAAGGACACCTAAAGCCATCTAATCAGACTTTGGAAGTGAGTATTTATTGCACTATGCCCAATCCATCTTAGAGGAACATGGTATTCAGCATAGAGGAAGTGTCCCTTACACTCCTAGTCAGAATGGCTCAGCTGAATGAAAGCTAAGAGCTCTCCTGGAGATGACAAGATGCATGTTGGCAGATGCAGGTCTCCCTAACCAGTTTTGGTGTGAAGTCATCATGACTGCAAAGTATCTCCGGAATAGATTGACAACCAAGGACACTAAACAGACATCATTTCAGTTGTGGCATGGCAGAGTGCCAAACATGAAACACAATATAATTTTTGCCAGTCTTGAATATCCTTACATACCAGCACAGAAGAGCCACAAGTTAGATGCCAGATCAGAGCAAACTATTTTCATAGGTTATGCACCTGAAACCAAAGAATACAAGGTGATGATCTTAAAGATTGGTGAAGTAAGCATTAGATATATGGTTCATTTTGATGAATGAAGCAGCGTAGACAAGGGAGGAATTATTCTTGAATCCATACATAAGCAAGATGGTGCATTGGACTCTCGGAAGAGATAGATGCAACATCAGAGTTCCTTGATCAAACAATTGTTGTCTCTGTCTGAGAAGAAATACATTCAGACTCTACACCATCAGAAGGGGATGCAGATGAAGCTGATGTGATGCCTGGACCAGAGAATGCTACAGAGACAGTCCAGGTTCCAAAAAAGACTTCCAGATACTTGCTGTGACCAACATGTTTTTCCTACTTTGCAAGGTCAGAATTACCCAGAGAACCATCAAATATAGAGGAAATTGAACAGATGCCTGCTGATGAAGCAAATAAAAGGAGAAAAGTGTCAGAGGAAGAAATAGATGCATTGCATAAAAATGGAACATGGACACTTACAGAACTTCCACCTGGAAAGAAAGCCTTAGGATCCAAATGAATGTTCAAATTAAAACAAGACAAAGGAAACATTGAACACTACAAGGCAAGACTTGTTGCACAAGGTTTCTCACAGAAATATGGAGAAGACTTTGATGAAACCTCTTCACTGGTTGTGAAATACACCACTATAAGACTACTTCTTAGCCTAGCTGCTTCAAAACAGATGAATATCCCACATGTTGGTGTGAAAACTGCATTTTTGCATGGTGTGATTACAAAAGATCTTTTTAAAGAAACAATCGCTCCTACTTTGGACTTTTTCACAAAAACCCAGAAAACTTTAACAAGGGACCTCTGTACCAAAGTATAGTTTTCTGTACTGAGTAGTTATTTTTTAGAACCTAGATATAACAATAAAATAAGTTTCTTTTTATCTACCGATGTATCCTGTTTATTTACCAGAAGTTCAGATCTAATTGTTTTTGCCAAATACCTGTGGAGGACATGCTTGTTGCTGCTGTGTTGCAGCTACTGTTGCTAAACTGATTTAATCACAGATAACCAAACCCAAAATTCTAACAAATATATATCAAACTAAAATGAATGACATTTAATAACAATAACATCTAATAACTATGACAACTGTTTCAAAAACATTAAAATGGTTACTTCCTTATTCCACCTTCTTGAATTGTTACATTTTTCCTGATTTGTTTGTTTCTTATTTATTTATTCTTCTGTTTTCCTCCCCTTGCTCCTATAGGAAAGGGAGACTGTTGTCTTTATTATTTGTCTTTACTTTCACTCTCACTCTCCCTAGATTATTTACATATAGAGAGTCCTGTTACTCTCTTACTGTAACATTCATGTTCTTAGAGCCATGGCAGTTAAAGTGGTATCAACCTGGATTATTTTTGTAGTATGGATACAGTCTAAGAGTGAAGAAGCAGGAAAATGAAATAAAATCTTCTACTGACAGTCTAGCTCATAAATAGAAGACTTTAGGATTTGTTTAATCCCTTTGACAGTCTAGTTCTTTGACAATTCCACTGATTTCAGAGGGAACTGCTATCAAATAGGTTTATATTTTTGGAATGGGTTAAGGTTGGAATCCCACACATATTGTCCTAGAAGCAAGACCAGCAGAAGAGCCAGCAAGGTGTAGTGGTTTGAGTGCTGAGCCATGACTCTCAGAATCCCTGCTCAAAGTCCCATGCAGCCAGCCATGGAAACCCAAGGAATGACCTCAGACAAGTCACACTTTTTCAGCCTTTGAGAATAGCCTCAGAATAAATCTTGCCAAGAAAATCTTGTGATAGGTTCTTTTTAGGATCAAGTTGAAAGTGCATAATAACAAGATCAAAAGAGCTCAGTTCTGGTTATTCCTGAATAAACATGTATATGATTATGCTGTTAGGGATTGTATTTCTCAAGAAATATGAGGGGAATTGAGTTGTAAGGTATTCCCCTGGTTAAATCATTATCCAGCAGTGTTAAGGTTGCCACTTCCATTCAGAATGTTCATACAAATCAAGACTGACCAGCAGATGACCAGGCCTGGAGTGTCACATGGCTGGATAAAACATTATGGGACAACATCTTTGGACACATCCCAAATGTCACCTGGAATAAGGGGCAGGATTTGGGAATCTAAGGACATGGCCTGAAGGCACCTTTGTTGGAATTTTTCTTGAGATTCATTAGAAAGCTCTGGAAAAAAGGAGAGATTGATTTAATCTCACCAGCAAAGTAAACACAGCAGAAAATGTGTGAGCAGGAAAGCAAAGCAGTCCACTTTTATTCTTCTCCCACACCCATGTCTCTGCCCCCCCCAAAAAAAATCAATAAAAGTCTTTAGAGAGAAAAAAATAAAATAGATTTACTTACAAAATCATGTGTACACATATACACAGGTTCCAGCTTAATGAGATATAAAGAAGGTTTCACATGCTTGCAAAAACAGTTTCTATCAACATGTTAGGAAGTCATGCTGCTCTGGACAAGAACAAAGAGGATATGATAATGGCAACCTCTCCAGGGACAAAGAAAGGTGTGTTCTTAGAGAAGGAGAAATGAGGGTTATAAAACAATAAACTATCATGCATACATGTTCCTAGTAAGACTGAACATGATTAAGTTGCAATATTCCCAACACCCCTTCTCAACTTGAGCATGCACTCAACCAGCCCCATCTTGACTTGTAGATTTTTGAAGGCATCTCTGGGCAGCAGCTTTGTCAAGATGTCAGCAGTCATCTCAGCAGTTGGACAGTAGGTCATCTTAATCAGGTCTTTCTTTGTTAAGTTATCCACATGATGAAACTTTACATCAATGTGTTTGCTTCACCCAGTTATATTGTCTGTTTGAGAAAGTCTAATGCAGCTTTGGTTATCTTCAAAGATTTCAATTGGCTTTTTCCTCATTTATTCCAAAGTCAAGGAACAGTTGATCAAGCTACTGTAGTTCTCTATGGGCTTCTGATGCAGCTACGTATTCTGATTCTGTCAAAGATAGAATCAATATCTCTTTATGACTGGCACAAGAAATAGGCTCATTGCTATAGAAAAAATAGATAACCACTGATAGAGTGGTGATTTTCAATATTACCACCCCAGTCTGCATCACTTTAACACATAAGGCTTGGGTTATTGCTGGCTGGCAACTTCAATTGAAGATCTATGGTTCCTTGTAAGTATCTTGCTACTCTCGTTACTGCAGTGCTGTCCTGTTTCCCTCTTCCAAGGTCAGCACCGCAGAGGATAAAGTGAAGGAGTAGTCAAGAGTCCATTCCAAAAAACACACAACAAGAGTCCAGTACTTAACAGCAAAGGGAGAAGCAGAAACATAGTCACAAGGCAGTTCCAAGGTCAGAAAACAGGAGTCCAATAGCAGAGAACAGGATACACAACAACTAGGGAAGCTACAAGACTGACTGTCGGCTGTAGGGAATCATATCATCTGGAGCTTTTTAAAAGCCTCAGCATGTCTCAGAATGCCTCAGCTGATTGTGATTAGATCTCCTTTCGGCTTCTAGTCTAGATGAACTCCTCAAGGATTACTTGTCTTCGCTCCACAGGTCCTAGTACCAGCAGCATAGTCTGTTTCTCCCTCTGCAGTTTCCTGCATATCCTCTGAGACTACAGAGCCTCCAGGTAGCCCAAAATCTGCCTCCTCCTCCTCAGGCTCAGAGTTTGACTCTGCCTCTAAAGCAAAGTCAGACCCAGGGCAATCCATGACAAGTCCAGTCTTTCTGGGTAGGTGCACTTACCTTTCTACACAGCATTCCTACAACAGCACCAATATCCAGACTGGTGTTTGTGAATAAGTACAGAAGCTTTCCTATTGCTGTTCTGTACAAACCATTGTCTCCTTGTTCATTATTTTTATGAACATCTATTACCATGGGTGTTGTTGCAAGATGTGCATCCTGAAGTCCCATTGTTTCCAAGAGATCAACAATTTTCTATTTTTGATGTAGCAGAAAAGATCCATTTATTTCCCTTTGAATTTGAATGCCTAAGTAACATGTGGCATTTCCCAGTTCTTTTAGTTCAACTTCTTTATCCAGGCGATTCACAATTTCAGTGTAATCTGTATCTCTTTGACTAACTATGATCAGGTCATCAACATATGTCAGAATGTATGTTAAATGTCCATCTTTGGTCCTTCTGTATAGGCATTTGTCTGCTCCTCCATGCTGAAAATCTTATTTTTTTCAGCATTTCATCCTGTTTTTCATTCCAAGCTCTAGCAGCCTGTTTAAGTCCATATAGCCCCTTCTTGAGCTTGCAAACAAGGTGTGGTTTTTCTTTTTCCACAAAATCTGGAGGTTGTTTTGTGAAATGATCCTCTGTAATCACACCATGTAAAAATGCAGTTTTTACATCAACATGTCTGACATCCATCCATTTTGAAGCAGCTAGGCCAGGGGTAGGCAACCTTTCCCCTTTAAGGGCTGAGGGACTTCAGCTCCCAGAAGCCTCAGCCATGTTGGCCATTAGTCCCATGTTGGCCAATAGCTCCTAGGATTCTGGGAGATGAAGTCCCTCGGTCCTTAAAGGGGAAAGGTTGCCTACCCCTGAGCTAGGCTAAGAAGTAGCCATATAGTGGTATCTTTCACAACTGGTGAAAAGGTCTCATCTAAGTCTTCTCCATGTTTTTGTGAGAAGCCTTGCGCAACAAGTCTTGCCTTGTAGTGTTCAACTTTTCCTTCTGCATCTTGTTTCACTTTGAACACCCATCTCGATCTTATGGCTTTCTTTCCTGGTGGACGTTCTGTAAGTTTCCGTGTTCCATTTTTATATAATGCCTCTATTTCTTCTTCTGCAGGTTTTCTCCATTTATTTGCTTCATCAGCAGGCATTTGCTCAATTTTTAAAAAATATTTGATGGTTCTCTAGGTAACTCTGACTTTCAAGGTAAGAAAATTGTGTAGGTGGTACACTTCTGTTGTATCACAGTGAATATCTGGAAGCTTGTTCTGGAACCTGGTCTGTCTCTGCAGCATCTTCTGCTCAAGGCATCACATCAATATCACCTGCATCACCTTCTGAAGGTATATGTCTTTTCTGACAGGGACAACAGTTGGTTGATCAAGGAACTCTAATGTTGCATCTATCTCTTCTGAGAATTCCAATTCACCATCTTGTTCATCTATGGATTCAAGAATAGTTCCTCCTTTGTCTATTTTGCTTCATTCATCAAAATAAACCACATGTCTGATGCTTACTTCACCACTTTCTAAATTCATCACTTTGTATCCTTTGGATCCAGGTGTGTATTCAATGAAGATTGTTCTGATCTGGTATCTAGCTTGTGTCTCTTATGTGAGGGTATGTAAGAATACACAAGACTGCCAAATGTTCTAATGTGTTTCATGTTTGGCACTCTGCCTTGACTCAGCTGGAATGGTGTCTATGCAGTGCCTTTGGTTGGCAATCTGTTTTGGAGATATGTGGCCATCATAGAATTATAGAATCATGGAGTTGGAAGAGACCACAAGGGCCAT
>JAIPUX010001880.1:88999361-89010913 GCA_020142125.1 Phrynosoma platyrhinos
ATAAAGATATTGAATAGCACTGGGCCCAGGACAGAGCCCTGTGGCATCATGATGGCTTCCCCCAAAAAAGCTGTTAGGGAGACCTGCACCTGCCAACATACATCTTGTTATCTGTAATAGATACCTCAGGTTTTGTTCAGCCAACACGTTTTGGCTAGGTGTGTATGGGACACTTTTTCTGTGTTGAATTCCACGTTCTTCTAAGAAAGACTGGGTTTAGTGCAACAAATATTCACTTCCCCAGTCTGTCTGGATGGCTTTAGGTGTCTTCTCAAATTTCGTTGTCACCATTGCAACATATTTTTGTAGCTCTTTTGTTTCAGAAGGTAGGTGACACAATAATTTGAAAAATCATCTATGGAGATTAGTGTATACCTGTTTCTATCTAGAGAATGTACAGATAAAGGCCCACAAATATCCAAATGCATGACATCAAGAACTTAACAGCTTCTCTGTTCAGTACTTAGTCTAAATGAAGGACTTCCTGCCTTTTGTTCAACATAACCTCTGCACCTGTCAGAGTTTTCACAATTTGAGGACTTTACTTTGATCCCAGTAGCCAAATTCTGTTTTTGTAGTTGAAGAATTGCTTTGGTGTCACAATGAGCAAAGCGTCTGTGCCATAGTTGAAGGCTGTCTTTATCCATGTGTCTTTGAAGTTGAAAGATTTACTTCATAGATACCAACATGTTCAAAGGCTCATACATATGTCACATTGCCTTTAGAAACATTACATTGTCCATGTTCGAAGGTAATTTCACATCCCTTTTTATCTAAAGTTGACATTCTGAGCATGTTGCCCAGTAGATTAGGAATGTATAACACATCATTGACAGTATTCTGCATGACTATATCAAGAGGCACTTTGCAAAACCAATTAAAGCAAAGCAAAGCAGCTTATTTATATACCGCTTCATATCACACTATGGGATGTCTAAGCGGTTTACAATTGTGAGCTGATTGCCCCCCAACAATCTGGGTACTCATTTTAGCGACCTCGGAAGGATGCAGGCCTGAGTCGAGCCTCAGCCCTGGCTGGTATTGAACTCACAACCATGTGGTCTATGAGTGGCTGCAGTACAGGCATTTAACCACTGCACCACCAGGGCTGTTTTTAAAACTTCCTCTGCCTTCAATACTTAAATTCTCAAATCTTGCAGTTCGTATAGACCCACCAATATTTCTATCAATTTCATCAAAATAGGATTCACAATGTGCAGAATGATTTGTGCAACCTGAGTCTATGATCCATGTGTCTGAATCACTAAGAAGTATAGCCTATTTTAATTTTGGCCCCTATCTACTGCCAAGTTGTGCAGGCCTGCTCTAAGCAATGTTAAATGCCATGAGCTTGCAAAATTCCATTCAAACTCCAATTCCATTCTGAATAGTTATGAGGAATCTGCTTCAGCTTGCAGTACTGTAGAAACATTTTTTAAAAAAACTTAGCTAAAGAAATTAAAAAAATATCAGCAGCTCAAAAGTTTTTATTAAAAAACCCACTGTTGATAGACACAAGTAAATGGGGAAAAGTGTGTGTGGGGGTGTAACCTTTCATTCAGTAATGATAGGTATGGTTGAGGTAGATCCACTGGAAATCTTGAATTTGGTGAAAGTAAACCAAAGTATACTATTAGGGATGCTTTGATTGAGAATTCCTGCATGGCAGGGGGTTGGACTAATGGCCCATGTGGTCTCTTCCAACTTTATGATTCTATGAAACTGGAAAAAATGTTTCAAGCAAAGCTTCATGGTGGGTTGTTATCTTATACAATAAAGCCATTCTGGAGTCTTACCACATTTTATAACAATGGGGGGGGGGGAGAGATTTTAGAAAATTTAGTTTGCTGTCCCTTATTTCCCATGGGAAGGAATTATACTATGTAAGGACAAATAAAAGTGTGTGAAGGTCTCCCTATAAACCTTGGACATTTATTCGCTCCATTGTAATTCACCCATGTTTCTCCTTTAGCTTTGCTTACACAACATGTCTCTGAGGTAGACCAAACTGATAGTAAGTAGCCCAAGATCACTCAGAGAGGTTTTTGCAGGCAGGGGAGTAATGGAGTTAACCCTAAGTCTTCTGAGATGAATCCCATCGAGATAACCATTCCACAACGCTGATGTGTTGTTGTTGTATATTCCTTCTAGTTGTTTCTGACTTATGGAGACCTGTCATGGGTTTTTCTTGGCAAGATTTGTTCAGAGGGGAGTTGCCTTTGTCTTCCTCTGAGGCTCAGAGAGCATGACTTGCCCAAGGTCACCCAGTAGGTATCCATGTGCTTGCTGGGATTCAACCCTAATCTCCAGATTCACAGTCCAGCTCTCTAACCGCTACATCACACTGGCCCCACACTGACTTGCTCCTAGTCAAAGACTGCAAACCACCTCATACTTAACTAGAAAGCTGAACTTTGCTTTGAGTGCATGCGACCAAGTTACCCTGCTGACCAATGTGTTTGGTTACACCTGGACTTCAAACTATGGGGGGGGGGGGTTGCAGACTGCCAGCAATAGTGCAAATTGAGTCCACTTTTAGGGTTAGGGTTAGGGAATCATGGGAACTGTATTTTATTGTGGCACCAGAGCTCTCTGACAGAGAAGGCTCAATGTCTCAGAAAAAAAAACAATTCCCATGATTCCCTAGCACTAACTCTAACCCTTAAAGTGGACTCAAAATGCACTATTGCTGGCAGTCTGCAAACCCGCTATATCTCCAAATCAACTCACCTAAGCACCTGAGAACCGCAGTCCAAGTGGGTTTTGCATCCTACTCGTTCACCTTCAGGAAAAATCAAACAGGACTAATTTTAGAAGAGATCTCAGAGGCGGATAAATCCTCTTAAATTAACTTTATAATTTAAACGCCAGAAACGTTTCTTCCATGCCATTTCCCCTCCTCTCTCTCCCCACCCCACCAACTTTTGCAATGTCTTATGCAAGGCTGCCCACACAAAACTCTTTTTAGAAGGACAAATAATTAATGTCTGTGGCCATCACTTATACACACGCTGGCCACCCATTTGGGAACATTCAGGGAGGAAGTAATTTCTTATAAACTACCTATCCATTATAATGGAAATATCTACAGCTTCTTTTAACCCGCCCGCGGGTCCCCCTCCGCGCCCCGCCCCCCAATTTAAGTAAGAATCTTAAGGACATTTCCATAAGTTCTCCACGAGTATAAAAGCCATATAATGGGAACAAGGTGAGAAAGCTGTTCAGCCTTGTTTCACCAAGAAAAGGTCGTAAGTCAGGCGATTGGTGTCTGACCTGTCAGGAGAAGGTATAAAGGCTTCATTCATGCAGTCGCTCACAATTTTCTCAGCTCTCACAAAAGTGTTTTTATTATTCTGTTTTCTTACCTCGTCCTTTAATTAGAAAGCTGAATGATTAGAATAGCACCTGCATTATGTCTGGACTATGGGCTGCATACTAATTCAAGAGGCTTTACATCTCGTAATTATAACATAAAATCAGAGATTGAATAAAACAGAAGGCCTAAAGCCCCGGCTAATCCCCTTTAAAAGAGTCTGCTGAAATAATTCAGGACGCTTTCCGGAAGTTGGATTACCGACCCTCTTTTAAACTTTAAACAATGAAATGATATTTCACACTTAAAGGAGCGTCTGAAATTTTTACAACTGTTCTAACCTCCCTCCAAACACACACACTGGCCCATTTCCTCTACTTCTTTCTTTTAAAGGAATAAATTGATCCCATCCTTCCCAACAAATGTCGCTACTTCCTCCTCTCTGTATATGTATCTTTATGTATGTATATATGTGTATGTGTGCATAAGTATGTTATGGACACACACTATATCCAAGTGCAGGAAAAAATACAATTGCTTGCGTTAGAGATCGGATTTATCAAGGAGCCTAATTCATTCACCAGGCTGTCCTTCTTTTTAATAAAACAACTTCTTCAAATCAGAGAATATAATTGATACAGGTTAACTGAGCCTATATCATGTTAGAAACATCAACAAATAATGGTGAAGAGGTCCCTAATATCTCGGCATGTAGAACTGAGGTGAAGAAAATGATGTATGTCTGAAAATTGCTTTTAATCTAATATAGTTCAATTAACCTTGATGAGATTTGTTCAGAAGAAGTGGATAGAAAGGTTGTTACCTGCCTTTCACCAAAGAATACCTTAAAGTGTATTAAAATGTAAAATACCTTAGAAGTAGTTCAATGGTTCCTATTAAGGAATCAAATGTCTAGTTTCTGTTAAGACTGTCTTTCTAGGCACAAGGCAATCAAGCCAAAGCATTTAAATTTAGCCCGACTGGTTTCCATAGAAGGCTTTTTAATGGCTTGTGGATCAGGTTTCTCTGCATTGAAAAATTTCTCCAGATGAACTGCATCTTCAATTTTTTTAAAAAACAAATTCCTACCATCTAATAATGCCCAATCCCCACATGTTTACTCAGAAGTAAATCTGCCCTTGAATAAGAAGTGCTTTTACAAGTGAGTTTAACAAGTGAGTTTAGGATTGAAGCCTAAAATAGGTATATGTACAACTTTTTTTAAAAAAATCAAATTATATCCTGAAATCTGGGACTCTGAGAACAAAATGTTGCATGATTTGACAATCAGGGACTGATTGTGGATTGTTTTGTTTTGCCATTTTAAAGGAACTTAACTTGGCTATTTGAACAACAGATTTTGAAGAATTTTAATACTGGAAAGCATCCACCAAAAAGCTCTTACATTTTGCAGCATTGCTGTGGTTTAACTCCTGCTTTGAAAAGGAAAGTTTTGCCTTATGAAAAATAATAGCAGTTTTTGAAAAGCAAATATGCCTTCTTCAAACTATGTTTGGACTGCTACTAAATCTAAAATCAAAATCTAAAGGTTAATTTACAAACAAAACAACTGTAGACTTTTTGTGATCTGTGGGTGAAAATAAAACATTTCTAATGGCAGTTTTGACACTGTGTTGAGTCTTACCATTTTTAAAAAAAACTGGACACATACTATGCCTCCACAATACAGAGTTTTTTGATCTCAGCTCAAGTCTTAGGCATATGTGGAAAGCCCACAGAAGCGACTGTAACACACGGTTGTCCTTGTGAATAAACAAGGAATGTAGCGGGAGTTTTACAATGCTAATTTTAAAAATAATCGGAAGGAATCTATCCACTGTGCTTAAATCTGAGTCTTCGTTTTGGAATCCGTCTGTGTATGTGTGTGCCTGTTGGTTAAGAAGAGGTCTGAAGCTAAAAAAAAGAAATGCATTTTATATGTGTAGTGAGTTCTGGATGAAGGAGAGATGAAGGGTGAAGGATTTCCCCTTTCTTACCCTGCTGTAATGCAGTTATAAATTTGAGAAACAAAATTCACTAAATCTATGAGACTAAGCAAGCCAACATATGGCCCAGATAGTGTGAGCAGATTGAAATGAAATTATTAACATTTGGGGCCTCTATATGTTTGTGGCCATGAGAGAGAATGAGAGACAGAAAGAGAGAGAAAGAGATAGAGTGAGGGAGAAGTAGATTAAAATATTTAAAGCTTCCTTTTGATTTGTTTCATTTCATTATGAATGCTTTGTCATTCTTTTCTTTGGTGAGACTATAGACTGGATCCAGGACAGACTAATAGGCCCTGCAGACTGCCAGAAATAGTGCAAATTGAGTCCACTTTTAGGGTTAGGGTTAGGGTTAGGGAATCATGGGAACTGTATTTTTGTGGCACCATAGCTCTCTGTAAGAGAAGTCTCAATGTCTCAGAAAAAAAACAATTCCCATGATTCCCTAGCACTAACCCTAACCCTAAAAGTGGACTCAATGTACACTATTTCTGGCAGTCTGCAACCCCCTTCTCATGTTTAAACATCTTGAATTCAATGGGACTTGTGTTAAATCCCACAACTAGGTTAGATCCAGTGTACATAAATAGGTCTGCTCTAAATTCAAGTCTGAATCGGGCCCCATGATGATGACGATGACAATAGTAGCCTAAACTCTTACTGTTTTCAACTAGAACAGATCCATTGAATCAATGAGATTTTTGTATATCAGCACATTATATCAGCTCTCTTGATTCGATAGGTCTACTCTAGATGAGACTAACAATTGAATTTAGGTCGATGTCAATAATGACAACAAAGTTACAGCAAGATATTTTGGGGTAGGATTTCCATTAGGTTACTTCTGTTATATTACCTCAAAGCTACCAGTAATGTACTTGTGCCACTTCATTAGATTCTCCCCTTTGGAGTGCACTGAAAGGCAAGTCTTATCCGTGAAGAAAGAGTCGCATTTCAGAGTATATAACCCATTAGAAATTCATAGTCTACAACCGTATAGAAGGATAATGACAGTATATAAGTGCTTCCGTGTTCAAGATAGCTCCTCCCTAGTAAATATGTTTAGGATTGGAGCCCAAATCTTTGTGCACGCTCTTGAAGAACAGGGCCAATGGCTCATCTGAAGTGGCAGGGATTTTAAAGCTACCTATTTTCATCGATTTAACACTGGGACTCTAAACATGCCCATGGAAAGTTGGATCCATTGCCACTCATTGCCGTCAGATGTAAGTCTCCTTGCAATGAATGGAGGTTAGCCAAGAAAAAGATGGGGTGGAGCGAGGCTTGTTTGTCCCTATGAATTGAAACCCCTAAACCCCTTGCTCTGGGAGATTGCAATTCAGTTCAGTTGTTGCTATTTTTGTGTGCCATCAACCCGGCTGTGACTTGTGGTGACCTTTTCATAGGGTTTTCTTGGTAAGATTTATTCAGAGGAGGTTTGCCATTGCCACCTTCTGAGTCTGTGTGAGAGAGTGACTTGCCCAATGTCACCCCCCATTGGGTTTCCATGGTCCAGAGGGGGATTCGAACCCTGGTCTCCCAGTCCTAATCCCACACTGGAACCGCTGCACCACCACAGCTGGATCATGAGTCCAGTGGCCCCTAAGACATCTGCCTGTCCATTTTTTCAATAGGCTCAGCAAACATTTTACATAAAGCCAGCCTGTCCGTGGCAGGAAAGCAGCCATCATCTAAAAGCAATGTGCCCTAGTGGCAAAATTTCTTCCCCGAGAACTTCGTGGCCCTGGCATAAACAGAAAGCAGGCATGTCTCTCCAGGAACTAGCTTGGGACTTGAGGGCTACCTTATTATCCCTGTCTCTTGACACCACACTTGAGTTTCCTTGCAAAAAGCAGGGAGAAGGGGGAGATTTACCCCATCCTCGGCCAGATCCTTCCACAGAGAGAAACGCGGGCTCTTCCTTTTGATGGGCATTCAATTAAAGGAAGTGCCAAGACCCCAAAAGTCCTTTCTCCGGCTGCTGGCCTCCCCCACCACACACACACACACACACACACACACACAGCCCCCACCATAATGGACCTGGGCGGAAACGGGGCTCGGCCGTCCTGATTCATATTTTCTAATCTTCATTTCCTAAAGATACCAATGGCCTTTTGTGAAATGAATGGACTTTAATGAATGCGTCCGCACAATGCCGGGGCTTGCATGGGGGAATCGATGCTAGAAAGCAACAGGGGAGAAAACCCTCCAAGATGGGATTTTCAGCACTGGAGGAAAGAAAAAGGCAGCAGCGTCTATAGAAAGGTCGGAGAGAAAAGGCTCTCCTCCCTGGTTCTCTGAGGGACCCTTCCTTTGCTTGCTGGCTATGGCTGGTGAAGGGAGGGTTTCACCTCTCTGTCATTTAGGAATGGTTGGCTTTGTCTGGTCTACATCTTGCCTGCACTCCCCTTGCCTTTTCCCCTGGTCTGCCTTCTCTGACTCTGCTCCTGTGGCTCCACTTCTGCTTTTCTAAAACACATGGCACCCACCGTAACCAGGTTTACTAAAAACTAAGCACCAGCCATTGGAAAAAAAAACCTTCTTCCCAGGGGGGAAAAGTCCTTTGATCTCAAGCTTATATACCACAGCTCCACTCCTCCAAAACGACCCCTGCAAGCAATAAAAGAATCAGCCTGCTAGAGTGGTTTGAATCGGTCTAAGGACCAAAACGCACTGCAGAAATAATCCATTTTGAGGCTGCTTGAAATGCCCTGGCTCTATGCTAGGGAATTCTGAGAAATGTAGCTTTGTGAGACATTTAGCCTTCTCTGTCAAAGAGCTCTGGTGCCAAAATAAAATACAATTCCCAGGATTCCCTAGCACTGAGCCAGGGCAGTTAAAGCGATCTCAAAATGGATTATTTCTGCAGTGTGTTTTGGATCTAAGACTGAGTAAGGTTCTAATCCTAGTTTAGCCTTGGAAACTCGCTCAGTGATCTTGGGTAAAAGTCACACTGTCTTAGCCTAAGGGAAATGGGTAATCTCCTCTGAATAAATATTGCCAAACAAACTATCCTGTTCTAGGGTCGCTATAAGTCAGAGAGAACCTGAAGGCAGGTAACAACAATAACACACCTTTGCTTGAGAATAAGCCTCTTTGGTTTGGATGGAGCTTCCTTGTAACAGGGTGGCCAGATGTCATAACCACAGAGGAGGACAAGGCACCACCAAATGTAGGACATTCAAGAAAAAAAATGTAAGACATGACCAAGTAAAAGCCCAAAACCTTGATAGAAATATAAATTCATGCTTCTTAGTCATGCTGAAAATGGAAGACATTTTGACATTCTTCCTGGACAGAAGGTTGAAATGTAGGACATGTGCTGGAAAAGGAGGACGCCTGGTCACACTGTCTTGTAAACAAGCCTGATTAGGATTGCAACTAGACAGATTTATCCCACAGAAGCTGGCTAGATCAAAAACTCCACCCGATTTCGATGAACCAAGCCTCGATTCCCAACCATACATGGATAATATTTCTTAGCTGAAGAAAGCCAAGTGACATGTTCTGTAAAGTGCCTCCTCTGAAGCTCTGATCTGCCAGTGCGCATGTGCGAGGAGCAAAAAACGGAATTAGGAGCGTTGGAGGGGCGAATGGACCTTGGAGGGGAAGTAATGGGGCTCATTAGGGATTGTTCACATGGAGAGTGGCTGGCACTTACTTTGGGCCAGTTTGGGGTTTTTTTTAAAGTCCCAGTTCTGGAAAATGTTTATAGAAGCAAATTACTAGTGTGGAAGGTGGAAATTATTTCCCTATACAAATAAATAAATAAATAAATAAATAAAAAGTTTCCAGGCCAGCAATAGCTTTCAAACTCTGATTTAGGAGATTCATTTATCCCTTGTTGAAACCACAGTGGGTGCCTGATTTTCAAAGAATCAGCTGGAAGGACAAAAAGAGAGAAAAGTAAAGACGAATTCAATCACAAAAACCCGAATTTCGTATTTCTCCTACAGAGCTTTATTTAAAAACTGCATATATACTTTAGCGACATGAATTGACCATACCGAAATGAATGACGTTTTCACTAACAATCTCTCTTTTTTTAATCTACAAATTCCAAAAAGTGTTCATAATGTTTCAGTCCTACGGCCATTACATCGCATCAGAAATTGACTCAAATTAAACATGGCACATAAACCTGCATCTTCGCCGTTCATTTTGCTTATTTACTGCACCTAACTGAAGGTCCGCCCATTGAATTCAATTTGATTTACTCTCAAGTAACCGTATATAAATTTGTGGCCTCATCCTGTGTGATGGGCGAGAACTATAAAAAATCTTTTTAAAAGAAATTGAAAAATAAGGCAAAGCAATAGCGCATGTTTTTAAATTCATCTTCCCAAGAGGTACCACTGAACCTTTGTGAATACATAAAGCCAACATTTAATGCAAAAACGATTGCATCAGGCAGAATTTCTCTGAATATCTCTTTGGAATGAAGAACCCCCTAAACCTTTGGAGTGAAGCGACTCTGTAGGTGGACTGAAAACGACCTTTGGATCATGATTTCCCTTGTTATTTAAATGTGATTTTATGATGCGGGTGGGGGTGATGTTCTTTCTTGCGTGCATCTTTTATCCCCATTAAAGCGACGTACGATTTAGCCTAGTTCGAGATATCGAGTTGCAAATGTCTTGAATTTTGTTCTTCTTCTTCCCAAATGGTTTAGGATCGCGGTCCAAAGTTATCCTGGAACACTCGGAAAAGGAAAAATGATACGCAGAAGGTATTATCATGGATTTCAGAAGGACTTATTTAACACACCGTTTAGGGCTGGCTGCACCTCCTTCGGCTTAAATAATTTAAGGGGTCAGACTGCCTATGAATCTCTGCTCCCAAGTGTCTCCATCAAACAAGACCCAATATTTTCCAATAAATACATACGGATCAACCCTCCCGTCCACTCTCTCTTCTCTCCCCAGAGGACAGAGGAAATGTGCCATAACTGTACTATAACTGGCTGCGACAAATAGCATTCCCAGTTTCCACCCATCTCAGGCAGAACCAAAGTGGCGGGAAGGCAAACCCCAGTAAGCAGGGGATTGCCCCCCTTCCCCCTAACCCTTTCCCAAAAATCCTCTTTAAATGTCGATTGCTACGTTTCTCGGTTGAGGGTAGGAAGTGAAGGCCGGGTGTGTTCCTCTTCTTTCAGCTCGCTGGCAATAAAACATGGTAACATATGGAAGCCATCGCTTTGGAGGCGAGAAGCTTTTTAGTGCATCGCAGTTGAGGAACGTGCTTTTAATAGATAGTTCCAGCATTAACACGAGCTGAGGCTGTATAAAGACTTTGTGAGGGAGCTCTTGGATGCATTACACTGGAGTAATGGCGTGATGGGGAGCCACAGCAGTTACAGACTGGATGTTAGTAACTGATGTTGTTTACCAGGGATTGAATTCTGGGCAAACAATGACTTGGACAGAGTTGAAACAAACAGGTTCAGAAGGAAAGGTCCAGAAGATCACTTTCTTTAGGCCTGCAAAGTTTGCAAGGGAGAGGTAACATTTTCTCTCTCTTTCATTCTTTCTCTCAATCTCTTTTGCTTTTTCCCCTCCCACCCTCTCATCTCTTGGCCCACCACTCTACAGAGAGACAGACCGAGGTAGGTCGACCTAGGTTTCTGATTGTATACACTGGGACGTTTTCCATCTCCATCCCAACCTTATCTTTTAAGAAGTTGGGTTTCATCTCTTTAGAAACGGTCCTAGCTAACGGGGCAAAGGGAGTTTGACAGAGGGGAGAACAAATCGCTGACAAAGAACCTTTTTACGTTTCATCAGCGTTGTTAGGGCGACGAGGAGGAATTTTTGAGATAATAACTCCCACTTCAAAGATTTCTCAGCTCAATAGAAATTGGACCATCCTTTTTTATTCAGCCACAAGGGCTAGCACTAAAGACGACTCGAATTGTTTGAATTTTTTTTGTTCAGAGTGTTTATTTTTCCCCTATTCACTGGGGTACTTGGATAAAATAAACAAGAAGACAATTACTGGAACATGGACTTCTAACTTTCCCGGGACCATGGCCCATCGCCCGTGGCCTCTGGCTTGGAAGTGTCAAGTTCTGCAGCCCTTGGAAACCATTAAATTCTGGTTTCTTATCACACCGTTTTGTTATGTTGTATCACCACACACCTGTGCGGTAGTTCCTCTTTGCTTGCTCCTTGGCTGTCTGCGAAAGATGCAAGGCATTGGAAAGATAGTTATGGGTCCCCAACCCTCTTGCC
>JAIPUX010001880.1:89080806-89092228 GCA_020142125.1 Phrynosoma platyrhinos
ATTATCCTGGGAAGGCCTGCCGGAAGAGATCCGTCTTTACTGCCTTTTAATTACAAGTAGATTTTATACAATTGTTTGAACATACTAGAAGTTGCTGTTATTATTATGGTTTATATATAAGATAGACCCTTGCCATATCATAAAATAGTTTTAATGTCCATTGATTTCTAAAAATAGTTTGTAGTGCTACATGCATGGGCAGGATGAGAAGGTTGTTTTTCATCCCAATGGAAATCCTTCCAGGAGTGTGCTGAACTCACTGCTTGGTTCTTTAGACTGCATGATAACAGTGTTTCTTGGTGTCTGAGTGGAGCAGGGTTTATTCTAAGCTTTCCATCTATTGCAGAAGAAGCCAGAGAACAAGTACAAAGAAGACTCTTCTCCCCAATTCACCACGCACCACACATTAGTTTACATGACCATGCAGAGCAATGTAGAAAATAGCACTGTCCTTGAGGTGTGATGGCACTGGGAGAAAACCAAACTGACAAAATTCATATAATCACAAAAGTCATTACAAAATCTGGTGGTGACAAGCAGTACTTTCCAGGGGACAGTGAACACTGAAATGCAAAGGAGAGTTGGCTGCCATTAACAACACTTGTGGAATACAGTTGGATCCAAAGCATTTTCATGCAAGTATTCTCCTTCGAGCAGTCAAGGTAGTTGTTCCCAATTACATAGTATTAATATAAGGTTATGCAGACTGTAAAGGTAATAGTAGTCATACTATTTCATCTTTTTCTTATGTATTTTTCAAGAAACAATTTTTGATTAAAGCCCATTTTGACAACTGCACACAAACCATTTTTCTACTGCACATTTTATTTGTCCTGCAGCACAAAATGTGCAGAGTTGTACATTAGCACAATGCCTGGCATGGAATATTTTCAGATCTTAGCAAAGACAAAACCAGTGCTCTTATCAGAACAGGACTTTGGGTATAGGAACCCAGGCCCCATTCAGCAGAAGGAGTAAGGATGTTATCACACATGGGCCAGAAAGCGATAATAAAGTGGAAATGAGGCATTCCGAAAATAAACTGAAAATAAACCTTGATTCCGCAAATGGAATTACCTTAATTGCAAAATTAAAGTAAGTGCATTTAACGTTCACACACAAGTGAGAAAAGCCCGTAAATGTACTAGAAATGAGCTTCTTGCACATGCGCAGATAGAGGAATGCTTGCTGGAACAATGGGAAAAGCAGGGAAAGCTCCCAAATGAGCATTTGGCTATCACATTACGGTAAATGCGAAATTACCTTATTTGTGCATTTGCATTTCCTCCAAACAACCAAATTTCAAAAGATCTCCGTTAACACCACTTTATGTCCACTTTCTGTCCAGTTTCTGTGCGACGTCGTGTGAAAACACGGGGCAGTAATCCAGTTTCTGTTTGGGTTTTGTGTGGATTAACCAGCAGATTTGCCCCCGTGTGATAATGTCCTAAGAGTGCCCCCAAATACAGAAGGGATGGATTACCATATTTTAAAGTAAATAAAGAACACACATTACCATCTATAGTGCTCCCTTACATTAAGATAATTGTTTTCATAATATAAAATTATTTAATATATCCCTGAATAATACAGTATTTAAATATTCTGAATAAGATTACATCACACAACAAATCCTAAATATATTCATTGGTTATTAGTATATCACTGGGCAAATTAAAAAGTGTTGGAGCTTACATGTAAAGCTCTATATAGCAGAGGATAAGAGTACCTGAACAGGCATTCCTGGGGTTTAGAAATATTACTTTTTGGACTACAATTCCATTGTGACTGTGTTGGCTGGGGGAGGGATTCTGGAAGCTATTGTCCAGAAGAATAAAATTTCTAAACTCTGTTAATTCCAAATCAGC
This sequence comes from Phrynosoma platyrhinos, assembly GCA_020142125.1. NCBI lineage: Eukaryota > Metazoa > Chordata > Lepidosauria > Squamata > Phrynosomatidae > Phrynosoma > Phrynosoma platyrhinos. The sequence continues at coordinate 89,082,675 of JAIPUX010001880.1, forward strand.
TTGCTGGATGGCAATTATCACAACACCTTCAGAGGTAAGACAGGTAATGAATGGAGAGATGCACCCTCTTTCTAGAATATCCTCCTGCCTACTTTGTTGGCTTTTTCAGCACCAGAGACTTTTAAAAAATTATCCCTGGCACATTTTAAAAAAATGTGATCTATATTTTTATCTTGTTTATCTATAGCTATCTCTTGTTCTGTCTCTTTATTCTTTTAAGGATGCAAGCTGCTCTGCAAATATTTATATTGAAGCATGGAATACACATATTCATGCATAAATTGGTTTTTACATGTGCAGATATGATATTATCTGCATCAACATGAATCCAAGTGACTTCTGAACCTGATCTCAGATCAGTAGCCTGAAGCTGCTAATGAGGCAGCTTAGCACTAGGAAGGCTTTGCTTTGAAACTGAATGTAGCACTAACATTTCTTACAGTGAATGAGGGCGCTCTGCTGCCAGAACTGGGAAGTGATTAACCCATGGTTATTGACTGGATAGTCCGCTGATGAATTGAACTTGTGTTTGCTTAAATAAAGGCTATAGGATTCCACAGTGATGAGGAATTAATGGAGACACTGCTAAAATGGTTGAGAATAGAAGTAGAAAACTGGTTGTGTGATATGATTGACATACAACTATATATTGTACAACAAAATCCAAAATCCACATAACAGTGATAACTTTATTGCACCAACTAAAATACACAAAATACATCATGAAAGCTTTCAAAGCTTCATTGGCTTCCTCATCAAAGATGTTAAAGCTGCTCCTAATGGATTTGAAATATTACTGCTTATGTTTTACTGCCTGTGCCCCCAGCCCCCACATGGCTAAGAAGGGATATATCTTCTGCCTGCATTGATATCCAGCCAGATCATCTTAAATGACAACAGAAGTGACATCTGAGACAAAACATAGGCCTGTGACTATAACCTCATCACTTTTCTTCACCTTCATAATTTTAAACATCTTTGCCAGATGAAGAAGCCACTGAAGCTTCGAAAACTTGTATGATGTATTATTGACGCAATAAAGGTCTCACTGTTTTGTAGATTTTGTTGTATTTTCATGCATGGCCAAGACAGCTACCCTTGAATATACTAACCATATATTGTATGACTTATGTAGACTTGGAAAAAAATGACATTGATTACTGAATCTATAATTGCTGTAGCAGACCTGACAACTATTCTAACTGCCATAGTTTGCATTTCCTGTACACATGTTAACTATTGTAACCATAGTACAGTTCCCATATTTTCCCTTCCCTCTGATTATTTTTGAAACCAACAGTTTTTTAGAATTGCCCAATGTAATTAAGAGAGAAACAATTTTTAAAATCATTGAAACAATCCTTGTTTTTCATTCAGTGAACAGTTGACATTGATTCTGAAGCCTATCAATAAACATTTAAAATGAAATAGTAAGAGTATAATCCTGACCACAGAGTCTTGGCAGGATTAGAATATTAGATTGCTCCTCTGCTGATATCAGCCAGGAGAAAGGGAAGCCTTGGATGTGGTAGAGACCTCTGCCTTTGGCAGTAACAGATGGAACAACTTGAAACTAGATACTGATTGGGCACAGCGAGAGGAGTTAGGTGGTTAGGGCCTTTACAGACTGCCAGAAATAATGCAGCTTGAGGCCACTTTACTGTCCCGGCTCAGTGCTAGGGAATCATGTGAATTGTAATTTTTTCTGAGACACTGAGCCTTCTCTGTCAGAGTGTGCTGGTGCCACAATAAACTACAGTTCCCATTATTCCTTAGCACTGAGCCAGGACAGTTAAAGTAGTCTCAAAATGGATTATTTCTGGCAGTCTAGATCCCTGGATGGACTGGATCTGGGCTCATCAGCTACAGAAACTGGTTTTCTAAGCTCTGCTAATTGCTCTGGCTGATTGCCCTTCCTCCCTTCCCAACCATGAACCTATTCACCCCTCTACTTCTCCTTTACTTAATAGTGCTCCATAAAACAATTTATGAAGTAAATCCTGATAAAGTTTGTTTTATAGATCCTGAAACAGAGCTTAAATTTCAAGATATTTGTAAATCCAGGTAGAGTGCACCCTTGGTAACTTTTGTTTCCAGTACCACCCCACCCCAATCCCACGTGGATACCAAAATCTATGGAAGCTCAAGTCCCATTATATACAATGGAGTAGTGAAATGGTGTCCATTATATAAAATGGCAAAATTATGGTCTGCTTTTTGGAACTTTATTGGAATATTTTCAAGCTGTAGATGACTGAATCTGTAGATACAAAGGGCCAACTGTATATTGTATATAATAAACAGAAATTCAACTGAGAGATAAGCTGTGATAGATATATGTCTGAGAGCAAAAATAATTATCATTTTGCCTGGACAACTCCCAGGCATGGCTAATGTTCATACATTGCTTTTGTTTATGTGAGCACATGGCCAAGAAAAGGTTGGAAAAAACATATCTCTGGGAAGGAATCCCCAGGATAAACTATATGGTATGGATATACTAACTCTCTGTTTTGCCTACTTCCTCTGGAGTATTTGGTGTAGCCATAGCAGAAACAGGAAACTGTCCTTGATGGATTATGAACTTTAACCCAAGCTCTAAGACATTTTTATTTTAAGTCCTAATTGGCAGAAAACATGAAAGGCAACAAATGCAGCTTGAAATGAGATATTGGCAGAGAAGGTATTATTCATGGCCTATTAGTTGGCAATAAAATGTTTGAGGGAAGTCTGAAAGTCAATTATAATCAGTGACACACTGATCTTATCCATTCACACTCCAAAAAGACATGCATTTGCCATGGAAGAATGAAATTATGGATTCCAGTAAGAGGGCTGATTGATTCATTCACAACCATAAAACGACTGTAAGAATAATTTGTTCATTTTTATAACTCATAAATATTACAAAATATTAGCATGTGGATCTCATTGATAGCTAGATCCACCTTGAGAGCAATTTTAATTCACAAAAATGAAAATGGGGCAGGTCTGTAGGTATTTTCAAAATCTTTAAAATATTAAGTGCTAATTGGCTATTAGTGTAATAATAGCCCCAACCCATAATTAATCATAGGGTAGGAAGGACACTTGTAGGCAATCTAGTCCACCCACTTGCACTGTGCAGAAAATCTGGAGTTAGAGTATTCCCAGATCTACCCAGTGATTCCTCCAGCAAGGAAGGACTGGCCATCATTTTAAGTCATTGGATTTATGGTCAACATGTTCTTACCATCAAGACTTTTTTTCTAATATCAAACCTACTCTGCTTTAACTTAGGTGCATTAAATATAGTCCTTCCTTCTGGAGCATCAGAGAACAAGTCATTGCTAATGAGTATTTAAAAGGGGTAACATGTCCCTCCTCAGTATTCTTTAGCCAATGCTATGTTCCTTCAACATTTCTTCATAAGACATATTTTCCATGTCACAACCATCTCCATAGCCCTCTTTTGAATCCATTTTAGTTTGACTGTATTCTTCTTAAAAGTTCAGTGGCTCGAACTAGACACAGTATTAAATATACTTTTTATTAAGAGTAAATTCTGCTTTTGTCCAGTAGGGCTTACTCCTAGATAAGTACTTTTAGGATGCACATTCATCAAGAATTATGGTAAGTCCAACTGAGTTCAATGTATGGAACTTCATTGTTACAATTCCAGTCTGAACTAGTTCCAATCCCTGAGCCTTTTCTCCTATGTACAGACTATTTTACTACCTAGTCACCTGACTAAAATTCAAAGAAAATAATAGGTTTGTAAGATATTCATGCTTTAGGATTAAATAATACAGGATAAAGGATAAATAAATAAGTTGCATGTCTATAGAATAAAATGCTCAGATGGATGGTGGACTTCATATATACGTTCTATAGAAGCCTATTAAAAGGAATTTACTATTACTTTTCATAGTTACTACACAAGCCAAATATGAAACAGTGGCATGTGGCACTAAGGATTTCCTACTACACCCAACAGCAATGTACATGTGTGATATATGACATCCTTCCATAAATCCTGAATTTACACAGTATGCTAATGCTTGATTCCATAATTTCTTTTAAAATGATTATACCCTGCTGCTATGAGCAAAGGCATACTAAAATCAGTTTTCTATGCTTTTCCAACAATGAAATGCAAGCCAGCACACCACATAACCAATACTTACCATATGTTAGAAGATAATCCAGTGGGCTTCACTCGCTGATATGATTTGCTCAAATAAAAACCCTCTATTTTTTTTGGAACAGTGACAACAATTTAAAATTTAAAATTATTATTCCTTCAGCAAACTCCTTGAGAAATACTACTGTTAGGCAGAAGATGATTTCCCCCCCCTCCTCATATACTACTCTGGTTTATTTTTTATTGCACTTGTTCTGACATAATTCTAGTTAAGCTGTTAGGATGGAGAAACAAGCATTTAAATTATTTGCAGGAATTAATAAAACTCACATTTATTCACCATATCAAAAGACATTATGCAGAACAGCTATAAGATCAACCTGGTATATGTGCAAGTCATGCAAAGCAATTAAGCAGGATATTATCCTTTGCAGTTAAAAATTAGTATCTTATAATTAACTGTATATTTCATGGTAAAGAGATGAATCTGTGTAACACACTGTCCATAAAAGTGGCAACTCATTATTATACAAAAATATGGTTCTAACCCTATATCCTATTATATACTAGAAATGGAAGTGCCAATGAAATCAATAGGATTAAGGCACACCTAAGCCATTGCAGCAATGGGCCCCATTTAGCAGAGGATCTTTGCCACAGATTGAGTTTCCTGGAAAAGAGAAATAGTATTTCCAATGAACCTTGAAAATTTAAGTGATAAAGTGGAAACTCAGCCCTAATTCTTTGTATGCAACAGCAGACTGAGGGCTCAATTCAATTGCTGTTTCCATCTAGAATAGACACAAATCGTTGAATGGGGAGTCAACACTGATCTCAGTCTTACTGATTCAGCAGGTCTACTTTAGTTGACAATAGCAATTGTTTTTAAAACTGAAGATAGGAAGACACAAGAATCTCTGTGAGCAGTCCCATTAAACATGTGGCCACAACCACAGCAGAAGCACTATTTTGGGGCCATGGTGCACACTTGTAATAGGAATTACCTCACACATACATATCACAATCTTATCCCACATTTACATGAGCAATGAACATTGTTGATAGAAATAATTCTGAAATTATATGATAGTTTTAGCATTAGGGCTTTTAAAACCACATGCACTTTTTTGTGCAGAGAACTGGTTTCCACTCTTGGGATTCTGAAAGCTGTCTTTCCTTCTTGCTAAATTACAAGAAAGTCTGATGCACACTACATGCTTATTGAGACTAGTCTGGAGAAATACTAAAAGATCAGTGAGGCAGGACTTGTCTTTTCTGAAGCCGTTTGTTTCTTGTTCAACAAAATTTGTCTGCTGTTTGATTATTAATTTTATTTTTTTTATAATGATGACCACTAATTTATCCAAATCATATATTATTCTAACTGGCCTTTAATTTATCTATATTCTCCCTGATCGCTTCTTTAAAACACTGCTATTATATTGAGTACTTTCTAGTCTTGTGGTAAAAATAATGATGTTAGGGACATGATGTTAGGGCTATTAAGGAGTGTACCAAATAATTTCAGAAGAAAATCAGCCTGTGTTTTATAGATTATAGAAAAGCCTTGATTATGAAGATCAAAAAAAAGCTATGGATCACTGAAAAAAGTACATTTGTCACTACATTTTATTATCCTAATGCGTAATTTAATAATAATAATAATAATAATAATAATAATAATAATAATTTATATCCCGCCTCTCTGCAGAGCAATCGGGGTGGCTTACAACATTAAAATTTCCATACAGATATATTAATACAATCTAAACTGAACATAAAAACCCCAAATCCCACTCATCCTTTAAGAAGGGTTCTTCTTATTCCAGGCCCTATGGTGCTGGGCCTGGTGTCTCTCCCCCAGATGACATCGGATGGAATGGAGGTAGGGCTCTTCTTCTTATTCCAGGCCCGATGGTGCTGGGCCTAGTGTCTCTCCCCCAGATGACATCGGATGCTAGTGTTAGGACAGAATATGGAGAAACAGAACAGTTTACAATTGGCAAGGGGGTCAGACAAGGTTCCATTTTATCACCCAATATAGTTAATTTATATGTGGAATATATATGATATGGAAAGTGGGATTAGATTCAGATGAAGTACGTGGGAAAATTGGTGTCAGAAATAGCAATAATTTAAAATATGCAGACAACCATATTACTAGCAGAAAAATAACAAAGTTTTGGAGTGAACACTGACAATATTAAAGAAAGCTAGTACAAAAGCAGGATTATAGGTAAGTATCAAGATGACAAAATTGATTTACATAATTTTAAAGCTGATGATGAAGACATCAAAATTGTTTAAGATATTCTATACCTTGTTTCAGACATAAATAAAAATACAGACTATAGACAAGGCAAAGGCTGCTGTCGCACTGCAAAATTAATGCAGTTTGACACTGCTTAAACTGTCATAGCTCTATCCTATGGAATTCTGGGACTTGTAGTTTGTTGTGGCACCAAAGCTCTGTGACAGAGAATGCTATCTAATTAAACTACAAATTCCAGAATTCCATAGTACTAAGCCATGGCAGTTAAAGTGATGTCAAACTGCATTAATCCTGCAGTGTAGATGCAGCATAAGACTGGGAAAGATAGTTATGGAACTAGATAAGATATGCAATTATAAAAATATATTGTTAAACACCAAAGTCAGCAACATCCACACTGTGATATTTCTTATTTCTCTGTACAGATGTGAAAGATGAGCAATGAAGAAAGCTGAGAGAAAAAAGAATAAACTCATGTTAAAGAAGCGATTTACTTATACCGTGAACCATCAAAATGTAAAATACCGACAAACGAGTCTTGAAGCAAATCAAGCCTGAACTTTCATCACACACCAAGCTGCAGCTTTTGTATGTACTTTGTACATATGAGAAAACACTGGCAAAATACATTAATGCTAGGAAAACTTGAACACAGAAGGAAAACGGGAAGACTGCACCACAAATGGATAGATTCAATAAATGAAGGCATGATCCTGAGTTTGTAAAACCTGAACAGGCCTATTAATAATGCAACCTTCTGAAGGTCTCCCACTCACAAGGTTTCCATTAAGTCAACTTGATGACATATAACTAGAAGGGACATGTTGCAGTATTTTTTTTGTTTTGTTTCCATAAACACCCTCAAGCATGATCTATAATTAAGCATTATTTTCATCTTCTTGGTAGTGGTGTTACATCCTGGGTTTCTTCCCCATCCCAGCTCTTAGACATCTGGGACCTGAAGTCTACTGGTGACAGATGATGAGGGAACAGTAGATGTTGCCTGGATTAAAATCCTCCTTTCATTTCAGGTTAGATGAAAAATTCTTGTGCTGTTGCCACTGTTAGACAATTAGGAGTTCAGAACCCTTTCCCCTCTACAGGCAATCAACCAGTTCAGTTAGAAGATCCCAATCTGCCTCTGCTCATGCCTGATCTGAAGGTTGTATCGAGTGTCTTGATCCTATGTACTGGATGCTGTTTCCCACTAGATATTTGTGTACATGAATGATGTATAACAAGATAATCCACATATGGGCCATTCTTATCCTAATTGGGTGTTTGCTTCTGCCTTGTATGATGGAATTGCAAGCATATCTCCTCCATTGTTTTTTTTAAAAAATGTTAACTTGTCCTAGTTAAAGTCATATATACACTAATGGCTGGAATATTGTATCACCCTCTACATAATGTAACTTTATGTATACTTAACTATATAGCAGAAGTGCTATGAAACACTTACTGATTTATGAAGATGTATAATGGGAGACAGGCAAGAGTGCCTCATGCACATTGGTAGAGCCCAGTGCACATAGGAATCCTCTCATCAGTGTCCCATGATGCATGAGGGACCATATTCCATCTCTCCCTATTCATATTGGTCCTGATGCATACTAATCACTTTGCTGTCTTTCTTGTGTACTTACATAATAGCAGCCCTCTTCTGGATAAAGACATTAGAGAACCACAGAATTTTAGTTCACATAGATGCAAGTCAACTTTTGGAGACATATCTCCCATACTGGATTCTGCCCAACATTTCTTATCCCAGTCCCAAACACAGTTCATTAAGGTTACCTCTATGAACCATGCTCTACAAAATAACATTAAGCACTGCAATAAAAATGTGTAGATTTGGGTGAAAATGTGATTTTTTTATAAAAACATTTACTATAGACATAACAGTACAATCACTTTTAGAGAACATGTATTTGTAAATGCAAATGTAATTGTATAGGCTGGAAAAAAATTAATGTGATAAACTTCTCATTCTATAAGTGGCATTCCTAGTTCCTGAATATAGCATTTAAGGGATTAAAATATAGTTTATTCTAGATAGTTCATTTGTGACATATATAATTTTCCCAGAACGTACACATATGTATGTCTAATTTGCTGAAAATACATGGTTATTCGATATTCAGATAATTTTTGTCATTTCTTTACTTATTGACAGTAATTTCTTTGTAATTGTAACCATGGAAATATTGTATTTTACATGTATTAAAGTTAGAAATACAGATTGAATTCTATAGCTGTCCCTCAGAAATGTAAAACATTAATTGCAGTGTTGTTATGAAAATATGCATTCCAAAAATTAAAATAAATAATTCCAGTTGAATGCCAAATCCATATATTAATTACATTGTTGTGTTCTTGAAATGGACCACAGCTGCCCCTCTGTTCTCATGGGCTTGAAGTCCATGGTTTTGCATATTCATGGAGGGGCGACCTCCATTCAAATCAATGGGGTGTGCACCCGTGGGCACATGCCCATATGTACCCATGGAAACACACTCCATTCAAGCTTATGGGGCTTGAATATTGGCGAGTCTCTGTTTTTGCGGGGGGTCCAGAAAGGATCCCCTTTGAAAACAGAGGGCCAACTGTAAATAGCCTAGTTTAACATATTCAAAACTATATTCAGGCAATCATATACGAAAGTACATACATTTTTTTCTATGGATGTGAGAAAATCCATTTAGAGCTAAAATCTATTCTTGTTTTTATTAAATTAGGCACTATTTCTTGTTTATTATTTGACATAAGAAATATACTCAAGACACAATGTTAAAACAAAATTATTTTTTAAAAGCATGAACAAAGAAATAGATTGAAATCTGATATGCCCCAAATAAAGTAGACCCATTAAATTCATGAAACACATAGATGTTGGCTTAACATGTCCCAATGATCCAATAGGTTTGGCCCAGCTGGGACTTACATTTCAGTTTATTGGAATATAAATAGCATATGTGATCCAGAAAATGTCATATTTCATGATTTAAGTGTGTGGTTCTCTCCAAATTTATTGAGAAGTAAGCCTCACTGTGTTCAGTGGGGCTTATTCATAGATAGGTTCTGTGTACAACTGCATTTCTAATGCTGTACATCAGGGGTAGACAACCTTTTTGAGCCAGGGGCCGGGTTGCTGTCCCT
>JAIPUX010001880.1:89101630-89118618 GCA_020142125.1 Phrynosoma platyrhinos
AGCAAGGAGACTGGTCTATAGTTGTTTCTATCCAGAGGGTCCAGGGAACGTTTTTTCAGGAGTGGCCTAACCGCCGCCTCCTTCAAACAAGGTGGTACAATGCCTTCTCTGAAGGATGCGTTGATTGTGTCCTGAAGGACGACCAGCAAGGATGGACATGGATCGAGAGGGCAAGTCGTCTTCCTCATTTTTCCAAGGAGCTTGTCCACGTCATCGGTACTCACAGATTGAAATTCATCCAGTAAAATGCCATCAACGGAGCTGCTGCATACCTCGTCTATGGATTCTACTAAAATACTGGCGTCCAAGTCGGCTCTAATCCGAGAGATTTTATCTGCAAAGTAGATGTTAAACACCTCACAGCAGGCTGTTGTTGGGTTAAGTAGGGGGGTTGGCATGGGTGGAACCTTCGTCAGTTCCCCCACCACCCTAAACGGCTCTGCCGGGTGACTCTGCAGACACAATACATGCAGCACAGAAAGATTTCTGTGCTGCATGTAAAGCCTCCCGATAGGAATCAAGATGCTTCCTATGGTGAGTTCTGTCGGATAAGAGTCGAGTCTTCTGCCATTCATGCTCTAGTTGTTGTCCAGCTTGCTTCATCCTCCTAAGCTTCCTCTGTATACCAGGGCTTACGATTCGAAGTGGGCTGGAAAGGATGCTTTGGAGCGATTGTGTCAATAGCCTTGGTGAGATTGATGTTCCAAATGTCCACCAAGGCTTCGACAGAATCACCGGTGTTACCAACCAACAAACCTTCTAAGGACTTCTGGAAACCAATTGGTTCCATTAGCCTTTGAGGGTGGACCATTCTAATGGGTCCGCCACCCCCGGGGGGGAGCAGACAGTGGCTTTTAGTTCCATCTTGACCAGGAAATGATCAGTCCATGACAATGCAGAGGTTTTTATGACCTCCGCCCATGGATATTCCTGTTCCGTACTAAAAGCTGCATCGAGGGTATGACCTGCACAATGTGTGGGCCGGTTGACCAATTGGGATAGGCCCATGTTTGTCATGGTATCCATGAACTCTCAAGCCGTGCTTGTTAGATCTTGTAAGCTGGTCTCGAGTGGGATGTTGAAGTTAGCCTGTATAGCCCAGTTTAGATGCTTCAGTTCATCTTCCAGGCAGTGGGGTTCACAGATCCTGTTTGCATGGTCTACCAGTGTTTTTATTGTGCTTCTTTTTTGTCCTGGGTGATGACTGGAGTTCTTGTGTAGATATCTGTCCATGTGTGTAGGTTTTCTTTATACTGTGTGGTCCAATCATTGGTTTGGTTTGCGGATGACCAAGACATCCAAGAATGGCAATGCTCCTTCCTTATCGTTTTCCATTGTGAATTGGATGTTTGGGTGGATGTTGTTCAGATGGTTCAAAAACACAGTCAATTCTTCTTCACTGTGGCTTCAAATGGTGAAAGTGTCATCCACATATTGGAACTATTTTGTGGGCTTTTTTGGTGCTGTTTCCAGGGCTTGCCTTTCAAAGTGTTCCATATAAAAGTTGGCTATCATGAGGCTCAGAGGACTTCTCATGGCTACCCCATCTCTCTGCTCATAGAATCCATTGTCCCACTGGAAGTAGCTTGTGGTGAGGCAATGTTCAAACAGGGCTGTGATGTCTTCTGGAAAAATTTGTTGGATGAGTGCCATAGTGTCTGTTATGAAGACTTTGGTGAGCAGGGAGATCACATCAAAGCTGATTAGTCTGTCTCCAGGTTTTAGTTTGAAGTTGTTGATTTTTTTCTATGAAGTAAGCTGAGTCCCTGATGTAGTGGGGGGTTTGTCCTGTATGGGTTTGTAATTGTGTAGCCAGAAACATGACCAAGTCATACGTGGGGGATTCAATGATGCTCACTATTGGTTGGAGTGGAATGGAATCCTTGTGGATCTTCAGAGGTCCATACAGTCTTGGTGGGAAAGCCTCAGATTTGTATAGACTCTGGCATGTGGTTGGCTGAATTGACGAGTTCTTGCTCAAGGTATTATGCATTTTCCTGGTGATTTTGTTGGTTTCATCTTGCTTGATTTTTTTGTATATTGCAGGATCCAAGAATACCTTGATTTTCTGTTTGTATTATTCTGTTTCCATGATTACTGTGGCATTGACGAAATGAGATCCTTGATGGCTTTTCTTTCTTTTTTGGTTATGTTGCTGGTTGGTGGTTTTGCCTTACGCAGAATCCTTGCTGTTTCCCCTCTTATCTCTTCTGCTTCCTCCTTCGGGAGATGGTGGAGGGTGGATTCAACATTGGTGATGAGTTCTTCAACAGGGATTCTGGTGGTGGTAACTGCACAATTACCTCCTTTGGACAGGATGGATTTTTTTTTCTTTTGAAAGTTTCCACTCTCTCAGATTGATAATGGTCTGTGATATGTCCAGCAGAGGTTTTGGTTGGTGTTTGTGGCATTTGTTGAATTTTTGCTTCTACCTTTCAGTGTGGACCACCATAACGTTTTCCATTTTTCTGTAGGTGAGGTTGTCAATTTTGTCCCAGTCTTGGGTGTTCATCTTTTGACTGATGTTGAGGGGGAGTGATAGCAGCTCCTTGTCTGTGTTTGCCAGTTCTTTGTGGGTGGTGTTCCATTCTGTTGTAGATATGGTTGGCCTGTGTGGATTCTAAGGTCCTTTTTGCTGTGAGAATATGTGGTATGGTTTCTGTGTCTCTGCAGTATTGCATGAAGTCTAACAAACTCAGCAAATGGAAATGAACTTCACCCAGGGTCAGGGGTTCCCAGCAGAGAGGTGGGATACAAATAAAATGTGTTATTATTATTAATTAATTAAATAGACACTAATCCTCATCACATATCCTCCCATCCTGAGGCCTCAACAGAACAATACACAGTTTTTGTTAGCGTGGTGACGCAGCGCGTGGGAACCACATAACGTGAAGCACCAGGATCCAGACTGTCTTCGATGAAGCAGGCAACGTTGTCAGCTACAGAAAAACTCCTTTCCCCTCCAGACAGAGCAGAGAGAGACTCAGCAGATGTCTCACTAAGAGGCTTTTAATCTTCAGATGTTCTATGTACAAAGGCTATGTACAACGATACACCAACACACTCTCCAACAATCTCCACCTTCCACAATCAACCCACACATGTGTCCAGAAGCTTGTCCCTTATATAGCCAGTGCTCCACATGGCTTTCTGGCCCTGCCTCTTCCTTTTGGACACTTGTCAATCATCAGTATAACACATCATGTTTGCAGCCCTTTTGCAGCATTTACTGTGCTTTACAGCACCAGGTGACTCCCTGTCATTATGTCACCTCCTGTTTCATCAGCCTGTTTCATCAGCCTTGATGCTGCATGACTCAGCAGTGGCCACATGCTTAGTCATCATGGCTGCTGCCATTCACCACATTGTGCATTTTCACTGGAACATTATTCCAACAGTTTTACATGCTAATCCTCTCAACCAAGGGTCACACAGTATATATACCCCACATACCTCCATGACACCATTCTTTGAAGATGCCAGCCACAGATGCAGGAGAAACATCACAGCCGAAAAACCCACTAAAACTTATGGATGCTGGCCACGAAAGCCTTTGACTTCACAATAAATAAATTATTTTTAATTCTAATAATTTTCTGACAGTTCCCACTCCTCTCCTCAAGTAGTCTCAGCTCACTCAAAAACAAACAAACAAACAAACAAACAAAAAACCTTTGTATGCCCATTTTTTTCATACTGACAAATGACCACTCAGTTTGAGTACACCTGACCCTCAGAGAGTTCACAGCTTTGAAGGTCTGGACCTTCTGCTCTGGTCCTCAGGGAGATGTGGAGAAATCGCAGAGAAAAGCACTTCCTTGAAAAGTTTGTGTATATATTTTTTTGTTAAACTTAGTTTTTTTTTAAAAAATGACATGCTATATAGAAATGTAGTTGATGCTCAATGATTGCTGAATGACATCACAGAGGCCTCCTCTTGGGTGTGAAACAGATGAGCAAAATAAAGCAGCTTCCAGACACTTTGAATTTGGGTCATTTATATGACGGATTCCTCCACAGTGGGTGGAAACCAAAATGAAGCCATATTCTAGGACTCAAAAATGGAATAAAAAGAAGGCGAGATACTCCAGCTTAGCCAGGAAAATGTGCGTCTTTGAACCTACCTATAAACACCCCAATGCAAGTGTAGGGTTGCAGCAAAGCAAAGCAAAGTGTAACAACTCCAATGGATGTAAATGCAACATACACAAACCAGACAGTCCAATGGGGACCACGGGATGAAGAGGGGGTGAAGGGGCATTATGGGGGGCCTCCATGATTGTGCTTTACCAATGTATCACTCACACCCTGATGAACCATAAAACTCCATGATGATGTATTTTATGATATGCAAATGATACCATACTACTAGTAGAAAATAGCAAAGACTTGGAATTATTACTGAAGAAACTTAAGGAAGAAAATGAAAAGGCAGATTTATAGCTGAACATGAAGAAAACAATGACCACAAATGATTTACATAACATTAATGTAGATGATGAGGACATTGAAATACACTCATCCCTCCATATTCACTGGTGTTAGGGACACAGGACCCTTGTGAATGTGGAAAAACTGCAAATAATAAAAACAGTATGTTTTTACCTGAGAGAACACCTCTCTAGGAATCTCTAGGTCCTCCAGTACAACTCTGTGGTAAACATCTGCCCAACATTGACCACAGAATTGCACTGGAGGAGCTACAAATGCCTTGTGAAGTGGTCTCTCAAGGAATCGCTAGGTCCTTCAGTGCAACTTTTGGTTAAAGATGACCACAGAGTTGCGCTGGAGGACCTAGATTTTCCTTGAGAGAAAATGATAATAAAATCCGTGAATAATCAAAACTGCAAAAGTCAAAGCTGCAAATGTGGAGGGATAGGTGTAGTTCAAGATTTTCCATACCTTGGTTCAGTCGTTAATCAAAAAGGAGACTGTAGTGAAGGAATTGGGAGAAGCTGACAACTTGGAAGCGTAGCTGTTATACTAGAAAGACTCTCATACGTAAAGATATATAATTGAATTCTAATGTTAGGGTGGTCCATGCCATCCTGTTTCCAATTTCTCTGTATGGTTGCGAAACCTTACAGTGAAGAAAGCTAATAGGAAGAAAATCAAGTCCTTTGAAATGTGGTGCTGGAGAATTGTATGGAAACTGTGGACTGCTAAAAAGACAAATACATTGGTCCTAGGACAAATAAGGCTGAACTCTCCCTAGAAACCAAGATGACTAAACTGAGACTGGTGTACTTTGGACACACATTGAGAAGACATAACTTATGAGAAAAGACAATAATTCTTGGTAAAGCAGAAGGCATTAGGAAAAGAGGAAGACTTGTTACAGATGGATAGACTCACCCAAGGTAGTTGTGGCCCTGACTCTGCATGATCTGAGCAGGGCTGTTGATGACATGGAGGTCTCTTGTTGATAGGGTAACAATAAGTCAAAGTCGACTTGACAGCAGTTAACAACAAATTCTTCTTAGGGCTCTGTTCAAATGAAAACAAATTCTTCTTAGGGCTCTGTTCAAATGAAATGTGGCTCAGAATCTTATTTTTGCTTTTGTTTTTAGTATTAATTGTTTTTCTAAGATGCTTTCTTCAGCTTTCCTCCCCTTTATCAACAATAGTGTGTTTGTTGTTAAAATAACTCAAGGAAGAAGTAATGTCAAAAATGTCCATGATGTCCATAAGGTCATTGTAATTTCAACAAATCTGCTATTGAACTAGAAGGAATCTTAAGCTTTTATGAAAGATTAAAGTCTTCTTGACTTAAGAAAAGGAATCAGTTTATTTGCATGGCCATTTCTGCTGCACATTACCTTTTTTAAAAATATCATTCTGGAATTGTTTTCATAGAAGACAGTGAAATAACAAATATGAAATTCAACAGAAATAGTGCTGGGGAAAGCAAAATGACCTGCCATTATGGGCCTCAGCAGACGGCTAATTGAGCCGTCTTCCGGGCCCTGAAGAGGAGGGGCAGCCACACGAGCGGCACCCCTTCCTCCTCCTGAGGTCGCCCTCGGAGTCGCCGGCCGTTCGCATGGCCGGCGCTCCGGGGATGACCTCACGCCACGGCAACCAGACGTGCTGCGGCGTTTGAGTCAGGGAAAGTGTGCCCGCCGCTTTTAGGGCACACTTTCCCTGTCTTGAGGAAGGAGCGCTGATTTAGCACTCCTTCCAGAGCCGCCGCAGAAGCGGCGGGATGCGGAGGCTGCATCCCCGCGGCGCTCCATCCGGCGGCGGCTCCAGGGCCTCCGTGTGCTGAGGTCCTATGTTTCCTTTTGTTTGGACAGTGTGTTTGTGTTTATTTGCATACACTCAAAGAGATAGTGCTTAATTATTAGTATTCAAATCAACTATTCATAGAATCCATCTGACAACATTTGAGCTTACATTTGACTCCAAAGACCCTTCAATTTCTTTGATTTATTTTGAAAGAGATAGCTCCAGGGCATGACTTTTTTGGCAACATGATGGACTTTTCACATTTTTGGTGCATTTCTTTGACTATTGTCTCTCTTGTAACTATTATCTGGAGGTATCCCATTGACCATGTGGTTAGAAATGTTGAGTTGGGTTGGCCTGAGTGTAATGTTGTAGGACACATTATAGTTAAATGAACAGTGGCTAAGGCTCGATGCTCCTAAATAAATTTTTTAAATAGGTTCCTCATTTTCCATCAGGAAATAAATATGTGCACAGACAGAGCAAAACATAGATAATGACATCAGTGGCCAGTCTACATCTGAATATTTATGGAGGTTAGGACTCTGTGGATGTCCTTGTGAATATAGGACTGGAAAACATTTTCCTCTTTGGCTTAAAAAGGAATGAACAAATTTTAAGCCAAACCTCCATCAAAATTTGGTAAGGGCATTGGGGACCATAAAACCAGTCAGTCCAGGAGATGGAGTTGAGTCCTTCAGCTTTCCAACAAGTATCTTCTCAGTGGATTTTTACTGGCTAAACATCTCTATGTATCTGTGTTTGCTTTTTTGAGTAGCTAGTTATATTTCATATCACTATGATGTTTTGATTTTTTGGAAGTTCTGGCACATGGAAAAAAGCAGTCTATATATGCTTTGGTTGGCAAATTATTTGTACATGAAACCAATTTTAAGGTCACCATGCATAGTTGTTCAGAAATGTGTGGGTTCCAAGAATATGACAGTTTAGTCATTCAAGATTTTGCACAACAGTGATCCAGAAACTTGAAAACTGACAAAAACACATGTGGAATTCTTAAAACTACTTGGTATTACCAGGATATGAAATGTGGCAAGCCATTTGAGAAATCCATATGAATTTTTGAATGTATGAATGGGCACAGTGAAGAAATCCTAGTTAAAACAGTCTAACTGTTGTATGTGTCTACCTCATCACTTCCAATCCTTAGCTAAAGCAAGGTGTGCAACCTATAACAGTGTCTTACTGTTGGAAATTTTCTGGAATAAATACTTTGACAACTGCTGACTTGAAACAAGAATCAGTTGAGGCCCAAGACATTTTGCTGTCTCAAGCAATACAGCAATTTCTTGTTCTGTTCATACATCCCTCAAACATTTCACCAATGAAAATTGGAAACGTGGCCAAGCTACATCAGAGTGTGGTCAAGAAGGCAAAGGTTATTAATGAAAAAGAATGCACAAGTTAGGAGAGGCTGCAGCAGTTTGCTTTTAGTGGACCCTACTGGGAAGGAAAACATTCTGCCCCTTCCTTTCCTCCCTTCCCCCACTGGGGTCATTGAGTGGAAACTATTTTTGCTCTTTGAACTCAGTTTGCAGCAAATGAAGTAAGCTGAAGATAAAGGGGGAAAGTGTAGGAGGAGACAGAAACTGGGACATTTTAAAAGCAGCTGAAAAAAATGGGATGGCAGAAGTGGGACTGTCCCAGCAAAACTGGGACTTTGGAAGGTATGTATGCATATTTAGCATGACATAGTCGTTTCAGTGTTGGACTAAGATTTTGGAGACTAGGTTCGATTCCTGCTTGGCCATGAAATCCACTGTGTGACCTTGGGCAAGTCACATGCTCTCAGCCTCAGGGGAAGGCAATAGCAAATCTTTTCTGAACAAACCTTGACAAGAAAACCCCATGATATGGTCATCCTAAGGTTGCTATAAGTTGGAAATGACTTGAAGGCACACAACACACACACACACACACACACACACACACACACACACACTCTTTTAGCACCGAAGACTGGACAAAGTATTTTGACTTCTCAGGTAGAAGACAAATGCCTCCCCACCTAGATCCCAACAACAATACTTTAAATGTTTAATGATATGCTGCCATTTCATGATATCCCAAACCAGCTGTCCACAGTGGTTGTTTCATTCTGCCATGGGGTTTCTCCTAGTTAAGGGGCTTACATGTAAAATTTCTGATTTTTGACAGTAAAGTGCCGTTACTTTAAGTGTTTGCATGAGGGACTATTGCTCTCTGGCTGAGAATTCTAAATATTTATTTATTTATTTGGATTATTTATACCCTGCTCTTCAGCCACAAAGGCTCTCAGAGCGGCTTGCAAATTGTTATTTAGACGGTTCCCTGCTCTCAGGTTTACAATCTAAAAAAATACCTCTCCCTAAACTACAAATTCCAGAACTGCCATGGCAGTTAAAGTGGAATCATAGAGTTCCAACTGTGTAGTATGAAAGGGCCCTTAAGGGGGTTGCAGACTGGTAGAAATTTGACTGTTGCTCTTCACTCAGCTGCTCTGAGTTGAACAGAAGCTCTGGCAGGGCCAAACTCAGAGCTATGTGAATGAGAAGGGAGGGAAGGAGATCAATGTGACTCTAGTTGAAAACCTAGAGCTCTGCTTTAACTAGTTTGTGGAAAGCAAATCTGTAAATACATCTGCAACGATTCTATGTACCAGTTTCAATTACTTGGGAATAAGCCTGAATTCAGTGGGACTCACCGGCCTTTGCAGACTGCCAGAAATAGTGCACATTAAATTGAGGCACTGCCCTGGCTCAGTGCTAGGGAGTCATGGGAACTGTATTTTTTTCTGGGACATTGAAGGCCTAAGCAGACTGCCAGAAATAGTGCACATTAAATTGAGGCACTGCCCTGGCTCAGTGCTAGGGAATCATGGGAACTGTAATGTTTTCTGGGACATTGAGCCTTCTCTGTGAGAGGGCTTTGGTGCCACTATAAATTACAGTTCCCATGATTCCCTAGCACTGAGCCAGGGCAGTGCCTCAATTTAATGTGCACTATTTCTGGCAGTCTGCAAAGGCCCTCACTCCTGAATAGACACAGGATTACACTCCTAATACAATATATTAAAAACTGTATTGTTATCAATAACATAGAAAACAGTGCCCAAGGGAAATGGCCTGGAACTAGATTCATATTATAAGCTAATATTTTGCTATCCATATCACCTGTGTAAGTATGATTAAAAATATGTAGCATAGGGGATCTGAAAGTCAGCAACATATGTTGCTCTGGGTGTGCCTCACATCTGTCAGAGGCTTCAGTAATATTTTCATTCCATTTTAATAACATTGAAGCAAGTGAACACACAAATCTTAAAGTTCATAAAGTAAAGGTAGGAAGTGAAAAGAAATAATATGGGGAAGGCACAGTAGAGAAATAATTCCTGCTTAGTGGAACAAGATGACTGAATGTGGATGATATAACCTTACAACCTTGAATACAGCTACACTATAGAAATTACACAGTTTGACACTTCTTTCAGTTCTGTAGCTCCACCCTATGGAATCCTGGGATTTGTAGTTTTACAAGGTATTCAGCCTTCTGTGTCAAAGACTGCTGGTACCTCACAAAACTACATGTCCCAGGATTCTGTAGGATGGAGCAATGGCAGTTAAATTGATGTCAAACTGCCTTATGTTGACAGTGTAGATGAACCCCTTGTCTTTAAAGAATACTCTTGGCAAACTATGCTTTCTCAAGCAATCATATTTGGCCTCATTTCCAAATTTGCAAACATTTCCAGATTCCTGAGTCAGACTGCTCGAAGGCTAAAAGTACTTTTGAGGTAATGTCTCCAAACTGGGCCAGCAGCAAGATTAAAAACTCAGAAAGCCTCCAAAATCATATGTTAAAGTTTGGATCCTCCTTAAAGGGACATACACCAATCCCTGGTTTATACAAACCTACAAACACACCCACAATATTTTCAAATGCATTAAAATGTAATATTGTAAGAAACTGGAGGAATGGTGCATTTGGCTTTCCCTCTTTCAAACCCAGATACATCATGAAAATAACACGTTCAATCCTTTGATGAATATGTCATCATCATCCTGTGCAATGTGTTAAATGTGTATGATTATTCAAATGTTATCTTTGATCTTTCCTCTTTCCCAATAATTTGTATGCTGATGTTGTACTTAATGACAAAATAGGCTGCAGCTAATAAAGACTGTGTGTTTATGTCAGCATTTGCTTGTGCTCATAAGACTGCAAGAGAAGAGAGCAAGGAGAGAAACAAATGTGTCAGTTGTCTTCTGGACCATCATTGTGTTCACATTCTTTGAATAAGTTCATGGAATGCCATTTGTATAAAGCCAGAACAAATTCTACTTGAGAAATGCATGGAACAAATGTGGAACAAAGAGGCCATGTTATAGTCTTTAGTGTCAGAACAATAGCCTTGTTACTGTTTGATCTGTTCCTTGCAACTGATTTCCTTCTCTTCCCAAAGGACCAAGTTATATTGCAGTTCAGAGCTATGTTCATTTGCTTGAACCTTGACATGTCCTTTCCACAGATTTAAACAGTTAATCAAGGAATCAACCTTTGTCTCCTAAATGCTGGACTCTAGCAATATTTATCTTAGGGATAAAGGAGGCTTTTTGTAGAGATGCAAAGATTGCTTTGGGACATAAACAAAATGTTCAGTGTTGTTAAAAATTCAAACCTCAGGCCACATTTGCCACAGTATTTTATTTGAAATGGTTACAAAGCACAAAGGCCCCTTATTAATAGGCTTTTGTGGATTTGCTTTAAAATTAGGCAATAAGTACATCAAAATGTGGCTAAACAGTGAGTGGCACTTGTTGAAATAAAGGCAACCCCCAAATCCAAAGGGATATACAGGGCAAAACCACCATGGCCCAGACTGAAGATCACTTTCAGTTATAAAATGATATAACATCAGTGGCTACCAGTTAATTTCTGGGTTCAAGTAGGAGTGCTAATTATGACCTCTTAGAGAACCAGCATGGTGTAGTGGTTTGAATGTTGGACTATGACTCTGTAGACGAGGGTTCGTATCCCCTCTCAGTCATAGAAACCTATCAGGTGACCTTTGGCAAATCACTCTCACCTTCAAAGGAAAGCAATGGTAAACCTTTTCTGAACAAATCTTGCCAAGAAAACCCTGTGATAGGTTCATTTTAGGGTTGATATAAGTCAGAAATGACTTGAAGGCACACAACAACAAAGGTATGGCCTAAAAAGTCTTATGCAGCTTGAATCCATACTGTCTGAGAATCTTCCTGTATGCCTCTTTTGGAATTTTAAGATCCTTGAGAATTGGATTTCTCTTTGTCCCATAACTGTTGCTTCCATCTTTGGTAAGGACACAGGAGAGGGCCTTCTTAATGGTTTCTCCATGGGAAGCTAGTTTGTCCTCTCTCAACTCTTGTTCTGCTGCTTTTTAAAATGTGGGACTGCCATATTTTGTATTCTTACTGTTATGTTTTAAATGCTTTAAAATTTCTTTAAATTAACATGATTTTAAAAATAAGACACCATATTTGTTTTAAAAACTATTTTAATATGATTTTTTTTAAAAAAAAAAAAACCACAAAACCAAACCAACCTGTATTTTGTTTTAATCAGTGTGGTTAGCCACCTTGGGTCCCAAACTAGAAGCAAGGTAAGATATCAGTTACATAATATATTAATACATTTTGAAATGAGCTAGAGAAGTAGGCCTAAAATCCAATTTCATAGGTCTTGTGAATCCATGGAACCTATGTAAATTTCCTAAGAATCACTGGTCACCTCCCTAATAAAAAAATAATAATAATTAGTATAAGAGGGAACATGCAATATAAATTCATGCTTTTACATTCAACAATTTAGTATTCAATTTGACAGCAAGATCTCTAACACTATGGGCACTCCACAAGGAATGCCTTGTGTTTGCCTTAATGCCCAATATGGAATAAATATTCTACTTGAGAACTGCCTTCAGCCACATACGTTTGACAACTTAGGTTGTTCTGTAGCCTCAGAGAATAAGAGCTGTCTGCTTTACAGAATAGACTGACAAACACAATATTGAAGCACTGTGCATGATATGTCTATGTGCCTATGCACTCTTGCTTTTAGATATGGCCTACTGAATACAGAAAGATTCACATCTGCGTATATATCTGGGTGTGTAAAACACCTACTTAGAAGGAACAGGGCTGTCAATATCCTATAATATGAGTTAAAATAATTTGGTTGCCCAAACATTGTTTTATGACTGACTATTCCAGCTGATTGTAATTTTTTACAAGAGACCTTACTGACCTGTACATTGGACCTGTGGATAAGTTGGACCAAGTTTTTTGGGGTCATTTTTTTTCACTAGAATTTCTAGACTTATACATGGTCTTTCCTGCCTAATGCTCATTAGAAGGTAGTGCTTCACATCCACAAAAGTCAGTGTTATAGTATCTCAAGCCAGTCATGTCATTTTGACATCACAAAGCAAAATAAGTCCACATGTGCTTCTCCTTCCTCAGCAGTAAAAATACAATTAGAATACTATATGGCATAAATCCAATTGTTTTCCAAGTATATTAGGCCATTGAATCTTTGGAACCTATCATAAGGGTTGGTTTATCAAGTTCCTATTGATTGAATGAGTTGACCATGGTTGGGACTAACAATTACATTTTAGTTGAAATAGGTCACTCTGTCTAATTAGAGCTCTCCCTCCTTCACATTGGTGATCACCCTTTCTTGGAGGCCCAGTTATCATTAAAGACTTGGTATTATGCACAATTTACACTGAATGCTAGAAATGGGAGAGGGTTGTTGTTGTTATTGTTGTTTTTAAAAAAGGAAGAATAAATGTATTAAAATGTAATGTGAGACATTTTTTGAAGAAAATGACAAGGTTGGCACTAGACTAGCCAAGTGGCAACTGTAACTTTTACATATGTGATGACTATCGAGACTTTTTATTTCGCTCTAGGAATCTAGCAAAGTGACATCTGTACATGTGGGTGTGGGGGGTGGGATGAGAAAGCCTAAAGCATCTATTTAGCCTATACCTACAAAACTTGCAGAGGAGCATTAAATCAACAGAATGAAAAGCAAGCAAACACAGAAGAAACATAAAAATGAGCTGGCTACTCCAAGGCACAGCTACAGTAATTATTTCAGTCTTTTGCTTACGGGGGTACCAACTGTTTACAATTTACTGTTTGGCAAAGCTGGGTGTTCTCATTTTCCCTCCTGGTTCAGGAGTCAAAAACATATGCTACCTTTCGTAATGAACTCATCTAAGATTTGAAGCTATCCATATTCATGTCAGGAGAAATGTTTACGCAAGAGCAAAATGTTCTGATATCCAAATAAATCAGAAACATCTCAGAGTTTATATTTCCTTATGCTTCTTTGGCATAGTAAAGCAGGGGAAATGTAGTTTAATTAAAAACAACAAAATATTCTTTTCTAAGAATCATTGCACTCTCAAACTAATGCAAGCTAATGTGTAGTTTCTTCATACTCCAAAGATTTATTGTCTATCAATAAATACAAGGAAAATGTAATATATACTGTACACACCTTGCATATTTTCCATCTTTTCTGCATAAATTATATATTCATTTTCATAATTATACTCTTATTTCTAACTTTAACATAAGCTGCTATTAACTCCTGGGTGCCTATAAAACATGGTTGTATTTAATGTACCTGTAAAAGTAATACTTGAAATCTTTTTTTTCTCAGTGCCACTGATGTATTGAGGGGGTGCCTTGCTTCTCAACCTATCCAGAGCCTACTAACATGACTTTCTAGGTAAATACTTATTTATATATTTATATATATATACCTTGCTCTTCTGCCACAAAGGCTTGCAGAGTGGATCACAGTTCCCTGCCCTCAGGTTTACAATCTAAAGAGACCTAAGACAAAAGGAGAAGGGGATTAGGTCTGGCAGATACTGCTGGTTCTTTTCTCCCTCCAAGGTCAAAGTAGTTGGAATGGAGGGAGGGCTCTTCTTCTTTTCTGGGCTAGGCATAGTGGAGCTGTGCCTGCCTCTCCTTCTCTCCCTCTAGGCCAGGGCAATAGCAGTTGGAAAGGAGGGCCCTTCATCTGTCTTTGGGGCTAGGCATGGTGGACCTGGGCCTGTCTCTTCTTCTCTTTGGTTGAAATAATCTGTTTTGATTGTGCGTTCAGGACTTTAGAAAAATCAGCACCCAGAGAAGCAAAAGTGCTTTTCCCATGTCTTGACTAGGTTCCATTCTGTCTTTTTGGGACCTTTTGATTTCCAAATTTCCTTTTTTTTCCATGACAAGCTTGATTATTTCCCATGATGCTAGTTTGCTCCTGATAGCTGTTCCGCTCATTATTCAGATAGGCTTCTGGATAAATTAAATATTCTTTAATATATACATTTTAATAGAGGAGGTTTTCTCCTAGAGGAGGTTTTCTCCTAGAGATCTGGGATCAGGAGGACATGAATAGGGAGGAAGGTGTTTCTAATGTGTGTGGGGTCCAAGTGGTGGTTGAGGGGCTCTAATTATTTTCGTCGGATGCTTTGGTATTCAATGTGTGATCTGAGAGTGCCTCCTGGCAGTGCAGTTGAGAAAGAGGAAGAGACCATACCCTCCAACTGTCCTGATATGGCAGGCACAACCCTAGTTAATCTTCTATCCTCTCGTTTTTCAACTGCTTTTCAAATGCCTCAGTTTTGCTTTTCTTTTCCATTTCCCCTTTGCCCTCAGATTACTTCAATTGTTGAAAATGGAGTTCAAAGTACAAAAATAGTTTGAGCTCCATTAAATCAGTCGGGAAAGGGGAGAGGAATGGGTGGAGTATTGGCTTTCTCAGTAGTCTCAGGCAAAGGTAAACTGCTGCAGTCTCTTCTAGCTTGTGTGTGCTTCCACATTAATAATTGTAGTCCCCTTGACCACACTCCAATGTTGTTTAGCCACAGATGTCCTAGCTTTCATCTGTGAACTGTTGGAAGATATGAGGTGCCACAGTTTCACACTGGGAACAATGGCCCCAATCAAATTGTGAGCCTCAAATAGAGTAGACAAGCTAAACCTGGCTCCAAAGATTTAGGGCTGCTGCAGATGGTCCCTAAGGGGCAGCTCTGTGCCACCCCTGGGAGCGCTGGATCGGGGTCGTGGTAACCACATGCCACAGCCCCAATCCTCCTTTTTGCCGCCCCCAAAAGAGCAGGCAAATGCTGCTCCTTTTTGGGGAAGCAAAAAGCTGCCCTTAGAGTTGCTGCCATGGCTCTTTTATGCCCCTTTGGCACAGCATGTGTGCACATTGCACCAATGGGGTGCCCTGATGCCGTGCGGCACACGGTGTTGGGGCAGACGGCATGCGGTTGCCCCACCCCAACTCCACCTCCAGGCTGGCCCTTTAGGCTGGTCTGCATTGGCCCTCACTCTAGTTAGGCCTAGCAATTAAATTTTGAGCATAGGAGGGCCATATCATCCGCCAGAACTGCATCCATCAACATTCCTCACTGTTGGCTATCAGTGCTGCAACTCACTGACTTAGGGCCTCGGCAGACGACTAATTGAGCCGTCTTCGAGGCAAGGAAGAGGAGGGGCAGCCGCACGTGCGGCGCCCCTTCCTCTTCCTGAGGTCGTCCTCGGAGTCGCCAGCCCTCCGCATGGCCGGCGCTCCGGGGACAACCTCCAGCCGCAGCGACCGCATGCGCTGCAGTAGATAAGTCAGGGAAAGTGCGCCCTAGCTTTTAGGGCGCACTTTCCCTATCTTGTGGAAGGAGCGCTGATTTAGCGCTCTTTCCAGGGACGCCGCCGGAGCGCAGCGGTGTGGAGGCTGCGCTCTGGCGGCACTCCGTCCGGCGGCGTCTCCAGCGCCTCCGTCTGCTTCCTCCCTTAGTCCAGTGGTGATGATTTGATTATGGGCAAAATTAGCAACAACTCCAGTGATGTAATGTTAGTATTAGTGGCAATAACAATAACAATTTATTTAATAAATGTTGCAATTAATGAAGTTAAAATAATGTTAATTTAAATTAAGGGAATTAAATAATTTTTAATAAAATTAAGGTGGAAATTTTTGAAAGCATCATATGAATATACTAAGAATTGAGGTCTTCTAGAGGGACTGTTCTGTGTTTCCCATCACTGAGTTCATTACACTGTATGAGAAGATGGCAGAGGCAGATTCTCAGTTGTGGCACCCCAATTCTATAATGCCCTATCCTTGGAGTTCAGACTAGTGTGAATATTGGCTTTATTTATGTGCCAAGTTTATTTATTTATTTATTTTAAAAATAGTTATTCATTAAAGCCTTTGGGGCATGTTTGTTTCATGTAAAAACATTTATTCACATGGTTTCCATTGGAACCCTATGTTACCCGAAGTACCTGTAATTTCATATGCTACCCATAGTTCCTCTGATATCAAAATTGAGGAATTCCCTAATGACCTCCAGATGCATTCTGGCAGGGAAATTGGAGACAAAAGTCTTTGGCTCCCATGATTTGGGCAGACCCCCTCCCCTTATGCAGATCTCACAGATAGTCTCGGAGAGTTGCGGAAGGGATTCTCCTCAATGGGCTTTTGATGGATGCTTTGTGTCAGCCAGGCACCAGCACCCTGGGACATGAAAGGTGTAATGTACCCCAACTTTACAGCACCCAGGCACAAACATCCACGGACATCAAAGGTGTGGTGTCCCCCAAGATTTACAACCCCACCCCTCTCATCGGAAAGAGCATTTTGACACCTTCCCTGGGAAAGGGGCTTCTCGGATGACAAATGCCAACTACAAAGGA
>JAIPUX010001880.1:89122379-89140284 GCA_020142125.1 Phrynosoma platyrhinos
GAAAATAGAGAAAGAACATGGTAGACTTTTATTTTATATGACGACTGCCACTAGAATTATATATGCTGCTAATTGGAAAAATAATGATACCTAAAATTGATGAATGGATACGGAAGGTATATGAATTAATGGAAAATGATAAGCTAACACAATTGCTACCAAAAAAACCCCCAATCAGAGTATTTTGATCAAGTTTGGTAACCATTTATTAAATATATCAGAACAAAATGGGGTGAATTATGGACAATAGGTTTGGAATAAAGTTTACAGGTAGATATAGAAAAGATAGGAATTATATAGATCAGAATTAGATATACCAGAGATAGTCAAAAGAAAGGTTTAATGATAATGGAGAAATGTAAATAAGAATTTGTTCTACTTTTTTATGGATAGAAAAAAGAATTTTTGGTTTA
This sequence comes from Phrynosoma platyrhinos, assembly GCA_020142125.1. Taxonomy (NCBI): domain Eukaryota; kingdom Metazoa; phylum Chordata; class Lepidosauria; order Squamata; family Phrynosomatidae; genus Phrynosoma; species Phrynosoma platyrhinos. The sequence goes on from JAIPUX010001880.1 coordinate 89,122,793, forward strand.
GATGAAATAAGAATGAATAAGCAAGATTTAATAGATACTTTAAATATCAATTCACTTATTGAGAGAAAACTTTAATATAATCAATGTACTAATTAGTAGAAGTTAAAGGAAGTCAAATGTGTTGGATTGTTTGTGACTGATGATAGAAAGAATGGATAATGTATGGGGTATGGGTGGTGGGGTGATATGGTATGGGGTGAGAGGTGGGGTTGTATCTTGTTCGTTTTGTGTGTCATGTGTGTTTTTATTGATTATAATAAAATTATTTTAAAAAACAGAATACAATATTAAAACAGCAAACAGAATAGAATACAATTTTAAAAAGATAAAAGGACTTAAATGTAAACACAGCACATTTAGTGGAGAAGACTGTGACCAGATGATCTATGTGCCTGAGCAGTCTACTGGAACTGTGAATTGACAGTTTCTAGGCCCCTGTTCTCCTTTTTATAATTCTTTATGAAGCCTGGCTTGGACTGGACAGCCCTTCAACAAAAAAGATACTGTCAAACTAAGGACTACCAGTAGTTCTCAAACTTTTATCCTCCAGGTGTTTTGGAGTTCAGGTTCAGAATTCCTGACTGCTGGCCAAGTTGGCTGGAGCTTCTGGGAGCTTAAGAATAAAACACCTGGAGGACTGAAGTTTGGAAACCACTGGACTATATTCTGTAGAGGAGGACACATAGCTACTCTCAAGAGTAGTGATAACCAAGAATAGTCAAATGCCTGCTGTCTTCTTTGGCAGTGAAGTTGTTGATGTGTTATTTTGGTTACAAAGTTGCTTCATAGCTAAATGCTGCGTTCCCAGAGCTATGTTTAAGGATTCCTTGTTTACCAGTGCTGTGTTCCTCTGGGTGATTTATTGATTCTGTTATTTCATTTATCAGCCAAAGATTTCTCTCTTTTTCTCTGTCTGCACAACATGTACTATGAACCTTCCATATATTCCAAATATCCTGGGTGTTACATAACACTCTGTACCTTGCCACGGACATGTAGAATATCTTCTGGATTTTGGCTTGGTTTGTAATGAAAGCTCATATATTTGGCAGGGCAGAGTTAGAAAATGAGGATATTTTCAAATTCAGAAAGACACTATAATGATCTAAACTTCACATTTCAAAACATGAAAACTGCTGCACTGTTGTCTTAACTGAGGGTTAAAAATGTCACAAAAGATGACTAAGCCCTTACTGTGGATCTACCCAGACTACACAGTTATAGCACTTTGATACCACTTTAAATGTCATGGCTTCACTCTATGGAATCCTGGGATTTGCAGTTTAGAATTTAGAATTAAACATTCAACCACCCTGACCTACACCAAAGAATTGTAAAGGCTTAATACAACTACAAATCCCAGAATTCTGTAAGATGGGGACATAGTACCTAAAGCTACCATAGTTCTGTAATGTGGATGTACCCTGTCTCCCAGCCTTACTGGTGGCCTCATTGGAAGATTCAAGATCTGCTGTGATCTTAAGATTGACACAGCAGTGAGAATTACAGCACACATGGTTTTAAATTTCAGCACTTATTGTAGTAAAAGTTGATTCTAAGGATCTCTTACATGTAACTATTAGGACAACCCTATGTCCCATGAAGAATCCAATACTTCTGTGACAATCTTGTTTATTTTTATATGGTAGCAATTCAAGGGCAGCTGGATGGTGGAGAATAATGTATTAGTAGTGGTAGTTCAGTGCTTTCAAGTAATTTCATACTTATGGTAACCCTTTGGAAAACCTATCATAGACTTTTCTTAGGAAGAGGGTTTTCTTAGTGACAGTTTGCCATTGCCTTCTTCTGAGGATGAGAGAGTGTAACTTGCCCAAGGTCACCCAGAGGAGTCCCATGGCCTAGCAGGGATTTGAGCCTTGGCATTCCAGAGTTGTAGTCCAACACTCAAACTATTACACCATACTGGCTCCTCCACCCTAAGAAAACAATTACCCAACTGCTATTCCTAGTTGCTTGAATGTTATGAAAAGGCAACAACTTGTTTGTTATTTAGGGTGAAATCTAATTGTTAGTTCCAATCATGGTAGAACCATTGTATTAATGGACACTTACTAAACCAAACTTAAACATGTCCTATTGATTCAGAAGGTCTACTAGTCTATTTAAGATTGGCAATTGGAAATAGGCTAGTAATTATAACACAATACAGAATAAATCAGATGGGAATGATAATATCTTTTTATTTCACCAACTTGGAAAAAATGATTCCATTTTCCATGTTTTTATTCCTTTCAGCCCTCTATGTAACATTGATGAGAAAAGCTCGTGATACCTAAGATTCAGCAACGGGACAATCCTTGAGGAAAACTATGTTTTAAAACAGCAACCTCTTGCTGAAAGTGTTTGGGTGAAATTGGGCTGACAGCAGGGTTGCTAATACATATCACATGCACCTAACACCTTGGGCTCATCTGTCCTCACTGGATTTATGGATATAACTTTAGACTCATTCTGCTAAAGGCAAGGGAACTGAGGAGTGGGGAGCGGTGCTTCACTGTTGGCCTGAAGAAACATTGGCCTCTTGTTTTACTATCTTCCATTGAGAGACTTCTTGTCCTTTGATGGGTGCAATTCAAGACACATGCCTCTGCTGAGAATGGAATGTTTGGGGCTGAAATGACTGCATTCCTGCCTAGGAGTCACTTCATGACCCCTTGCACCCAGGGTGGCAGACGTCTTTTGCACAAACTCCAAGCAAAAGAGATAGGTAATTAGCCGATACTTTGAACAATACTGTATGTAAAAAGATACTACATATATATATATATATATATATATATATATATATATATATATATATATATATATATATATATATATATATATATATATTTAAAATATATATATATTTTTATTCATATTTTAAAATATATTTTTTAAAAACTAGTTTGGACAGACAGGCCTGAAACTTCACACTAGTAAAACTAGAGTAGATCCTTTGAATCAATTCACTTTATGTAATTGAATTAGCAGCTTTGATCTGTCTACTCTAGTGGGAATTACATAATTTTGGTCATAATATACTTGTAGGTATAGAAATGTATACATATATAAGGAGACCCAGTGTGGCGCAGTGGTCTGAGTGTTGGGCTATGACTCTGGTAGGCCAGGGTTCGAATCCCAACTTGGCCATGGAAACTCACTGGATGAGCTTGGGCAAATCACACTCTCTCAGCCTCAGGGATGGCAAAAATGGCAAATCTCCTCTGAACAAATCTTACCAAGAAAATCCCATGATAGGGTTGCCATAAGTTGAAAACTACTTGAAGGCACACAATACCAACAACTATAACATTTGTTTATAGAAATGAATATTATCTTTCTATTATAAATCTAGATTTATGTTTAGTAGATCTACCAAATCAATGGAACTCATATAAGAATTGTCTTATCAACTTGTATCAGTGCTGACTGGCAGTAGTAATAGTTAGACAGTTGGCATAGGAATGTTGATGGTAGCAATGGTATGAAATGCAACAGATCTTAGAGTTTGGAATGTCACTTTTAAACAGTGAAATAAAATGAAGTGTTGGGTTGGAGCAAGCACGTCATTACCTTATACCTTCCAACAGTGCCAATTAATCCTGCCACCCCACTTTTTCAGCTCCTTTTTAAATGTAATAAAATATAAATAAAAATAAAACTATTGTTTATTATTATTATTATTATTATTATTATTATTATTATTATTATTATTATTATTTTCTCCCAGGTCAAATAGAAACTATGTTAACAACTAAAAACTAAAAGCTGAGCTGCAAAAGATGCAAAGCTAGGGCCAGAACATCCAAAGCAAAAGCAACTTTAAGAAAGCAGCTTTTAACCCTAAACAGAAATCTTCCAGCCATATTGATATTGGTTTGATTCATGAACAATTATTTCAAATTGCTGGAGATAAATATAAAAAACAAGTTTTCATTGATAGTGGAGCAAGTGAACATTGCTTCAACAGCAAAGAATGGTTTATTGATTTTGATGCAAATGTAACTTTTCTTATCTATTTTGCTAATGGTCAAGAAGTTTTTGCACAGGGAAAAGGGACTGTTATTTTGCAAACACAACTTAGTCCTGACAAATTAGGAACCTTACAAAGCCCTGATGCCTACTATGTACCAGATTTGCAAGCCTCCTTTTACAGTGTGCAAACCACAACAGCAAGAGGCAACTGTGTCAGTTTCAGAAAGCAACCCTGCTTTGGTTTTCATGGCATTTTTTTTTTATTCTTAGAGCAGACTTAGGATCTCATGGCTGTTATCAGATGCAGATTTTGCTTTTATCTGCAAACAGTGTGGCCCAATGCAATCACAAAGACTGTTCAACTTTATGGCATTACAAATTTGCTTATTGAAGTGTGGAAAATATTAAGAAACTGGCCAATCAAGAACTTGCAAGAGACTTTAAATTCAAAACCTGCTCCAACAATGAAAAATGTGTAGAATGCTTGAAAGCAAAGGCCACAAGAGCTACACACCCTCCAGTTACTGTGAGGCAATCCAATAAGGCATTGGATGTTTTATATCTGGACCAATGAACCAAAGGTCAGCAGGTAGCAACTCTATGATTATTATTGATGATTTCAGCAGGTACACATACACTTACCTTCTCAGAGAGAAGAGTAAAGCTTTTCAAAAATTCAGAGTAGTTTAATTGAGTCTCTACAAAATTTGGCTATAAAGAGCCTGTGCACAGATAATGGCACTAAATTTATCAATGCTGAATTTGATGAATTTTAAAAGAACATGGCATTGAGCATCAGACCACACAGGCTTATTCTCCAGAACAAAATGGCATGGCAGAGAGAATGAACAGAACTCTCAAGGAGATGGCAGTCACCATGCTTTTGGAAGTCAATATGTCTAAACGCTATTGGTCTGAAGCCATCATGACTGCTACATACCAATGTAAAAGACTGGCAACTAAATCCAAAGATGTAACCCCATCCCAGTTATGGTAGTTCCAAAGCGTAGGTGAAGGGATGAAGATCCTTGACCTTGTTCCAAGAGAACAAGAAGGAGTTTGTTGGAAGATCTTTGCATTCTCCTTTCCCCTCCTTAGATAGATAGGGATTCCTGCTTGGAAAATCTTCCTCTCTCTTATTCAAACTAACCTTGTGACTTAGGTCACTCCCTCTTTGGGACTAAAAGTCTTTCTCTCAAGATTTTCCTCTGAGCTGTTCCATCCTCCTGCTCTCTCAACTTTGGAAAGATGGTGAGATAAATATTTTTCTGTACCTGAACTATTCACTAGTTAGATTAGGATTTAGCCTTTTTATGTAAATTTAGATTAAAGCCTTGTTTTTTAAACTACAAACTTTTTTTTTTTTTGGTTGGGGGGTTTGCATCAGTATCAGTTCATTAGGAAAGCATAGTTAGGCAAAGTCACATTTCTGCTGTTCTGCTAATAAAAGCCAGATTCTTAACAAGTTTAGCTTTCATATTTGTATATGAGTTGAAGCCCTGGGAAACCTACATTACCCAACAGAATCCTTTGGACCATCTTGTATAATTAATGTAAGTGGCAACATCTCCCCAGCTTCCCTTCCAAAATGAGGAGTTTTAAAAAGTTCCCCACTGCTCCAAAAAAAGTAATGAATTTTTCAGCCATTACATTATTTTAAGAAATAATGTCTTTTGCCCCTCATTATTCTCACAAATAATTCATGGCAGTAAATGTTGCTACAGTAGGGTGTTACCTCCAAGCTGAGATAAAGCTGCCACACAAACATTCTTGAAAACCTTCCACAACTTTGAAATATGTGAATCCTAGCAATCTGAATTGAAACGCTAACTTCCCTGTGTTAGCCCCATCTATCAAACTCCTAATGAATTATATATGGATATTTTCAAATCAGCACCTTCTTTTACGATATGCTGGCCATTCCTGTAATACTGGACGTTGTCTAATTATAATACCCTTTGAAGTGTGATGAAGCCTAGAAAGAAGACATCCAAGTTAATGTACCCCAGTTCTCTTTTGTATATATGTGTGGCAATTGGTCTTTAACCTTATCATAGTTCTTTTAATGATGTTTTTTCTGTTTAATTTCACTGTAAATCATATTAGCAGAGTTTTGACTGCTGTGCCAAAGAGCTTAAAAAGTGAAGTTATTTCAAAAGCTAAGAATGTGTCAAATCTGTCATGTTTAGTCAATATGATCCATTCAAGTATAGAGCTGTCAAAAAGGACAACAGTGGATGGTTCTTAATCTGTTCACTTTTGAAGAGGAATAAAAAAATGGACTCAGGATAAAGTAACAGTTTTTGATCTATCATGGTTACAGTTAAATAACCAATTTATGGATTTGTTAAAGACATTAAGTAAAGCAGAGGGGCCTATAAAAGCAAGAATGTACAGTCTCACGACAGATCCTCTGTTCAAAAATCCTCACAGCATCTTATGTTACTTCACACTTTACTTTGGAAATTCCACTGTTTGTTGAAGATAACAGAATTTTTTTTGGAAGAATATCTACACAAAGAGTGGTGACATGTGACTTGTAGTCCCATACTCTTCAACAAATTCACAGATGTGTGGTCAAGCAACATCAGAGTGTGGTCAAGATAGCCAAAGTTATTAATGAAAAAGAACACACAAACCAGAACTGGTGTAGTAGTTTGCTTTTAGCTGAGTATGCTGGAGAGGGCAAGATTCTTCACTCCCTGCTGAGCAAACTACTTTTACACTTTGAATTTAGTTTGCATCAACCAAAGTAATCTGTAGACAGAGGGGAAAAGAGGGAAAGGGAGAGAGAAACTGTGGCACTTTAAAGACATCTGAAAAAGTGGGATGACAGGGGATTTATCACAACTTTCCCTGCCAAATCAGGACAGTTGAAGGGTATGCACTCCACATGTACTTTCCCAGTTTTGAGAACTCTACCTTCTATTTGCCCACTGCAAAAACTAAACAATCTGGAAGCACAGTTTGCCTCTTGATGTAATGGAGGGTGTAGGATTTTCTTTGGCACTCTGTCACAGGCCCAGATATTGGCACATGGTGCGATTCTTTATGTCATCAAAGGAGACCAATGTGTCTCTCAGTACTACTGGAAGTTGCCCACTTTGACTTAAATAACAATGCCAATGATATCAGAAAAGTGTTGTAGAAGACAAAGAAATAGGTAGGATTGATGGGCTTGGCAATGCAATGCAATCTGGATGAGTGGATATTCCTCACCTTGGTCTATAGTTTGTGTTAGTTGATGGAGTAAACAGAACTGAAATCAGTGATTGAATAATGTATCACTTGTTTGAAAGGGTGTTGAGGTACTGACAAATGATTAGATACAAACAAGAAAGAAAATAAAATAAAAAGAAAAGCTATTTCCATCCATTAGAACACATTTTGAGAGTATTTTATTTGTCATTCATAAACATGGTGTAAGTATCTTCAGCCATCTGTACTTACCTCTATGAAATTAGATCACTCCTATTCACATTGTACAGAATAGATAGTGAAACTGAAATTGAATATATCCAGTCACAGCACTGGGAACTCTGGATTAGCTTGAATACCTGCTCTCCTTCAACAGAGTGTGCTTTTGCCTGTCTGAACGACAGAGGTGTTCCTGGGCACTAAGAAAACTTTGGGTCTCTATCCACAGAACACATGAATACCCATCTATGGGCCTTTATAATGTTTAAACTGTAGTTTATTGTGAAACCAGCACACTCTGACAGAGAAGGCTCAATGTCTCAGAAAAAATTACAATTCACATGATTCCCTAGCACTGAGCCAGGACAGTCAAAGTGGCCTCAAGCTGCATTATTTCTGGCAGTCTGTAAAGGCCCTAACTCAACTTATATATATCATTAAATAAAACTTACCAGATAACCACATTCAATTATTTTACTCCTTATTCCCAACTATTTTCCTCCCAAATGAACCAGTTTCTGCTAATCAATATCCTTCAGTTAATTACCTGGGTATCATCAAAACCTCATGATATACAAAAAGTAAAGTGATATGGCAGCAGTATGCAATGCAACCCCCCACTGGGTTGGGATTCCTCTGATAAGAGAAGACACTGCAGTTTCCTTTCTGAGAACATTGCACTTAATCTAGGGGCACACACTCTCCATGAACTTGAAGGAGGAGGAGGAGGAAGAGAAAGAGAAATAATAATGTTGTCTGCTTCACTTTCCAGAGACATTTTGAGGTTTGAGAATGCATGCCAACTTGGTCTCAGACTCCTTCTAGGCTCTTTTTTAAAGTATTTGAAGGGATGCCATACTGAGGAGGGAGCTAGCTGCTCCAGAGAACAGGACCCGGAACGACGGATGCAAGCTACAGGAAAAGAGATTCCACCTCAACATTAGGAGGAACTTCCTGACAGTGAGAGCTGTTCGACAGTGGAACACACTCCTCGCAGTGTGGTGGAGTCTCCTTCTTTGGACGTCTTTAAACAGAAGCTGGATGGGCATCTATCGGGGATGCTTTGATTTTGAGTTCCTGCTTGGCAGGGGGTTGGACCTGATGGCCCTTGTGGTCTCTTCCAGCTCTATGATTCTATGATTCTTCCAGATGTGATAAATGAGTCATGGGGTTGTGGTATCCAAATGATGTTTCTGTTATCCAGGACTATTTTCTGACACGACTTGGTACCAACTGCAACATTTTGTTCCCATTCTTGAGTGAGTTTCTTGTTAAATCCAAGACATTTTGGAATAAACATGTCTTTCTTCTTTCTTTTTTTATTTCTCCCCCTCAGTGTACTATAATGTAGCAGAGAAATGGTACTTTAGCATTACAGCACTATACAATCACTTTAAAAGATTACAATATCTTTTCTTTAAAAGAGCACAAAGCAGAAAACAAAAGAAGAAAATTTGCCTTCCAACCATAGCACCACATTAACAAACCATGTCCTAGTTTGCTGATGTTGTTAACTGCCATCAAGTTGACTTTCACTTATGGTGACCTATGAGAGACCACTAAGTCACCATATCATCTTCAGTCCTGCTCAGGTCTTGCAAACTCAGGGACGTAGTTTCCTTGATTAAGTCTTCCTCTTTTCCTCCTGTTTTCTACCCTGCCAAGCATTGTTGTCTTCTCTGGTGAGTTATGTCTTCTCATGATATGGCCAAAGTATGACCATCTCAGTTTAGTCATCTTGGCTTGTAGAGAGAGTTCAGGCTTGATTTGCTCTAGGACCTATTTATTTGTCTTTTCAGCAATCTATAGTATCTGTAGAACTCTTCTCCAGCACCATATTTCAAATGAGCTGATTTTCTTCCTATCAACTTTCTTCACTGTCCAGCTTTCACAACCATATGGAGAAATGGGAAATATGATGGCATGGATAATCCTCACTTTAGTATTCAATTATATATCTTCACACTTCAGAATCTTTTCTAGTTCTTCCATAGCTGCCCTTCCAAGTTCTTGTCTTCTTCAGATTTCTTGACTGCAGTTTCCATTCTGATTTATGACTGAGCCAAAATGTCAAAAATTTGCATTTCAGTGTCTTCATCATCTACTTTGAAGTTATGTAAATCATTTGTGGTCAGTTATTTTTGTTTTTGCAATGTTCAGTGGTAAACCTGCCTTTGCACATTCTTCCTCAACTTTCTTCAATAGTTGTTCTAAGTCTTTACTATTTTCTGTAAATAGTATGGTGTCATCTGCATATCTTAAATTGTTGATATGCCTTTCTCTAGTTTTCACATCTCCTTCTTCTGATCTAATCCAGTTTTGAAGATGATATTGGGGGCACCACAAATTGTAGTACATCTGGGCCATTAGATTAATCTCTTATGCAGGCAAAGTGATGCTCAAAGTTTTACAACAAAGACAATAAATGCCAGATGTCCAAGTTGGACTCAGAAGAAGAAGAGGCACTAGGGATCATACTGCAAACACATGTTGGATAAAGGAGTGCACTATAGAATTTCAGAAGAAAATCAACCTGTGATTTATAGATTACAGCAAAGCCTTTGACTGTGTAGAAAAACTATGGATCACTTTTAAAAAAACTGATTAACCATGGCATTGATTATCCTAATACATAATCTGTACTCAGGACAAGAGGTCATCATTGTTTTTACACATACACACGCATGCACACACACACATGCGTGCGCACACACACATACATATACACACGCCCTTGGGAAGAGCCCTAGTGCTGATCCAATAAGTCACTACAGACAGCCTCCCCCATACCAAAACAGATTAAGTGGAAACAAAGATAACAAAACCTGATAAAACTCTACGAGCTGTATTGTGAGAACACATACCTATTTAGAGGAATCTGGAAGGTTTTTTTTTCCTTTTCAGATTTCTATCTTCCTTCCCATTTCTATTGTAGCCTTCTCCTCCTGCATCACAGGCTGCAGCTTCTGGCCACTCACAGCATGGACAGGGCATGGAATGTCTGGAACCAGAGCTGGGGCCCAGCCAAAAAAAAAAAAAAAAAAAAAAAAAAAAAAAAAAAGGCCAGGGCTACAGTGCTACTGTCTCCCCCTTGTTTTAGAAAATTCAAGTTAACCTTGACCATAGAAAGAAAACATGTACAATTGGTGTGGTATAACAATAGTGCCACATGCAGCTTGGGCAGCATCTACACTGTGGACATAATGCAGATTGACACCACTTTGACTGCCATGGCTCAATGTTATGGAATTCTGGGAGTTTTGTGAGATACTTAATCTCCTCTGTCAGAAACCTCTGGTGCCACAACAAACTACAAATTCCAGAATTCCATAGTACTGAACCATTGCAGTTAAAGCACTGTCAAATTGCATGATTTCTGTAGCCCAGATGCAACCTTAATAAGGATTAAATTGCTTCTAACACGGCATGTGTCAAGTCCATCAGTTTATGCAATATATAACATCAATAAAACACTTTATATTATTGTCAAAGCCGGAGAAAGCATCAAGGACACACTACACAATTATAACATAATGATTCCACTTTAACCACTGTGGTTCCATCCTATAGCATTCCAGGATTTGCATTTAGGGAAAGATATTTAGAATTCTTAGCCAGAGAGTTCTTGTGCCCCCCAAAATATAAGCTCTAGGATTTCACAGTATATTGCCACAGCACTTAAAATGGAATCATAGCACTATAATTGTGCAGTGGAAAAGGGCCTCTGATATTGCAAATCTTCCAGCATTACTGTTGGCAGTGCTGACTAGGTCTGGTGGGCACTGAAGTTCAACAATATCTGGAAGGCTACAATTTGCCATATAAGGCATGAAGCTGGTGAATGTTTAGCAATAGCTATATTATATGTGTATTTAGCTATAGATCTTGTAGTGGGTGATGTTGTGCTATAATTTCTTTTATAGCTTTTGCTAAATGTACAGTCTGTTACTTATTGGAGATGGATACATATGTCCTAAAAGCAGCTTTATTCAGTGAAATGTTGACTAATTGCTAAAGGTGTGAACGAACAGTAGTTCATGTTCATTATTGCATTCATTATAATTCCCTGTTATAAAGTATTTTTAAACATTGTTTGTCTTTATCTTCAAATTCTGGCTTTCCACTCCCCCTTTGCATGACAGACTATAATCTGTTAAAATGCCTGTGGAATCTTAATTGTTTGACTTTGTTTATTCCATGGAGAAACCAATACAGCACTTACAGTAATTAAGATTTTTTTTTCTGTTCTTCTCATTTTGTTAATGATATCTTATTGAAGGCTGTGCAGTAATTACTGCCCACTGAGGTACACGCTCTGAAGCAAACTAATGGCCAATGACCAATAATGATTACATCAGTAATTATCTGTTATGAAGTATTAGAAAACAGAAAAAGTCTGAAATTAAAACTAGTGCATTTGAAGCTAAAATTACTCATCTTATTAAACAATACTAAAATTATATTTGCAATTCATCGGAAAAATATACAGCAAGCTGTTTTCCCCAGCTGAATACAAATGTTTTAGTTGTTTTCCAATTATAGTTCCAAAAATACTTTTCAACCCACTGCTGAAGGAACAGAAGAAAACAATAACTGCCATTTTCCCAGTAATGATGCTGTTAATGTTAGAGCACTGGAAGTACATAATTTGAAACAAAATTTAAATACATGTTTCCCAAAATGTACATTTTGTTGTCTTATTAATACTTCTTTAGAATATAAGATGAGATTTCTTCACAATCTCCCCATATAACCTGGAAACATTTTCCCAAGTGTAAGACTAAACCACAGTAAATAGTTTGAGAATATATTTTTCTGCAGTATTTGACAGCCAGTTGTGGCTTCTAGTCCTCAAAAAATTATAAACAGATGGGGTTATATAAACTAACTGAAAATAACTGGGTTACTTATCTACATATATATGTGTACATAATTTCAGATATATCCAAGCATGTCACTTTCTTCCTCTTTTAATAATCAACAGTACTGGTTATGGAACCTTGGGCTGGATGAATGGTGAAGTACTTTATAGTTTGCTTTTCACTCATACATCTGATTCTGATCTCACACAGAGTTTTTTGGAATGTTATCAACAGCTGAGAATAACACCACAAATCTGTTTAGAACATGATACTAATTTTTCATCTGTAATTTTTTTTAAAAAAAAGGTAATGTGAAATTTAGCTCAGTGGGGGTGGGGTGGTGATGGTTGAGAACCTCTTAATCTCATTTTAAAAAAAATTCGAAAATGTTACCCCACCTAATCTCTAACATGATAGAGTGTTCTTCCATCCCAGAATTCTGATGCTTTCATTTGGCCACATGTGTAGGGTATGCCTAAGCCTGTGCTGCTTACCAGTAAAGTTGCCACCTCTAGAAAACAGAAATACAATTGCTTCTTGTTGCACAACATCGTGTATACTGACATTATAAGGTTTAGCCACTAGTTGGCATGTTCTATCTGAGTGCTGTTGGGAGTTTTTTGCTACTGATCTGCCTTCATTGGGGTTAGAAATTAAAGTTCTTATTTAGCTTACAGTTTTATGTGTCTACTAAGTCTTCCTTGACACATTCAGTTGAGTGTAGTGTGGAAAGTTCAACATTGTTTACCTATTCTGTAGGTAACCTGCATTCTCTACCTGCAAAGAGCCTGAGGCTTCACTAAGGAAGATGATAAGCTGGACTCCAAGGAAACATATTTGGCTTGCAAAATTTTCCAGAGACTGCATGGCCAAAGGGGGAAGAACCAGCCTGCAGATAGCCCTCCCCTAACATCTGAATTGAGATCAGAAACAGAAAATCTAGACCTAAGACTAACATCTTCAATTTTTTCTCCTGTTTGCCTGATGAAGAAGCCAGTGTGACTTTGAAAGCTTTCAACATTTAATTGTGCATTTTGGTTGTCCCAATAAAGGTATCATTTTTCTCTGAAGATGCTAGCCACAGATGCTGGCAAAACGTCAGAAAGAAACTCTTCTAGAACATGGCCACACAGCCTGAAAAAAAAACCCACAAAAAACCTAAAGGTATCATTGTTTGGATGTTATTGGATTTGCTATAAGGCCAACATGGCTACCCATAGATGTTGCTTGTTTACCTATAAAAGTCTGCTGAATGAAAGACTGTGTCAAAACATGGGAATTTAAAAATAACAACTCACACAATTATAAATGGCTTGACCAGTATCATGCCAGTAATACTTCAAGGGAGTTTTCCTCAGCTTGTATAGAATCCTCCTCATCCTCAGCCATATATTCAAAGGTACCTGGAGGGCACTGTGTATGAAAATCAGCCTTAGGGTTCTGGAGGACCTTTGGTTAGGGAAGGAATGGCTTAGCTGTCTTTGAATTAAGTCTCTGTCTACAAAGAACATTTCATAGTCATCATCAATGCTGCAAGTCTTGAAAAACACAACCAAAGTCAGTTCTCCAACTAGAGTTATAAATCTACAGTAATTGAGAGCAGAATTTGACATTGCAAAGTCAAATTTGAACCTGGTGTAATATGTTTGTGCCTTTATATTCACAGCAAATTTGGCCCTATATGTTTTATTCCTAATTCTCACCTTAAATCAGAGTTTCAAAGGCTCAGCTGAATAAGATATGCCTCTGTAAAGTATGTTTTAAATTAGGAGCTGGTGAAATACTGTGCTTTTGATTCCAGGATGAAATGTATATCCCCTTGGAAAAAAAAATGTGTTTCCATTGGCTGTTCCCCCTCTTTCTCACCCCCACTCTTTTCAAGAAACCAGGATCCAGTGAAGAGTGGAGCTGAAACAAAAAACCTCTTTTTTATTCATCCTCCACATTTTCTTCTGGGTGCCGAGAGGTGGTTTAAAAGGGCAAGATCTATTAGGCCAAAGTATTTCTTTAGGGTGGGGAAAGTGTTCGGTTGCTTTTGGGTGGGGGAGAAAACAAAACAAGACTTCCAACTGGTTTTAATTTTATTTGTAATGTTCATGGGAACCAGCCACACATGCTTGGCTGAACTCAGGACTTGGGATTTTTGGCAGCTTTTTTTTATTTTTTATGATCACATCTTGGCAGGTTTTCAAGATGTCCAGATTGCTCACATTATATCTGAGTAAGCACAACTCTCGTGTCTAATCTGAATTGTCTGCTACCCCTCTAATTAGTGCTAGTTAAGATGGAAAATCACAATAGCACAAAATGTTTCCTTTTGAGATCTACTGTAAATTTGCAATATAAATCTTTTAGAATCTTTCAGTGTGAATATAACTATGTGTATGTTCATACTAGTCTTAATGTAGTAGCAATACAAAACATCCTAGTCCCACTGACATGAAATCTATCCTCATTGTTGCTGTGCCTTTCTTTATATGCATGTGGCTACAGTTCTGAACACCCCAAGGCCATTTAATCTTTCTGCTTTTCTGAGGTCTGTACATAAAATAACTTCAGCAATATGAAAGGACCTGTGTATGCAAAATTTCATCCTGTCTTATCTAACATTTATTTGATTTGTACTGTGTTACTGAATACAAAGCTATTATCAATCCATTGAAATTATCAATCCACTATATTACATTATTTGTGTCAACTCTAGTATCGTACTGCTGAACTAGTATTCTGCCGATCTGATGAGAGCATAACAGAATCTGTGTTTGCAAACAGACTTCCCAAAATGTGGTCTGGTAGTGCCTCATGACAAAATCTAGGCTATTGTTGTTAGCATATTGGCCTAACTAGCTAACCATTAACTATTTCTCTTGTAATGATGGGACAGACTCAATAACTATGGCAACCTCCAGACTGCAGCTTCCCCATGGTTGACTTAGCACTGTAGTGCTTTTGAGTGAGGCCAGGGGTGGGGGAAATATAAGGGAGAGCTACCAGCAATTGCAAGGGTTTGTGCTACAGATTCTGTTTAGGATTGTGCTATCTTCACTGGTCCTGTTTCCTCACCTTGCCCTAGTCTGCCATTTGAACTGACAGCTTTCATCAGTGCAGACTTCCCTCCACTTGCTCACAATTGTCAGCTGAACTGAACTGTTCAAAAATTTTCTATATGGAAGCCTCCACTACACTCCAGCCTAGCATTTTTGATTATGCAGATTACACCTGCAGCCTTGATTATATGTAAATAGCATTGACAGGTTGTGGATCTCCCCCACCCCCCAGTATTTGCAGATTTTTGTATGGGAAGGGTTCTTGTAGTGCAATCCTGTGCATGTTTACACCAGAGTAACTCCTACTGCATTCTATTCAACTTACTCTTGGGAAATTATGCATAGGATTACAGCAACAATGAATTTTTTACATACTGATTGACAACATCCAGCCTCTGTTTATCTGTGTAACAAGGATAACAATATTGACCTGTCTTGTATGATTTCAAGGAGACTGTCCCTCCCCCCCCCCCCGAGATTGCCCTGAATTTCTAATATCAAAGTTAAATTACAGCTTAGTATTCCTCCAGCCTCAAATTCTTTTGGGTTTTAGCATATTAATTAAGATTACTTAACCAAGTTCCAACTACCAGAACAAAGATCTTGCAAACAGACTTTGGAAAATATAGACTGGAGTTTTTAGCAAGCTTAACAGGCTTTTAAAATTAACTATCTCTTTTTTCCATAATAATCTATTTGCCAGTGAGTCAAATATGAAATACAATTATGGATTTATTATTAAATTGATATTCTAGCTTTCTGACAACAAAGGGCTTTGAAGGTAGTTAATTTTGGTAAAATTAAATAACAAGTACAATGAAGACATTCAGTGCCATTAAACTCATCCTGTTTCCATAGGGATGGACTACAGCACTTAAAGTGATGTCAAACTGCATTATTTCTACAATGTAGGCTTATCCAGGATCACTGAGAGAAAGGCTTCTCCTATGTCCCCATTAAACATGTCTCCAAGGTTGGTGGGACCATGAGAATGGCTTCTTTCAAAGACCTTAAGACTTGAGCAGACTCATAAAGCAGCACCTTCAATTAGCCTGAACCCAATTCATATTAGGCTTTATATGTCATAAAAAGCATACTTTACATTCCATACATGCATCCATTCCTAAACTGGATGGAGGCCTACATTAATATTCAAGGAAAAGTCCATCCATGGGCTTGGATATAAGCATAGCTATACCACCTTGCTGCCCTGTCATTCATTGCAGATATTGGGAACCAAAGGAGTAATGGCGGGGGAGGGGGAGGTAAAAAAACAACACAATGGAGTAATAAGAAGGCAAAGGTCTTTAAACAGGGTGCCCATATGACCTCCTTTAGCAGAGGAAAGACTTCAGTCTGGAGGACATTTATGAATTATGTAATTTATGAAATTATGTAATTTATGAATGTTAACAATACATTTATTTTATATCAAAATATATGACTGGGTTAACTAAAATCAATACTATCATAGCTATTTAGGTGGAGCACAAACTTATTAATAGCTGCTTCTTGGTCATCAATCCTGCATGTCAAGATTTTTTATTTATTTATTTTTCTCCAACCTTTTGAAATGACATACAATTAATTTTACAACACAATTATGTAACATGAAAATCACAAAACAATAATAAATAAAAAAGGATCTTAATGATTATGATGTGTTTATGATGTGTTAACTTTGTTCACTTGCTTAAGTTGATATCTCATACCAAACTCTAGATACAATATTTCTTTATTGTTCTCCATTTCCTTTCATATTTTTGATTGGCACAAAGGACATCGAACGTGATTATTTGGGTAAAACATTGACCACAACTTTTATTTTGTACAGAGTCTTGATATCAATCAATTAAACATTTAAATAACAGTTTTAGAAAAACAAGAATTTGTTCTTGACGTATGCATTCGTGTGGTTAAGTGCAAGCGCTATTGATTAATTGCTTCTAACACGGCATGTGTCAAGTCCATCAGTTTATGCAATATATAACATCAATAACTAATCCCTCCCCCAACCGGATATGATGTCATAACGGTTCTTATGACATCATAACATTATGACATCATCCAAGGTTAAAATGATGTCATACGAATTTGGTTAACCTAATGGCATATACCGAATTTAGAATTTTTATTAATCGAATTAGTATTATTTTCCAATTAACCTAATTATTCCCCGGGGGGGGGG
>JAIPUX010001880.1:89161664-89185537 GCA_020142125.1 Phrynosoma platyrhinos
TCCCCACACAGTGGCCCTACCATTTCCTCCTTCTTCCTTTTGCTCTGGACATACCCCCCAAAAGCCTTTTTTATTGTTATTAACCTGTCTAGCAAGCCTGAGTTCATTCTGCACTTTATCTTTTCTGACTTTACCGCTACACGTGCTAGCTATTTGTTTGAATTCCTCTTTGGTGATTTCCCCATTTTTCCATTTCTTATACATACTCCATTTAAAACGTAGTTCAGTTGAACGTTCCTTAGTCATTCATCCTGGTTTCTTGAGGCACCTCCCATTTTTCTTCCTCATTGGAACTGTTTGAAATTGTGCCATCAATATCTCCCTTTTGAGAAACTCCTATCCATCTTAAACTCCCTTCTATTTATATAACAAACTGATAATAAAGCAAGTTATGTGCAATACATTTTATGTTTCTAAAATAACAAAGGATGCTAATGTAAGGGTGTCAATACTGCATTTTTTATCCCCCTTCCCTCAAATTTCAGGGAGCCTTTTTTCTGAAAAAAAAAACACAAAGAAAATTTTTCTCCTGTGTGTGATTTCACAATTCCCAGAAATTTTACATCTCTAGTCTTCCTTGAACCATCTGACATGGGTTGGTCCTTGCACAAGTGGAGCGAGTGAGAACATAATGATGAAAGTCCATGACAGCTGGAAGGCAGACCAAAGAAGGAACACCAAGCAATAATGAACAATATTTTCATAGGAAGTAAGATACGGTTGTTCTACCTTGTTGGGTACTGCACCTGTAATTGAGTTTCATAATTCTCAAAGCTTCCTTGAACTGTTTTGGCAATAAGAAATTATCTCAACATTCTGATTGAAAGGATCTGATAACTATGCTAAAATTTATTCCTCAGTTTGATATTTTCTTCTGAGGAAAGACTAGTGATATTTTACAACTGGCAGTTATATCCATGGTTATCATGAGGTGGGTGGGATGGACCTGTTGGAATCCTAAATTTATTTATTTATTGCAGTGTAAACAGACAGATATGTACATGGCTGGCAAGTCAAATAGAGGTTTGGAATGATCTCTCAGACCAGTCCCTATGGAGGGTTCAGCTGCCAGACTGGACTTCTGGCATTACTCTAGAAGCCAGTCTGCTTCAGCCAGCAGGCAGCCCAGATGAATGCTGATTGTTCTGATTCTTTGTCAAAATACTAGCTACTAGCACCTCAACTTTAGGAACCAGTGTAGACAATGAGAAAATTTTTTGCAAATTGGTATGCAAAAATATTTTGCATGTGTTAGTGTGTTTCTGCATGTGCTGAACATATTTCAACTTCTGGAATCATAGTGGGCCAAACCAGTATCCTGCAATTTAGCAAGGCTGGAAATCTGACATCTAGATTTAATTCATTTCAGCTAGGTTTTTGGAAGTCTTCTGTTTTACTTCAGCACAATTTCTTTTGCATTATCAGTGATCCATAACTATTCATAAGGTAAATAAGTTATGTTTCTTTTGAAGTATTTAATATTAAAGACTTACAAGACTGCCAGCCTTTCATATGCCAACATTCATGAACTGTAGCAGTAGCTGCCAAGTAAAACAACAGATTAAGAGACAGACACAGAGCAAAAAATAGAGGCCTAAAGAAGTAAAGGGTTCCAATAAAGGCTCTTCTGTTGTAGGCCGGTACTAATGTATTGGAGTAATCTTTCATTAGTAACACAGGTTGAATATGAATGTTTCCCATATGGTGTTTGACAATAGATAGACAGATAGATAGTCAGATAGGCTCCCAATTGTCCCATTTGGCAAGAAAAGAGATTCCACCTCAACATTAGGAGGAACTTCCTGACAGTGAGGGCTGTTTGACAGTGGAACACGCTCCCTCGGAGAGTAGTGGAGCCTTCTTCCTTGGAGGTCTTTAAGCAGCGGCTGGATGGCCATCTGTCGGGGATGCTTTGATTGGGAGTTCCTGCATGGCAGGGGGTTGGACTGGATGGCCCTTGTGGTCTCTTCCAACTCTATGATTCTATGATTCTATGATTCTATAGGCCCTATCATCCCTCTGTTATTCCACTTTTTAAACTGCTTTTAAAATCTTCCAGTTTCCCTTTCCTCCTCCCACTTTCCTCCTTTATTCTCAGCCTCAAGGCAATGACAAACGTCCTCTGCACAAATCTTAACAAGAAAAACCCATGATAGATTCTCCTTAGAGTCGCCACAAGTCAGAAATGTCTTGAAGGCATACAACAACAACAACAACAGCAACAGACATTCATATTACCTGGGAGAGGGGGCAACATTTTAGGAAAGCAGTTATGGCTCACACATATTTTGCACATACTTTGCATGCAGAAAGTTCCATGCTCAGTCCTTACCATCTTCATGTTAGATAGGAAATTATTACCAGGAAGAGTTGCTACCAGTTGGTGCTGGACAACACTGGATCAGTGGGACCAGTGGTCTAACTCCAGTTCTTTAAGTAGTAGGACTAACAAGACTGGATTTATTTATTTATTTATTTATTTTGCAGTTAATGGAATCAGCTGTGTCACCAATGAAAGTGAGGTGGAGTTGGGTTTTGGGATCTTGTCACTGGATGCTGTACTCAGACCAGACTGTGAGTGTAATTTCTCGTGTGAAATTTCATATCTCCATTTGTATTCCATTAACTATGTTCAACTGAGTCACTTACATTCAGATTAAGACTCTGTCATTTTACGCATTTCTCCAGATACTAAATTTGATTAAATTCCATTAAGACAGCTTAAATGAACTGTAGATTGAGTTCCTAGATATCAGCTATATGGAGAAAAATCAGTGGCTTAGTAGGAAAAACTGAATTTAATTGAACAGCCATCAGTAAGTATAAGTAAGTATATTAGCATTACCTGTGTAAATTACATGGCTGAAAATATTTTTAAAAATAATGTCATTTTTTCCTAATAAGATTTATTGGGAAATACTGTTATACTGCAGGTAAAACACCATGGAAAACAATAAGAATGTCGGTAAGAGTTTAAAACCCATTCCTAGTTCAAGCTACACAACATTTTGTTTTTGTTAGCTGCCTTCAATTGTTATGGTGCAAGTGTATGTAGGGTAGTATAGAATGATGTCACCACATATATGGTGCCAACAAAGTCAGCTCTATCAATGGGCAAAAAAGGAGCTTTGGTAGTTATGAATGTGGAGGAATCTGTTAATGTTAGCATTAGCAGCAGTAGTATAAAAAGGCTCCCATAGGTCTTTCCCTTTTCACCATTATTGGAGGTCTTTCAAAAGAGGCTGGATGGACATCTGTCAGGGATACTTTGATTTTGAGTTCCTGCATGGCAGAGGGTTGGACTGGATGGCCCTTGTAGTCTCTTCCACCTCTATGACAGTCTATAATATTAAGTTATATCTGCCTACATGAGCCTACCTGAATCTTAAGATATTTTGGGAAGGGTTTTCTCATTCTCATTTTCCCCATGACTGCCACAGGCCTATCTGGGGAGGCCATGTGAGAGGGCCTTCTTAGCTGTTCCAAGGCTGTGAAACTCTTTTCCATGGGAGGATGACCTGCTCTCCTTTTGTCAGCAGGCAAGAATCTTTTTTTTTTTTAATTTAAATAAGCATTCAGTGATTAAGGACTTTTTAGTGGGGCTCTCCTGAACTTTATTTTATACTGTTTTACATTAAAAATGTTATAATATGATAGTTTTCATGAGTAAAAATATGTCTTTAAATATCAAACCAGTGTCATCCTTGCCATAGTATTTTTAATTTCTATGTGCAGTTGTAAAATCTGAATATTGATTAAATCTGGCAGGAAGAGAATCAGCTCATTTGAAATGTGGTGTGGGAGGAAAGTACTGGGGGTACCATGGGCTGCTAATAAAACAAATGAATGGGTCTTAGAGCAAATCAAGATGACTAATCCAAGGCTGTCATGCTTTGGCCATATCTGAAATGACATGACTCTTTAAAAAGACTATGATTCCCCTATTCACAGTTCACTCTGTCATGCAGGGGGAATCAGATTGAGAGTATGCCTAACTAGATGTGTAGGGCCAGATGTTAGCTTAGATAGACCCATCATTGTCATGGAAGCTGTGAAATTGTGAGCTGGTTCTAATTAAGTTTTCTTGACATCATTGTTAAAATCCCACAACATAAGCAATGGGGGAGACTAACACCCACTTTAAGACTACCTCTATCAACTCAGGAAGTTGGACAGTGGGGTGGATGGTTTGACAAGGGAATCTCAGATCTGTCTTCCTCCATGACCACTTATACTTACTTAGATCCTGGATACTGCTGGAGAGGATACTTCAATGGGGGGCAGTAGACTCAAAGTAGATGATGATGATTCCATCCCTTCACTTATTAGATCTTACATGCTTTATGTGGAGATGTGGTGGACACAGCTAGGTTCAGTGGATTCCTAACTCATCCAGGTTTCAGTCACAAATATTGTGAGCTTGTTTGTCTGGAATCCAGTCTTAGACGAAACAGAAACTCCCTGTCACTGATCTGGCATTAAGCAGCAGAATTTGTTCACCTTATAGGATTCTACTAGAGCAGACAGCAATTCATGCAAAGTATTATTTCTACTATGCCAAGGGGAGTAGGTTAGCATTTGGGAATGGGACAGCCTAAGCCACATGGAACATACAGCTCAGTCCTCCATCAGAAAGAAACTGTCAGGGAGTTTCTGTCACTGTGCCTTCCAGATCACTCATCATCTGCTGCCTGAGGTGACCAATGCCCTAAATAAGACTGGAAATAATACAACTATATAACCATCAGGATCTGAGTAAGCATGACTCTCAATACCACTTGCTAAGGAGGGAGGGAACTATGGGCCGATGCAGACCGGCCGTTTGGGGAGGCACAGAGCTAGAATCATAGAATCATAGAATTATAGAGTTGGAAGAGACCACAAGGGCCATCCAGTCCAACCCCCTGCCATGCAGGAACTCCCAATTAAAGCATCCCCGCCAGATGGCCATCCAGCCTCTGCTTAAAGACCTCCAAGGAAGGAGACTCCACCACACTCCGAGGGAGTGTGTTCCACTGTCGAACAGAGCTTACTGTCAGGAAATTCCTCCTAATGTTGAGGTAGAATCTCTTTTCCTGGAGCTTGCACTTATTGCTCTGGGTCCTAGTCACTAGAGCAGCAGAAACAAGCTTGTTCCCTCCTCAATATGACATCCCTTCAAATATTTAAACAAGGCTATCATATCACCTCTTAACTTTCTTTTCTCCAGGCTAAACATCCCCAGCTCCCTAAACATCCCCAGCTCCAGGCTAAACATACCCAGCTGCTCTGGGAAGTGGCAGATTGGGTCCGCAGCAACCCCATGCCGCAGCCCCAATCCTCCCTTTTGCCACCCTGAAAAGAGCGGCAAAATGCTGCTCCTTTTATGGGTGGCAAGAAGCCGCCTTAAGAGCTGGTGCTGTGGTTCTTCAGCACCCTTTCAGTGCAGCGTGTTTAAATGCTGTGCTGGAAGGGCATCCTGACGCTGTGCCATGGCATCAGGATGGTGTCAGGGTGGGGTTGGAATGGCCAGCGTGTGGCTGCCCCACCCCATCCCAACTCTATCCCTAGGGCGGCTCTTTGGACCGATCTGTAATTGCCCTAAGACTGTTATGTCTGCTTATGGCCTACCAACTGGCATTTTGTTTGTTGCTATTTCCTGTCAAGTTGACTTTGACTTATGTGGGCTCTATGGATGAGAGGTCCTGGTCATCAACTGCCCTGCTAACGTTTTGAGGGCCCTGGCTTTTATGGCATCTGCTTTACCAAAGTAAAATACTGGCCTAGATATACCTTTGATCTTATCAAACACAGCTCTTCTTATGTAAAACAGCCTCTGTCACCTTCTCCCAGTCACATTTATTTTCCTAATTTGATTTGATCCTTAAAACTGATATGAAATTAAAGCAAGAATTATTATTTGACTGTATATGGGAGCTATATGTAAGGCTTCCCCTCTCAGAAGGTATCATCTTTGTAAACTACATCACTTTCTCAGCCAAAAATTACTTCAAAGAGAAAATATCTCAGTTTAGTCCATTGCCATATGCTCCACTTCTGTCATTTCAGAGCAATGCCATGGTTACTTCATTATATTGGTGTAATGCAAACTGTGGTAATGGAGCAGGGAGCCAAGTCATCTCTCTTTTAGAGCTTAGGCATAGCTCTGCAAAGCTCCTGAATACCTGAAACCTGGCATATCACTTCTATGCTTGTCTGGATGCCAAAGATGGATAGCAACACAAAATATCCACTGGGAACTAATAAACACATTAAGGTTTATTCCTTAACAAATCCGTAGAGCAGACATATTTTTTTCTGCTTTGAAACCTTTCCCCCTAAGCTTCAATAGTGCTGTGCTTGAAGGGATGGTGATTATATGACCAATTGTTTAGCATGTGTTTCTAAACTGGCTTTTAATTGCCAAATTAATCTCTCCAAGGTATTAAAAGCCTATTTGCACATATCTATGCAAGAGAGAGAGAGAGAGAGAGAAAGAGCAGGAGAAAAAAAAAATCCTAGAAAGCAAAGCACGGTACCTGAATTGATATCAAGCCCATTGCAATAGCAACTATTTGTTTATGGAGCCTGTTGTGGCCCTGGGAACAAGTAAATATAAGCAGCAGGAATCACAAATACAGAAGCTCTGCAATTGGAGGCTGTCAGGAAGCAGTATGGTGGCTTCAGGAGTTGAATTCGCCTCACAAGAGGCTTTGTCTCAGTATGCATAAGAGGCTTTGGCACTGTATCAGGCCTCTGGGGAAGCCACTTAGCAGGGTGGAGATTATCCAGTGGTTTACTATAGTTTGTGCTTCCCAATTTACAGGCGACTTGCTTCCCTGTCATATAGGCATGTTAACTCAGTGTGCCTTTTTTTTGGGGGGGGGGGGTTATTTCTTCAAGTTCTTTTCCATGTGTTGGCATACACAATATTGCAATGTGGTGTGTGTGCATGTGCAGGAGGGGAGTCCTTAGTGCATGTGACTAAATGGAATACAGAGAGAGAGAAAGAGAGAGAAACTACTCCACCCCAGAAATCTTTGACAAAGAAAGGGAGACAGAGAAAGAGAGAGAAAGAAAATAGATAATTTGATCAGCCTGAGTAATTCTCCTCTGGAACTGATGGACTTTGCTTTGGTTGCTTTGAAAATCTTATCTAAAATACAAATGAATTATGTCCAACTATGACAATAGTGACAAATGTTGGCATGATTCTTCCCATCATATTAGCTTTGCTCAACTCCCCTCTTTTTGGGTAAACAGCCTCTTCTCTTTCTATGAAGTATAGTAAGTGTTAAATATTGAAACCTAAAATTGTGAGAATATTATGCATTGTGAGAACTGCCACAGCTATTCTGTAACACAGCACCATCAAAGAATGGTTTTCACTGGAAAGGAGGAGCATGAACAAAGTGGAGGAGGAAATTGTCTCTTGTCTCCTGAAAGCAGAAGAAAGCAAGAAAACTGCAATTCCAGACACATTTCATATCCATTTGTAATTTCCTTAGAAATACATCTGATCACTCTTAGGAAGGCCTCATTCACACTCACAAAACCCCCAGTTTTTGAGTTGAATAGATCTGGGATCGCAGAATCAATTTGAATTGAACTGAAGCTCATATTACAATTTCCGTTACCAAATGCCTCCATGTCTATTTAACAGAGTTCATGTTCACACTTACTTTTGCACTGCAACAAAATGGATTCTCAATCTTGGATGTGTTTGATCCATCTTGGGTCTTTTGGGGGGGGGGTGTTTGTGGTTTTTTTTTGTTGTTTTGTTTTTATAAATTTTATTGATTAAAATACACAATTACTCACATATAAACAATTATAGTTACACATACATTTACACACAGACCATTACACGTACAGTTACACATATTCAATTACACATTCAATTATGTACAAACAATTGCACACAATCGTAAAAGAAAAAAAACAAAAAGAAAAAACAAAACCTCTCAAAACAACCACAGACTATTTCCTAAGTGATACAGATAAAGTTATATGCCTACGTTGTTCCATATAACTATTTTTTCCTATGTATTACCTTCATATATCAGGAGTTATACTGATTGCGGTTTAGTGTCAAACTACGGTTATTATTCAACTCTACTTAAATATTTGAGCAGAAAGTGGAATTAATTCCATTATTCGATTTGTCTCAGGTCTTTTTTTTTTAATGCCAATCATATGATGCACATGTGCATGTTTCTGATTATGCAAGCACTCAGAGGTGTGGCCCCGCTCACCAGCTGTTGCAGTTTCCATGGGCCTATGTGCATGTATGTGTTTATGAATGTGTGTGTGTTAGATGCACACACTCCTCCTCCTCTTCCTCTTTCCCTCCGTGTGGGGAAATGGGCTGCTAGAAGCAGAGACAGTACAGGAGCATTTCTACTTCTGCTTTTCCATTTCTGTGGGAGCAAAAGTTGGTCACACCTGCACCTTCCTACTCCAAGGATCACCACACACACACACACAC
This sequence comes from Phrynosoma platyrhinos, assembly GCA_020142125.1. Taxonomy (NCBI): domain Eukaryota; kingdom Metazoa; phylum Chordata; class Lepidosauria; order Squamata; family Phrynosomatidae; genus Phrynosoma; species Phrynosoma platyrhinos. The sequence continues at coordinate 89,170,132 of JAIPUX010001880.1, forward strand.
ACTTGCCCTATCTCTGGAAATTTTTCTGGCAGAACTGAAAAATAGCTGCACAGTTTGATTAGGACTACACTGTGATTTAAAGGGACCAATTGGCTGCACTGGAAATTGAAATCCAGAGCCAAGGATCCATGCATCCCAGGGGAGAATCCCCTATGGCACCCATAGATTCATGCATCCTAGGGGAGAATCCCCCATAGCACTGACGGAAACATGCATCCCAGGGGAGAATTCCCACCATGGCTCCTGTGACTCCCTACCGTGAACCCATGCAAATGTGATAGTTCACAGAAATTGTAATTTTTTTTAAAAAAAGAACAAACAGCAACATGCCCCACAAGGTACCCCAGCAGAAGCAGAAAACAACTACACAGAATGATTTAAAGGGACTACTTGGCTGCACTGGAAATTGAAATCCACAGCCCTATGGAAGCCCCACGACAGCCCCACAGCAGCAATGAGAGGGGGGAAATGGCAGTTTGCCACAAAACCCATGGTGAGATGGGTACCACCCCTCTGCCCGCCACCTCTCCCTTCCTGGGTGACCCTAACGTGATTGGAAATGTGTTCACATTGGGACATTCCTGGGTCTTATACTGGTAATCTACACTCAGAACAGACACAAGCTGAGCTAAGGCCATTAGAAGTAAGGAAGAAAGAGGGAGAGTACTGAAGAAAAAGATTTATTATAAAGCAAAGAACATTAAAGAATAAGATATGAAGGACAACTGGTCCTCCAGGCACAAACTTAAAGGATTAGTTACAAAAAGATAATCATTTCAGCCAAACCTGAATCCCTTAATAATAAAAACTAAAATCTGAGACCTTGCTGTTTCTCAACTTCTACTCTCCCAACTGCTTCAATGGTCTCTCTCTGACCCCCATCCAGAAGGTTCTTTTTTAACAGCCATCTGATTGGCTGGTTGCCCTCACACCACTAGTGATGTCATCCCCATAGATTCCATTAACCCCCCCCCCATCTCAGTCAGTCTGGGAACCACTGGAAGTGGGACCCAATCTGGGTGGGATTTCTTCAAATGTCAGTCAGTCTGGGAACAACTGTAAGTTGGCCCAAACTGGTTGGGATTTTATCCTGTAGCCCAGGAAAACAGAACTTAAATGAACATGCAACATCACATGCCCTCCAAACTCTATTGGTCATAAAAGCATCTTGAAGCTGAAACCACACAGGCTGTGATGTCATCCTGTGTCCTAAGAAAGAACAGGTTAAACAAACATGAAACACATAATAACACTGATTAACTAGACATGCACATTTTAAATATGTTAAACAGATTAGCCATTTTATCCTGGATCATCAAGCCAGTACTGTTGAAGTACTGGAAGACCATCTCAAGTTGACTCAGTGACTGTTCTTGGTGGTCTTTCAGGTGTAAAGCCTCAGGATGTCCACAAAAGCTTGTTGGATTGATCCATCAGAATCAAGAAGTCTTTCAATCAGCCCCTGTGGTTCAGGCAACCTCATCACAAACTGAGACCACTTGCATACTTCAGGAGACTGGGTCTCTATCTTGTTGACTCTGTCCATGAAGCTTAAAGACTGAGGTCTCTTCACAGAAAGAAACTGAGCAACCTCTTTTCCCATCTGCCATGTAGCTTGCAGACTCTGGTTTCCTCTCAGCTCCCTCTGGAACATGCTCCTTCTTCTGACATGAAGGACTTGTTTAAAAGTCCTGCTGCATCCTGACCAAAGGTAATTCCTGCTCAGATGCAGAAACAGTACTTGTTGATGTTTGAATTTGTTCCTCCTTTATTCTGGGCACATCAGCCAGTCTCTGCCCCCTTGACCGGAGTTGGCACTGGACTATCTACTGAGCTTTGCACTGCTAGTTCTTCTCAGAATATTTCTGCAGTTTGCAATGCTGGAGTATCTTCAGCAGTATTATAGTCTTTTGGCAGATCAGCAAGGCCATCCTGCCCCTGACTCTGCTCAATGTCTACCACAGACTCCTCCACCCCCTTGGGCTGTGTTGAGTCAGGTGGAATGAGCACAGAACTTCATATGTAAGCTGTTGAGCAGACTGCAAGCTCTCCTGACTCCGAGAACATTCCTCAGATTCCTTTCCCCCCTGAGACCTCAGTGTAGGATCCCTCAGCTTCTGCCCCTCTGGCCACTGTTGGCACTTGGCTGACAGCCAGGACATGCAACTTTTTCATCTCGCTTGGCAAAGTAGGACTCAATAGCTCAATCCCTCAGCTTCTGCCCCTCTGGCCACTGTTGGCATTTGGCTGACAGCCAGGGCATGCAACTTTTTCATCTCGCTTGGCAAAGTAGGACTCAATAGCTCAACTGTCTGCTCTTCTGTCTTGACTCCTTGCTGGAAGTCAACTGTAGTCTCCTGCATCTAGAGGAGATTGCCAACTGAGGATACTTCTATCTCCCTAGGCTTCTCTGTATCAGGCAGTGTCTGTTGTTGAACAGGCTGAAGAACATGCTGGGTTCCACCTTGGTGTGCACAATTTTGTCTTTATCACTTCCAGAGTCATCCCTGCCATGGAGTTATTAGTGAGGTTCTCTTCAGAGCCCACCCACCCCCATCTGGGTGGTTGCTGTGCCATCTGTGAGTACTCCAGGTTGTGATCTTGTTGTGTCCTGAAGGTTCAACACCTGCTGATTGCTCACCAGTACCTCTTCTTCTGTTTTCAGGCAGATCACATCTAGAGGAGCTGGTTGCTGTAGAGTCTAACCTCCTGACTGAAGTGCTGTTTGACTATGGTTGTGTATGGTTATGGTTGTGTATGGCTTGACATTTGGTCTTCCTCACTGCTTAACTGACATGAAAAAACAAATCATCTCCCAATATTGCAAGGCATTCAAAGTCACTGTATACTGCAAAAGTCCATCTGGATAGATATGTGCAGTTGGCAATTGTGCTGCTCTGAAGCCTCTCACCATAATCTTGATGTGGTCATCAGTGAGGCTGAAGTCCACATAGGAGTGATGAAGAGCCAAAAGCTGGGCACCTGAGTCTGTAAGCCACAACTTCCTTGCTGCCAACCAACAACACATGCCTCCTGTGCTCAGTAACCATGCTAGGGTCAGGATCAACAGCTGTGCCAGTCACAATTGCCTCTGAATTGGACGCGACCACTAGCTGGATCAACTTATATTTCTGCTTACATTGAGCCTTAAGATGACTGGATTCCCCACATGAAAAACATTTCATATCATCCTTGTTCTTGAGGCAGTTGTGCTGGCTTAAGATTGTCATCTTTCTGCATCTGGCAATGAATGTTGACTTTATGTGGAAAGTGCTGTTCTGGCCATGACTTATGGGAACTTCCTGCATTTGGCTGTACCAGCCACTCTCCATGGATCTCCAGGTCATGGTCTTCAGCTGCAGCAGCCTTGCCTAGTGTTTTTGGCTCCTTGTCTAGCACATAACAGACAGGATCCGAAGGGGCATGTGCCAAAAACTGTTCCAAGTTGAGGCAGAAGCAGGCATCCTCCAGTGAAGTTACCTTAGCCCCTTGAAACCATGTCGAACAGCATAAGAGATGCCATGCTTCTTGACTGTTGTCCTGAAGCATTTTCTTGCTGCCTTGTTGTCGAGCTCTCTTCAAGAAGAGCTAAATATCCAGCATCCCATGTTGTGTCATGCTGGACTCCACTGCTCTTACAACTCCTGAGAGTTGTGGGTGAAGTTCATGGTCCCTAGGAACACCATGATGCATACAAGCTTTTTGAAAATTTTCAATGAACTCTTCAAAGTCCATCCTTATAAGTGGGGTACCAGTGAGGCTGAGGGATGTAGAGTTGTCCTCTATCCTCCCTAGTTGCAGTTTGAGACTGGAGCTGTCATATTTCTCTGTCCTTCTCATTCAGTTATATCTGAAGGGTGTTGCACCTGGGCCCATAAGCCTTGAGGCGGCACCTGCAGCCCCAGGCCAGCTGTTGATGAAGAAGCAGATGATGTTCCCTAATCACCTATGGTGTCTGATGGAGACTGAGCACTGTCAAATTCTTCTGTAGACATGACGGACAGTACTTTGCCACTTCTGAGGTAGATATACTGAAGCAACCTAACTAACTAAAGCACCCGTGAGCTATGAAAATAATAATAATAATATATAATATTATGAGATTGCAGACCAATCAAAACTCATAAAACATATAAAAACAGTTTAAAACATTTAAAATTTACAGAATATACCTTAAAAATCAAATTAATTTTGTGGAACAGGGGGAAAATTGACTTGTACATTTTTGTGCAGAAAAAAGAAACTTAGCCACTATCTCTGTACTGGACTTGTTTGTATCCTGTAGGAGATGCTTTAAGTGCCTGCCAGGAAGGTTGCTCATTACAGGACCAATGAGATTGGTACATGCATCCTTATAAAAGTTACATGTCATGAAAACATGCTCAATAGATTCAATTTCTTCTTCATTACAGGGGCATAGTCTATTATCTTATACCACACCATGATAATGCCCATCTAAAACTGCAGATGGTAGGCAATTAAATCTGGCTCTCAAAAAAACCTGTTGATATTTTGCAATAGTCAGATTTTCCAAATACCTAACACTTTTGGGGAATTCCAAAATGTAGAGGTGAGCAGGTTTTACTGGCACTTGATAAGGAATACTGGAGATTTATGTCTTTAATCCAATTTTCTAAAATGAAATTAAATGCTTTGAGCTCATGGACATAAAGAAACTCCATAGACAGACCTAATAAATTCAGTTTAGTAGAAAAGGATTTAAACCAAGAACTAATATAAACATCTTTCTGTAGAAGGTATACATAACCTGAAGAAGTATTTGAATATACCACTTTGGTCCAATATCTGAAAGCATATAACAAGGCAGTGCCCTCTAATGATCTAATCTAATCTTAGGGATGCTGTGGAAGCACATCTTGGCAACCCAAGAATAGATCTTAAAAAGTTTGAGAAAACATTCTCAATACTTGAAAGGAATCCTTGAATCCAAACTGGGATTCCATACAGCAGTTGAGGCAAGATCTTGGAATTAAAAACCTGGATGGCAGCAGGTATTAATTGACACACACACACACACACACACACACCATGAAGAAAAAGTGAGAATGGCATTGATGGTATTCTGAGCTGTCTGTATTGCAGACTATCTATGGGCAACCTAGAGAAGATTATGGTAGAATGTAATGCCCAGATATTTAAACTGTTTAACTTGGTTGATACATTGACCATTGATTTTCCACTTGCATAATGATGCATGCCCAGCAAAAACCATGATTTTCATTTTGCTAAAATTTATAGTCAACTGGTTGGTCTTTCAATATGACATAAATGCATGCATTAAGCATTTAAGGCCTACCTTTGATAGTGACATTAGGACAGCATCATCCACATACAGCAATAAAGGGCATTTGGTCTCAGCCAATTTAGATGGATGGAAATCTGAAGCTAAACAATACTCAATTAGATCATTTAAATTTAAGTTGAATAGTGAAGGGGCTAATATACAGCCTTGTTGAACCCCCCTGGTGGCAAGTATTGGTCTTGTCAAATTCCCTTCTATTCCACATCTTACATATAGTGTGGTACCTTGGTAGAAGCATTTGATAAGATACAGGAGTCTTTTACCTATATTGGTATGGAGTAATTTCATCCATAATTTATCTCTTGGTATTGAATGAAAGGCAGATTTTAAATCTATAAAGGTAGTATAAAGGCCCTTTCCATAAGTGGTCTAGTCTTTTTCTGCTAAATGGTTTAAGACAGTACAGTGATCTATCACTGATCTGCCCTTTCTGAAATCTGCTTGTTCATTTCCCAAAAATATTTTCATCCTCTATCCAGGAGGCTAGTCTTTGATTTAAATAACTAGCATACAATTTGTCCACAACAGAAAGTAAAGAAATGGGCCTATAGTTTGATGACTTCTCTCTATCTCCTTTTATAAAAAAATGTTATGACAATGGCCTCAAGCCAGGCAAGAGGGAGTTTACCCAAGCTGTTAATATGGGAAAATAGATTTGCTAGGAGGGGGCCCTATCAATCTATGTTCACCTTCAACATTTCTGGGAGGATGGAGTCTCTTCTTGGCACCTTACCTGATTTAAGGCAACTTATCAGGAACTTTATTTTGGTCTGGGAATCTGGATCCCATAGAAGGATATCATTTAAGTCTATGGTAGGAGAATGAACCACTGCACACTCTGTGACATCCGCAAATAGAACAGAAAAATGCTGTTCCCAAATGTCTGTGGGAATATTGCAGCAGAGCGCATTTGAAGAGGAGCCAATTGCATTAGTAACTAATGCCCAAAAAAGTTTAGAATTTTTATTTAGTGAAGTACAAATATCTCATCTGCAGCCATTTCATCATTTGGGCCCCCGATAGCACACAAAAGTTATATTCTTTAGGGGGTGAGTGGCACACTCCAAATGTATTATCAGTTTCACTTAAACAGCCAGATTCCTCTCTTCCAATTGGATGATCTTGCCCTACTGCAAGTTGATCCTATGCCTAGTCTTGAAGACTAGTGTTCCTCGCTATAGACCTAGAGTGGATAAGAGCATCACTTAGGGCTGAAAGTCTATCAATTATTTCCTCTTGTGATTGTGGAGGCAGGGCTAGGAAGGAGTTTAGAAGATTCACTTCATCTGGATCTAAGCCAATTTTTAATTATTATTATTATTAAGTCTTTTATACTTGGTTTATGTTATTTCTTTGGGCTCTGATTCAGCTTGTTATGATGAGCATTGATTCAAGCATGGATCTTCTGTTGTGACTAGATTGTTTATGAAATCAGACAATAGGAGCATTATTTTTGAAAAACCTGGCTACTTACAAGCCCTCATGAAGAAATTTATTTCTATTTTCATATAGTATCTTAGCAATGGGCCAACTCCCAAATGTCACTGCAGTATGGAGATTATGATAATTATAAAACAAAAATTCTAAGTTAAGAAAATTGTCAGTATTAAGGGACTGTGTAGCTATTTTGTTTAATAAATCCAAAAAATTGGCTTTGTGTTGAAGAAGAGAAAGCAGGCCTTTCTGTTTTGGGAAGTTGAAGAAAACCAGCTTCTGGCAGTTTAATCTCAAACCCCATTTCTTGTGTATTTGGGCTTTTGATTTAGCTTGATCTTGATTAAGCTCTTGTAATTTATTGTTTGGACTTACACCTTCATCTGTTGCATGTGGCCTTGGGTCTTGTATTATGCCGATTGGTGGTATTAATCTAGTTTTCCCCATCATAGAGACAGAGTCTTCTTTGAGGAGTCCTCTAACAGACTGAACAGCCTTTTAAAGTGCATTTTCTTCTGCTGTTTAGTTGTATTTAGACCTTTCCTGGAAGATTTGATGTTTTTCCTTTTTTTCTGGGAGGCTTCCTTCCTCCATTTCTTCATTTCCTTGCTAGAATCTTTATTATGAAAATAAACAAACAGCAGTTTGGTTGAAATGATTATAAACAGAATAGGCTGCTTTTGCTTTGTCATGGAAAAACAAAGTAGATTGATAGGACAGAGCCAAGAGAAATCCTGAACTACCTCCTCCCTTCTCCCTGCAAACCACCAAGTAGCAAAGTGTCCTGGTTCACCAAACACCCACACCAGCTGGCTGGGAGGAAACTACCAACTTGTAAAGTAGGCAGAGGAAGCCACTCATAAGCGTATAGAAAGTGTCCTTGCCTGTGAGAGTCCATGAAGAGAAAGGTCAAGCAGTCCAAGTCAAGGGAGGCAAGAATAATCTAGGTGTAACCAAAGGATTATTAAGGGGGATTTTATTTAGCTAAAATTGAGAGGGGGTCGGCTCCAAGGACCTTGCAAGGACATCTGCCATGTGTATATCAAGAGTTTGGGGGATCTAAGAATTGATGAAGAGACAGAATTATCCAATCAAAGTATTATTTATTAAAGGGGAAAATCACACAGCAATTCACATGCACACATGGGCTGATTCAAGGCTAAGGAAGTCAGGGATTAGCTTGGAAAAGATGTTGAAGCAGAAATATGGGTGATACTACAGATGAGGCTTTCCAATTGGGGTGATGTGCATGAGAAACAACCATTCTGAGAGTGTGGGTTTGAAAGGAGGTGCGAGTAACTAGAGCAGAGAGCACAGTGATGTAGTGTCCCCATGACCTCTAAACTTGCGACACTGAGGAGGAAAATTCAAGGGGTTTTAAGGACTAAAACTAGCTACAGGGCAAAGGTGTGAGATTGCATGGGTGAGGTAATCTGGTCTGGCAATATTCAAGGTGAATGGAAGAGGATTAAGTTGTTAGCTGGCCAATCAGGTGGGACAGCTAGACCATTATTGCCCATTCTTCTGATTATGGAGGTGCTGATGGTCCATTTGCAACTCCTACACCAGGGGTCGGCAATCTACCCCTGCCTTGGACAAACACAGCTCTTAAATAGACTGACACCATCTGGTTCTAATCATAGCTAGCTTGCTTCTTAGCCTGCAGCCTGGCTGACCATCTTAGTTCTATCTTTTGTTGGATCCTCTTGTTCCTCCTCCTTGATTGAGGACTTAAGACCCCAGCTGTGTCCTCTGTCTCATTAGCAGATGAGTCTTGTCCTTGGCTGGCTGAAGCTGTAATTCCACAGGATGAGCTAGCTGGAGCTTTTCAGCAGAGGGGGCTGGCTGCTCTGCAACAGGGAGAACTGCAGGCTGTTCCCTGTCTGGAAGACTTGCCTGGGTCCCTTCCTCATCCTCCTCATTGGACTCTTCCCCCAGGTCCCAGTCCTGCAGCTCTTGGCCCATGACACAAAGCAGGCTATCCAGCCAGCTAGCCCCTTAGCTTGCCTTGAGAAGAAAAAAGTCTTCTTCACAGCCTACTACCCTCTTCCATCAAGGATAAAGAGACAGAAAGAGAAAGAGGAAAACTACTACTAGCTCAAAAGAGGTTCCTAGTAGGCAGACCTCCCCCATTTATCTCAATAGCTCAGAGAAAGTTTTTCTTCTGTGCCATTGACAGTAAAGGGACACAAAGAGCACACACTGGAAGCACACACTCTCCCCTCTGTCCTGTCCTTGAGCAGGCAAAGTGAAAGAGAAGAACAGAGACCACACACTTTTCCTTGTCTGTACTCAAGCCTCATACACCTTTCAGGTCAAAAAACCACTGCCACCATGTGATGGTTCTCTATAGTCCCACTCCACTTCACTGAGCTGGATGGGATTCCTTGAGAACACCTTAATAAAACAAACAAACAAACAAACAAACAAACAAACAAACAACAACAAACTTGCTGCCACCACCCAATGATTTAACTTGTCACACTCCAGCAATGCATTGGGACATTGCTGGGCCTTATACCAGTAACCTACATTCAGAAAAGACACTAGCTGAGCTACGGGCATTAGAAGGAAGGAAGGAAGGAAGAGGCAGAGTACTGAAGAAAAAGATTTATTATAAAGCAAAGAACATTAAAGAATAAGACATGGAGGACAAATGGTCCTCCATGCACAAACTTACAAACTTTAGTAACTTAGTAACTTTCATTACAAAAAAGATAATCATTTCAGCCAAACTTGAATCCCCAACTAATAAATAAATAAAAAAAGTTGAGACCTTGCTGTTTCTCAGCTTCTACTCTCCCAACTGCCTCAACAGTCTCTCTTCAAGCACCATCTAGAAGTTTCTTTTTTAATAGCCATCTGATTGGCTGATTGTCCTCACACCACTAGTGATGTCATCCTCGTAGATTCCAGTACCTCCTCCCACAGGAAAAAGGCCCTGATAAATGGAGGGACTCCTGTTTAGCACAAGCCCAATTACAATCTAGTAAGGCACATCTAAGCCAGTTTAATCCAATTTGCAAACCAGTTTAAATCATAGTATGAGTTAGGCCAAAATTGCTGAATGGATTATTTTTCTGTTGAATGCTTTTTGTCCAAGATAATTTTTATATCACTGGTAATAGACAGTTAGAAAAAAAAAAGTATGTTCATTTGCAAATTATTGAAAAATGAAGCTTTGTGGTTTGGCTTGCTTTTGTATTTAAAAACCTATAACACAAAACCTTGATATCATAGGTATTCTGAGGGATATGAAGTGCAGCAGTCCTGAAGAAACAACCACAATTGTTTTCTAAGCCCTGCTAAGGCAATAAAAAAGCTTCAATTCCTTATGTAGGTCCAAACATAGCAACTGGAATTGGCTTTATGAACCATGAAAAATAGTTCCCATCTGGAAGCTGATGTTGAATAAAGATGCAACAGTAAGTCTGCATCTCATAAGAAACATCTACACATTTTCAGTTTGGCACTGGCTGCAATTAGAAAGCAGAGTAAGAAGTTACTGAAAATTATACCAAAGTAATTTCATTATTAGACATCTAAAAATCCATATGGAAACAAAACTTTTATTATTGTTATGGGCAATAATTGTTCTGAAAGCAGAATTTTGCTCTCAGTTTTAGTAACAGAATAGCTAGGGGATTCTGCAGGAATTTAACCCCCCCCCCAATGTATTAATTACAATACTGTCCTATTAAAGTTCTAGTACAACATAAATGCTAAACTGGAAATTAGAGTGATCACTTATGTGTCACCTAAAAATAAGAAGTGGAAGTGGAAGAAGAAGAAATAAATGAAATGAAATCAATTGTTCAAAAAAGACAACAAAAGAGGATACTTGCTTGCATAAAATTTGTATGTGGTAATTTTCTATGTAGATGCAAATATAGAAATAACTGGGATTAAGTAGAAATGTAATACCAATGTGGGGAAGCCTTTGAACTGTTCAGGTGCTAACCATTGATGGGCAACTTCAAGTCTTCTGTTCTTCATTCTTGTTTTCCTTTATCATTAAACCAGCAGCCATTAAAATAAAGAACTGTTCTCTGTAAAGTATAGCACATGATGGCCACTGTACTAAAGGGAATTTCCTTCAATGTTCATGCAGAAAGGAACACTAGAGGCTTCAGGCAACAAGTTACAGTGCACATGTTAACAGTGAGTACCAGAGAAAATCAATACATGCTACGGAGACATGGACTTATAACCCACTCCTGTAAATCTGTGTTTTTGCTTGGCCTGAATGGTGTATATTATATTATATTATATTAATTTTATTTAAGGTGTTTGTGGGTTGACTGTTATCCTGCCAGGGCCCTCAAAATGATACAAAATTTAAAGACATGCACAGAGCAAATATATTCCTTGACAATAAATTAAAACCTAACATCTTAAATAGTCAGAGCATTTTTCAAGGGCCTGAGACCATACTGAACATCACCATTTGGGGTTGCCCTCTAGAAATTCAGAAAAGGTGGAGCCAGTCTGACTCAATTTGGCATAAAATTCCCCAACTGAGTTGCAGCTACAAAGAAATCCTTATTTTTTATAAGCACCATCCTAGCTTCCTAAAGCACTGGAACAGGAACAGGAATTTCCATAAAGATCTTAAATTTCAGGCAGGTTGCTATGGGAGGCAGCTTGAATCACTGCATCCCATATGGCATCCTATGCTTAGCATAAGGAGCACAGTTGTGTGGTTGTGCCTTGCACTAAGATTAACCCCTTAGTTCCTTACTTGCAAAAATGCCTTGCTTAAGGTAGCATTAGATTGACTTAAGCTTATGGTTAGCTGCACTACCAATGCGTAGATTTTTAAGTTTACTTCAATCAGCAAGGCTATTGTGTCCTTCTTTTAAAAATGCAATCAGTACTATCCTCATATTGGTTCCAGGAGCTTTACTCCATATCCTGGTAGCAACAAGAGACAGAGAAAGAAATAATAACATAAATTAAGTTCCAGCTATGTTACATGCTTATTAGTTTGCGCTAAAGTGGGAACTGAAAAATGAATGCAATTGTATCTATTGTCCTGTGATTTTAGTTCAGTGTCCATCTATATTTATTGTTTCTACACAGACCATTTAAAAAAAAATCATTGCAACAGCTGTTGGAGTATTATTCTTTTGTCGTTTAAAAACAATCATGTTTCTGACCTCAGATGTATGTGTTAAAAGTAGCATTCTTTCCTTGCTCCTAATAGTTGGAGGTAATACATGCCAATGCTATCACTTCATTCTTATTTTGTTGTGAATGCATATATTAAGCACAGAGAAAATATGAAGACAACTATTGCCATTGAACATTCCCAGGAATAAAAAAGGCTGCTTGCCATTTAGCCTATGCACACTTGAATAAGCTATATTGATCAAATGGAGATTACTTGTAAGAGTTTTAATATTCAAGGAATATTGAATGATAATGAATAGGAGAAGTAACTTGCCCTCCATCTGACTGTGTCCTACATCTGATTCTCTATACCTCAGACTTGATAGATAGATTTGCATTTCTTTTGGGACTATTGTGTGTACAGTCCTCTTTTCTAACAAATGCCCACAGCTTTTGTTTTTAAACTCATGTAGTGAAGGAATGGATATGATGGAAGACCTTATAGATATCTTTGCATTCACTGGGTCTTATTTTTCCCATTTGCTTGATATATTAATTAGTTTCTTATTTATACAGTTGTGTAATATTTCATTTATTATTTTAATAATAATAATAATAATAATAATAATAATAATAATAATAATTTATATCTCACCCCTTTGAGATCAATCAGGGAGGCTAACAACAATAAAATATTACATAGAACAAACAAGTCAAATTCCCTCCCCCCCCTTAAAACGTTATTAAATCAGTCCAAGTTAAAACTACGACATACAATACAACAATAATTTAAAAACCATTTGCCTTTGCTTTAATGTATTCAGATTGTTTTCTACTTCAGGAAGCTGTTATTTTTTATTAAATTTTATTATGTCAAAACATATAAAGCATACTTGACATATACAAAACATCCTATACCCATAAACGTAAAATATACATATATACACATATACCATAAATGTAACATATAACACTTTACACATAAAAAACTACATTCTACCAACATATACAAACATACACTCTATCTGTATGAACTGAATATTATAACTCTATATGTTCAGCTTTTAAGTAACTTCCCTGACACATTATAGTCTTCTTCTTCTTTTTCTACCTAGATTTCTCTATTTCCTCTAAAGATATAAATCATAGCTAGTGGATCTCTCAACTCATTTAGTTAGAAAATTAAAAGCTTAAATATACATATTCTCATTGCTTTAAACTGTTCCTCCTTTTGTTATCTTTCTATTTCATGTTAATCCCAGTCCACTTTGTTCCCGTATTCAAAAATAAATTGTGAATATAATTTCTAAACCAAGCTATAGTCAAGCTAATCTGCTAAACTTTTTTATTCTATCAGCTTTGCCACACCTCCATGATATTTTCCCATTCTTCTTCTGTTTTTTTCCCTTTTTTTCCTTTTAAGCTTGTTGTCATTATATCCATTATATCCATACAGACTTTCTCATTTGAACAGAAGGAAGGGAGGCTGAAAAGTTTTTTAAATTCCCCCCCCCAAAAAAATCTCCAAGTAACTTGAGTCTCAAAAACCAGAGTAATGTAGTATGTAGTTTGAGTTGGACCACAATTCTGGAGACTAGGGTTCAAATCCCTGATCAGCCATAAAATCCATTGGGTGATCTTGGGCAAGTCTCACACTCTCATCCCCAAAGGAAGGCAATGTCAAACCATCTCAGAACAAATCTTGCCAAGAAAACCCCATGATAGGTTCCCCTCAGGTCATACATAAAAAATGACTTGAAGTTCCACAACAACAACAACAAACAAACAACAAACTTGAATCTCAGTTACAATTCATGTTTTTGGTGTATTTCCTCCTCCCTCCCATTCTTCCTCCTCTTTCCCACTGCTGCTCTCAGTCCTCTTCTTGTTCTGCTTCTCATTAGCTGCATGACATCTTACATAGAGGAAGCAGGCAGCAGCCACCCATGAAACTCTTCTTCACCTTGGACTTTAATCACATGTGGGTTGAAAAGTAGAATTCAAGCAGAATAGCATAATACCATATCTGTCTAGTAGCTGGGCTATAGTCCATCTGTTGCTGAGTGCTTTTTCTTATTGATGGATAAAATCCATCTGTGTCTCCCAGTCTCACTTCTTTTCCACTTTGATTAATGTATGGTAAGTTACTTGGATGCAGTTCATCTGGTCCTGGAGACTTAATATTCATTTAGATTAACCAGGTATTCCTGTATTTCCTCTTTACTTACTGTGCTGCATTTCCCCTATTGTGTCCTCTGCTCCATTTTCCTCGGTTGAGCATCCTTTTCTTTTTCTGAGAAGACTGAGGCAAAGAAGGTGTTGAGTAGTTCTGCCTTTTCTCTGTCCCCTGTTATCATTTTGCGATCTTCTCTGCACAGTGGCCCTACTATTTCCTTCTTCTTCCTTTTGCTACAGACTCCTAAAGTCTAGAATGCAGTCTGACTATGTCTGGCTTCACCTTTTCACTGTATAAGAAATTCCAGGAGAATATGATCACTCCCGCCTAAGGATCCCACCACTTGCACCCCATTGACCAGGTCATCCCTGTGTTGGGGTATGCAGACAGCGGGGTCTAGCATACACACACGCAGAGTAGATGCACGTAGGCCAGAACTACCAGAAGCTGGTCTTCTGTGAAGAGTCTGCTCCAGAAGGCACAGGAAAAAAAACCTCCCACACTCATCTGCTGCTTTCAGCTTGTAGAAAGGAATAGCTTCACAGTGAGGCTTCTCTCAGAGAGGGCTTTAATCTTTGTTGCAAATATGTACAAAGATACACAGAGTACCAGACGTCCATCTTGAATACTCACAGCTATACAGAGTAACAAAGTACTTCACCAACCACCAACCACAACTAACCAACAACAGAGATTTTGACTCTCTCCCATATATAAGTGGTTCTTTTGAGAACATGTGACAGCCATGCACTAATGAAACCTTGCTGGTTTCATTCCCAATGCCTGTTGTATTAGGACTGTTGCATCAGGCCTGCCATGATGCATACTTGGCTTGTCCCATCCACTGTGCATGTTGCATCAGGTCTCCCATGATCCACAGCTTACCAAATGCTGACTCATGCATCTGCCACTTGAACTGTAGTAACCCTGTTACTATTGCTCTAGTTCCTTCCAGTGACCATATCCATGTCATTTTCCAGACCAGGGTGCCACATGGTCTTGACACCCTGTTGGTTAGGATCAGATATAAAATAGAAGATCCTCTTGTTGTGTCTTCCACCTTTTGAACAATGAAATTGTCTTTGAGGCAAGCGAGGAATTTGCTAGACCGTAAAGTTTTGGCAGAGTTTGACTTCCAGCTAGTTGAAGTTACCCATCACTCACTACTACATCTCTCCTGTCTGAGTGTGTGGTCATCTGTTCTATAAAGGCATAATTCAATTCCTCCATCTGACTTGGGGGTCTATAGTAGACTCCCACAATAACATCCCTGTTGTTTCCCACCCTTTTAATTTTGATTCAGATGCTCTTTGCCTGGCTTCCAGGATTGAAGTTCTGGACTTCTTCACTGGTGTAAATAT
>JAIPUX010001880.1:89192599-89210903 GCA_020142125.1 Phrynosoma platyrhinos
AGGCTGAAATGACGCTGCTTTAGGGCCAGTGTGGTAACGTCCTAAGAATGGGGAGGTTGGCTATGAAAGAACTAGGAAAGATTCTAAAATGCAAAGATATACAATTCAGCACAAAAGTTAAAATCATACAAGCCATTGTATTCCCTATTACCATGTATGGATGTGAGAGCTGGACAGTTAAGAAAGATAATAAGAAGAAAATCAACTAATTTGAGATGTGGTATTGGAGAAAAGTGCTGAGGATCCCATGGACAGCCAAAAGGACAAACAAGTGGGTCCTAGAGCAGATCAAACCAGAAACCTCCCTGGAAGCCAAGATGACCAAACTGAGACTGTTGTACTTCAAACACATCATGAGAAGGGAGGACTCTTTGGAAAAAAACAATAATACTGGACAAGGTGGAGGGAAGTAGGAAGAGAGGAAGGCCACATGCTAGATGGATGGACTCTATTAAGGAGGTCACAGGTATGAGGTTGCTGGATTTAAGCAGAGCAGTGGAGGACAGAGGGTCTTGGAGATGTCTCATCCATAGGGTTACCATGAGTCGAAATCAACTCAAGGGCAGTTAACAACAACAGACATCCATCAATAATGTGCAGCACCACCAATGCTGAGGAACTTGCAGTGCCATACATCTGGATGAACATGAATCCCTGCTGCTTTAAAACTTGGGGTCTGCTTTTGAACAAAACATTCTTGGATGGTTGTTGTTTGCAACATAATCTTCTTTATTTTATTTCACTGCAAAACAAGCAAAACAAACCCATTATTTCTTAGCAGCAGTACCTCAAAGAGCTCTTTCCTGTTTTCTGGTACTTTAGAAGCATTTGCCAATGAATTATGGCAAAAAACAGATTAAATGGGGTCAAGAACAAATGATGTGTCCTGAACTCTGTCTAGAAGCCAAGAATGACTTATTAACTGTCCTCAAGTCAATTGAGGCTGTCATACTTTGGCCTCATATATCATGAGAATGCAAGACTCACTAGAAAAGATGACAACACTTGGAAAAATACAGGACAGTAGAAAAAGATGGCTAGATGACCTTGTGGTTCCTTCCCAGATTGACAGATTCAATGAAAGAGGACACAGCCTTAAGCCTGAAGCAACTGAGAAGTGCCATTGAGGATAGAGTATCTTGGAGATGCTTTATTCATAGGGTTATCATGGGTCAAGGTTGA
This sequence comes from Phrynosoma platyrhinos, assembly GCA_020142125.1. Taxonomy (NCBI): domain Eukaryota; kingdom Metazoa; phylum Chordata; class Lepidosauria; order Squamata; family Phrynosomatidae; genus Phrynosoma; species Phrynosoma platyrhinos. The sequence goes on from JAIPUX010001880.1 coordinate 89,193,782, forward strand.
CTGAAGGACAGATAGTAATAACAAGATATAATGGATTATGACCAGAATTCACTTTAGGACATATGCTTACATATGTCATATTATGTATGCAGGGGCCAAAAACTCAACATTGTGCAATGAACATATTCTGCTGATGGCAACTGAAGTGAAGTTATGGAGACAGCATGTCCATCTGTGCCTTATCTTTCCAAGTTCCACATGTACATTTCAGTTACATACCCTATACTTTGCATAGTGATTGCACATTGGTGTTGTGCATCCCATACTTGATAATTATGTATTGTGTCTTGTGAATTTCACAATGGCAGCCACCCACTGCCATATGTTATGCAATGTTGCTGAGGGCTGTATGGTGCTGTCATGGTGTATCTTCACATGCGTGTATTTATGATACACTAAGGGGATAGTGCATTGAGGCCACAGTATGTATGCCTGTGCATGTATGCATCTTTGTGTGTATATATGTGCTTATGTGTGCATACACGTGTGACTCTGTCTTATTTGGAAACAAAATGGAAGACAGAGATAGTCCTTTTACATTTCTCATTCAAAATCAGTTGATGTCTTTGTCTAGCTGACTGTGAAGACATCAACTAAATGGGCTCTACAAAGAGGTAAATATTCATGCATCTGTATTTCTTCTGCTCACTCAAGGGGAGCAGTGGTATCCAGTGTACTAAAAGACTTCAAATGCCGACAAATACAATTTAGCTTTGAAGGCTGCCAGCAATTCTGCAGTAGCAAATCCCATTTGTAATCAAAGGGTGAGTCATTAGCCTTGACATTTGAGAAATGAAGATTACTATGAATTTATGAAATAGATTCCCTAAAATGTTTCCCTAGCAACTGCCAATGAGGGACCTCGGGCATCTCTCTCAGGTCCCTAGGCTGAGTAAGGCTGGCAGCTGTAGAACAGAATGCTTCCTTTCCAACAGACGCTAAGGCAAGCAATGCTCAAGATCTCCTTCCTCTTTTCATCCAGAGGATACAGCCAGGAAATGGTGTAGGATAGAGATATTACTACAGTATCCAATGCTTATGAGAAATTGCTGGCCTACAGGTAACATCATCACATTCTGGAAGAAGACACAGACACAGACAGAGTGTTAATGGCTATTGCATCCATGTGTATAGGGAAAATTTACTAGGGATAATAATCATACAAAAGGCACATTCCTGTTACCTAGGTGGCTTAGGGCCTTTGCAGACTGCTAGAAATAGTGCAAATTGAGTCCACTTTAACTGCCCTGGCTCAGTGCTAGGGAATCATGGGAATTGTATTTTTTTCTGAGACTTTGAGCCTTCTCTGACAGAGAGCTCTGGTGCCACAATAAACTACAGTTCCCATGATTCCCTAGCACTGAGGGGGGTTGCAGACTGCCAGAAATAGTGCAAATTGAGTCCACTTTTAGGGTTAGGGTTAGGGAATCATGGGAACTGTATTTTATTGTGGCACCAGAGCTCTCTGACAGAGACGGCTCAATGTCTCAGAAAAAAATACAATTCCCATGATTCCCTAGCACTAATCCTAACCCTTAAAGTGGACTCAATTTGCACTATTTCTGGCAGTCTGCAAAGGCCCTTACTTGGCCATTTTATGCTCACAAATAGTGATTGCCATCTCAGGAGAATATTGGGAATACAGTAATGCATTTGTTTATTTATGGGCTATTTGTTACTGTAACAATTTCTATATTATCAAAACGAAGACAGGACACTGCCTTGGTTCACTATAGTGTCAAGACTTTTTGCTGACTGAAGCAAATTAGCAAATGGTGTCACTCATAGGATACAAAGTCTGTGAAGCTGTCTTGGCCCAGGTGGCAGCAAATTCCCTCAAGCACCTCTTCCCTTCTTTGGTAACAAAAGTACAGTTACAAGTTAAATAACTAATAATTTGCAATCCTTTCATAAGAAGCCAAATCTGTTTTTTGAGAAAGTTGTCTCACTCTGCCTAATGGTAGGGCTGGCCTTGAGTTTCATCAAAAGTGGAATGCAAATAATGAGAAGCACCCCCTGTAACGTTTCAAGTGAACAGTGAGATTTTTTTAGGCATATGAGGATATAATTTATAACTATTTAATTGGTTATAGAACCAATTAAATAGGACTATCCCAGGCCCTGAGATTTTATAGAAACCTAGGGATCTCCCCTTGTGATACCACAGGGGAAAGGCCATGGTCATGTCATTAAGCTTGATACAAATGAACACACACACTTTTCAAGGCAGTGTCCTCACCTTGAAATTCTCACCCCACCCTGCCCAGAAGAATGGATTAAGATACAATGTCCTGAGATCTGGGAACCCTAACCTGTGGAAATTTGTGTAGCAAAATAACATGTCTGTTTGAGTTTACTGAAAGTAACATATGGCTTGGCTTTACAGCTATCTTATATGAAATAAATGTAGAAAACAAACCAAATTTGATCATGGCAAACCTGTATTTAAACCTGGTTTCAACCTTTCACTCATTGGAGTGGGGCATTCTTTGTATCACTGATTCTCATCTCCTCTCACAAATAGATGGGAAAAATAATGAAACTGAGATTGTAGAACATCCTGCAAATGAAAATGCAATTAAATTAATAAATATTAATGACTAATTAACTAGTAAACAGAAATACTATGTATACCAAGGAATGATCTGAGACAATCAAAATCTTTTCTCTCTCTCTCCCCCCCCCCCCATTCATTAGGAAATGTGATTTGTTTAATATTGCTTCATAGACACTATCAGCATATGTAACCCAGCTGATCTTTAAATGGAATGTTGAAACATGTTATAGAAACATACTAAACTTGTACTGGACTCCAAGGCCCTTGTGGATCAAAATGCCATCTTGAATTACAGCTGGAAATGAACTGAAAGCAAGCAGCTTCTCCAGAGAACGGATGTAATATGGTCCCTCTAAAGAGTGTTGATAAGAAAGCTGGCAACTTTGCCAGCTGAAGTTTCTTCAGGACCAGGTTTGGCAGATCAGTTCTGATTAATAGCAGCTGTAGCCTAAGTCTAAAGCAACGCTGTAAGTGCAGAGAATACATTCCAGATGATGAATGTGATACAGATTTGTCAAAAGAAGAACATATTTCTGGAGTATAAATATAATTACACTCCATTCTCAAAATGTTTTCCTCTCTGTGAGTGAATAGCCGAACTAGAGAGTAGAATCCGACCTCAGCTTTGAAAGTCTTTTGGCTTCATCTTTAAAAAGTCTAAGTAAACAAAACAAAACAAAAAAAAAAAAAGGAGGGAGGCTATAATTGTTCACTAAGTTTGGCATTTCTTTTCTTCCTTTCTTTTTTACTCTTTGCAGATTCTTTTGTTTTACAGAGGATGCAAACCTATCCCACACTTTAGTGTTCATTGTCAGAATGGAGTCCTTGCCATTCAAAATGGCTTCCACATTATCATGCCAAAGGGTAAATAATGCCACTTGACACAATAGGCAAGTTAAGCTCAACATAAGACAGAGACAGTTTCCAAAATAACTCCTAAGTCAAGTGGCTAAAACCAGCTTAACACTACCTAATTTTAAATGTTTGTGTCCCTTTGTTGATACCTTATTTTAAAACTAGAATTTCTTTTTTTCCATTGTTGAGGTGTATATGTGTGTGTGGAATGAATGATAATGAGAATGGGAGTTCCAACAAGGACTTTGGAACACAGTATTTATTTTATTTTGTTTTCTTTAGGAGGAAAAAAGAGAACAAAAATAAGGGATGATGATTTAGTTAGGGAGGGGGCTTGAAGAAGCAAGAAAGGAAAACTAATAATCAGCCTCTGAAGCATAAGTTTCCTCCATAACAAAAGAGCAACAGGAGGTAGATGTGGTGTGTGGGGTTGAGTCACAGCTTTGAGGTGCTGTCACAAAAACAATAGCTGGGGAATGTGAAGCATTTTTCAGACCTTCTGACTATTGTACCTTGATAAGTTTACCAAATCTGCTTGAAGAATTAAAAAAAAATCAACTTGTATTCTACCTAACATTACGGATTAGTTCATAGAAGTGAGGACTAGGACTTCAGACTGAATTAAAAGCAGCATCAATTTACACAGTTGTGTTTCAGGTACTAAGTATGATGTGCACCAGATAAGAGTCTTGCTGGATCATGACAATATTCAGTCATTCTAGTGGCTTGATTCTATGAATCATTTAATCAAATGTTTTCTGGAAGGCCACAGACAGGTAGGGGCAGACCTCTGAATGGACAAATTAAAAATGCATCACCAAGAAGGAGGGAAAAAAGAGCATGCCTATTTGCATATGCTAATATTATACATGAGCCAGCATGGTGCAATGGTTTGAGCACTGGACTATGACTCTGGAGACCAGGGTTCAAATCTTTGCTTAGGCATGGAAACCTACTGGGTGGCCTTGGACAAGTCACACTGTCTCAGCCTTAGAGGAAGGCAAAGGCAAAGCCCCTCTGAACAAATCTTGCCAAGAAAACCTTGCAATAGGTTCACTTTATAGTCACCATAAATCAAAAACAACTTTAAGACACACAACAACAACAACAAATACCTCACTTAACAAACCCCATGCATCTAAGGAAGTAAACTGAAGAAATCTTTCTTTCAATTAATTTCAAGGTGCTACAAGATTCCTTTGCACACTGATTCCTTAGACTAACACAGCTCTGTGTTTGAACTCAGTTAACAAAGTAAGGAGATCATCACATTGCTTTTAAATCACCCTATCCCCATCTCCTAAGATGTGTTCCTGGGCATTGCTTCTTTAACAGAAAAGTTGGTACTGGAGTCAGAAATAACATAGAAAGAATAGGGATAGGTTCTTAAATTACAAAAAGAAGACCAGCTCCACATATCTCTGCAAACATTTTATCCAGAATCAACATCATATTTATGTGAAATGAAACAAGTCAGATGAGCAATGCATAAGTAAAGAAAAACACTTTGAACCTTCTAGAGACTATTTGAAAGCTTCTTCCAAAGTGAACACAAACTTATTGTTTTCTTGCCCCAGCCTCCACTTTTCTTAGTCAAACTGATAGATCTATGCTTCTTTAACATGCTGGGGGTAGTGGACAAGGCATGCTTTTCTGTTTTCTCCCTTTGTTTTGTTTTGCTGTCCAGAAATTGCTGTTTACCTTGCTGTTGTATGCAGACCCACATATAAAGCAACAGCAGTTAGAGTAGAATTCCAATCTTTTCTGTTCAAGCTTTATTCCATGGTTTAGTGAAAACTAGTTACTCCAGACTAATACTGAAAGTATATATTTCTTCAGTCTTCCTTCACCATCTTTCTAATGGTGATGCTCCTAAAAAAAACTATAAAAAAACCACCAAAAACTTTCAGCTAGACAGAGGACAAGGAAGGAAAGGAAGTGATGGGCAGGTGTAAAAACATTGTGCAAAAAAAGAAGCTTCTTTGTCAGAGGCTTTGTTAACTGAGGTATGCTGGCATTGTTGCTAAGAAAATTCCTTTCCCCTACAGCAGGGGTAGGCAACCTAAGGCCCGGGGGCCAGTCCTGTTGCCGCTGCCGCCTCCACCACCCCCCTGCCGCTGCCATCGCCGCCCGCCATGATGATATTGATTATTGTTCTTACTTGTTCTTGGAGTTTTCTTGGCAAAATCTCCACAGGGGGTTTGCCATGGCTTTTCTGGGGCTAAGAGTGTGTGCATGCATATTTTTATTGTTTTTATTTTTTAAATTAATTTTATTTATTTATTTATTTATTTATTTATTTTTGGTGCTTCGGGCCTCCAATTGTCTGAGGGACAGCAACCCAGCCCCCGGCTCAAAAAGGTTGCCTACCCCTGCCCTACAGCTACTGTGGGGATTGCTGCTAAATTCAGAAAAAAGTGGGTGGCATATATTGTCTTAATCTCTGCTAATCAAAATATCTTTGGGCTTTGATGCTGTGAGCAAATGCTTCACTACACCACCTGTATGCATCCCCTTCTCAGTTGGGCATAAAGATGGCATTCACTCTCAGCCACTTGGATTTATAGTCTCTAAGCATGGATGTTTCTCCTGGTTAAAGGTATCATGGTTAATTAGGCTTGCCAGGTTAAGCCTATCCCAGGCACTGAAATTTGAGGTTCTAAAACAAGACTCATTTAGAGATGTTCCCTTGTGATGTCGCATAAGTGGTTTCTGGTGATGTTCAAAGGGTTATGTTGCAAGGGGCAGCCCCAGTGAGGTCATTAAGCATGATACCACAAAAAAAAAAAGTCTTCTCAAAGTATACACATGCAAACACACACAGACACAGGCAGGGCTGCCACCCTGAGTTTCATACCTCTCACTTTGAAAACCAGAGGCACATATCCATAACTCTCTGGCTAATAGCCACTGACAGATGTATCCTACATATCCTACATCAGTGATGGCAAACCTTTTAGATATCAAGTGCTCAAACAGCAACCCAAAGCCCACATATTTATCACAGAGTGCCACATCCTTCTGGTTTATAGTAATGAACTGTGGTGAACTCTGTGTTGGGGTGACTGTGCACATGCCTACAGAGAGGGCTCTGAGTGCCACCTCTGGCACACATGCCATAAGTTCACCACCACTGTCCTACATGAATAACCTCCTTATAAAACTTTCAGAGCTTGTGGTTATCACCACAACCTTCTAACAGTGATCTCCATCAAGTAGTGACTAAAGAAATATATGTGGCAGTCACAATGCTAAAATACTTTTCTTTGTGCACTTTTCTTCTCTCTATTGGATATTGGACAAATATCAGGAACAGTTATGTAGAAAATTGCTTATATCTAGAAAGTGAAAGCCTTCAAGGAGTTCACACACTTTTGTTTTTAGTTTTCTTCAGCCATTTATATATTATATTATATGAATTATTGTATAGTACAGAATGGAAATCAATTAAAACATCAATTTAAAATGGATATTAATTTTAAAATGGCTCACTTCAAAGTCTTATCCTACTTCCTCAATAATCACTTAGGATGTGAATGGTTCGAAGGGTACTTGTAGCTTCACATGTGGAAGTGTCCTTAGAGCTAATTTACAAGACCATCTGGAAAGTACATAGTTCAGTGAACCCTGGTCTCCAAAGTTGTAGTGCAATACTCAAACAACTATGTCATGCTTCTCCATATAACTATATATATATTTCCAAAATGGCGGCCGCGACATGCGTGGAGGAGTACTGCCCATGCACAAACATGTTGCAGCCGCCATTTTGGAAATCAAAATGGGGGCCACGACATGTGCAGAGGCATCTGCAGCTGTGCATGCGCTGCCATTCCCCCCCCTAAGCCCAGCAGAGGGGAGGACTTCGGAGGACCGGCCCCCGGCTCAAAAAAGTTGCCTGCTCTAGGTCCTCCAAAGTGACACTGCCAGAAGCTGACTGTTGAGTTACACTGGAAGACCTAGAGATTCTTTGAAAAAACACTTCTCTAGAGACAGTTGTAAGTCCTCCAACATGATTCTATAGTCAACATCTGGCAGATGTTGACCACAGAGTTGCACTAGACAACCTAGAGAATTCTAGAAAAGTGTTCTTTCAGGTAAAAAGCATAGTAGGTTTTTTTATTTGCATTTTTTCAACTTTCATGGGAGCCTGTGCCCCTAATGCCAATGAATGTGGAGGGCTCACTATATAAAAATTTGGACTAGGTTTAGGTGAGGAAGCCACATTAGTTGTTAAACTGCATGAAGCAGCTCTGCCTTTTCATGGTGTTCTCAGCTGTAGCACCCCAGCAGATTATATGATAAACATGCATTGCCCAGAGAAAAATTAAAGGACATTTTAAAAGTAAAAACAGAAAAATAATATTCATCACATTTTTAATTACAAATCACTGGAACTTGCTAAGCGGTGTAATAGTGATTTATCATTTCATGTGAATGAGATCAGCTTCTTTATACACCCCAAATTATAACAGTGGTCTGAGTATATTAGCAACACTGTATTTAGCTGTAACTGGGAAAAATAAACAGTGCTGACATTTTAAACAGAGAAATATGGTTTAGTAAACAGATGGGAGGGGGGAATAAAAAGTTTAAAAAATTATTTAGCTATATTTTCTCTCTGACTTCACCAATAGTTCAATAGAGTGTTTGTATCGTGAAATGAAGCAGAAACCAGTGGAGTTTCCTATGTCTTTCAGATACAAACTCATGGCAATTGGATGCATTAATGACTTCGCCATTGATATTGTAATTTTTTTCTCCAATGCAGAAAAAGAAATTCTCATATTGTGGGTTGCAAGGGCTCTTGATATTCCCAGATTGGGGATCATTAGAGATGTTTTTCCATGCTAGGCCTATCCTCATTGTGACTGTTGGTGACATAAACCATTCTCCTTCAATTGAAGCCACTGATCACTAAAGAGGTTGGACCTTGAGCTTAAGACCTTGGTGACTGATTTGATTAGTCCATTTGAGTGAGAATAGGGCAACACAGGGGCTATGTTAATGGAACTTAAACAATAGGCCATCACTAATCAGAGACCTCAAGGTTGAAGTGAGGTTAATTGTTATGCGGGTGGCATTTCAAAAGAAGTGTTGACTAGTGTAATGCACTGTGGGACTGTAGCATTTGAACATGCAGCCTTAAGGCCAGAGGTTTTGTTCAGTTTCCCAATGAAATTTAAAGCTACATTATGCACATCTCTAAACAGCAGCCCATAGACTATGGCCCTTTGATGGGCAGGAAGAGAGAACAATTCCTAATTGATAATAGAAAGGAGCTCCAGGCACAACATTCCAATTCCATCCTGCTATGGTATTTAGCTCCTTTTCTTTTAAGGAAAAGAATTTAAAACCTTAAAATGTTAGCAAACCATAACATGTGCATAAAGGCCTAGGTTTCCAGTTGCACATTCAATATGAAAGAGTTTATCAAGAGTTTTAGACTGGAATTGGAATCAGCATCTGTATTAATTATAACCAACATCACACAGTACCGCATTTCCTACATGAAGAAGCCACACATTTATTTGTCTGATAATATATAATATTTAAAAACAAAGAGAAAAAAAGAGGTTGCAATACTTAGCTATACAGCTCAGTGTGATTTATTTTCATGTATACAGATATATAGGATTGAAATACACAAAGCACTTCACATTTTTTGTAAAGAAGCAATGACTTACTACTGTGTGTGGGTATCCTTCTTCAAGTTGCCTGTCTACTCATGGTGACTCTATAAATTTGAAAGGGTTTTCTTAGGCAAGGAATACTCAGAGGTTCCTTCCTCTGAAATACAGCCTACAGCATTTGGTATTCAATCACAGTCTCCCATCCAAGTACGAACCAGGGCCAATCCTAGTTTCCAAGATCAAACAGGATCTGGTGCCTTTAGGGTATTTAGACTCTGATTTACTGTTGTTGTTGTTGTTGTTGTTGTGTGCCTTCAAGTCATTTCTGACTTATGGCTACACTAAGGTTTTATGAGGTTTTCTTGGCAGGTTTCTTCAGAGTAGGTTTGCCATTGTTATCCTCTGAGACTGAGAGAGTGTGACAAGATCACCCAGTGGGTTTCCATGGCCAAGCTGGGAATTGAACTCTATGCTCCAAAAGTCCTAGTCCAATGCTCAAACCACTACATCATGCTGGCTCAATTTACTATTAGCACTTGGTGTTTAGAGAATGTGTCTAATCTGTTTCCCCCACTTATATAGCATGGATTCCACACTAGCTTGTAATGTGACAACAGCCCCATTACCCTGATGACTCATATTCCATTTGTACTTGGCCACACAAGCTTACTTCTATCTTGGAAAACTTTATTTTGTTAGCAACCCACAAGTTTACTACAGAAGCAACAATACTGACAGCCTGAACATGAGGAATAGGGAAATAATGTTCTTGATCCTATGACCACAACTTCTCTGTATGATTTAAAATACCATAATTTAATTAAACTTCCATAATACTGATTTTATGTTAACTTCTTTCCTCTCCTTTCTTTGATTAGCCCTTTGGTTATTTATATGATTATTTATTTCACCTTTTTTCCACATGACAAATTCAGAATGAATCCTTCTTAAGACTTAGGCATGGAGCGCAGTGTCATCAGTACGCTGATGATACTCAGATATACTTCTCTATAACCAGATCATTGGCTCAGACTTCAGATGGCATCTCTCCTCTCAATGACTGTCTCAGAGCAGTAATGGATTGGATGAGGAAAAACAGATTGAAACTAAATGCAAACAAAACAGAGGTACTGACAGTCATGGTCCCGAAACCAGATCTGGGAATACAGTCTCCAGTCCTGGATGGAGTCACACTCTCCTCCAAGGACTGTGTTCGCAGTTTGGGGGTTCTTCTAGATTTGTTGCTTCACATGACTAGTCAGGTGAATGCGGCAGTCAGGAGTGCCTGTTATCAGCTTCGACTGATACACCAACTGTGTCCTTATCTGGACATGAGGAGCTGGAAACTGGTACACGCACTGGCAACCTCATGTCTGGATTACTGCAATGCACTTTACATGGGGCTACCCTTGTGTCTAACCCGGAAACTTCAACTAGTACAAAACATGGCAGCTAAGTTAATTTCTGGAACATCTAGGAGGGAGCATATAACACCTGTGCTCAAATCCCTCCACTGGCTGCTGATTAGTTTCTGGGCACGGTACAAGGTGTTGGTTTTAACCTTTAAAGCCCTATGGCTTGGGTCAATATTATCTCTGGGACTGCCTCTCCCCATATGAGCCCCCCGCACACTTCAGTCCTCTGGGAGGAACCTGCTGCACCCTATGAAGACCAGGCTTTCACAGACTTCCCAGAGGTCCTTTTCTGTGACTGCTCCCAGACTGTGGAATGGTCTGCCGGACAAGGACAAGATCCATCTCATTACCACTCTTGCTGCCTTTAAAAAGGCAGTAAAGATGGATCTCTTCCGGCAGGTCTTCCCAGAACAACTGCCTGGCTAAATGGAGGCAATCTACCATTTACCCCCCTTGCCGCCATGGCATGTCACCCAATATTGTTTTTATAGTATTTTAATTATGTTGCTTGATTTTAATTCTAATGTAGTTTAATTCTGTTTTACGGGGTGGGAGGGTTAGGGTGAGGGATAAAGGTGTTTTAACTGTTGGTTTTTTAAAAAATTGCTGTACGCCGCCCTGATTGCTGAGCAGAAGGGTGGGATACAAATAAAAAATTATTATTATTATTATTATTATTATTATTATTATTATTATTATTATTATTACTTTAAAACATGACTAATTTAAAATTAGAACTAGAAAACTCTATGCATACACCCTTCTTGGATATTACTCTTTACAACACTTGAACTAATGTTAGTTCATCTTTTTTCATCTTCTATCACCTGTATATATGTATTCTTTATATTAATAATTAGTTATAAGATACAAGATGTGGTGTATACATACAGTTGGCTCTTGGTATCCACTGGGGTTTGGGTGCAGAACTGTCCCATGGATATAAAAATCTACATGTGGTGAAGTCCTATTACATACCATGACATAGTAAAATGGTAAAATAAAGGTTTGCTTTTTGAAACTGGTTTTTTAAATATTTTCAAAATGTAAATGATTGAATTTGTGAATGTAGAATCTTTCAGTATTATCAGCAAAATTCTAGTTCTCACTATAAATAGATCAGTAACTTGGATGTGAGGACCTTGAACTTGGGTGGGATCTGACTGTTACCTTATGCAGTTTAAAAATTGGCCTTGGGTCAGTTCAGGATGGGGATCAGGTGGTGGATGGATATCAGATGATAGCTCTCCCTGTTTGTCTTCAATTAGGACAGTAAATGAAATCTTATGGAATGAATTTAACCTTGATAATTAATTTGGAAATGCTGATATATTGTTTGATTTCTGGGTGTTGGCTGGCCTTCTAAAATATGTTTTATGGAAAGGCAGGATAAAAATGCCCCAAATAAATACAAAAATAATATGTGAAAGTATTTGATGTTAGCTTCCTTTTCTAAATTGCTGCTGCTATTTGAACACAATGAGGATTTTCTTGCCAAAGTGACTTCAATATTTGACAGTTTATGATTTTCACCATACTCAGCCATTGTGGCCATTGGAGAAGCTGTGCTAACAATGCTAGCCAGCTGTAATAATAATAATAATAATAATAATAATAATAATAATAATAATAATAATAATCTTTATTTATATCCCAAACCTCTGAGGTCAATCGGGGTGGCTAACAACAATAAAACACAGTACAATAGAACAGATTTAGTTCCCTCCCCCCCTTAAAAATATTAAATCAATTACAGATTAAAACAAAACAACAATTAAAATATAACAAAATTATTAAACAGCGACTTGAGACTATAGCACGGTTCTAATTAGATCTTCCAGGAGGAACTTGAGGACCCTCCAGAGGAAGGGTTCCTGAGGCTGGGATTATCTATCCCGGAAAGGCCTGCCAGAAGAGATCCGTCTTGACAGCTTTTTAAAAGCTGTTTAGAGATGTCAATTGATGGATCTCATCTGACAGGCCGTTCCATAATCTGGGGGTGACGACCGAAAAGGCCCTCTGGGAGGTAGCCAAAAGCCTAGCTCTTTTTTTAAAAAAATAATTTTTATTAACAAAACTATTAAAACAAACAAACAAGCAGTCGTATACATACAAACAAACATGACTTACTAACGTAACTAACTGACTAACGTAAAACATAAAACATAACAAGACATACAATGACTACCTAAAATTCCTCCACAGTACTACAGTTGTTCATCTACCTTAAATAGTTATCCCTGATCATATAAACTATTATAAATTCACATCACAGACTATATGTTATAAGTATCATTCGGAGCTTAGATTGTCTATAGGAACATTCATCCCAGAACATATCTTATCGCTACTCCTACGCATATGTTACTTATATGCAAAATTATATATAGTATTAATAAAGGAAAACAAACAAATTTAGACAAATATATGTATAGTAACAGACACAATTATATCAAGCTAACAGACAATTATATCAAGCTAACTTGAAGACTAAAAGTTGGAATAGATTAAAGAAATATGCCATAAATATAGGGATAAGGGAAAACATGTACAAATTAATGTTTAGGTGGTATCTAACCCCAGTTAGATTATCAAAAATATATAAAGGATATAACCCTATTTGTTGGAAGTGTGAGGAGGAAACAGAATATTACTTCCATGCATGGTGGAAATGCAAGATAGCGCATAAGTTTTGGACTCTTATTAACAAAGAAATTAAACAAATTCTAAACATATGGATTGAAGTCGATCCCAAAATATATTTGTTAAATATATTTAAGGATGAGCTGGAAAGGAAAAAAAAAAAGCCTAGCTCTTTGAAGCTGCAGCAAGTTCCTCCCAGATGATCGGAGTGCACGGGGAGGATTATAGTTGGTATTGGCCAATAACTGAAATTGTTTTCCAAAGGATTAGAAAAAAATATGATTTGGGGTAGCTACTTATGCACTGCCAAAAAAGAGCAAAAAGGGTGCTACATTTTAGCATATTTATGTGTAGGTGCACAGAAAGGAGGCAAACACATCAGGGCTTGTCTACACAATTAAAATTTTCCTCATTCTCATTGAATAGACTGTGATTTGGCCACAAGTGAGTCAGAGAAACTTGTGTTTTTTTGCAGGGTGGGTGGGGGAAAAACTTCATAAACTTGGCTGAAAAAAAAGATTAATGGCTTTTGCTGAAGTATCCACAAAGATGCACATTATCTAACATATGTCCATCTGTTTTGCATAAGTTTGCATGGCTGTGCATTTTTGGCAGAGGGAGGGTAAATAGATGCACATTTGTTCAGCAAAGTGAAGAAAATTCAGCATTGATACAAATGTGTGAAAATCTGCAGCAATTCACGCAATACACTTATGTGTAGACTAGCACTCAATACTATCTGAGATAGGGCACATAGGGGGGAAGCAGACGGGAGCTTCCCGTGCGCCGCGGGATGGAGCACCGCTGGACCGCGGCAGCCGCACCGCGGCGCACCGTCGGTGACCCTGGAAGGAGCGCTAAATCAGCGCTCCTTCCTCAAGACAGCGAAAGTGCGCACTAAAAGCGGCGGGCGCACTTTCGCTGTCATTTCCGCCGCGGCGCATGTGGTCACCGCGGCGTGAGGTCATCCCCAATACGCCGGTCGTGCGGACGGCCGGCATAATCATCCTAAAATGCTTACTAGCCATGATTATGATTTAGGGTAGCACTCCAGATTGAGAGGCCATATGGCTATGAGTGCTAGCTGATGTAAAGAATAGTAGGGAGGTGGTCATGACCAGCTCATAGGTGTTTAGTCAGGCAATATGGGCAAGAGGGTTTTGGTCCAATAAGCCTTTGGCTTGATCTAGTAGAGCTCAACTTATGTTTTTAAATTTCAGCTGATTTCATTTGGCCAAGTACAAGTGGTGAGTAACATACTTTCAATGTTGCAGCTGGTATAAAAGGAAGGAGTGCATGATCACTAGCAATTATATCCTAATTGTGCCTTGTCTGATTGTTGTATAGTTTCTAATAAGACTAAATGGAGAAAAATAGTATATAATGTTTAGCTGAAAGACCCAGGTTTCAGGGATTTAGGAATCATTTCCACCTTCATCTGATGAAACAAACCCCAAGCAAACATTCTTCTATATAATATATAGGGGTAGCTGTGTTGGCCATTTAGCAAATTCAATCAAAAACCCACCAAACAGTGATACTTGTATTGGTCAACTGAAATGCACAGTATACTTGTTGCAAGTTTTCAAAGCTCTACTGGCTTCTTCATCAAGCAAGATGCTACAAACCAAACAGGAGAAAAATTGGAGATGTTAGTAAGATGCCTGCATTTTGTTGTTTCTGTCCTTAGTGAATGAAGATGGTTTGAGGAGGGTAAATTTTGCAGGCTGGCTCCTCCTCCTGGCCATGTGACAATTGGGAGTTTTTCAAAGTCCAGGAAATTTAAAGTCTATTTGCATATCAACGGGACTCTTCTCTTGAAATCCAATATGTCTCCATTCATGTGAGGCCACAAATCTCTTGTAGCTAGAGGACAATGGATTCCTCAAGAAGCCGTCATGTTTCTGCATCAAGAATAATTTGGTAGGTTTGAGGTAAAACATGCTAATCCAGTCCAAATTTAAGAAGAAAAAATTGTTATACCTTGGTTGAAGCTCCCAGTCCATTAGCTTGCTCTTTAGGGATGCACAATGTACTTGTTGCAAGCTTTCAAAGCTCCATCGGCTTCTTCATCAGGCAAGATGTTACAAACTAAACAGGACCAAGGTAAAACAATTTTCCCCCCTAAAATTTTGTTTGATTTTTCTGGTGGATTTTTGTTTGATTCTTCTATATAAGTCAAACACATCTTCCACCAGTTAGTCTGCATCCATTCCATGATACTCCCACAAGTTATTTCTTCACACTGCAGGTCTCTTCCAGTCATTTTGAAATCACTGAGGTCAAAATTGAACAAAACATTTGAGTTATGTCACTGGGAACAAAATCTGAATTTTTTTTAAGGGCTGTTCTAAAGGTGAGCCCCCTCTTCAAAACCTTTGCCAAGAAAATGTTGTGCTAATTTGCCTAGGGATCACCATAAGTCAGAAATAATCTGAAGGCCCACATGAAAAAAAAATCTTTTATATATCAAAATTGAAAATCCACAAAAGTGTGATACCATTTTTGGGCAACCAAAATGCAGAAAATGCAGTGGCCTCTACCTGCATTGAGATCCCTCAATAACATCTTAACTGGCAACAGAGAAACTCCTGAGAAAGTGTAGGCCTGTGATTCAAACATTATCACCAGTCTTCTCTTGTATGACTTTTAACATCTTTGCCTGATGAAGATCTTGAAGCTTTGAAAGCTTGCATGAAGTATTTTCTGCAGTTTGGTTGGCTAATAAAGGTAACATTCTTTTGTGGATTTCGGATTTTTTTTATCAGTATATAAGATGTGCTGCTGGGGAAGTGTGCTGATGATACTATGGACAGCAAAAAGGAGAAGTAAATGGGTCCTTCAATAGGTCAAGACCAAAATTTCCATAGAAGCTTAAGGGCCTAAGCAGACTGGCGGCCGTGGGCTGCCCTGGGAAGGTGCGCTGCTGGACCGAGGCATCCCCATGTCTCGATCCTGCGGCGCACCGTCGTCGCCCCTGGAAAGGAGCGCTAAAATAGCACTCCTTTCATATGTCGCCAAAAGTGCACCGCAAAAGGTTGCGGCACACTTTCTGTGACTTTTCCACCGCAGTGTGTCTGGACGCTGCAGCAGGAGGTCTTCCTCAGAGCGCCGGCCGTGCTGAGGGCCAGCTGCTCTGAGGACGACCTTGGGAGGGGGAGGGGGACCTTGGGAGGGGGAGGGGGTGACCTTGGGAGAGGGAGGGGGCTGCCCCTCCCCTTCCCTGCACCGAAGACGGCCCAATAAGCCGTCTGCTTAGGCCCTAAGTTAATCAAATTGAGGCTGTCATACTTTGACTGCATCAAGAGAAGGCATGACTCATTAGACAAGACAATAATGCTGGGAAAAACTGAGGCTAATAGAGAGGAAGACTGTACACCAGATGGATGGATTCGATCAGGGAGCTCAATGGGCATGAATCTGCAAAAAGTAAGGTGATCAGTGAGAGACATGGAGTCTTGGAGATGTCTCATTCACCCCAGCAGGGTTGCCATGAGTTGAGGTCGACTTCAGGGCAGTTAACAATAACAATAATAGAGAGCAGAGTGACATAGGACGTTATCACACGTGGGCCAGTTTCATTGTTAAAGAGATAATAAAGTGGAAATGAAGCATCCCAAAAAGAAAGCAAAAAAAGAGCTTAATTGTGCAAAAGCTTTTCACATGTAATTACAGTAATAACGGAATTAAGTTAAAAGTATGTTTGGATTTGGATTTATTGTGGGAGGGGAGCTAGAGAGTTAGTGTATAGGTTGTGTATTAGTATTTATGTTATGTGTTAGGTGTTATATATGTTGGTGGTTTTATATTTTGTTTTGTTTTTGTAGAATATATGTGTATGATTGAACTTTGTATATTAAAAAAAATAAAATAAAAAAAAGTGAAAAAAAGATGTTTTTAACTTTGATACACAAGTGAAAAGAACCCGTACATGTACTGAAAATGGGTGTTTTTCGTGACCAAACTTCCTCCTTCTTCCCAGGAGGAAATGTCAGACTGTCCTACATTTGGGGTCATGTCCT
>JAIPUX010001880.1:89242466-89254835 GCA_020142125.1 Phrynosoma platyrhinos
GGATGTCCTGATAAGTCCTTCTTGGTGGGCTCTGCCCAGAACTGTTTGTTAACTGATTTCCAAAGATGTAAACAACATTGCAGCAGTGCATCAATGGGGCGAGAGAATGATGTTTCTGCATATGTCACAAAGCCAATTAACTGTCTATAAAATTGTTCAAGATCTGTCACTCAGGGCTCTTGGTATTTGGAACAGACACTTCCACCCAGGGCCCGCACATTACTCAGAAATAAAGGCTCCTTTCCGAAGATCTCTGTTTGGTCTTTTGTCCAAGTTTCTGCTACAATGTGAGGATAGGAAACGTGTCCATGTCATCCTCATCCTCAGCAGAGTACAAGACAACAAAACATGGCATGGCAAAGCCAGCTCTGCACAAGCCATTTAGTAAGATCATAGATCATATAACTATAAAAAGTACCTGAAAAGTGCAAAAGAGATGAAGTTATAGCTCATAATTTACAGCTGTACTGTAATTAGACCATTGTTGTTGCAAAAAAAAAATTAATTGAAAATAATTCCTGAAAAGTTCTGTATCTCTTTTGATGTACATTACTCTGAGAGGTTTGTCTGCAGGTGACTTAAAAGTTGGACAAACAAACAAACACAATCATTGTCCTTTCATTGTTGCTCATTCCTTCCCTCTATTGTTATGTATCATAATAATCTAATATCTCCTTTTTAGGGGATGTGTGAAAACTATCTGGTAATCAATGAACTTCTGCAACACACCACTTTGTAAATATTAACCCATCAACATATAATTGCTCAGGCTCTGTAATCTTCCACACGTTTATTAATAGCCTTATAACAAGTGTGAACTATTGGGAAGAACAGATAATAGGTTTTCTATATCTTCTTGCTATTATTTCATTTGAGCTAAATAAGAATAGGAGCACTGGATGAATTATTCATATGAAAGTTGGAAGAAATAACTCTCTGAGTTTCAGGACCCCTGCAGACCTCCATGGATTTTACCAAAATATTTTTTTAGATGCCTATTGTTGTTGTTGTTTTTTACTTAAAAATATGGCAGATGTGAATGAAATGGATAGTTCTCTTTCAAGGCTTGGGGGAAAAAAATTCAATTTCATTGCCCAGCATGTAGCATTTTTCTGTGTGTTTCAAATATGCTGTAAAACAAGATCTCCATGTCTTTTTAATAGCAAACTTAGCACTTTGAAAAATCACAGGCAAATACTGGAAGATGAGATGATTCAAGTTTCCATTGTTATGATGCTATTATGGATTTTCCCTACTTTGTTTATATACCATTTTCCTCATGTTAACAAGGTTTGCTTGAACAGTAAAAGGAAAAAAAATAAGTTTTTACAATTTCCCTTCAGAATGGTACCTATAGATATACTGTACAGACTGTACAGTAAAACTTAAAAAGGCCTGCTGTACAAGTATAGTAACACTTTTGTATTTTATGTAATGTTGTGTATAAGTTGTGTGCCAGAATTCTTCAGTTCAAAGTTCAAGAGCTTTAGCCTCAGTGACTGATTGGGTTCAGTTGGAATGTGGAACTATGATTGGTTAGCTAAACTATCATTTCTTTTAAGAGTCACATTCACATGCAATAAGCCAGAAATCCTGCATGCACATATACACTTCTGTTTCACTTCTCCCTGACTCTGAGTGAATAAACAAACAAAGGCTGCATCTGCACAGCAGAAATAATTCAGTTTGACACCACTTTAACTTCCATGGATTCATCCTCTGGAATTTGGGGATTTGTAGTTTTGTGAGATATTTAGCCTTCTGTGTTAGAGAGCTCTGGTCACAACAAACAACAAACTCTGGAGTCCATAGCACTGAGTCCTGAGCCAGTTAAAGTGTAATCAAACTGGATTATTTCTGTAGTGCAGATGCAGCCTAGGAAAGTGGTACCCATTCTTATAAATGGATATTTAACAAGTTGGGAGTGTCAGGTTTGTTGTTTATGAAGAGCAGAAGATAATTGCTCCCATGTCAGTGGCATGGCGAATCCGTTCCAGGTGTTAGTTCACCCTTTAAAGGAGCAATCCATGGTACTGAGCCGTATGCCCCAAACAGATTTAACCTTGCCACATTTCCAGATCAGATTCTTATAGTGTTTCTATTCCACTATCAGTGCCCTGGTGCCTCCTGTTGCATTCTGGGATTTGCACTTGAGGGAGGGGCATTTAGAATTCTCAGACAAAGAGCTCTCAGGCCTCACTGAACTACAAGCCCCAGAATGCAACAGGAGACAGACAGGGCAGTAATAGTGGAATAGCAGCACTATAAGAGTGTAGTGCAGAAATGTGGTCAGATAACTCCTGTACTTGGAAATATCATGAGAAGATGTGACTCGTTTGAAAAAAGACACTCACCAATACTCTACTTTGACTACATAACTAAGTAATGACTCCTGGCAATCCCTCCTCCCAGTCTACCTTTAACAGCCAGCAGCTGGATCTGGCAAAGGAGATCTATTCAGCTGCCAGTTAGGGTACAAGGAAAATAACATTTCTAGTACTCTCGCACCAGTGATCAAGGTTCAGACAAAGATTTGCAAGAGGGTCCTGTTTCTGATTGTCACAGTCTTGTTCATTGGTGGGAAGGGGTTGGAAACATGCTCCTCCTAGCATAGAAGACAGCACAGAAGACGCATTTGTGAGAATCACCAGCTCACACCATTAAATGTGGTAGATTAATGGATTGTAAGAGACAGAGGGAAACACAGTTCTGAAATAATAATATAAATCAGCTTCTCCCAGCTATGCTCTCCAGATATGCCAGACTACAACTCCATCCTTCTATCCAGCATCGTCATTGGCCATGCAAGCTGGGAGGTGATGGGAGTTGCAGTCCATCATGTCTGGAAGGCATCAAGGTGGGGTAGGGTGATATAAAGAATACAAAGATAGGCAAACCATCTCTCTGGTTATTTTTATTGAAATCTCAGTAGTTTTAAACTGACAGGTGTCTGAAATGTTTATATATTTGAATGCACTGTTCCATAAAAATGAGAATGGCAACAAAATACCCAACAATGGAAATGCTACTGCAAGATTTACATAACATTAAGAATCAGCCTCCTTAAAGGTTTAAATCTGAGATGAGTTTGCTTCAGAATGCCAAAGTATAGTTACTTTTTCTTTTTGTTCTTCTTTGTTTCAGGTCTCTGTTCAATCCATCATAAAACAATTTCAAAATAAATCACAGAGGTGACATGTGTAGGAGAATAATGGAATGTGATATTCTTACAGTATAGAAATGATTATTTTTCTTCACACATAGAACAAATAGCACTTCTTGCGCATCAGACCAATTTTTGAGAGTCTGACATTGAATGACTGAGAGGTTAGAGATAGGGATTACCTATGGCCAGGTACAGTTAGAAATGCAGGTGAGGGAGTATAAACCTTAATCCTTTACTCAGTTACTGGGGAGTAAGCTAAACTGGTGTAGTGGTAGTGGTGGGTATCACTAAAGTGAAGAACAGCAGTGACATCATAACTAACATTTGTTAGCACTGCACACAGGGAGGTGTAGGTAGTCCTCCTTGTGTAACCCCCCACCTAGAAAACCCTATGAGGAGACATTGAAAGCATCATGCAGGCAGGACAAGAGCACTAACAGAGAGAGAGAGAGAAACTAAAGGAAAACACACTTGCAAGAGCAGCTAAGGGTAGTCAAAAATGATGAAGCAAGCAGAAAGACAAACCTCATCAGAAGCAGTGCCACACATAAAATAGGGACATGGAATGTGAGAAGAATGACCCAAGGGAAGATAAACATAGTGAAAATGGAAATGCAACACATGAACATAGCAGTACTCGGGGTGAGTGAGTTAAAATAGACAGGAAAGTGTCACTTTGAATCAAGCAACCACACAGTGTTCTACTCAGGGAATGAAAAGACAAGAAGAAATGGGGTGGCTTTCATACTAAGAAAAGATGTGGCAAAAGCAGTCAGAGGATACAATGCAAAATCAGATTGAATAAGGCTCAGTCATCTCAATAAGAATAATCTCAATAAGGATCCATGGGAAACCTATGAATATCACCATAATTCAAGTATATGCACCAACCACTGAAGCAGAACAAGAAGAAATTGATAGATTTTATGAAGACGTACAGTAAGAAATTGACAACACATCAACACAGGATGTCAAGCTCATCATTGGCAATTGGAACACAAAGGTCGGAAGTAAAGAAGAATCAAAAACAGTAGGCAGATTTGGACTAGGCAAAAGGAATGAAGCAGGTGAGTGTCTGATAGATTTTTGTGACGCCAACAACCTATTCATTGCAAACACATTTTTCATACCATCAGAGAAAGAGTTATACAGATGGACAACACAAAAACCAATTAGATTACATAATTGGAAGTAAAAGATGGTGAAGCTCCATACTGGTGGCCAAGACTAGACCAGGTGCTGGTTGTGGGATAGATCATGAACACTCATTTCAAAAATAAAAGTAAAACTCAAGAAGAGAACAAAACCAGTCATCATACCAAAATACGATTTAAACAACATTTCCACAGAATTCATTGACAATATAAGGAAAAGATTTTCAATACTAAGTATAAGAGATTGGGAACTGGAAGAGCTTTGGTCTGAAGCAAATGACACAATAAAAGACACTTCCAGCAGACAAAAGGAAATGAAGAAACCATGGATGACAGATAAAACGCTACAAGCAATAATGGAAAGAAGAGAAACAAAACAAAAAGAAGATCGGAATAAACTAAGAACCATAAAAGTAACAGTACAATGGCTAGTACACAAAGATAAGGAACATTAGTAAAACAACAAATGTAGAAAAAATGAAGACAACATCAAAAAGGGAAGAATAAGAGACCTATTCCACAAGATTTGAGAAATCAAGGGAAAGTTCAAACCAAGGACCGGGACACTCTTTGACAATAAAAATAACATAATTCAAGACCAGGAAGGAATAAAAAAGACATTTGATGCAATACACAGAAGACCTATACAAAAGAGAAGACAAAATGAAGGACACATGGAACAAAGAGCCATATGAGGATGAACCCCAAATTCTAAAAACTGAGATGGAAGCTGCAATACAAGAAATGGCAAAAACCAAGACTCCATGAACAGATGATATACCTATAGAACAGTTGCAATCCACACTGACAGAGTCTAGTACTAACCAACATATGTCAACAGATATGGAAAACAAAATGATGGCCAACAGATTGAAAGCATCAATATACATTCCCATCCACGAAAGGGGAGACACAAGAGACTGCAGCAACTATAGGACCATAGCACTAATCTCCCATGCAAGCTAAATTATGCTCAAAATACTGTAACATAGACTCCAACCACACGTGGAGAGAGAAATCCCAGAGGTCCAAGCAGGGTTCAGGAAAGGAAGAGGCACCAGGGATCACATTGCAAATACACAATGACTAAGATAGCATAGCAGGGAGTTTCAAAAGAAAATCAGCATGTGCTTTATAGACTACAGCAAAACCTTTGATTGCGTAGATCATAAAAGGCTATGGAATGCCCTTAAAGACATAGGAATGCCAACACATCTGATAGTCCTAATGAAGAACTGTACTCAGGACAAGAGGCTACCATCAGAACAGGACATGGAGAAAACAGAATTGGTAAAGGAGTCAGACAAGGCTACATTTTTCACCCTACATATTCAAGTTATATGCAGAACATATTTTGAGGAAAGCAGGCTTGGACATGGAGGAGGGAGGAAAGAAAATAGGAGGAAGAAATATCAATAATCTGAGCTATGCAGAAGACATCATAGTACGAGCAAAAACCTCACAGACCTGGAACAACTACTAAGGAAGATCATAGAAGAAAGTGCAAAGGCAGACTTACTGTTGAACATAAAGAAAACAGAAATAATGACCACAGAGAACTTACACACATTCAAACTAGACAATGAGGAAATAGAAACCAGTAAAAGAGTTCTCATATCTGGGATCAAACATTGATTGGAACAGGGATTGCAGCCAGAAAATCAAGAGAAGTTTAAGAATGGAGAGGGTGGCTATGAAAGAACTAGAAAAGATCCTAAAATGCAAAGACATAATACGCAGCACAAAAGTCAGAATCATACAAGCCATTATATTCCCTATTACCATGTATGGATGTGAAAGCTGGACAGTCAAGAAAGAAGATAGGAGGAAAATCAACTCATTTGAGATGTGGTGCTGGAGAAGAGTGCTGAAGATTCCAAGGATAGCCAAAAGGACAAACAAATGGATCCTAGAACAGATCAAGTTAGAGATATCCCTAGAAGGCAAGATTACAAGACTTAGACTGTTGTACTTTGGACACATCATGAGAAGGCATGAATTGTTGGAAAAGACAATAATGTTAGGAAAGGTGGAGGGAAGTAGGAAGAGAGGAAGGCCACATGCTAGATGGATGGACTTTATTAAAGAGACCACAAATATGAGTTTGCAGGAGCTGAGCAGAGTAGTAGAGGACAGGGGGGCCTGGAGATGTGTCATCCATAGGATAGATGTGGGTCGAGACCGACGCGAAGGCAGTTAACAACAAAAGCTAAACTGGAACTGATGGGACTTACTTCAGAGTAGTCATATGCAATAAATGTGAGCTCTGTGCCTCCTTATCACAAATTCCATGTTTTTGCAGCAAACTTCAGTGTATATGTAGTACATGATTGCTGTACAAAATGGGGTGAGCCTAGGTCATTTAGTTCTATGGAAAACTTGCCAAATGATGTATTATGGCACAAAACACATTGATATTATTGCCCTGGAGCAGAGCTTGGCAAAATGTGGCCCCAGGACCTTTTCCCCAATATTGGGACCCAGCTTTTTTTGTTGTTATTCTAGTGTTCCTTCAAATTGTTTTTGATTTATATTGACTCTAAGGCAAATTTATCATAGGAGTTTCTTGGCAAAATTTCTTCAGAGGACCCTTGCCTTCCTCTGAGGCTGTGAGAGAGTGAGTGATTTGCTCAGTTTCAACCAGTGGGTTTCCATGACCAAGTGGGAATTTGAACCCTTGTCTCCAGTGCCATAGTCCAATGCTCAAAGCAGTACTTCACACTGACTTTCACTATATATAACTTACAAAAGTTAAAAGTGACCTTTTACAACCTTCTTCAGCTCTGTTTAACTTCAAAAATATCAATTTGTAAATTAGGAGTAGATTTCTGGCCACTTTTGGTTTTGCTTCCCCCAATTTTTTGGGGGGTGGGGCATTTATGGCTTTTCATGTGGCCCACCAGAGACTGCCAGGGGCAGAAAATTGATGTGACACAGTTGTCCATCCCTTCTCTAGACATTGGAATATAGGCAAAGGAGGTGGCCAAATCTGGGCAAACAGGTTACATGTTTGCTATGTTGTATCTTCTGACCAAGAATGTGCCACAATGTGTGATTTTACCCTTTCTTTGGAGCTTCAGCAAACTGGGAACAGTTTGGGGATGAAAGAGAATCATTGGCAATTTTAGTCTTTTGGGCAAATATGCACACCTACTCAAACAAATCTCAAAAGGGTCAGGGAGGAAATGAAACATATTTGAAATTTCCTTTCTGGTTGCCAGCTGTCCTTCTGACCATAATCAAAGGCTTTTTAAATACTCTGTAAAGTTTCTTCATTTACCAATTTCCCTTAATTTCTCCTTTTTGCAACAATTCTTGAATAACTTCATTACATCTTAACCAGAAAATATTTCATATTTGCATGTTAGGGCTATAGTCACATGGCACTTTTGAAGGAAGAATGACCATGTTTACCCAGGCTTCAGAGTTCACATCTGCTTGCAACCTGACGGTTCAGCTATCTCTGTTTGTTCACTCTGTAGCTAATAGAAGGTTTGAGACCAGTAAGAGCACACATGGCAAGAGCTGAATGCATGAAAAGGAGGTTTTTTTTTTCTTTTAAAATCACTTTTAATCTGTTTCGCATTCTGTGAATACCATCAACTGCATTGTTGGGAAACCTGTCATTTGTAGGCACATTGAAACTAAAAAAAATGGATTGAGATGATTACATTGATGAGTTTGTTTGTTTTTAGACATATCACTCTTGTTTGAATTATGATTGCAGATGACTGAACACAGGGGCCTTTTCATATGTTTGGCAACTAGTTTTCTAACAGAGCTAAATCAATGAGTGAGGTGGCACCAAGCCCTTTGTGGTTCCTCTTGTGGGCCACTTACATTCCCAATGAGTTTATGAGATGGCTGGGGGTTAAATAACAGTGAAACCTATGGTTAAATTAAGCCCAAGACATATTTCTGCATAATTTTGAATCAGCAAATGAAAGAGACCCACTCAAGTCAAGGTGAAACCTAAAGCCAGATGATTTATTTTAGAAAACACACAACATCAGTCTTATAAGAATTACATTGGCCTCCAATTTGCCTCTGAGCTCAATTCAATGTGCTGGTTTTGACCTACAAAGCCATAAATGGCTTGAGATCAAGATATCTGAAAGACCACCTCTTATAAGACTGCCAGAAATTTGAGATTCTCAACAGAAGCCCTGTTAACACATCACAACACCTCCTCATGAGTTTAGGCAACAAGACTTTCTCTGTTGTAGCATGATGTATATGGGACTACCTGCCAAAGAATGTTGGGTAGTCCCATCTGCTTTGAGTTTCTGACAGGAAGCTAAAACAGTGTTCTTCATGGTCTTTTATGTTTGAAATTGTTCTAATTGTTCTAATATATATAGTAAGCACAAATAACATAGGAAACACACACACACATGTTACAAGCATTGTTTTAAATATAAAACCCCCTTTGTGGGCCTCCTGTCATGGCTCTAAACCAGAAAAGCTGAAAACACAATGGATTCAAAGTGAGGACCTTACGTAGACACCTGAGTGGTCATGTCTGCCTCAACAATTCATTAACAAATCAAAAAGCCAGTGTTAGGAGCTGAAAAACAGAACATTTACACCTAGGAGATTTATGAGTACCAGTCAGGATGTGTCCAGCTGAAGATAAAATAACATCAACACCTCATCACCCCTCTTTGGAAATTGTCTACTTCAAAGAGCATCTATCTGGAATCATTTGATATACAGTAACATATCTTTACCTTAGGCTAGGTTTAAGGGTATAAAAAGTCCCCCAAATCTCAGGCTTGTTAAATTTCATGGTAGCACTGCATCACTGTGAATTCTGACTTTGATCCTGGCTCCTCCCATTCTCCTTTTTCTTTCATACACAGTTAAATTGATCCATCTTCATTCATCATTGGAGCAAACTCTGTCAGATAATTATCACCATTAGAAGCCTTCTGTTTCCTATCTAAGCTAACTACTTTATTCCTGAGTTCTTGTGTGCTTGAGTGTATGTTTGAGTGTCTTTGTATGCTTGAATACCCAAATAAATCACAAAATTCATTGCGAAAGCTTTGTCTCTTATCAGTCTACTCCCTAGCCGCCTCTGTAAACATAGGATAAAAGTATCCCATTGGATACTTGAACTTTTAGCAATTCCTCAGGTTCAAGTTCCACTTACACACACACATATATGATTAAAAACTACTGTACGAAAATAAAAACAAACCAAAATCCTGATGTAACACAAACAAATAAACAAAACCCTAACAAGCATTCTGACTTCCTCGCCCACAACTGATGGTTACATCCGCCTATCACTAAACTTCATTTCATTCACTGGTTCTCAGATTTTTTTACCCTTGTGAGTTTCTTTACATTGGTGTGAGGACATTACACCCCAATCAACTCAACATAATATATGAATAAAAAGTATTTTGTTTCATGTGCATATTTTCATTCATTCACATATCCATTGTATAGTCATATTTTAACATTTTATAGGGAAGTTGCTTTTCCCCTCCCCACAATGCTCAGCCATCCTTGCTTTTCTCCCCAGAGTCCTGCCCCACAATTTGAGAATCACTACTTAAATTCATACTATGCAAGGTTTCCACAATATAAGGAAATTCAGTTCATTTTACAAAACCTAGAATCTATAACTGACCCCAGTAAGAATGCATGTAGGAAGTAAACATTTCTCAGTTTTAAAAAGGACTTTGTCAAGAATTTATCCTCAATCAGAGTTGTCAATTTGTCCATTTCAGCAATTTCAGCCATTAACCAATCTTCTTCCATATCTGAGCACAGACAATTCTCAATGCTGTAATCATATACTGTAAAGTCCATCCATAATTATTTTCTAGAACATCATCCAACAGTCCCAACAAGAAAGTATCTGACTTCCACTGATTTTTTATCTTAAAGAAATGTTCCAGAACACATATGAATAAAGTTCTAACTTTATTCTTATATCTTCCACAGGCATTTGAACTATTTTAAACATTTTCAATAATCTAACAGGAGATAAATACTATCTATACATGATTTTATAAAAAAATTCTTTCTCAAATCATAATTCAATATAAATTCCAAACTCTTTGTCCGCATTTTCCACATTGTTAAAACTGGGAATCCAATATTCTGAGCACATTTCACCTTACATGAAATCTGTTCTCACTCACTCAGTTTCAAGTCTCAACAACATTTTGTTCATCTTAACAATCAAATGCTCCTCATCAGTACATAATTGAATTTTAAACTCAGATTTAAATGTCTCAAAACCTCAGAATTATTTTTTTGTCCATTTTACATCTTTCATTTAATTGTCCATATGCAAACCACTTTACTACACAGTCTTCCAACTCTATTTCATCTCTTGTTTTAACCTACATTGATCATTTCCTGTTATCAAAACATCTCTACATGTCAACCAACCTTCTTTAAAATATATTTCTCTTTAAATAACCTTCATTAGGAGAGCAATACAGAGGTAATTTAGAATGAAATGTAACTTTATATGTGTTCCAAATCCACAATAAATAAATAAATAAACAAACCAGCTCTGGTGCCACCACAAACTACCCTTCTCAGAATTCCATAGCCTTGAATCATGGCAAGTAAAGTAATGTCAAACTGGATTATTTCTGCAGTGTGGATGTAGCCCTGGATTCATATCAGCACTTTCTAAACATAACAACTTTTCATTAATATTAATAATAACAATAAAAAATTATTTCTATCCCATCCCTCTGCAATGCAATCAGGGCGGTTTACAGTTTAAAAATTCCACAATACATATATCCATCAATATCCTAACCCACCCACCCCTTAAAACAGAATTAAACCAGAAAAAATTTAAAACATACAATAGTTAAAATATAACAAACAACATATTACAACAATCACAGTAGCAGGATTCCCTTTAGTTCAAAACAGTGGCAGGATCGGGGGGGAGAAAAATAGCCGAGATCATAGGGCTGGGATGACTAATCAAGAAAGGCCTACCAGAAAAGATCCATCTTGACTGCCTTTTTAAAGCTGTCAAGGTTGGTAATGAGACAGATCTCATCCGGCAGGCTGTTCCATAATCTGGGAGCAGCAGCAGAGAAGGTCCTCTGGGAGGTTGCTGACAACCTTGTTTTCATGGGTTGTAACAGATTCCTCTCAGAGGACTGGAGTACCCATGGGGGATTGTATGGGGAGAGGCGGTCCCGGAGGTAAGTTGGACCCAAACTGTGTAGGGCTTTAAAGGTCAAAACCAACACCTTGTACTGTGCCTGGAAACTAATAGGCAGCCAGTGGAGAGTTTTTTAGCACAGGTGTTATGTGCTCTCTTCTGGAGACCAGAAACCAACATAGCTGCCATGTTCTGAACTAATTGAAGTTTCTGGGTCAAGCACAGGGTAGCCCCATGTAGAGCGCATTACCAAAATCAAGACGGGAGATTACCAGAGCATGTACCACAGTTTCCAGATCCCTACTTTCCAGGAAAGGGCACAGCTGGCATATCAGCTGAAGCTGATGACAAGCACTCCTGACCATCGCATTCACCTGATTTGTCATGTCAAGCGATGAGTCTAGGAGTACCCCCAGACTGAGAACACAGTCCTTGGAGGAGAGTGTGACTCCATCCAGGACTGGGAGTTGTATTCCCAGACCTGGTTTCGGGCCCATAACTGTTAGTACCTCTGTTTTGTCTAGATTCAGTCTCAATCTGTTTTTCCTCATCCAGTCCATTACTGCTTTAAGACAATAATTGAGAGGAGAGATGCCATCTGAAGTCAGAGCCGACGACCGGGTCATGGAGAAGTATATCTGGGTGTCATCAGCATACTGATGACACCGCGTTCCATGCCTCCGAATGATCTCTCCCAGCAGCTTCATATAGATGTTAAATAGTATTGGGGACAGGATGGCACCCTGAGGGATGCCACAATTAAGCTCTATTCTAGAAGAACAACTGTTCCCAAGCCTCACCCTCTGGGATCTTCCTGAGAGGAAGGAACAGAACCACTGCAAAACAGCGCCTCCAATTCCTAACTCTCTCAGGTGATCCAAGAGGATGGAGTGGTC
>JAIPUX010001880.1:89260833-89294189 GCA_020142125.1 Phrynosoma platyrhinos
TACCGAAGTAACCTGCTGCCCAGAAACTTGATCCCCACTTGACATAATTGATTCTATATTATGATAATGAACCCTAGATTGAACTAGCTGTTCACACGCAGCAACACATGCTTGCATAGTGCGGCATAATTGTGTTAACTGAGCTGCAATCCCATCATCTCTATTTTGAGGATCATTTGGTCTCTTTGGTGCTGCGTGCCCTGAAATGGGCCCAGCTGAAGCCGCACACCTCTTAGACTGTGGCTTTCTGCGCGGCATGACTTAGTTATAATTATCCAAGAGACTAATAATTTTTTAATTCCATATTTTTAGAGTAATAATTTTAATTAGCACTTTATGTCATATAATATATATATAATATAAATATATCATCAGAATTTAGAAATACAAAATAATCTATATTATTATTATTATTATTATTATTATTATTATTATTATTATTACTGGACAGAGTGTCAACCCATACAAAAAACTCTCATGCCCCCCAATAACCTTCCCCCAAATAGGGACCTGGTTAATGGCTGAAGGCCAATCACTTCCCTTTGTGGGACACAAAACCCATCCAGAGTATGTTGGTTAGTGTGGAATCACCAGGTAGAGACCCAACCAAAGGGCCTACCAATTACTTTGGTCACCAAAGGCCCAAAATTCCCTTTTTGGGACATAGAAAGCAAGCCAGCAAGCTTTGGGAAGTGTAACTAGGCAGAGTATTGTTGTGTGTGTGTGTGTGATTTATTATTATTATTATTATTATTATTATTATTATTATTATTATTATTATTATTATTAACTCTATGGGCTCACTGAACAGATCAGGGATGTTAAACCAAGGCTTTGCCTTTAAATTGGCAGCCTCTTCCAGCCAGGAGATTGATTGGGGCCCTCCACCCCTCAGGCCACCACAGCAGAGCAGAACCACTCCACCAGGACCACTCTCTGCAAGGCCAACGGGCCTCTCCCCACCAGGAGAAAGAATCAGGGCCTTGTCCTTGCCCTGGCTGCCTCCGTCGCCCCGAGCCCTGTCACCCGGGCTGCCTCTCTTTCAAAAGGATGGTCCTCTCCCAGCCTGGACAATGATCGGGGCCGACCAACTCACTTGGTCACAGCTGGCAAGCCAAGCCCGTTCCCCGGGCCGCTTTGCTCCAGGCAGCGCTGGGCGCCTCTGTCGCCACTGCTGCTGACTGAGAGCGCCTCCTCTTTAGCCCCTCCCTTCCACGACCTGAGCCTCAGGCTCCCAGTCGCGAACTAGGCCGCAAGAAGCGAGAAAGGCAGACAAGCTCCTTGCTCGTCTACCTATAAAATGGCTGCTGCCCTGAGGCAGCCAAGGGGCTATATAGCCCTAAGATCTCATTGGTAGTCTCACAATAAGCGAGACCACTCATGAGACAGGATCCTAGTGAGCCCACCCGTGATTGGCCGTGCGGCAAAGGAAGGGGCGGGACTTCCCCCACCACCCAGCCAATGACACGTCCAGCCTACTTTTGGCCAGCGCAATAAAGAACCCCTCCCCAACGAGTCGGGGGGGTCTTTCTAGAACATGGCCACACAGCCCGAAAAACCCACAAAAAACTAGTGATAGATTTACCTTTTTCCATTTCTGCATATCATTTTTAATTTCATTCCATACTTTAACATACATGTCATTTAAAAGGTTCAAATTTTTATTTGAAATATAAATCTCTAAATATTTGGCTTTTTTCACAATCTGAAAGCCTGACCTGACCTGCCAAAGCTTCTGGTCATTCTTTGTCATATTCTTAGTCAGAATAACTGTTTTGTCTTTATTAATCTTAAAATCAGACAGATTCCCATATACTTCTAAAATTATTTTCAATAGCCTCCAAAGGATTTTCCATACAAATTACCAAATAATTTGCAATGTCTTTTACATTTAAACCTTTTTAATATAATAATAATAATAATAATAATAATAATTTTTATTTATATCCCGACCCTCTGCCAGGCAATCGGGGCAGCGTACATCATTATAAAATTTCAAAACAATAAATCACCATGAAATCCCATCTCTCCATCTCCCACCCACGCATCCCCCCAAAACATACAAAACAATTTAAATAAGATTAATTAAAAATTTACAATTTAAAAATACATAATTCCTGCCATTGTGGGCCTCCGAGGGCTGCAAGTTAGCAAAAACAGTTCTTTGAGGCCATAGGATGCCGTCGCTCATCGCGTGGTGCCGGCAAAAGGTGGAAACTGCCCGCGCTCCAGGGAGGCTCTCTGACACAGCTGATGCCGGGATCACAGGAGGGAGGTGCTGGGCGGGATGCTCGTCCTCTGCTTGTCCTCCTGGGCTGCCCTGCCCCTGTAGAAGGTGGAAACTGGGTGGCTTTTGAAGCTACCGCCCGCGCTCCAGGGAGGCTCTCCGACACAGCTGATGCTGGGCTCACAGGAGAGAGGTGTTGGGCGGGATGCTCGTCCTCCACTTGTCCTCCTGGGCTGCCCTGCCCCTGGAGAAGGTGGAAACTGGGCGGCTTTTGAAGCTACTGCCCGCGCTCCAGGGAGGCTCTATATAGATAGCTTTTAGTCTGTTTTAAAGGGTTTCTTAATGTGTTTAATTAAAGAGATGTTTTCAGGATCTCTGTATTATTTTAAATGCTTTTATGCGTTTCCTCAGGAGGGCTGGGAGGTGGTATATAAAATGTTAAATAAAGTAAACAAACAAACAAATATAATATTGAAATGAAAACCCAGAGTGGATTCACCATCCCAGTGACATAGGAGTCATCTGCTGCTTAGCAGATAGTACTACTTTCATGTCAGTGGAATAGTGAATTCACTCTGGGTTTTTATTTCTTTCTTTTGTACAATATGACCCTCATATCTGTGGGGGATAAGTTCCAAGACTTTCTGTGGATAGAGAAAATGTCAGATAATAGCAAAACCTATATTTCTGGCCCACATTGTCCATGGAGTTGTGCTGGAGGACCTCCAGATGCTTAGAAAGACTAATTTATTTCAGGTGTGGGTAAGTAAAACTGTGGGTACCGGTCTCATGGATATGGGGATAATACTGTACTCTAAATGTGCTATTCATATTGTTAAACTCTGGAACGGCCTGCCGGATGAGATCCGTCAATTAACATCTTTGCACAGCTTTAAAAAGGCTGTCAAGACGGATCTCTTCCGGCAGGCCTTTCCAGACTAAATCGTCCGGTCGCGGGATTTTGGGACCTTCCCTCATGAATGCTTTATAATTCCCCTTGGAGTCGAAGTAGCAGGGGTTTGTTGGTTTGTATTTATAATTTTATCCTAATTTAATAGTTAGTATTTTAATCGTAATTGTTTTAGCTGAATCTGATTTAATAACTTTTTAAGGGGGGGGGAGGGAATTATACTGTTTTATGCTGTATGTTATTTTATTATTGTTCACTGCCCAGATTGGCTTGCCACAGGGTGGTATACAAATAAAAATTATTATTATTAATTATTATTATTATTATTATTATTATTATTATTATTATTATTATTATTATACCCTATTACCCCAAATAAATTCACTACCTTGGATAGCTTCTTTACAGTTCTGCTTAAAGCCCAGAGCAGATTCACCATCACACCAACACAGAAGCTGCTTCCGCTGCTATGACTAAGCCATTCCCTACCAGTTTTATGGGGGTGTCTTTGTGGCATAGAATGAAAAGGTCTAAACATCCACAGCCTCATAGTAGCTCCTGTGTCAACATTTAGTAACAACATTTTTTAAAAAAAAAATGCCAAGAAATAAAGCATAAATCTCTTAGTGTAAAGTGCAGTTTGGCCCTGAGAAAAAAGAGTAAGCGAGTGAATGATTATACTAGATATAAAGTAAGGAAGGGAATACTTGGGAAAGTATCATGACATAACTATTCATTAATATACTTCACTGATACACAATTAGAATCAAATCATTTTAATTACAATTCTGGCATTTTATTGTCTTAACATGTATTATATCATTTCCATAAATTATATCCTGCGTCATATTAACATTTTCTCACAAAAATGAAGTTAAATCTTTGTAGTAACCAGGAGCTTAATTTTCATTAGACTAGCTATTTGGTAATTAGTCATGCACCATAAATCAAGTCCCCAAGTCTTTTCCAGATTTCTTAATTGAAAATTATTGTTTCTTGGCTGATTGTGCAGCAAGTCAGAGCAGTGATAGATGCTGAATCCAGCACAAACAGTTTGAGACAGTCAGAACTTGATAGATCATTGCCCTGGAGGGGCTTGTAATAGTGGAGAGGCACTGAATTTCAAAATTAAAGATTCCGTCATCCAAATGCAGTGGAAAAAGCTAGCTGTAGCTCCCTAAAGAACCCCTGGGTTTTTCCAGCTATTGAGAATCTAGTCATGTTTTATTTCTTGGAGAAATTTTGATGAACATTTTGAAGAGTTTAGGGATGGCACAACTAAGGTTATTCTTTCTTCCACTCAGTCTTTTAACATTTAGAGTACATGGAGATAAGATAACTTAATTAGCATAAATTCACATAGATGAATTTAACTGTCTTGTGGGTTGGATTCATGGGCACGATTGAACAATTCTCATTAATATATTGGAGATGAGTAATAAAAGGTTTAAATGTAGAGTGCTCTGCAGAATTCCAGCCAGCCAACTAGCTATGCCCTCTTCCAAAGCACTCAATTTATTCCCCCTTCCCAATTAGTTTTCCATCCCCTCCCACAGTCAGTCAATATTCTGTGTCCATTAAGCACACTCACACCTCATTGGATTGTATTCTGTGCTGTCGACCCCTAAAGTATCTTTTTTCTAAAGTTACTCCCCTGTCTTTCTGCAACCAAGGCTGATAGTATTTGTGTCTAGAGTGTGGATGATGCTATTTTGGCTACCTGGGAACAGAGGTTGCTTTTATTGCCATATAATATATTTCACCAAATTCACTTGCACAATTCTGAATGTAGAGATTGCATTCATCTGTCTACTCACAATTATAGCCCACAGCTTGCGACAGTTACCTGTTGAACTATAGCTCCCAGAATCCCTCAGCTAGCAGGTAGCTATAGCTCTATATTCTCCAAGCTCTTTTCTGGCTGTTGAAGGCCCACAAAATCCCTTTTTGCAGAGGATGAAAATATTTAATTACTATGATCCATATTTCTTTTCTGACTGCTGTTGAGAGTGAGCCCAGTCTTCCTCCTTTTGTCATTCTCTTGGGCAGACTAAATTGTGAGAGGCATATTTTTATTAGCCTTGGTGGTATGATAGCAACTTAGCATCTAGCACATATTCATAGCATAGAGTAGAATGAAGTACATGCACAAAGAGTTAAAAATGGGAGCAATAATAGGTTAAGGGAGAACAAAAGGTTCTAGGACATTAATTGCCTAGCATGTGCCCTGTGGGAAGTCCTTTACTAAGGCATCTAAGAAAGGACATGGAGCTCCTAAGAGAAAAGCCCCAGTCAAGAAGCCACTAGTCAAATGAGCCCATACACATCCCCACACAACACCAGGTGGGAAGGGGTCACAGGGTGGCAGGGCAGACATGCTTGCTAGACTGGAGCATCTGGAAAACATATGTGACATCTAAACACCCAGCATGTATGGCCCTGTCTGTGTGCCTTGCAATTTGAGGCAATCTTTTTTCACACAGTAGCCTTGACATCCTTTCTTTGGGTCCTGGAAGTTAGTGAGCTGGTGGCCTCATCTAAGAAGGATGTGTCTGGAAATGCTCTCTAGTTTGGGGACTTTACTCTCTCAGAGTAATCAGCAGTACTAAAAATCCAGTATTCTAAGACAGCTCAGAGGGAGAGAAAGGGAGATGGTCACTTTGGGCTGACAGGTCATTACACAATTCTGTCTGGGTTACTGTTCTTCTATGCAGACCTTCCCCCCTCACCAGGTATCAATTATAAAAGTTACATTGGAGCCTTCACTATGAGCCTGGACCACAGTCTAAGCAATAGCTCAGCCTCTGGAGACCTGCAATTTACAAGAGGTACATGAAACTTCTCAAGTGCTGACTCTCTCTGCCGCACTAACACTTGTTTTTGGTTAAGATTCCAAGTGCATCTCTGAGAGGTGATACATCCTGATGTGGGGCGATAGCATGGCCTACTTAGTGGCATGCCAAGCCAGGCTTCTTCCAGGATTATCACCATGTAAACAGTTAAGTTGAATAAAATGGCAGTTAACCCAACATTTGTGTCTGGTCTCATTATTCCATGGTAGGCCATCAATTACAGGAATGTGTTTCAAATGTATACTTGTTTTTAAAGCTGGGAGTACACTGATTCAATACTACACTAATGTGGAAATTTCACCATTCATCTCAGAGGTTTTCTTCAAGTTCTTACTATCACAGAATCCTGACTGAAAAACTTCCATTAACAGTTCCACCTATCTATTTTTCTTCATTAATGTCTTCAGATTGTCTTGTCTTCCTCAATTGAAATGTGGCATGCCTCCCTTCTCCCAAGACTCATCTTAACATGAGGCAGAATTTCAGGGGTCAAGCCTGTGTCACTTTGAGGTACAGTGGAGGATACTGTTTTATCATCACTATTGAGGTAATTCAGTCACAAGTCTGATTGCATTCAGTCCTCAGTGTGGGTGAGGTGTGGGGGATGATTTGCCTTGGACAGCAAAATAACTCCTCTTTTTCATTTTTCATTTTATTTAGTAACTCTCCAGCTTTTCTTCAAATAAACATGCTTGGTACTTATTCTAGAACCACGAGGAGCTTGCTGCAGCAGTTATTAGCCAGAGTGGGGAACTTTGGGCAATTTGCAGACTTATAGAGGCTTGTTTTGCACATGTACATTGCCATTCTGTGCTTCTTCGAAACATGATGCAGTGATAAAGCACAGAGATTCTGAAATGTTGGATGTATTATGTAGTGTCTCTATCTATCTGAGTATTATGTAGTATACTATCATGAGTAAACCCTTTTTAGTAGCTCTATAGGGAACCTGTAACATTTAGGCTGAGATCTTGCATCAGCCTGGTGGAAGGTAAAGCTTTGCTGGACACAGTTCTGCAGCTTCTCCTCCTCCACCTCTTCCTCATTACATCTTGCCATTTCCCCAAGATTGGGACTCAATTACACATTGAAAGGATTATAATAAAAAAATACAAGAAGTCAACATTAAAATAAAATTAAATGATTAACCAAATTAAAAGCATACACTCTAAAATATTTTAAAGATAACAATACAAATTAAAACAATACAGTATTTGCAGACCTTTTGCCCACAACAACCATAAAAAGATATACGCAGCTGTGATGTGACATTACACCTGCTTATTTCAGCTAGGCTGCTCCTATCAAATTAAAGGCTATGCAAGGGAAGGGCATTTTCCAAGGAAAGTCAAATTTTCATGCAAATACAGTAGAGGAAGTTTTTATGTCAGAATAGTGTCGATAATAATCTGCCAAGAAGACCCTGTGATAGAGTCACTGTAATTCTTAGCCAGTTTGAAATGACATTACAACAAGAACAGCAACAGCAACACTTGTAGATGATGCTCCTAATCCTTTTAGTCTTGGTAGCCAACAGATCACATATTTCAGCTAGCAGTGATATGTACTTGTTAGAACTATGATATTGGCTGAACAACAACAAGCGTCTGCTTCAATGTGTCTCCTTTAAAATGTAATACCTAGATTGTAATACCTATGGTAGATTGCCAAAGAAAAGACAGGGACCTATGTGAAAGAACTGTGGTGGACATCCAAATTTCCTCCTAAAGCTAGTCCCTACATTCTTTCCAGTGAAGTTCTTATCCAATATCCCTGAAATAGAGATATTTCAAAGGATCTCTGAGCTCAGGATAAGCTTTTCATAGGGTGATGGTAGGAAAGCCCTATTGTCTCTTCTGCCAGAAAAAAATGCTGTGTCAAAAGCAGCAAAAAAAAAAAAAAAACTCTGGTTGTTTGCACAAGTCTTTTGCTGTCTCCTGTGAGTGCATCTCTCCCCTTAGATCCTGAATAATATCCCCATGGCATGTGAAAAGTTGAGAAAAGAAGCACGTTTTCTGCATTAATTTTTGTGACTTATGGATCTCATTAACTAGTTCTCTCTGACAGAACAGCCACTCAAAAACAAACCAACTAAAATCTTTCTCATTATTACTATTCATTATTTAGCAATTGCAATCACAAAGCATCACCTTTGATTAAAATTATGCTTGTTCAGACATTCTCCCTCATGTGTCCATCAGTACAAGAATTTTGCTATTGTTTTGGGTTTTTGTAAATTAAACATGGTTCTTCACAAGTATCATTGCAGTCATCATTTTTGGTGGTTATTTCAAGCCAGGAGACATACACACGGTAGGTGCTTTCTTTAAAGACAGTAGAAGATATGCAAAGAAACAAATTAAACCATCAGAACCCACATGTTCAGTTAAGTCCATTCCCCATAAAGATATGCATGTCAACAATACTTCAAAAAGGCCCCCACATTTTTGTTAACTTCTAAGCAAGTATTCAAACCTCTGTTGCATATCAGATGATATCATAGGTAGTTGATAAATTAATTATTCAGATCTTCAGTATGCATATGTGTGTATTTTTTTGGGTCATATATTGGCAAAGTGTAATGGGGAATCCTTGTTGTATTATTACCATCTATTTCCCTTGCATAGTGGGAAAGTGTCTCTGAACAAGCCAATGATCGTCACTGGATTCATTGGATCCTATCATTTGTTTAGATCTAGAATTTGATCCATTGAAACTGATGATGGGACTTTAGTTAGCCCTGACTAATTAAAGTCCCATTAATTTCAGTCAGTGGACACTAAGAGTATGTTTGCATCAATAACCACTGTTGTTTTTTTTATATACTGTAATTGTTTTGTAATCTTTTAAGTGAAAGTAGCCAGAAGGAAATTTTAAACATATTATTTAGTCACACACATATATAATGTACAAACACAGAGATACACTCCATATCTATAATCTATCTATCTATCTATCTATCTATCTATCTATCTATCTATCTATCTATCTATCATCTATCTATCATCTATCTATCTATCTATCTATCTATCTATCTATCTATCTATCTATCTCTGTTTCTGATCTATCTATAACATCATCCACTCTGCATAAGAAAATGTTTAAATTCTTTTTTGTTGCATCCTGCTGGTGTTCTCTTGCTTGATATTCTGACCATTTGTGAACCCTTGAACTCTGTCAGAAAGGAGGGACTTGGGAAGGTTGTCATCTGATCTATGTAAGAAGGCAAAAGGAATAGCTTTCTTTTTAACAGCACTCTTTCTGCTTAACAGTTGGTGGGAGATTAAAATGATCTAGGTGGATAAGGCAGGTTAAAGGTCAAGGGACACCACCATTTTTTTCTTCTCCTTCATGTCAAAATAGAGACAGGTCGTTAGACATTAGAAATGGTATGCTTCCCCCCCCCCTCCTCCCTACAAAATATATTTCAATCTATTTATGCACTAATTTTATTGTAAATTCCAGTTCTTCAGGGGGACTGGACCCCTACCAGCCACTGCCCAGCCTGTATAGTTGTCAGGTGCTGACATTCTGAGTTTCAACCATATTAATTGCTGGATAAAGGCTATAATCCCCTCTCTTTGAAGCTTGGGTTGATTTTAGGCAGTACTTCAAAAGCAGCACACACAACTGAAAGAGACATATTTCCGACTAGCACTGAATCAATATGATTTACCCTCTTTGCATTTGTCTACATAATGCTGCACATATTTGTCTGCATACACAAGAGGTGTGATTTGACTCTAAAACACTGTAAGAAGAGGTTTTACTATCCCCACTCTTTCACACCAAACAAAAGGAAAGACTGCAGAACTTTGCTTTGAGCATCATTCATAAAGTACAAGTTTTTGTACCATATTTTGATTAACAACGAAGCATATTCGTGTATATAATTTTGGTAATTTATTATAACTCTACAGTTACAATAAAACTGAAGTGTGGACAGATTCCAAAAGCTTGGATAAATGAGTCCAATTTGAAACAAAGCAGTTTTGAAAGACCACTGCTATTATTGTAAATTCATGCAATATTTTAATTAAACCAGCCTGTGAGCAAGTATTTTGCATGCAGTAACAAATGTCCAATGATTGATTAAACATATTGTTTAACTTGGTTGCAAATAGTCCCCCACTGCACCCCATCTCACATGCCACAAAGGAACAAAAACGAACAATGCCCAGAAGTGCACAGAATTGTGTAGCTAATATGGAACTCTTGATTGGCACATATTTCACTTAACGGCTCTCAGTTCTGCAGGCCTGCACTATATGAGAACTCTCTCTTATAGGATTTGCCAAGTGTACTTAGTGTTATGTTTGAAAAAGATTAACAGTATTTCAGATCAAAGGCGAATCCTGCCGCATAGTCTTAGGAGATTGTCATTCACTTCCATTATGGCTCATTTGCACAAGATTTTGCTGTAATATGAACCATTGTTTTGATGGCAGTGATTTGACATCAAGACAGGGCCAAATGCATCTCAGCATCCAAAGCAGTCAAGCTTGGGGTGACTGGGTCCAAAAGGGTCTGATCATCATAAACTGCAACTGCTGCTTTGTTGCATTAAGCCTCTTTTTCAGGTTAAAACAAAAACACCAACAAAATTTTGGAATTGCTCTTCATCTGAACAAAAGCTAATGATACATCTAAGTAAACATGTTTTTTCACAAGACAAAATAGGCCTTGAATTAAAAGGTGATAGGGTGGGGGTGAGAAAAGGCATTTCAAGATGAACAATTGTGGTATTTTCTGTTCCAAGGCTTCTTTTCTTATTTCAGAAACAATCCACTCACTTTATAGCACTCTGGGAATGAAAATTCAGCCCAACAGTTTCAATAAAATCCACTCCTTCTGACACTGTACCTTTTCATTTCTTAATCCATAATGAAGGTTCTTAGAAGGGTATACAATTTACAGAATTCAGTAGAGGGGGGAGAATGTGAAAAGAAACAGCAATGTATCACTTTCTGCTAGATCATCTTGCTTTGTAAGCAAATAGAAATTATGGTATGAGCAAACAAGGGTTAAATTACCAACAATACTGGAAGATTTATTTAAACAAGTACTTTGAGAAGGAGATATAATTGTACAGGGAATACATATTTTGATGATGGCAAAATGCAGACTATCTACTGGTGCAATTAAGCTTTTCATAAAAATATTCCTTATCTCATCTTGCATTTTGTGTTTAAGAAATGCTTGTGTTCAAATGCATGCACAGTCCTCTGTCCCCTTCTTTTCCTGCTAAGGATTTTTCTTACATTTTTCAGACCGGGTTGAAGCCTGGGATTTCAGACTTTACTACTACTACTACTACTACTACTACTACTACTAAAATTTATTTATATCCCGCCCTTTGGGAACCCAATCAGGGTGGCTTACAACAATAAAACCATGCAACATATCCCAAAACATAATCCCTCCCCCCTTAAAACAGTATTAAATCAATGAAAAATTAAAAATGAAAATTACTAACACTGAAAATCCCCTAAATCCTATAGTATCTTTAGTAAAAGCAGAGGAAGAAACTGGAAAAACCACCTCTGAATATTCCTTGCCTAAGAAAACCTTATGAAATTCATGGGGTCACCATAAGTTGACAGGTGCTTTGAAGTCACATAAAGAGCACACACATAGAAAACACAGACCTCCAGCACACCCCTATGCATGTTTACTTAGAAGTCCCATTCAATATGCTTACTACCTGGTAAGTGAACAGCACATTGCAGGCTTGAGAATGTTTAAAGCTGTTGATTTCAGTGGGCAAATATACTTAAGTTTGTGTTGGATTATAACCATCCTTTGAGCAGAAGTTTGAAAATAAAAAGTTGTATAATAATATTGTGACGGTAGCTTATTTTAAGAAAAAAATGCATGTAGCATTATCAACTTGAAGATACTTCCAGAGCCTTTAGTCTGGGTCAAATTATCTCAAATTAATGTAAAGTGAGGAAATATGGTATTTAATCACACGATCAAGCTATATAACTTCAAAATTAAATATTGCTGAATATAATTTTTAAAAAGACATCTTTCATCCCACATGTAAACTGTCGCGTATGAAGAAAATATTATATTACATGTATTAATTTGCAGATTTAAAGTTGCTTTTACTGAATTTTAATCCATATGAAAAACATCTCTTGTATTTAAACAAACTGCAGTTTTGAACTGAATTTTACAAACTGCAGTAGGGAAGTTTTGTTTATAAGGCTGGCTATGTAAGGAAGAAATGCTTGAAAGTACATCCCTTGGGATATGGTCTTACATACAGTTGTGTGTTTGCAAGGTGTGCAGAAAACTAAGAGAAAAGCTTTCTTTAGTGTAAATGTGTGTGCAGGATGGCATATTTTGTTTTGAATCACTGGATGTGTGTGTCTGTATGTGTGTTTCATTTTTGTAAAAGGTGAGATTTTTTGTATAAAAAATCTTGAAATGAAACTATTTGCTCTGTAACTTTTGGAACACAAGGAACTAGAAGCTGAGTTATCAATCTCTGCCAACTGAGTTTTATATGGAAACATTGACATTTAACTTTGACAGTGATTGTTTGCAACCCAGCAGTTCTTTGTGGGGAATAAAGAATCTATTTCCATAATGCCCTCAAATAAAAGAGAATATAAAATGTTCTTGTTCCCCATGTATTGGGAACTTTTAAAATGTAAACATCAAGCTATTAAACAAATGTGAGCTTCCCCCCACACACTTCTCAAGCAGAAGCAGTTGTAAAATACATGATCAATAGCGCCCTCTACATTTGGAAAAGCTGACAAATTAAAGCCAGCCAAGCAGGACTTATGGAAGAGTATCTTTAAAATTCAGCTCTGTCAATTCCTTCTTTTGTTTTGAGGCCTTGAAAGGGTAAAACAGAAATTTCAAAGAGATGCCGAATTTCCAAATGGTAAATTACTTTTACTTTGCTTTATTTACAGTTATAACCATTGCAGCAATCTCTGTAAAGTGAGAAAAAAAAGCCATCCTCTTACTAACATAGTTAAAGTTAAGCATGGAATTGGGTTTGTGTGATTGATTAGATATGCAAAGTGCAGTGTTCTCTTGTGCTCTGAGTACCTAGTGCAATATTAAATGTTACTGATTATTTATTAAAACTCTTTCATTATTATCCATCAACAGTTAGCTACATGGTTGTGATAGTCCTCCAATCAACATTAAGTGCACAAGCTGGTATAAATCAACAAAACAGATTTGTTTCATTTTACACTGAAGATGCAGGTTATCAAATAAAATGAAGAAAAAAATGCAGACAGAACACTGAAGAAATGACACTCTTCAAAGATAATGAACTCTCATCATTCTTGCACTGAGTAAAATTCTTATTTCATGAATTTTAAAAATAGAGGACAATTATTTAAGTATCATATTTCTTATAAAGATATCTATATAGACAAGTAGTGGAACTGTGATATAGCACTTTCCTTCTACATTTGCATTAAAAGAGGAAAATTATCAGATGGTAATAGTAATAATGTATTTAAGGAAAGTGATCTCTTAGTAATTTGTGAATGTAAAAAGTATGAGAACATTGACAATATATATTTTATTAGTGGCATTTGTAAAAATTATACTTAAGAAACATTGTCTCCTTAACATACTATTGAAAAGTAATCTGCATTATTTTTTAGTAGAATGCACCTCTATATTGAATATTTAGAATCAGCAAGGATGATTACTATAATGTTTAAATAAAGATAACAATACATTAAAATTGAAATATATGCATGTCTTAATTTTCAATTCACTCAGTTTAGTTTTGCTGAAACAAAAAGTGATTACATGTAACTAATGAATGTTATTTCGTATTTTCTTATGCAGTTTAAAGTGGTCAAATCCCTTTAGTTGTTATGTTCCATAGAAAACTTTCTGAATGTACACTATGCTTAGTTAAGGCTGAAATTCTATATCCTTACCTTCTCATTAAACCCCACTGGTACTGTTTTTTGAAAATAAATGGATGGAATTGTGTGGCAAAAGTATTTCATATCCATGAT
The DNA here is from genome assembly GCA_020142125.1 of Phrynosoma platyrhinos. Taxonomy (NCBI): domain Eukaryota; kingdom Metazoa; phylum Chordata; class Lepidosauria; order Squamata; family Phrynosomatidae; genus Phrynosoma; species Phrynosoma platyrhinos. The sequence goes on from JAIPUX010001880.1 coordinate 89,274,832, forward strand.
ATACTTTTTAAATTGTTCTGAAACTTTCTCTTATGCAAGTATATGACTCATTACTCTATAACCAGCATGATGTTAAAAGTTATACTTTAATTCACAAGCTAAAATAGTCTGTTCCCCTCCCCATACTTTGGAGAGTGAGAACTGAAAAAAGAAGGGTGAAGGAAGGTTACTGTCTCTATGTACCAAAAGTGGTTTCACATACATCAGAGCATTATAGTATTCTTACAATGAAAGTCATTTCATCATCAGAAAGTCATCATTCTTTATTGTATTTCTACTTTTAATGTGTTTAGCATGCAACTCTGAAACTTCTAAGTCAGTTACTAAATTTACAAAGTGCAATGGCTCTTAGTAGCATTCTGCTCATGTTGAGAACAAATTAAAACAGTGAAAGAATGGTGCAAATAATTGTTTCATATGTTCTCTTTGCTTGTGACTTCTATAATCATCCAGGCTGATTTACAAATGTAGACTTCAAGGTTGCTCAGCTTCCTGCAGAGCAGAAGACTGCTACTTTGGCACTCATACTCATGCCCTTGTAATCACCACTCAGAAACTGTGCCCTGGCACTTCCAATTCCCAGTCTCTTGATTGAACACCTCATTCTGTGCTAACAAGGTGTCCAAGGTATTTGAACAGGGTCTGCAGTCAGGGAGAAAAAAATTGTTAATAGGGTCACTCATTAAGAATTGCTGCACCAGTTTTTGGTAATTTGGTAACTGTCTAAATTACAAGTTGATTCTTCCTTTCTCCATTTTCAAGCACAAAAATGATGTGACAGCTGGGGGGGGAGGGACTGGTTTTTATTGTTAGGTAGAAAATTATATAGATAAAATGGAAATTAAGAGGACTCATATTGATTTATTTGAATCATTGATGGGACATTTGAGCACTGTTTCGCTTCCAAAAACATTTTTGTATTGTTGCTCAGGATTGAAATATATAAAGATATTGGAAAGAAAACAATATTCTCTGTTTTAAAAACATGCAGACACAAATACACATACAGAGAGAGACAGCAGAATTACTTGGGATGGATGTAATATTAAGAATGGTATAGATTATATAATGTTGAATGCTAATATGTAAGATCTGTGACAATGATACAAAACATGATACAGAATTATGTTTTTGGAGAGTGGGAGCAAGCAGTCCATGTCAATTGGGTTTTTCATTAATTGTTTAAAAATAAACAAATTTATAGGATAAAAAGTAATAAACTGTTCAGAAAGTCCCAGGATATAAATTATAAATAATTTAATTGGAAGGAACATGGTTTCACTGGTGTGTTTATAAAAAAAGAATATGATATATAAAAGGAATCTTAATAATCCTTCTGAAACATAAATGGAGAGAAGTATATATTCTATTCAGTTGAGGCTTTAATCTGCTTTCCTTTATAAAGTCAACTTGTTGACTTGGAAAGATGCTTTTAAGAGATGAAAATTCAGGCTCACTGTTCTGCTTCTACACTGAAATGCAAGTAGATTGACTGGAACATGTTTTGAAAGAAGGGTAGAAATGGATGGGTAAGAGGTAGTTCTGGGCAATTTAAATTTTTAAACAAGTGAGATTTGTACCCAAGATGAGTCTCTTGTTTCAGAAATGCAAATTAAGGCTGCAATCCAATGATGAGTGCAGTCCCTTCTCAGGATTTACCAATGCAGGGGACTGGGCTTGGAGGAATAGAGTTGTAAAATGTATAATTACCCATTTATTTATTTTTAATTTCAAAGGGAAAGCGTAATGTAGATAAGTAAGAGACAACACCCTGTTTTTTAAAAAGATTATTCTTCCCTAGTTCTTCAATCTTAAATACACATAGGATTTTCTATGGAAGCAAATCCTACTGCAGCAAAAAGTAATTATTTATGTATAATGACTGTTTATATTAGAACCAATGAACCAAACAGATGTAACTTTGTATTAAAACATTTTAAGGGAGTGAGGTGTCCTGAATATAGTGAAATTCCCTCCCCCTCATAATCTGAATTGTTTACAAAGTTAAAAGTTAATTCGTCATTAAAAAAAAAAAGATAGAAGGGACATTGGAAGTAAAACTATGAATCTCTCCAAGAAGGCACTTCAAAAATAAATTATGTTTAAAAATGTACTTTGAAGAAAAAATGCAGTTGGACTCTTCAAATTCCATTTAAAGGCTACCAACTAAAGTTGCTTCAGAAAACAAATTTGGGCACAGGACAGTTGTGGTGATGGTAAACATGGCCTTTTAGTCCATGGCCCAAAATTTCTTTACTTTTAGTGGTATGAAGTATTCTTAACATGGTGAATGTTTGGCAGGCAAGGGAACAATGACCTTATTAACATATTAGTTTTAGCATTTCACCTTTCTTCATTAGAGAGTTTTCTGTTTGTCTGAAATGCTCATTTTGCTCATTCTATTTTGTCATCAACAGACTTTCCAAAATTGATGCCACTAAAAATATAGCCAAATGTGAACTTGTTGTTTGTTACTATTTTTAATCATCAAATTAAAATGATCTGCAGCTAAAATCATCATGAGATTAAGTTTTGCACTCTTCAGTTTTGCATATTTGCATAAATAAATAAATACTGAGGATTATTTACATACATTTTTGGCAAAGTTTTCCCTCCCCTTGATTCTACTAAATCTGGTGTATTTGTCAAATGTTACAGTGATAATTGTAAGTAGCTGCTTCACTGTGACCAATGAAGGACAATATTACCGTTATTGTAGTGATTCAGCTGCATCTACCAGGGGTAGGCAAACTGTCCCCTTTAAGGGCCGAGGGACTTCAGCTCCCAGAAGCCTCAGCCATGTTGGCCAATAGTCCCATGCTGGCCAATAGTCTGGAATTGTGGGAGCTAAAGTCCCTCGGCCCTTAAAGGGGATAGTTTGCCTACCCCTGATCTACACTGTAGCAATAATACAGTTTGGCAACACTTTGCCATGGCTCCATCCTACAGTATCCTGGGATTTGTAGTTTTGTGCAGTGACAGCAATCTATGGCAGAGAAGACTAAAGATCTTGTAGAATGACAAATCCCATGATTCCATAGGATGGGGCTACAGCACTTAAAATAGTGTCAAACTGAACTATTTCTGCAATGTAGATGTACACATAGCTACTCAGAAGTAAGCTTCATAGGGTTGGATTTGTCTTTTCTATGAGTTTTCATAATGTCCTCCCGAAAAGGATGGAAATTATGTTTTGAGTCCTTAGAAGCAACTCCCCCACTGTTCCGCATCATCTCCCAATTTTTCAGAATTTTCCAGATTCTGGAAGTGGAAAAGTAAGAAAAATACTGTAACCTTTCCATTTACAGGAATCGTCTACTGAGTTGGGAGACTCACACAGATGGAATGTCTCCTCCTCCTATCCTAGATTCTAGTTCCAGCTCATTATTTCATTGGGACTTTCTCTGAGGTAAGCATGAACAGGGCTACTGTAGTTTCAGTGTCTTTGGATACAGTCCTACACACACTTACCTGAAAATGTCCCATTGAACTCAATGACACTTCTGGGTAGACGTATCTAGGATTCCAAACTTACATGATAGTACTTTCTTTCTATGCCTCATCATAACAATGTGCAAAAGTATCAGAATAAATTCACAAGACCTTTCTCTGAATGTAAATAGTTTGGTAAATTGCTAAGACAGGCTTTGTTTTTAAATCTGTTCACCACTTATTGTTATCAAAGCCATTGAAAAGATAGATAAAACATTTCTTCTTAAACTTTCTCAATACTATAGTGTGTTTAGAAGATTTCTCTCTCTCTCTCTCTCTCTGTGAATATATATATATTTAAATGGCATTCTTATGAGGTAAAAATCCAAATGGTTGTAATTGTGCACCTAAGTTACAGACTTATGCCAAACCTAAGGCAAACCTATCACAGAGTTTTTCTGGCAAGATATGTTCAGAGTGGATTTGTCTTTGTCTTCCTCTGAGGCTGAGAGAATGAGACTTGCTCAAGGTCATCCAGGGGATTTCCATGACCAAGTACAGATTCAAACCATGGTCTCCAGAATCATGAGTCTCATTTTCAAACCACTACACGATTCTGGCTCATAAAAATCCAAACATTTTTGTCTGAAAATAGAGAAATATAAATGTATTTCCAAGTACACTTGTTCAGGAATGGGATGTATGTATTCAATGGGAGTTAGGATAATAAATATCATTGCTGTGTGTGACTCCTATTCAGAGCTTTTAAAATGAGCTCTGATTTCATCTCTGTACTGTAGACACATTTTATCAGTCTTAAAGAAGCATAATTCAATAGGAAGATATTTTACTGTTCATAAAGAAGAAAAGCAGTTCAGAGTGACAACAATTTCATCATTTTTTTCTCTCTTAAAAATTCTCTCACTTAAAAATACAAAAGAATTGGTTGCTGAGCTTTTTGATCCTTTCACTGAATGAGCCTAAAATAAGAAATGGGAAGATCTGCATATGATTAAATATTCTGTTCCTTCATTCAAAATATACTGGAGTAAGTCCAGTGCAGTGGTGTAGCCATTTGGGGGGACAAAATTAAGTCACTGCCCATCCAAATCAGAATTCTGCCCCCAATAAATTTTCCTCCAGTCCCCAAATTTCTAGCATTGCAGAGTGAAACATTAAAGATTATTCACACCTATGTAGAATTCTTACATTTGCTGTGTTCACATTCTCTTGATCAATTTGCTTCCTCCTTTTTTTTCTTTTTTTTTGATGTTTCACAGTAAATTGTTTTGACTTACAGTAATGACAAAATTTTGAGGCTGAAAAACAATGTAATTGATGGGACAAAATTCTTAATTTGGGGCAAGGCTTCCATTTTGCACATGTGCATGCACGTGCACCCCCCCTTGTACCTACACTGCTGATTCAGTATCTTACTGGAGAAATTTTTGTAAGTTTCTCCCTTCTTTGTGCTCACTACAACCCTCCACACTGACTGATAAGTAGCTCCAAAAGGCTTCAAACCCCCTCAATCCAGTTTTGAGGGGCTGCATTTTCCTGTTTCACCAACATAAATTCTCCACCATTCAACCTTACACACTACCTTTTTCTTAGAAAATACTGTGATTTCCCCTCCTCCTGTTCCAAATCCAGAAATACCCTGGAAATCACACTTTACTTCAATGCTGCATGTGTCAGGAAACTGTTTTGAATAAAATCACCATTGAAAACAATGGAAATTGTCACACAATTCTATATGTGTCTACTCAGAAATTAAATTCATCAAGTACATGTGATGAATGAATGGCCTCAGCAATCTGTAAAATTGCAGCAAAAGTGAATAAAATATCAGAAATTATGGCAATTTTCCAAAAATTACAGTACAACCAGCAATAAAGAGTATTTACTATGCTCCCTCCTGTAGAAACCTAGGCTGGCCCCCTTTCAGCTCTTCTTCCACCATAAGGCAAAGACTTTTATTACATAAATAAGCTTCTGACTATAACTCATTCTTATGTGTTAAATACTTTAAATTAAATGTGAATTTATTTAATTTTTAAACTGTTTCTGTTCTCTTTTTTGTATTCTCATGATTAGTTTTTAGCTGTATTTTATTTTAATCTGTGTTGTGAGCTGCCATGGTTGGGAGAAAGATGAGATAGAAAACAAGCAAAGAAACAAAAATAACTATACTACAGCCTGAGTTTAGTTGTTAAACCTACCTAGAGAAGGCTCAATGGAAACTTAGTATGCCACTGGTTCCTAAATGGTGGGGTGAGACCCCCCTGGGAGGGCATAAGACTTGGATTCTCTGATCCCTCTTTTTATATGTACAATTTACACACGCATTGAATTAAATATTGAATTTATTTAAATAAAACTGCTCTAATTTGAAAAATGTTATTTCATTATAAAATGTTAATATATGAATATCCATGAATGTGTGAATAAAAATATGCACACTAAATAAACAAAATATTTGTATTCATATACTATGCCAAGTGGAGGGTGGGGCTTGATGTTTGCATGTAAATATAAAGGAAGTCCCAAAGGTAAAAAGTTTGAGCACATTTGTAGTATGCCAGTATGAAACGGGGGCTCATGTTAGATAAACTACAACTACCAAACTGTTCCTACACAGCAACACCCTTGGCATTCCTTCTGATACCTCCTCCCCCTCCAGTGTTTTTGCCACCATGAGTTTTCTTTTCCCAGGCCCACAGACTTACATGGGCCAAATAAAACAGTCTCAGCTACTTTTCACAGCATTGGAAGCAAGTCCAGACCTCTTCATCACCTCAGAGCTTTAATCCGGAGGGGGAAAAGACTGGAGGAGTTATCCCAGCTTTGAGCAGAAAATTTGCATAATTGCATGTGTTTGTGGACCATGCTCTATAGATATATTAGTGTGAGGCCAAGGGGAAGAATTCAGATATACATTCACATGCATGGAGGGAGGAGAAAACAAACCAACCAACCCCAGAGCAGCCACTGTGCATACTGTTTTTTATCAGACTGGAGCATGTTTGAAAGGAAGAATTATGTGGACAGATCTCCCAGACTTGCTTCTGTGTATGTAGACACTGGCACAGTCACTGGGAATTTGTGTTACCTGAAGGTAAACTGGATTTTTATGTTAGTGTAGACATGCCCTTAGCCAGTATAACCACTATAAGATGGGAGTCAAGCCCTATGTTGGCTTCAGCCTTGCAAAGGACCAGTCATTCAAGTGGTAGCAGGAGAAGATGGTGGCAATGCTGGGGAATCAATCTAGGGTGCTGAGGGTTCAGGCAATTAATCCAAAGTAGTGCTGCTGGTGTTATGTTCATTTTCAGCACTACCACGAACTATGACTAGTTGGATATTTTGATGATTAGTATGAGATGCCTAGATAAGTACAGTGGTTCAAACCACACAATCAAGTCTCCTCAGCCAGGTTGGGAACTGTGGCATTGGAATTGTTTTTCTCAAAACAGCACCAGTCCATGAAGCATAGAGAATTGCTTCTGAAAATGAGAAAAATGTTCAAAAAGAATTTGTTATGCCAGGTGAAAAATGGCATAACAGAAAGAAAGAAAATGAAAATGAAATAAAATCTCACCAAGAATATTCAAATTTTTACATTCCCATACAGTAAGCTCCCGGTATCCTCTTTAGATTTTGGCCAACACAAATAGTGATATATGCATGTACACATGCACAAACAAGGTGTGTAAGCAATTCTTGTATCATGTATACCATGGTGGAAATCATCTGGTCCTCCAGATGTTGTTGAGTTGCACATTCTAGCTAGTCTAGCCCATGGAGAGAAAAGTTATGAATTGACATTAAGCAACACCTGGAGGGCTAAATCACTCCTATCCCTGATGCATATCTGTAACATTACATGTATATTCAACATACATGACTATAAATCCATTGCCTCAATATGTGCTCTGTACTCTGATACTTAAAATGGTCTAAACTGGTTCATATTTGAACAAATAAAGTTTGTTTTGTTGGTTTTTTTTAAAAAAAAAACCATGCTCTTGTTCATGAAAGGAAAATTCTGTTGAGCAATTTATCCAGCCCTTTGTTAATAAAATTGCTCAGGTCAATTCGGATTTGAACACTACAGTTGACAATGGCCCTAAGCAGACGACTAAAAAAGTCGTCTTCTGGGCAGAGAAGAGGAGGGGCAGCCGCACGAGCGGCGCCCCTTCCTCTCCCCGAGGTCGCCCCCAGATGCGCCGGCCGTCCGCACGACCGGCGCATTGGGGATGACCTCACGGCGCAGCGCCCACATGCGCTGCGCCGTTTGAGCCGGGGAAAGTGCGCCCGCCGCTTTTGCGGCGCACTTTCCCTTAGATCTAAAAGGAGCGCCAATTTGGTGCTCCTTTTAGATGCGCCGACGGTGCGCCGCGGTGCGGAGGCTCCACACCGCCGGCGCTCCGTCCGGCGGCGGCTCCAGGGCCTCCGTCTGCCGAGGCCCATAGTCTCAGCAGATGTAACTTTGGCTCCTACGTGAACAGTGAAAATTGATAATCTTCATCTTTTACAGCTTGAGGATATGAACAAGATCATTGGAGAGATGAGAGGAATCACATGTGTACTTGGTCATTTCCCTTCCTGCCACATTAAAAAAAAAAAAAAAAAGCAAGTGAGAGAGCAAGTCAAAGGAGGAAGAGTTCCAACATGCCAAAAAGGAGAAGCTGTAAAACCCTTTCTGAAAAAGTCTTCCCTTAATCTGTACTGGGCAATTATTGGCACATTTCTAACATCCAATGACATGTGATGGCCATTCAGCTTCAGCACTTCTTGGATTAAATTATTTATCAAGATCTATTTCAATCTGGCTTCAGCCTGGTTATGAAACAGAAATGGCTTTGGCTGTGGGAGATGGATGGGGGGGGGAGTGTATTTCTGTTGGTTTTGCTGCACTTTATTGGGATGAATCAGAGAGGTATATGGTGGCTCCATTTCTTTCTAGAGTGGTGAGCACAAGATGATGCTAGGGAATTCCTATTTAACTCCTTGGCCATTGGCTTGTGGAATCCCTTCAGGTTTTGTTCTGTCTCCAAATGCTATTTATGTCAGGGGATGCAGGATTGCATTACACTATTGTGACTGAATAAAGGTGTGGTAAATGGCAGGTGAACCTGCATTTGTGAGCCTGCATGGCAATTGGCCAATTAGACCAGGTGGCTGCAATGCAGTCAATCAGCAGACTATAAATGTGGTAGCTTGCATGTAGGTTGGGAGCTGTTATGCTTTCCATGTTGGAAGCCATGCTGGAGGTTATTTTGCTGAGAGCTGTGTGACTTGCTCTTCACGCTGAGTTTTTATTTTATTTTTAATTTTTCTATGCCTATTATATTGCTGCAATGCTTTGTTTGTTATGTTATTTTTGCTTCTGCTAAGTAAAGCTATTTTAGTAAAGCTCCATGACTCTGCTACAATTATATGATTCTATGAATCCATTTTTGCAACCCTAACAATTTAACATATACATGAAACTAGTGGGCAAGATTTTCTGAGTATTGGGTTCAGTGCCACATGTCCACTGATGATATGCAACTCTGTTTATCCTTTCCACCTAAATCCACAATAAATGTTTCAGTTCTAAACCAGTATCTTTTAAAAGTAATAGACTGGCTGAAGGTGAACTAATCAAATCTTAATGCAGATAAAACAAAAGTGCTCTTTGTACACCAAAAGGCAAATCAGTGGACAGAGATTCAATCTGTGCTGGATGGGGCACTTGTTTCCTTCTAACAAGAGATGGTTGCATCTAACAGCTGTTGATATGTAGTGTTTGGTCTCTTTTTTTAAAATGATTCTGGCAAATCTGATCAAGAGGGCTAAAGTGAATTCTGAAGAGAAGTAAGATAGTATTTTGAGGACAAGAAGACACCAAATACTGGGGAAAATAGACTTAATGATGCAGGAGTGATGATGCATGAACCCAGAAATGAGCAGGGGGGAAAATCAATAATGAAACAGCTAGAGGGAATGAACCTGGGTTCAGTTGTCTTTACACTAATACATAAAGCATGGAAATTAAAGAAGATGAACTTAAGATGCTCAAAGGGAAGGGAATTCATGATGCATGGGAGTTTCTTAAAGGAGAGCTATAGAAAGCTCAATTTCAAATAATTCCAATTAAGAATAAAAATGGGAGGTGTCTAGGAAAAACAGGGTGGAGATAACGTTCTCATGAGCTATGATTTAAAAGAGGCATGGTAATATGAAATAGAAGAAGGAAGTAATTACCAAAGAGGAAGATAAACAAATACCCAGTATTTGTAGGGGGACAGCCAGAAAGATCAGCATGAAGTCATGATTGCTACAGATGTTAAAATTATTCAAATGATTTTTGTTTATTTGTCTACATTCAGAGCAAGATGAAGAAGAAGGAAATGATAGAACCATTACTTGGAGAAGATGGTGAAATGCTAATGGGACAGTGAGAAAGCATGACTGTTTAATACCTTTCCTGCCTCAGTCTTCACCCAAAAGGAAAAGATTGCTCTAACTGGTGAAAATAAAACAAATGATGGAGTAAAGGATAAAGAGTTGGCCAGGAAGGAATGGCCAGAGGTTAGTCTGGCCGCAATTGGGCTGGGACTGTGACGACTGTATGGCCCACTCTCAAAGCAGGTCACCCCATGCCACCCAGGAGCATGCCCAGCAGGAACAGGATTAAAATGGCTCCTTTTTTAACCAGTCCTTTGGACCAGAATGTAGTATCAGAGCATCTTCCAGTTATTCCAGTAAACATCACACCCCCCAAAGCAGCCAGAAGCTGCTTCTTTTGGTGCCTGTGTTTTGGGCTCAAACCATTTCAAAAAATAAAATAAAATGATAGAACATACCAACTTCATTCCACATATGAAACCAGACCAAAAAATTCAACTCTTTGGAGGAGAGGTTATCAGTTGATCCTTGAATTACTTTTTTTGAGAGGAACTAGCACCAATACCATTGGGACTAAACTGAAGAATCTCTTGCAGTCTGAGATTCATGTAAGATTTGTGTAAGATTCAATTTAAACTAAAGGGTTAAACCTTTTAAATATGTAACTACAAAGTTAATGGAGCATACTAATCCATTCTGAGATCTAATGAAATACCCCACAATTTAAATTGCAATTAAACAGAGAAATGTCAGCGGACATTGCACATCTATACAAAATTGGAAGAAAAAAACCACAACAGCCTCCCACAAACCTGAAGATGTTGACATAATTTTTTAAAAGCAGCTTGACCTAATTTAAAAAAAATACAGTTGGTGTCTGGTGGGTTTGAGTCTGAACTTTAAAGAAGCAGAACCCTATCCCCAATGTAGGTTCAGAACTACGGATGGCTTTTTCAAAGTCCAAATTAAAACCCAGAACAGATTCACAGTACTGACATAGAAGCCACTAGCCAGTATTCATTTAAATATTGCATTCAATATTATCAGTTAAACATATATGACAAGTTTGTGTGGGTACCTTATAATGTCAGAAAAAATTTGTAACATACTCTGCGGGGGGGGGGGGGGGGGAATGAACCGACTTTACAAGGGCTGAATCAAGACATTTTGCTTTGTGCAGTGAAGCAATTAACTGTGCCAGCTATACGTCAAGGTGCAAAATACCCAAAGTCAGCCATGTTATTTTGGCACCTAAGGCAAAGCTATTCCTATCCCTGGCAGAAGAATGCAATAATACAAGAGGAAATAATTAATAATTTTCTACCCTTTCATGATATTCAAAATCTGCTGCCTGAGGCAGGTAATTATTCCATCTAATGATAAGTTCAGCCCAAGTTGCTGAGGGAAATGATTACAAGTTAAAAATAAGTATAACTTCAAGTGAAAAATTGATTACTTTGATGATTATTATTTATTATCCTTCCAAAACTTGCTACAAGTTACCTTTGTTGATGAAACATTTATTCTTGATTAAGGAGCTTATCGCTTGGCTTAATAATCTGTTTCACTTCTCCCGGTTTAAATTTCAATTTGGCCTGCATCCTCATCTTATCAGAAGGTTTTTGATGCTGAATTTGCCACCCGAATACATCCCGGGGGCATCCTCGCTTCCAGGAGTGCTCCGGGGGCCATTTTCTTAAGCCAGAAAACTCCTAGATCTGAAAAGAGCCACAAGGAGCACTCCTGGAAGTGGGGATGCCCCCGGGATGTATTTGGTGGCATATTCTGCAGCAAAAACCTTCTGATAAGATCAGTATGCAGCCCAATTTGAAATTTAAACCAGAAGAGGTAAAACAGACTATTAAACCAAGCAATATACTTGTAAGTATCTAAGTGACTGTTGAACCAGAATGCTTTGTACTGTCACTCTTTGATTAGTTTCAAAAACAAAGTATCTATGGAAATTTAAAATAAACTTCAACTTGATGAACTACAAGATAGAAATTAGTAACAGCTTCTCTAGATATAGTAGCATCAATTGATTCCTAACAATTGATGCTACTATATTCCATCCTCTGACAATCAAATATTTATTTGGCACCCTAAAATATATGAATTACAACATTATTTAACTAGTTAATATTGGAGGTTTCTTAGAGTAAACATACTTTTAAATAGTTGTAAACTCCAAATCATCTCTTTCTTACCTATGCATTCAGAAACAGACACCAGGGAGGATCCCTTCTTGATCTTTGAATTTCTGATTGGAGAATCAGCCAAGGATGAATAATCTTCAGATTTAGCATGATCAAATTGATCTAGTAATGTGAGGTTCCTAAAATGCATGAAAAAATGGTTCTTGCATTATTTCCCAACCTCTTTCTAAGAAATGCAACTAGTCTGCAACCCAGTCTGTTTTTCCAATCCAGCCATATTTTTACACAACACTCCCATGTGGTCAAGCCCCTGCAAGAGTTCCAGGACTGAGTGGCTGGTGAGCTCAACAAACTCTGGGAGCCCAGAACTAGTTGCACATTTGTCTGGGTTACACCCCTTGCCTGTTGTACATTACATTCTTGATTTTGACATTTTAGCCTATTTATCTTTCTGTGACTAATTCAGGGATGATATCATGATGGGTGTAATGGGGGGGGGTACAATTTGACCCAGACATCCAACTTTGAGAGGATTTGAAATGTTTGCTTCAATATGTTAGAAAGTCACCTGTTATCAATACCTCTAAAACATTCAGACACCACAGAAAATGACTTTTAATTTCCTCTTATATTCCATATACTGAAGATGTCTCTGGTGAAAATGTTCAACAGGTCTGCTGAACAAATTTGATAGAGATTTCAGATTGCTCCCTCATTTCTCTGTCCTGTGCTAGATTTACATGGAGCAGCTACAGCCTAGGTCCAGTCTGGCTGAACATGGGTACAAAGGTATTTCTGTGTGACCCTGTGTTTCATGAACTCTGGTTGTCTTTGGACGTTTTGTCACCTGCATGAGTGAACTTGTTTTAAAATCTTCAGTAATCCCTAGAAATAGACCACTACTGGATTACATCAGGTCCTTTGCCTCCTGCCCCAAGGATTTGAGTGAAAAGAGCCTGCACTATTAAACCTGTTCTTAGCATGCCTGCAAGATGGTAAGCTGGAAAATATGATCGACTTGATCAACCTGAATCTTCAGAATGAATAGTATTTGGAGTCATGTTCTTTAGTTTGCCTGTGGGTTGCCTGTACCTGTCCATTCACACTTGTCCACGTGATGCCAGCCATAATCACTGCAGTGATGTTCAAGCCAAAGCCTATTGAACTGGAAGGAGCTCAAGTCCAAATGACCAATGAGAAGTATAGATGACAGCACCTGGAACCATGTGAGTGTTTTATAGTTTCAGGTGACTTTGCTAGGGCTTTGTGAGGGCTTCATTAAACAGTAGCTTGGTTATTGAAGGATCAGATTTAGAGCACCCAAGGCCCAAAAGGCCTGAAGGCACAAGATCCTGTCTGATCCTGGAAGCTAAGCAGATTCAACTCTAGTTAGAAGTTGGATGAGAGACTTCCAGGCAATCCAGGTGAAATGCCTGCAGAGTCAATGACTTCCATTATTGGGGAAATTTCACATTTGGAAATAGCACAAAATATTAATAGCAGCCTCCCATTATGCCTGCATATGTGCCTTTTAGATTGTTGTACAATTCAGTACCTTCTTGTATGCCCCCATCCCTCCACAAGCAACTAAACTTATCAATGCCAGATTGTTCCCTCATAGCCAATTAGTGGTTGGGGGAAGAGGGGCATGGGGACAGAGTTTGGTTCTGCAGCCAAAAAAAGAAATATGTCTTCCTCATGGACCTCTAGTAGACTGATGTGTTCTCACTGGAGAACATCTCTCTTCCTTATGTTGAATCACAGCTGGGCATATCTCCTGTGTCCCTAGCACTGTCCTGGGCAGTAACTAACTGTGGGAGAATGCTCTAGTATGGAAAAAAGGTTGCATGTACTGGAGCAAATTGGGAAGGGGATAAAATCCTTTGGTACACCATTACACTCGTTGAGCTCTTGGAGGGTAATGAGGTTGTGTCTTTTCCACCAAAGTTGAAATTTGCTCATATGGAAACTGTGTTGGAAGACTTGTAGAGTTCTGGAGCTGGATAGTACAACTATACCTTGGGTAATGCTTATACAAGATGATTCTTGTTTCAAGGTAGCTGAATTCTACTATTTTCAGGATACTTGTGTGCATATGGACTAAGACCCATTAGCTTTTACTTGTTCCTTTCCACAGACAAGCGACAGTTGCTGTAAAGCAGCTTAAATTGTTAATTTTTGCCCAGGGAAAATTGATCTTTGTGCCAATGATAACATTTAGCATATGCAGTTTAATTCAATAGACTGCTTTATATTATTAAATTCAGTTTGAGGTTGGGAAAAATTGAGATTACCTCAAGGGTATATTTTGTATAATAATAACATGAAGTTGAACTACTAAAATATCATCCATGGTTGAGTGATATTAACCACATGAAAAAAATGTGGAGGGCATACAAATGTAACATGAAAACTAAGCATAAAACCACACACATTTTTTCCTTTGAAAATATGCATCCAGCTTTTATATGGTCTTATGTTACCCTTCTTAAAATGCAGTGGTATTTGTGGCGAGCAGGTAGGCCCTATTGGTGATACACTAAGGAAGAAGTGGAGGTGAAAATAATTATTCATGACTTTTAATGTGAAGTATAAAAAAAAAGAAAGATTTTCAGGATTGATTGATCAGTCTCTCATAGCACATTAATATCTGTTTTCTGTTATCATCATGCACCATGCCATAGATTGAGGATTACTGGAGCAGGGGCTTCATGAGACTCAGGGCCTTTGCAGACTGCCAGAAATAGTGCAAATTGAGTCTAGTTTAACTGCCCTGACTCAGTGCTAGGGAATCATGGGACTGTAGTTTATTGTGGCACCAGAGCTCTCTGACAGAGAAGGCTCAATGTCTCAGAAAAAAAAAATACAGTTTCCATGATTCCCTAGCACTGAGCCAGGACAGTTAAAGTGGACTCAATTTGCACTATTTCCAGCTGTCTGCAAAGGCCCATAAGCAACCTGCTCCCTATACTGGATGCAGAAGTAAGATCATTCTATCCCTCTAATCTAGCATTTACATTTATTCTGTATTTTCTTTTCTACATAACTCAAAGTGTTCATTTTAGCTCAGAAAAGCTTGTTAGGTCACTCTCTACCACAGTTTGTAAAACTGCCTGGTTAACTACAATCCCCAGAATGTCCCATCTGGGCAATGATGCAAGTTGTAGTTCAAAAAGAACTTTTCAAGTGCTGATTTCTATGTCAGGGATACAGTTTAGGTTTAGGCTAATTTTTTTTTTTTTGGTTTGAAGTAGTTCTTCTTCCTCTCATCATCAGCATTGATAATAGGAAAGTGTCTTCCATGCAATGAGCAGGAACAGACTAGTTAGGTGATCTAGGAGATGGCACTTCCCTCCCACCACCTCTGGTATGCCCTTCCTGACATGGCTGTCTCACTCGGCCTTATGGTTAGATAAATCCCAGTTCTATTCTATGACCATTATCTGATTACAATTTCCCCAATCTGTAGAGAATAAATGTTTGCAGCTAGACATAAAGTGGAAATTCAAATACTAGCCTCTATTGCATGGACATTCATATACTCGGTTAATAGTTGTGGTCCAGTCACACTGGATGAGGATCAATAGAGCAGGGCCATGAAGAAAAGAGGCATTAATATGATCCCATTTCTCAAATCATTGTTCTTGGTGTACTCTGCATAATGTCATTAGTCGGAGCCAGCATGGTGTAGTGGTTTGAGTATTTGACTAGAACACTGGGAGACCAGGATTCAAATTGCCACTCAGCCATGGAAACCCATTGGTTCACCTTGGGCAAGTCACACTGCTTCAGAGGAAGGCAAAGGCAAACCCACTCTGAACAAATCTTGCCAAGAAAACCCCATGAATGTGGTCACCATGAGTCAGAAATGACTGGAAGGCACACAGCAAGATGTGTCATCAATGTGCTTTGTGATGACCCACAAGATGCTATATTAGCCTCATGGGTGGTGGTGGTGGTGGTGGTGGTGGTGACAGGAATCATATAGATATATGGAATCCATTTTTGTGTCTGTTTTTCCCCCCTTCAGGACACAGAGTAGCTTGTGAGGTGAGACTGAATGGGACAAGAAGGAGAATTAAACCATCAGCACCCCAGGGCGGTGGTCCTGATTAGATTTTTCATTCCCTGTACTCCAGAGCCTTAAGAGACTATTCATATATTCTCATCAACATCAGAGCCAGTTCTGTGATTAGTCAGAGTGAAGTGACTGCTGCAGCCACCTGCTTTGGTGGCCAATCCAGCACCTATAGTAACTCTCCAAGCAGGACACCTCTCACTCCTGCAGCAAGCAGTTTTCAGAAGCACATTCCCTTTGATACAGGGGGATAACCTTCATATTTTGCAATATGATGATAATTTTTATTCATTCATTCATTCACATTCTGCCTTTCCCCCAAAACTGGAACTTATAGTGGTTTACAAATATTTAAACAAATATAGATTTAATGCATACTTAAAACATATAAAAGTTTTTTTTAAATCCTGTTGTTGTTATTCATAATTATAAATAAAAGTTTTTGCTTCCTGCTTCTTTCCCGTTTGTGTGTTTGTATTTGTGTGTATTTCTTTTTAATCTCACATATTATTTTTCAATGTGAGTAAGCTTTTCTAGAATATATGGGGCCATTTCCTTCTCTCCCAAAGCTCAAAACAGAAAAAAGACAGAAGAGTGAAATCATAGATGGGATGTTTCACTGGGATTCTGGGAAGGTTCACAGTGCAGTAATGTAACATAAATTTAAACAGGAAGTGAGTATCAAGGTGATTAAAATAAAAGTCTCCAATGGGACTTCTAAGGGGAGAGTAGTCAATAACTGGAATGCTACAGGGAAGACCCTCTTCTATGTCCCATGTCCTCTGAATGCTCTGATTGATGGGACTCAGAAGAGGGCCCCTCCAGAGGTCTTTTGAAAAGCCAATCCCTACACTTGGAAGAATCTATCTACTCTCCAATCACTTTGGAACTAAACTCCAAGGAAACAGGACAGTCCAAGGGCTGGGGCAGATAATGTCATAGTTCCTGCCTATCAAATAGTCCCATGTCTTTAACCCTTATGATTCCCGGATCAACTACACCATTGACTATAGCCTTCTCTGAATATACCAGATAGAAACCTCATTTACATGTAGTGATTTTTCTTTTTTAAAATTGGTGCCTTACAAATCTTTCCCCTGCAATCATAATCACATGAGACATTCTTTTCCCTGCAATCATAATCACATGAAGAAGAAAGCAGGGCTATGCTTACTGACCCTGTTACTGTTTTTGCATTGGCAAAGTCCTCACCCCACCCCAAAATCTGCATATTGTGAGGAAGTCCTGAAAGTTGGAGTTTGAGCTACAGATGTAGGATTCTCCTCCCGCTTTGTCATGATTTAGAACCAACATCTACACTGAGGAAATAATTCAGTTTGACACCACTTTAAGTGCTGCACCTGCATCCTATGGAATCCTGGAATTTGTAGTTTTAAAAGGTCTTTAGCCTTCTCTGTCAAAGAGTGCTGGTTCCTTGCAAAACTATAAACCCCAGGATTCTGTAGAATGGAGCTATGGCAGTTAAAGTGGTGTCAAACTGCATTATTTCTACAGTGTAGATGCACTTCAATAACATTATTAAAGATTACAGCAGTCTTCTCTAACCTGATTTTCTCTAGCTGTTTACCACAACCACCCCCAGAATTCCTGACCATTTCCCCTGTTGCCTGGTTGATGGAAAATGAAATCACAGTACTGTTGTGTACTGCTCAATCCAGAAGCAGCCACCTGTGAATAGCATCTTCACTATGTGCCATTCTGGAGGGTACTCATAGTTAGAATTAACTTTTCAGGAAGAGGCTCCAGAAGGAAGTAGGTGCATGTGGGCTTTTCCATGTAAGCAGTAGATTCTGGCCAGTGGAACATAGCAACATAGGAAAGTGCCTTATACTGTACCAGTCCATTGGTCCATTCAGAGGCTTAGATTTGTAGACCTCTAAAGCAACTCTCCCAAGCTCTATATCTATGACAGTGTTGACTACTTTGACTAATGGTAGTTCTGCAAGCTTTCAACTGTGATCTTTCCCAGCTCTTTCTGGAAGTGGCAGGAACTGAAGCTAGAAAACTACACATAGCATGAAGTCTTCCCCAAGTCTGAGCAACATCCCTTCTCCAGTCAAGGTTTGATTTAGCATCTTGATTGTTTTACTTCAAAGCAGCCCTGGACATAGATTTGGAACTATTTCTGATGATGAGAACATAATTGAGTTTCTTGGATTTGTTCTTGAAACACCAGCAGAGAAGGGGTTATTATAGATTGTGCTGAAGAAATCATCATAAATCCCAGCTTCAAATCAAATAAATATTACACTTGTTCAGTGCCCACAAAAATGTTTCTGAAGTCTGGAAGTGACTACATGGCTACATACATGCAAATCCATTACTCCAGGGAAGCATATCTGTGTGTGGTGTGATGTGTTAAAGGTTTCAGTTCATAGATAAACAGCTGTATTGCACACATTGCCCTACTGTATGCTCCGGCAATTACTCACTTCAGTGGACAGCATGTAATTTTTTGCTTCTCCCAGGGCACTAGTAACTTGTAGTTCCCCACTTTTTAATGATTTGTTCAAAGGCTTTTGATGAATATGCGCATTATGTACCTTGGAGCTATGCTGGCCTATTTAGCATCTGACTCGGTGCCCTTTTCAGAGCTGTACATCTTGGAGGTGCTTAAAAGTGAAGTGTTCACAAAACTAGGTGCACTGGGGTATGGAAACACACATTTAATAGATGTCACACAAGAACAACTTATGTAGGAAAAAGCATTAGATACTTCCCTTGAGTAATGATAATGTGAATCGGAGGGAAGCAAGCCAAATATTTCTTTTTGAATAGGACTCTTAGTTTCCAGCATTAGCGTGAGTCAGGGCATTCAAACAAGGCTTGAAGTGTTCCTAATCTTAATCCCCAAGTGCAAATCAGGTGAAAACTGACATTCCCTTTGGAGCAGGTAATTGATGTATAGGCTGAGTCCATGAAGTTGCTGGTCTGTGATATTTTTATGGATTCAATACTATCTTTCCTCACATTTGAAGTCTCACTCGTTTCTTCTGTCAGTGGAAATCAGCTCACTTCCACTAAAAAATATATGCCCTCTAGTGTTCTTATTTATTTTTTTTAAAAAAAGAAACTTTCTGTTCAGCTCTCTCCAGGGCCATTTGAACGGCTAATAGCATCAGATTCAGATCCTGTATAAATGAGCCCCAGTCTCTTAGAGCAGGGGTAGGCAACCTAAGGCCCGGGGGCCGGATGCAGCCCCCTGCAGCCTTTGGACCAGCCCCAACCTGGTCCTGCCGCCGCCGCCGCCGCCGCCACCCACCATGATGATATTG
>JAIPUX010001880.1:89315230-89328959 GCA_020142125.1 Phrynosoma platyrhinos
TGGACTGGATGGCCCTTGTGGTCTCTTCCAACTCTCTGATTCTATGGTTCTATGATTCTAAGTAAAAAAAATTGGATAACGGTGAACAATATAATAAATAATATGTTAAAATTTTATATGCAGATGAAGCCAGAATACTACTAGTTAAATATCATTGCAAATGACTTGGAAAAGAATTATGGAAAAATATTTTTTTTTACATTACCACCATGGTGTGGATAACTTTAGCACAAAAATGGAAATCTGAACATATCCTGAGAAAAAAAAAATTGTTGCTAAAACTTTATGATGCAATAGAAATGGATAAATTAACACAATTAATTTGAGGAAAACTAATAGAGGAAGTAAAGAGGATTGGTCTTTGGTTCATAAATATTTGGAGGAGATATGGAAAGAATTACCAGTTACAAATATATAAGTGGGAACAGAAGCTTTTTGGTCTCTTGACAAATTTCCAATTAGGATAAAAAGAAGTAATGCAATGTTCAATTAAGTAAAGAAGGTCGAACTCAGAATCTGCTAATATAAATAAGTTCTAATCTGCTAATATAAATAAGTGCATATCCTCCCACCCTGAAGCCATGCCATTAACAACAGAACAATACCTATTCAACACGGAACAATACACAGTTTACATGGGAATCACTCCTCCTTACCCAGGGTCTCACATTATATATAGACCCACTCTCTTCTATTCCGGTATTCTCTGAAGATGCCAGCCACATGCTGGTGAAACGTCAGAAAGAAACTCTTCTAGAACATGGCCACACAGCCTGAAAAACCCACAAGAAACTATAAATAAGTTCTGATACATGATTATAAACACAAAATATATGAAAATATATGATGATGACGATGATGTAACATATAGTTTTGGGTTTTTTTAAAGAAAAATTAATATTAACCAACATTTAACAAATAAGTGGATAGTTTAGAACTGAGAGCTTAGAAGAGTTAACATATCATATACTTGTATGATTACATAAAATAAATTTAGACTTCTCTCTGTCAGTCAAGAAAAATGTAGGATGAAGTATATATAGAAATACATAAAAAGATTAAGAAAATAAAATAAAAAGTAAGCTGAAATAAAGATTTGAAAGGGTAGAATGGAGATTACAACATCAAGTAGTATAGGTGTGGTATCAACAAGTTTGAACAGAACAGAAAGTCAAAGTACTGATGAAATAGATAAATTGGTAATTGATGGAAGTAAAGTATGAAAAGAGACGAAGATAAAGAAGGTATTGGATAAGTAATAAAGAAAATGAAATTAAGAGATAGAGGTGATAGAAGAAGGATATAAAGTTGAAGGATAAAGTGAAAGTGTGAGAAATTGAAAGATCATCAATCCCGGTACCAATTGGAATTATAAGACAACAAATATAAATGAATGTTAGAAACGTGTGTGTTGTAATGTTTGTAAACATGTATTTTTTATATTGTTATGTTGATATGATTGTATCTATTTTATGAACCATATTTATGTTTTAATATGTTTAATAAAATCTTTTAAAAAATTAAAAGAAATTGCCAAGCCCCCCCCCCCCCCCCCCCCCCCCCCCCCCACCACCAAAAGGGAGGAAAATATCTGGATAGTATGATGCAGAAGAGGAAGGACAGAGATTTGAGGCAGAACTCAAACTAGTAATGTCTGGTCACAGTACTTGGGGGTAGGATTATATATTTCATTGAAGAAATGGATAATTGTCTCCTGTTAGTTGCAGATTGTAAAAAGATTGCCTTAGTAGTGGACCAAACTGAGAAGCTATTGATTTTCATCAGAATTTGGTCTCTCTGAATCTTTCTCTATTAATTTCCCAAACTTTTATCTTATTGAATAACCTATTTTATTCTTCTGTTTGCCTTTCAGTTTAATTTGATTAGGAATCTGTTTACGAGTCCATGTTTGTTTTAGGCACTGAAAATTATCCATCTACAACTAAATAGCTTTAGTTTTTAGGTATCTTACTTTGGACCCTTCCCATTCACGGGTGTTTAATTCCACCTTCCTCCCCTGCAGATGACAAATATGTGGTTGGCCATCAGTGCAGATGAATGCATGCACCATCACTGAATATGTACATGGCAATCTACTGGAGAAGAAAGCTGAGGAACACCAGCCTGCCAATAGGGAGGATCCACAGTATTTACTATTTTAGTATGATTCATGACGAGTACTTCTGTTTGTTTGTTTGTACAATTTTGATCTGCCAACAAACACTTTTATTTGATTCACAAAGTGTATTCTCATTGTCCTTCTGCTTGTTTGACACATGATGTGAAGCAAATTAAAACATTATTATTTTATACCCATTTGGTTGATGGGCTACTATTAAATTTAATAAACAATCATGAGAGATCTGTACAGTAGTAATACAAAAATACTGTTAAGGACAGATAAAGGCTGACTAGTTTGCCATCATCACCCAGCCATACATGTAGTGGGAGCAAGCCTGCTTCACTCCCAGTAAGATGGGTCCAAGGTGGTGTTTACTGAGAGCAGGTCAGGCAAATAGGAGGCAATGACAGCATTAGCAGCATCTTGAGATGGAAGGGAAGCATTACTAAGACATCATAGAAAAGATAAGACATTGTCTGGGACTGCTGTGAGGTGGGGGTGGATCCCAGGATTGCTATCTGCCTTTACTGTAGGCAGCAAATTAGCAGAAATACATTACCAAGACGTTACAGCACAAGCAGTCTGCTCATGCACCTTGCCATTCTCTCATTAGCCTCTTCTTCATTATGTTTCATCACACAAGAGATTATCACACTACTTTTTTCCCCATCTGGCCAGGGACTGAGACCGTCCTGGGACCATGTGTTATCTCATAACTCTGTGCCCAGATTGGAGGCATCCCATACCCAATTGGGACGTCTCCATTACTTTGCTAAGAATGGAAAAATCCAACTTTTAGCTAAGTATAGGAGAATTCCTGATCTGATACAGGATGCCTCTGATCTGGGCATGGAGCTGTGCGATAAGACAAGGTCTCAGCCCATGCCCAGATCAGGAAAAGACAGCCAGTGTGATAGTCTCCTAAGTATCACCAATTGGTAAGCAGAGTAAAGAAAAATAAGTGTCTCTACAATAAATTGTCATTTCATCATCATATCTAAACATTAGTTAATATTACCAGGCTTAGCTGACTCATGTTCAATAGTGGGCATCCTGACTGACGAAATGGGAAGCATATGAAGATTGTTCTCTGCCCATTTCCATATCCACTTCTGCCAGTTGCCTTTGCTTTTCTTTAATGCAGTTTTTCATGTGTAGTGGTTGGGGATCATTTAGGTGCTCCAGTAAAATGCATCAGTACATGTGGTGATAGTGAGGAAATAGTATGTGGACATTAACATGGGTTGTCACAACTGAGCAATCAACAGTTTTCAGAATTGTTTTTCGTCTTTTTGAAAAATAACAGATTTTACAGGTGCATAATGAAAATCCTCTGAAATTATCTTTCTGCAAACAGGCTGGGTTAATTTCTTATTTAGAGTCTACCATGTATCCAAATTTTATGCAGATTTGTGGAAAAAAAAATTATAGCCACTTTGCTTTCCTAACCCAGAATGGCAATCAATGGCAATCCAAAAGTCTCCATCTTGATTCCAAGTCTGGACCAATTCAGACACAATTTGGCTCAGGTCCAGATACCAAGTGAGCTCCAAACAAAATCAGGGAGCTTGTTTACAGCCCTAATTACACAATCTAATGTTCTTCCTGGGTCTCGCCTAGAATGAATCCACATCACAGTTACATCTCTTTCATACTAGTTTAACTGTCATAGCTGTCTCCTATGGAATCTTGGGTTCTGGAGTTTATACTAACGCTGTGATTCAGAGGAAGTGTATTAGAGTTTTTCAGAGAAGAGAAAGCTAGGTATCTCAGCAAATTATCGACTTTATCAGATGACTCCAGTTTTTGCTGCAATTATGTTAATGAAAAGAATTCACACATGCTGGTTTGAGAGCACTCCCTATTACACATCCCTTCAATAATACAACGAAGTGGTTGTTGGCCCTGCACGCTCTCTTCTGCCCTCATCCTTAACCCTGACTTTCTATCCCATGTCCTATCCAACTAGGGTTACCATAGCCCAGTTTTTGCTAGGACATTCACTATTTTTAACCATTGCTGAATGTCCCGGCCCAGGTTTGGAGCCAGTCCTAGCAACCCACCAGGAGAGGCTTCGCTTTTTGGGGCCTCCTCTGTCACCATTGCCTCATTCCGCACTTTCAGTGAAGGCAGCAGTGGCCTGCTGCAAGGCCTAGCTTCCTTGCTAGGCCTCACTGTGCTGGGGGGTGGGCTTGGGGGCTCTTCCACCATTGCCGACACCACTTCCATGCCTTTGGTATAGTGGTGGTGGCAGCCTTCAAGGCCTATCTTCTTCACTAGGCCTCACTGGGGTGGGGTGGGGTTCAGGGCCTCCTCCTGTTCCTCCACTGCCTGCCACACTTTGGCTTTGCTTGGGGCTGGGTGGGGAGGTTGGGTGTCCCCAGCTGCCGTCGCTGCCTCTCTTCTGCACTTTTGGGGTAGCAGTGGCAGGGAGTAGCAAGGCCTAGGCCTTGGAAGGCTACCAGGCCTCACTTGGGGCTGGGTGGGGGTTTGGGGCCTCCTCAGCCACCGCCACTGCCTCCTTGATCCAGTGGTGTGGCAAGGCCAGGGAAGCCTCCCTGGGCCTGACACACAGGTGGCATAGCAAGGCCTTCCTGTGGCTGGAGGTAAGGCACATGTTTTTTTTTAAATGAACATATTAGGGTTTACAGTTAGTAATGTCCTCCATTTTTCTTGAATGCCCTACATTTTGTCCTACATTTCCAGGTTTTACGGTAGAGAATTATGGTAACCCTATATCCAATGTGTCTTTGATCTCTCTCTCTCTCTGTTAACACAATTTTGGAGTTAAGCTAATGCAATTTAAAATAATAATAATAATAATAATAATAATAATAATAATAATAATAATAATAAACATCAGCAACTAAAAAGCAAATCAGGCTGTTCTGGAATAGCAAGGGGAAGAACTGGGAGGGGAGAGGAGGAGGCACAAACACCACATAACTGCCCGGTCCCAGAACTGCTGCACGAGTAACTTATCACATGTAATGCTATACCAACATAAATGGGAATTTATTGACAGGTTTTTCCCATCAATAACAAGGTGTCGTTTAACAACACTTTGAGTACAAGGCAGCAATGGGATGGAGAGAGAATCTTGTGATAGGAATAGCCAAAGGTGCTATTTTCCAAATGTTATGTCAGTTTAAAAGGCATAATTGATAGAGTCCCACGAATCCTAGGATTCTATAGGATGTAGCCCTGGTAGTTAAGGCAGCACTAAACTGTTATGCTTATGCAGTATAGATATTATTACCATTCTAAAAGTTCCCATTCTGCTGAATTTCTAGAATTCACCATTATACACTCCCAAGTAGTGACTCCCAAGTCAGGAAGGGGTTTTTTTTGTTTGTTTGTTTTTGTTTTGTTCCATGAACTGATAATCTCAAAGTTGGATTTTTTTTTTCAAAAAAAGAAATGTGCCTATAGTTCATTTTCACGGTGAAAGGGAATGCAAATGTAATTCTGTGGGGACTAATGTTGTTTGGTTAGCCACAAAACACATCTGACATTTACTGTTAAGTCTTTGTGTGTGTATTTTTGGAGTACACTGTTTAGAAGCACTGCAATAAATCTGGGAAAAGTGCTTCAACAAAGTTCACAGCAGCATTTGCCACCTTTAATATTAACAGGAGAGTGCCTTTTAAAGTGAGCAAGTTGAGAAAGTGGTGGAAAGTATAGTTTATAAAAGAAGATTAGTGGGTTTAATATGCACTGGAGAGTCAAAGGAAAATCTTATTACTGTATGGAGAAATTACCTCATAAAGAAGCTAATACAGCAGGCTGGGGAGTAATTTTTAACAAGGTTTTTATGATGCACAAGTGTAGGCAAGCTAATGAACTTATCTTTCTGGTTATGTTCACACTGGAGCAGAGTTACCCCCACCTTCTTCTCCAGTTGTTATCTTTTTGAAAAAGTAAAACACATTTAATCACTTTTAATAAAAGGAAGTCATTAATTTGATAAATTAAACAAAATCTTCTGCTTTGCACTTCATTGAGTCCTAGCAATATTGTTAGAACCAGGATCAGATAACATTTAGTAAGAATTCAACTGGAAGATACATTTCTTGTTTTTATTATTTTTGGGGAAGGATGAAGGAAGGAAAAGTCTCATGCTTAAGGGCCAATCTTCTATTCTGGAGAGGAGCTGCTAATGCTCACATAACTGATTTATATTGTAAGTTAATAAATATTTATTTAGAAGTAAGTCTGCAACCATGGGCTTGCACTCAGGGAAGTTGCAGGCATAAATGGGAAGGCCAAAGTACAGAACCTAATCAAACTTTTGTTTTAGAACTGCTGATGTGTGTGAAAGAACCATGTGGTCTTTGACATTCATAAAACAGACATCTGAAGAATGCCATCTCCAATAGCAGGAAACCATCAGGAGGAGGGGACTGGTAAATACCAAATGTCCATCTGTCAGCACCCCAGCATGTGATGCAGAGGTATTATTGAGGAAGAGAATGACCACTTTTTTTGCCCAGATGCCAAAGACAGACTGCTGTGTAAAAGCAGTCCTTCTTTATACTAAACCACAATGTATGCTCCTCAAATTAATTTATCCATATCCTAGTGGTTAGAATGAGTTTTGGAAGATATTTGTTGTTAGTTTTATGTATAATTATGCACATTTTGGAAAGGTTCCTGACATTTTGAGACCAGGACCACACAACCTAGCATCACCTTGGTTTCATGGTGCTTAAACATGATTAACACCATGCTGGATTCTAAAATTTTGTCTAAAACATATTTACATTTATCTGACTTATCTCTGTTGCAACCAGAAGGATTTTATTCTCTGTAGATATGTAGGATTAGAGTGCAAGCAGTCCTAAATGTACTTAGCTATCATTGACACTGAGGATTTTGATGTTTATCAGATTTATTCATAATAACCAAGCTGGAGAACCGTGAATATCAACATCAAAAAAACAAAAACAAAGCCAGATTACACCCACATCCAGAAACTGGTGAAAGAAATAGCTTAAGGCACAAGTGGGCAAGTGTGGAAGGATAGACTCTGCATTAGCCCCCAGATGACAATGGAGCACTACACTCCTGACACACCCACTCCTGCAAAATACATGTGTGTGTGGGTCCCCAGATGGCCCCTAGGAGACAAAGGGACATTTTCACTATGTTTTTTGGCCCTTCCTGGGTCTTTGTACACTCAGGAGAGACCTTTAAAAAAACCCAACAGGAAATGAACAAAAGTAACTTTTTGTTGACTTCCTATTTAAAAGAAAAGGAAAATGAAAAGAAAGGGGTATATCTTAGGCCTAAATCAGGTCAGGACAAATTAATATGATGTAAAGGGATTTTGTAGCACCTTTCAGACTAAATGAAAGAGGTAAGTTGCTAGCATGAGCTTTTGTAGAATTTTGTAGGCATCTGAGGAGGAGGCTCAACGTCTATGGAAACATATGCTACCAACTTCTTTCAGTTAGTCTCAAAGGTGCTATAAGATTCCTTTGCATATTGATTTTTCAAGCTGGAGAACACAGCTATGTCTTTTAATTCTAACTCATATGGTGTCTAGATTTTTAACATTTTGGCAGAAAATAATATCAGTTAAGTTGGTGAGTGTTGCTAGAACTGAATCTGCAGGGATGGTAAGTCTTACCAGAATTTACCATCCAGCACTGGGAGAAAACCAGATGTTTATCTGCAATGCTTATCCCCCAGGACAGTTGTTCCTTGTCTTTCTGAGTGGCTCTTTCCATTCTTCTTTATTCTGGTCTCTTCTCCACCAAGTACTGAGGGCATACTCTCCTGCTTCCCTCCCTTATCTGAATGAACCCTGTGCATTTATAAAGAGCCAACTGTCATCTTCCCCACCACGAAGACTTTTTCTGAGTTGATTGGATAGCTGCCTTGACAATACCCATGGATGCTTCTTGCATGCAGAAGCATCATGATCAGCAAGCCAGACAATTGCTGTACATCAAGATAAGTTGTAGAGACTGAAGATGTTGGTAGGCTCTTCTGTGAGTATAGCCCCACTAGTGACTCACAGTGGAGGAAAAGGCTTGGACACTCAAGCAGGCTATGTTCCTGCATTGCACTTCAACAAACAAAACACTTCATGAACTGCTGTATTTTGTCTGGTTGTACATGATAAAGTCTACAATCATAAATCAAATATCAGATTTGAGTCTTGATGCTTGGACACATATATACAAGGAGAGGCATTCACTTGGATGTTTCAAGTTCTTTTGGGCTTTGGATGTCACCACCCTATGCACCCATCGTGGTTCCTTGAAAATAGTCCCCGTTCTGCCACAGAAACCCACTAGATGACCTCGAGCAAGTCATACTTGCTCAGCCTGGGGAGAAGGCAATGATAAAAACTCTTCAGTCTAAATCCTGTCATGCAAATTGTATAATAGGGTTGCCATAAATTGAAGTTAAGTTGAAGGTGTATGACAACAAAAACATGCAGAACAGATTGGAGTAGTCTATATGAACTGTTGTGGTTAGGCTAGTATGTCATAATAGTGGACAACCCTACAGCAGTTTGCTCAAAGCATTCTGAGCCATTCTGGCAGCTAAACCTCCAGTAGCAAAGATGAATCCAAGAATGCTCCCAGCTTATGCAACTGCTCCTTTAGTGGGAGAGTGACCGACCACATCCAGGACTGGATGTCATTCCAATTTACCAGCAATTTCATATAGATCCTATGGAGTAAATACTATGGATGTTACATTACAGTTTAATTCCTTTATGCCACTGTCTATAACAGGCTCTAAAGGTAGGAGTAGAACCACAGTAACATCATACCTCCTCCTCCCATCCCACAGAGCTTGTCCAGCTCTTTTTTGGTTCATGGTTGATGGTTTCAAAAGCTGCAGGGAGACCTACCTTAACAGAGTAGCACTGCCCCCATCTTTTCCCCAGAGCAGGGCATCTGTCAAAGTGACCAAGCCTGTCTCAGTACAAAACTCTGGTCTGAAACCAGACTGAAATTGATCTATGAAAGTAGATATGAAAGTCCTGAATGGCTCCATTCAAGGTAGCCTCTGTGTGAATACTGAAATCACCACCCGCTCATAATTTTGGTGTTCTCACCATCTTGGAAACGAGCAGAGACAAGAGGCTACTGGATAGCAATTAAAGTACAACAGCAACATGCTTGTTTCGTGTCCTTGGTTCCAAATCTGTTACCCAAAGAAAGATGAGGGGACTGGAGGGGGGTCCCTACCAACTCACATCATCAAATGTTGGGGAAATTAGCTTTTGCAAGTGGTTTGGATAACATTTTGACTGTTTGCGCATGTTTATACCAGTGCTGAGAACTCTAAGTTTGGGGTGAATTAAGAGTGTCCAGCATGGTGTAGTGGTTTGAATGTTGGACTATGATTCTGGAGACCAGGGTCTAATTCCCTGCTTGGCCATGAAACTTCATGGGTGATCTTTGGCAAATCACATGCTCTCAACCTCAGGGGAAGGCAATAGCAATCCTCATTTGTCCAAATCTTGCCAAGAAAACCCCATGGTCATAAATCAGAAAATGATTCAAAGACCCACAACAACAGGGGTTTTATTTAGAAAGCTGTGCAGAGTGCATTTACCTCCACACAACAGCAATTCACAAAGACACAGCATACAGATCTAACTGAAATGGAAACATGGAAATGTCATAGTGGAGTTTGAGGAATTTGCAGAGGAGTGATAGTTATTTATTGGATGAGTAGATCAGCTGAAGTGGCTCAGACTGAGAGGTCTGAGGGCAACACAGAACATACAGAGTGTGGAGGTGTACGGTGGCTGTGTGTGCAGTGGTTGGGTTTTGGAAGCAATATTTATACTTAAGATATAGCCAGCCCCAAGTGATGAGCTATCCTGTCAGGTAGCAAGGGCTGGAAATCCATTCCTAGGAATCAACTATGGGATTTTGGATTGGTTGATGACTTTAGTTTTACTGTGACAAAAACGGTGATTGGATCAGGATATCCCCAGGATGGATGGATAGGAAAGTCTGGTAGGAAATACAAAACAGGGGATAGGCAGAAAAGTTGGCTTACTGCTTTAGGTGTGAGCAGATCCTTTGCCTCAAATTGCAAGAGGAAAGGCAGGTGACTTGGGGGAAAGAAGAAGCACTTCGTTCACACATTTGGATTTGATTATCTTATTTCCCTTGGGACACACTCCTTTCCTCCTGGGAACCTGACCTAGTGATCTCGAAAGGTCATTAGCCTCTCAAAAGCATGCTATCTCCAGATATGAAATAGGAAATTATGAAGACCCTAAAGATACTGCATGGGGAATGCAGAGGGTGCTAACAAACCTTTGGGTACAAGACACATAGCTGATGCAGCTGTCCCCATCCTACCCTCCAATCTAGCTTTGTGCTTCATCAAGTAACCTGTGAGAACAAAGCTGGGACTAGTCCACCTCATTCAACATCCATCCATATCCCAGAAATGTGCATCATGTTGCCTCAACCATGTGGGTAATCAGGTCATGGCCAATAGTTGTGTTATTATTGGCTGACCTAGCATTTGGTAGCTGCAATTAGTCCAAAAGGCAGGGCAACCTGAATGTTAAAAAGCAGGGAAGGACCAAATGGGATAGGTATCAAGTATCTATCCCAGGAATAAGCAGAGATGAGTAAAACCACAGATAACATTTATTAAGATATTGTGTAAGAGAGGTGCCCATTAGGAGAACCTTTCCCACACAGGAGTCCCTAATATCTTGTATTTTGATTATTGAAACATTGTTATGTTGCAGACATACATTACATGAATAAGACAGATACAATTAATTGTTAGGCAAGCAATGCAATGATGACCTCATCAAGATAGGAATGGGAATATCTATATTTAAAGGAAATGCTAACCAAATAATAGAACTAAATATGACCTTGTCAGAGGCATGTCTGAAAATGGAAAATCTGCTGGCAGGAGCTGGCTTTTTCTTGCTGCTTCCTTATTTTCTTGCTGCTCTGACCAGCTGAGTGAACCATCCTGTGATTTTGGAGAAACAGCTTGCTGCTCTCTCTAGTGAGATTTCAGTAGGTTGTTCCAAGATCATTGAAGTGCAAGGATCTGGCACTAAAGAAGGTGGGCACTTCCCTGTGGATTTTCAAATGCAGGGAGAAGCTCTGGATGCATATTATAAAACAGCCTGCATCCTGATGGTCATGAGCTCTTGTAGGGAGTGAGTTGGTATTTCATTGTCAGAAACTGCTGGCAGCTTTTGTGAGAGAAGGAGGCATGGCTTTTGTGACCTGGGATTCTTGGCCTCTTTCCCTTCCCTAAGCTATTTAAACAGAACTATCTCACATGCCGAGAAGGGCTGGCTCGCCCTGCCAGTAGAGCCATGGCCGGAACTCATCTCAGTGCAGAGAGACCATCTGCTATCACTGTTCCACACAGGAAATGATCTCTGAATGAAAATAGTTCATACACACAGAGCATGTTCCTTCCTTCAGGAAAAATAAATAAATATCTAAGGTGATTGCAAATATACAACATACAATATACAACTAAAAGAACTCAGAGGATGAACAGGTGGGCAATACAATAATATTAGATGCTAATTTGACATGCTCCACTTTAAGATTATATAAACTGAAGGAGTGGTAATCTGATCCTGTCTTCTGCTTTAAATGCCAAACAAGCAGAAGCTTGCATAGCCATAGTTGCAGTGCCATCTTCTTTTACTCATGTTGAGGAGAGATCTTTGATTTTTCTGTTAGAAAGTTGCTTTCTCTGGTGAGGAACATGTAGTCTAAATTGGAAGATGGAGTATTTGTATATGAGTGAGATCAGGGTGAGGGAGAATTTTATTCATTTTGATTAAAACCAGTCAAACTCATATTTCCTAAATCAATAGGGAACCAGAATGTGGTTGTTCTTTAGCATATGCACTTCTCTAGAGTTTGTGATGTGGTTTTCTAAAAAAAAAATTGCACATTAACTTGGATATATTAGGGGAAAAGCCACATAAACATGGATATATAAATGAAATATACATTTTAAAAGCACTGTATACAGGACAAACACTTTCAAAAATTACATGTATTAGCCAAATATATACAAATATACAAAAATGCACATATGAAGCGAAAGAGAATACCACTGTATATGTTAGGAGAAATACATACAGAAAACCACATAAATATTTAAATTGATTTGGAAAATAGTCCGCCAAAGTGATGTTGATATAGGATAGAATGGGATAGGATAAAGGAGATTATCACACAGAAAAACTGGCCAGAGAGATGTGGGATCTAAAAGACAAAAATGGATCTTATCACATTTACCCGTGTGTCTGGGCTGCCTACAGCCCAAACTGTCAGGAGAGATGCAGGATCTAAAAGACAAAAATGTGTAAATGTGATAAGATCCACTTGTGCAATACTCTCTAAAGTGAAACCTGAGAATATGTAAAAAAGGGGATAGAAACTGTACTTGGTCATCATTCATCCCTAGATCCCTTTTCAGACATTTGAAATCAGTATATTGTAAATATTGTGCTAGACCCACCATCTTCTGTCACCAGTTCACTTCCTACATCTTCCTGAAAACAATTATGGTGAAGAGGTGCCAAAACTAATCAAGAACACAGATCAGTATCCCTTTCATTTTGATTCATGTGGACACTAACACTGCAAAAAACACATTTGAGCAATCACCTTGGACTATGAAGCTCTGGACAGGACAGTGAAAAATCTTGAGACACAGCTGATATTCTCACCAGTTCTACCAGTGAAAGAAGAGGACCACACAGGGACAGGAAAATACTGCAAGTGGATGAATGGCTGTACATATAGTGTTGACAGGAGATCCCAGATTGGTTTCTGGGATCGTTGTTTTCACTTCTTAGATGAAGGACTACTAGCTACAGATGGGCTACACTTCACGAAGACTAGGAATAATGTCTTTGGCAAAAGCATAGTGAATCTAATCAAGAGGGCTTTAAATAAAATCCTTGGGGGTTAGAGATGATAGCTTAAAATACATCCATAAGCAACCTCTAAACACAAGTATGTGCATTTTGGAGGAATCATAGAACCATAGAATCATAGCACTGGAAGAGACCACAAAAGCCATTCAAACTAACTCCCTGCCAGGCAGGAATACACAATCAAAGCACTATTTACAGATCGCCATGCAGCCTCTGTTAAAAAATCTCCAGAGAAAGAGACTCACCCACATGGAGACAGCATATCCCACAGTCAAACAGCTCTTACCATCAGGAAACTCTTCCTAATGTTTAGATATTATCATTTCTCCCAGTAGTCTGAATCCATTGTTCTGTGTCCTGAGTGAGGGAGAGATAGGGAGGCAGTAAAACATGTAGTAGAATAAGATATGAAAGCAAACAATATTCTAGATGTATATACACAAATGCACAGAGTTTGGAAAATGAATGAGACAAGCTTGAAATATTAATGCAGGAAGGTAAATGTGACTTTATAGGTATAACAAGTCTTGATGGGATGACTCCCATGATTGGAATATAATAATTAAATGATATTCTGTTCAAAAAGAATAGATGGGAAAGAAACAGAGGGGAAGAAGTATTATATGAGAAAGACAATTTTCTCTACCAGTTATGGATCTGACAGTGTTTTCATCTTTTCCACA
>JAIPUX010001880.1:89336516-89350175 GCA_020142125.1 Phrynosoma platyrhinos
TCTTTTAATATCATGTTCTCAGGCTCAAAGTGTTTTTATTATTCTGTATTGTGGGCACATGTTTTGGCTTCAAACCAACTGCTAGCTGAGTCCTCTTTGTTTTTCATTAGACATTGTTCTCATAAGAAATTTTCACACACACATCTCTACATTTCTACTTTGATTGTATATCCCATCCATATTCCAACACCTTTCTCCTTTTGGATGAAGAAATTGTCTTCAAGGCAAGTGAGGAATTTTCTAGAAGTACTGGCTGAGTTTCACATCCAGCAAATATCAGGATAGTTGAAGTCACCCATCACTATTACATATCTCCTTTCTGAGTGTGTGGTCATCTGTTCTAGAAAGTCATTATCCAATTCCTCAGTTTAATTTGTGAGTCTGTAGTAGACTCCCACAATAACATCCCTGTTGTTTCCTTCCCCTTTAATATTTATCCAGATGCTCTGCAACTGGCTTCTGGGATTTAAGTCTTGGATCTCTTAATCATCCCTGACATATAATGCTATTCCTTTCTTGTTTGGCCTATTTCTCTTAAAAAGGTTATACCCCTCTTTTCTTACATTCAAATCATGAGACTCATCCCACCAGATTTCAGTGATGCCTATTATATTGTATTTCCTTTGTTGTGCTAGGAGTTCAAGTTCATCCTGTTTATTTCCCATTCTCCATGCATTAGTGTAGAGACATCTAAGAGCTTCAGTCCTCCCCATTTGCTGCCTGTGTGAGGTTTTTTGCTTCCCACTATTGGGCCCTTGCATCATTTGCCTTTTCCCCTCTGTAACACTTTGATTATTATCTCCCGCCCATGATGTACTCCTGCCTTTCAAGATACCTTCCAAGAAATTGTGTCCCTCCTCCACATGACTCAGTTTAAAGCCCTCCTGATCAAATGTTTGAGACTATTGACAAAAATGTTTCTGGCAACTAGTGTGAGATGCAGCCCATCTCTTGCCAGAAGTCCATCCTCATGGAACTACAGACCTCCTATTTGTGATGTGTTTTCCCTTGTCTTGTGAAATATTTGTGTCTGGGAAGAGTTATATAGAGTTAGGCAGCTAGCTCCACCCCTTAGTGACTTACCGATGTGACTCACAGAAGCCCCACCCTCCCCAGGAACAAACACTTAGAACTCTCCCTTTGAGACCTCTTGTTTTTTGGTTGTGCACTAGAGTTATGTAGCAGATAATTGTACATACTTTACCAAATTATAAATTCATACAGTCCCATATTTCATTCTGTCTCCTTCTCTCCCTGCTATTGAGCTGAGTTTGCAGCAATTAAAGTAAGCTGAGAATTAAAGGAGGGGGGAATGAGAGGAGACTGAAACTGGGACATGGTAAAAGCAACTGAAAAAGCAGGATGAATTTGCATTAATAAGGACTGTTCCTGTCATGGATTTTATCACACTCAAAATAGTTGGCAAGCCTGCTCCATGCCATATCTCAACTACAACCCATCCCTGAGCCACACTGAGCCAGCCAATTTTGCTCAGCCGGAAAGCTTCCGTACTTGCAAAATCAGTCGGCTCAGTGCAGCTCAGGAATGGGTTGTGGTCAAGCGGTGGCATGGGGATGGCTTGCCAACTGTTTTAAGTGCAAAAAAATCTGTTTCCCCTCATTCACGCATGTCCCCAGGCAGTGCCTGGTTCATTAACAAAAGTGAGTGCAATAAGCTCCTCATTTACAGCTTGTTATTCCACTACAACTGTTGAAGCAGGTTTTAACTACCAGTCCACCCAGTTCTATATGTGGAGTGGGGAATCATCTTGTCCTTCACATCAGGCAGTAAAATATCTTGGCTTGAAACATAACCGATAGAGCAGGGGGTTGTGTAGTGTAGTGAAATGTGAGTAAAATAGGCATTCCACTTTGACTATTACTTGATAGTTTGCATGAAGAAAGTAACTAAGAAAGAATTTTATCTGAAAAATTCATTTGAATTGCATAATTTGTAGTGAACATGCAAATATAATTTGCATAATTATGTGCTTAATTTGCAGTGAACATGCACAGAGGAATAATGTAGTTGATAATATTTGGATAATGCTGTCAGGATAAGACTCTGGGGCAGAAGTCAAGGATTGTACTCAGCTCATACAGCAGGGCTAGATTACCACACTTTGGGGTAACTGAACTAACTGGTATTACATTCTAAAACATAATATCAAGACTTCATCATGGGCTGTGAACAGAAAATGGAAATTCTGAGGTCTATATATGATAGTGGCCAAAATCTATAAAGAACATGGATGGCTTTAAAAAAAAATGCTATATATCAGTTATGTAAATGTTTTTGAATCAGATGTTAATCAAATTAATTTTAGCTATGCCTCATGACTGTTTTGCTCTTGTGGGTGTGTGTGTTTTAAAAAAGATATGCATATGCTTCTTCCTCTTTATTTCATTCTATTTATTTATACATTTTACTTTTAAATCATGTGGCAAGAGGATAATTGATGTAGGATAAAGGGATATATGGGGATTCTTTACCTATACACTGAAATATATACATTGTTCCTGGGCATTACTCTTTTATCAGCTAATTCTGAATCAGAGGAATAAATAATAAGGAAAGAATAGGAATAGGAACCACAAAAAAGAAGAGCAGGTCAACAAGTTTCAGCTAACTTTTTTATTCAAGATGAACTATATACATGTGTGAAATGATACAATCGAGTTGGGTAAACCTTGCACATGAAAACAAAAGCATTTTGAATTTTCTAGGGACCACTTGAAGGCTTCTCCAAAAATGCATGCAAGGACATTTTTTTTCCCTTTCATTGAAATCCACTTTTCCTTTGGTTTCCAGTTTTGTCATTGGACTTTTTTTTTAACAACTGGTGAAGTAGAGTTATCTGTTCTCTCCTTTTTACTTTGTTTTGCTGTTCATGCATGCTCAGTCAGCTATTCTGAAGGCAGCTGCTGTATTTACCTTGATTATTGTAGACAGGCACACATTGCTGTGGTAGGAGTGGTTAGAGCAGGTCAAGCTATGTTTATTGCATTGTTTATTTGCAAATACATTCCTACAACTCAGCTCCAACTGTCTTTGTTTTTTCAGCCATCTTTTATCTTCTTTCCAATGTCAATGCTGCTAAAAACAAAACAAAACAAAAAACACCTTCCAGCTAAACAAACGATAAAGAAGAAAATCATGGGCTGGAAGAAGCATAAAAGATCTTTGCAAAAAGGAATTTCACCTTCAGGGGCTTTGTTATCTGAGATATTCCAGCAAATCTTTCACTAAAATGTTAGTAAGACTAAGGAGACAATGGAAACAGAAAAGTACTGATACCCATTTTTAAACATGGTACCATGGATAAAATAGAGTTGGGAAAGAGTTCCCAGAAAGCCACAAAGAAAAAAGAAAAGCAACAGGAGGGATGAAAAAAAACCCAGAAAAGTGAATATGACATCTCATGAAGACATTTACAAATGTTATTATGATAAGGAATGTATTTTAGTTAATAAGAATGAATTATCCAGTATTTTTTATACATAACACCTAAGGTGGCCCATCTAATTTTTTAACAAAAGAAATAAAAAATAACTGATATCATCAAAGACAAACAGAGATGGAGACAGTAATGTAGAGGAAAATAGATTTGTGTGCCAAGTTTTGGGGATTTTAGTGATGTATCTTAAATTCTTTCTCCACCATATCAACCACATATTCATGTGCATCAGAACAGTAGGTCATAGATCATGCAAACATGCCATGCCATTATACTGTACTTTTGGTCATGTTATGCCTGTCCTGGAAGCAAAGGGCAGTGTGAAGGTAACAGAAAGTAAAGCCTTTTTGGCAGGAGACCTCCCCTTCCCCACAAAAATAAAATATTGGTGATGTCTGTAGCAAACATAAAATTATCAGTTGCGATTCTGTTCATAAATAAAAAGCAAAATGCATTGAAAGGGAACTGTTGATGAATCAGGAGGAAAACTGAAGTATTGAGGGCAAGACTTTCCTGTGTTTTTGAAATGAAATGTAAAATAGAATTACAATGATAACTAGTAAAAGAAAGAGAGCAAGCTAAGATGCTGAGGATCCCCCTCCCTATCCCAATAAAAGGAGCACAATGAGATATATGGCAAAAAGACTACATACCTCAACAGAACACTGAATTAAAATTGTATAACAGAATGATGAGTTTAAAATGTCTATTCAAATAGGAACAACAGTAAGAGATTTTAATATAAACGACAAAATATTGTTAAGCCTATGCAAATAAACTCTATACATATCACCATCAGGCTGCTGTATTGTGAATAACTATATATATAATGTGAGACAAAAGGATTACTTATTGTGGTGTTTTTCACATTACAACAACAGCACTTTAACTGTCATTGCTGCATCCTATGGAATCCTGGAATTTATAGTTTGGGTAGACATTAGAGCTTTCTGACAGAGAATTCTAAATGCCTCACCAAACTAGAAAATCCCTGGATTCCATAGGATAGAGCCATGGGACTGAAAATGTATCAAAAAGTTATAATAGTAGATTCTGAAAGAGACCTAAGTTTAATCACCTATGGACTGTCTATCAGTAACATTTGCTGAAAAGACAGGACAACTCACCAATAATAATAATAATAACAACAACAACAGCAGCAGCAGCAGCAGCAGCAATTTATGAAATTAAATCATTAGGACAGGCAGAAAAACAAAACATAAAATTGAGTAGGGAGATGTTGGTTCCAGTGCTGAAATGTATCAAAAAGCCAAAGGGCCTTTGCAGACTGCCAGAAATAGTGCACATTAAATTGAGGCACTGCCCTGGCTCAGTGCTAGGGAATCATGGGAACTGTAATGTATTGTGGCACCAGAGCTCTCTGACAGAGAAGGCTCAATGTCTCAGAAAAAAATACAATTCCCATGATTCTCTAGCACTGAGCCAGGGCAGTGCATCAATTTAATGTGCACTATTTCTGGCAGTCTGCAAAGGCCTAAACTCTAATTGGAACCATTCATTCAAACACATCTCTATGTTCCTTCAGTCATGGCAGCCTCTTGCAAATGGAAAGTCATGACAGTTAAATGAAGTTCAACTCTGCTGCTGTCTTGCCAGATGCACATCACAATGTACTATGGTTAGTTTATACTGTAGGCTTTCTCAGAACTTTCTGTGGCAATACACTGTTTCATAACTCAGTATCTTTGTAGTTTTTCTGTCTCACTCCCTTGCCTGAATAGAGAATCAGGCTTAATCTTTTCCATTCCTCTCTTTTGACAATCAAGGAGTTTGATTAGCTGGCAAACACAAGCAATAACTACAGATCACAGAACAACAGCCAACACCATCTGATCAATCTGTTTGTGGTAAATCAGTTTCTGCTTATGGAATTGTTGTTTGGCAGCTAGGTTTTATGGTCCAATCTGAGATACTACTTCATGCAATGGAACAGATGGGCATCTAAGCCTTGGCAAATGGGGAGGACTCTTTCTCTTAAGCCAACACTGTACAGTTGTTGGAACCAAAGTGCTGGCACAGCATATGCACTCATGGTTGTGCTCCTCTTCCACTTAGCCTCTTTATAGTACAGATTTACCTTACAAAGTCATCTGCCCAGATTGCCATCAAGGATTAGACAGAACTAAGTGCCAAGGTTGTGCATGGATCCTTAAGTATGATGTTGAATGTAAAGAACACTAATCAACACAACTAGTTGGTGTAGCTTTCCTACACTACTAATCTTTGGTCATCAATAATGCCTCTGCACCATTTGACAAGTGGAGGATGTGGTTTTCATGGCAGCAGCAAAAGAAAAAAAAAGGGGGGGGAATCAGCCCATAGGACTGGGCAACTACCCGCCTATCCATGAAAGCTGTAACATCTCAGATACCACCATGCAGAGCCAGTTGGCATTAAGTAGGGACACTGTAATAGCGGGCATTGTCATTCAGTACCTATAATCCCATGTTTAGATACCCGCATTTCCCCTGCAGACAATCTGAATAATGAATCAAATGGTCTCTGCAGTAATTGGATCTTTTTTCTGTGTAATTAGCCATTTCCCACCCTGCATTATAATTTTAAGTAGTATGGTTGAATTGAGCAACTCTTGAAATGAGTCATTACGTGAAGGCTTTCAGGGAAGTTATTTCTGGAGGTCTTGCTATGGAGGCTAAAATCTGTCTAAATTAAAAGAACTGACAAGCAGCAATCAAGGCTGCAAAATAAAGGTACTCAGTAAGCAGCCCTATTACAATCAGAAAGAAAGGGGAAGCTGATCTCTGTCTTTTGCAGAGAAGCAGAGGAAATGATGAATACCTTAGGTAACTCATTCTGTGCAAAATCAATCTTTCACTGTCAATTTTAAATGAACTAATTTGTCCACAAATCTGCTCAGTCAGTTTGGAAGCATTCTCAGTTCATCCATATTAGCAAATCCTTTAATCTTGACTAGTCCACTGAGTAAGAAATCTAGAAATGTGTTAATATGACTGGACATATGTAGTAGGATAAGAATTGATTCTTTTAATTAGTGTCTACTCAAGTTATAGTGCCTTCTTTTCCTGAACTATTGACCCACTGATACATAAAAAAAAGATTACTGTTATGACTAATATACCTTGCACAGATTGGTTTAACTCTTTCTTGATTGTCCATCAGTGGGCTGTCTTCTTTCTCTCCCTCTTTCTCTCCAGTGATCAAGAAAGCAGATATTGCAAATCAATGTTTTAGGAACTCTGCACCTTTATTATGCATCCTTTCATTAAAAATGTATTTATTTGACCCAGGCTATTGATCACTATTTTCAAAGTCCTGCCCTTTTTCCAAGCAACTCAAGACAACAGAAATCCACACACCATTTGTATTCTCCTTACACCTCTGTGTGGAAGATGAGAAAGAATGATTGTTGTTTGTTGTTAACTGCCCTCAGGTCAGCTCTGACTCACAACTACCTGATAGATGAGACATCTCCAAGCCCCCTTGTACTCCACTGCTCTGCTTAGGTCCTGTAGATTCATCCCCATGAGCTTCCTGATAGAGTCTATCATCTGGCATGCAGTCTTCCTTTCTTTCTTCTGTCTTCCATCTTTCCTAGCATTATTGCCTTTTCTAGTTAGTCATGCCTTCCCATGACTAAAGTATGACATCTTGGATTCCAAGGAGAATTCAAGTTTCCTCTGTTCAAGGACCCATTTAATTGTCTTTTTGTCTATGCACAATATCCTCAATACTCTTTTCCAGTACCACACCTCAAATGAGTTGATTTTCTTTCTGGTGGTTCTTGTCACTGTCCATCTCTCACATCCATACATGGTGTTGATGAATATAATGGCTTGGACAATTCTAACTTTTGTGCTCAGTTGTATATCTTTACCCTTTAGGAACTTATCTAGTTCTTTCATGGCTGCCATTCCCATTCCTAGAATTCTTCTTATTTCTTGACTGCAGTCTCCATTCTGGTCAATGTTTGATCCAGGGTACAGGAACTGTTTTACTATTTCAATTTCCTTATTGTCTAGGTTGACTTAAGGTAGATCTTCCATAGTCTATTATTATTATTATTATTATTAAAAATAAACCTGCCTTTGGCACAATGTAATCTAGCAAAATAAGTGAAATTTTGAACAAAAGTCCCCATGGTACCAATTCAGCACTCTAATCTTTTCTAAACTCTCTCCCTGCCACATGTTGTTGGACTGCTACACACCCCATTCCCTGTCAGCATGGCCAGTGGTACATGATAATGGAAACTGTATTTAAGCAACATCTGAGGGTTGATGCTTGGTAAACACTGCTCTGACCTCTGAATTACACTAGGCCTCTGTCAACAGTGTCATTTATAACTAAGGAATGTTTCCTAAAGACAAAATCTAAAG
Source organism: Phrynosoma platyrhinos (assembly GCA_020142125.1). Lineage (NCBI taxonomy): Eukaryota > Metazoa > Chordata > Lepidosauria > Squamata > Phrynosomatidae > Phrynosoma > Phrynosoma platyrhinos. The sequence continues at coordinate 89,344,353 of JAIPUX010001880.1, forward strand.
AATTATTTTAGATAGTCCCAAGGATTTGTACATGCTCAACAAGAAGTTTGCATTAAAACAAAGAACAATTTGAATGGAGGGGTCCTTTGTTTGTCAAAATGCTGGCTGAAATTTCTCATTGCCTTCAAATTGGATTGCTTGTGCTATGATGAATTTCTGTTTGAGAAATCCAAGTCCAAAGTCTTTTAGGGTGCAGCTTTTGAGAAACTGGCCAGAAGCTGCAAATAGAAAGTGATGAGTGCAACAAGTGATATGTAGAGACGGGAAACATTCTGCAGGACCATATACTTATACAGTCTACAAGTGTTATTCTTGGTTGTCTTCTGGTTCATGTTTTCATTCTTTACAGAACCAGATTTTTAGTGTTTTTACAAAGCAATCCTAAACTTATATACCTTGCATGAACTTAAATTTTATGGACTAAAATAGCATGATTTCCTATGTCTGCATAGCACACTTTGTTCCATTACTCTACAGCAATAGTGAGAAATTCCAGCATATCTGGGGTCCATTTTAAGCTCCTAGAAAAGTCCAGATGCTTCACAGACCCTCAAATGTCCAGAACAAAGCAGAACAGAATAGAAATGATCTCAAGCCTCCACCACCTCCTCCTCCTCCTCCTCTTATAAACACTATTTTTGAATGTTAAACAGTGCAGGGCACTAGAACTGCAATCTATTACAATGTGAATTGTCACTTCTGCATTTCACACTCTTTTGGGAGAGGCTCATAAAAAGGGGAATCTAGAGAATCTGACGGGGTTGAGGGTTGCAAAAAAAAGTCTTCGGGCTTCTAAACAACTGGGCTAAAATGTACAAGGAAGTAGCACAAGGAAGTGAGAAGCATAAATTTCTGCTTTGAAAAAACACAAATGTTGAAGCACATATGTGGAAACCACCTGCTAATCTGCAAATTCCCTATTTCCATTTGCTTATTTTATGATTAGTTATTTAGAATGCATTTATCAATGATATTTGCATATTCTTAGGGCATCCTACAAGAATCTGCAATCACAAGATTAGGAACACATGTAGTGATGGACATGCTTGCTTACTTTTGCTGATATTATTCCAACATTTAGTCTTAGCCACTGTTCTTCTAACCTGCTCTCTGAACATTTTTAACTGGAGAGGGCAGGGATCAGATCTGAGACCTGACAAAGCATGAGCTCTACCTTATATAATTTCATTTGTACTCAGAATGGCTTATAGGAAGAAGGGCTTATAAAGGAAACAGCAGAAGGGCAGATATTTCATGCCATACCAGAAAGGATAAAAGCTACATCTACAGACTAAGGTTTGAGCCATTCTTTATTAATTTCCTAAGTTTTAGGTACTGAAGTGCATGGTACTGAATGTTAGAGTTAATGGAGAATGGCCATCGCTCATGGTGATGATGTATTACATGTAGCACAAGAGGCAATATGCCCAGTGATTGGGGAACAGGAATGCTGTAGAATTGTCTTAATTGATATTTTAGTAGTATAATTATTTAATTTGAATTTTACCATAAATTTATTGTGTTCTTATTGTAGTTCTTTAAATTATGTCCAAATAATGTTGGAGACCAGCTTCTGTCCCAACCCTGGCTGCAATGCAGGATGTAAATAAAATAATAATAATTTAAAAATAGATTTACGCTTCCCACAAATATCTCATTGGCCAGCATGGGAACACAATGATGAATTAAGACAGGCCTCTGGTCTGAACCAGTAGAGTTCCTGTTATGTTCTTTTTTGGTACAACCACTAGGATAATGTTCACAATTACTTTCCTGTAGTATTTTCCCCCAGCTAAAACCCAATAAAAGGCTGTTTTTTTCTCTCATATAAAGTGTTTTGGATTTGCATTTGTTAGGGTAGGATAGAACTGATATTGCCTTCTTCCTTTGCTTTTACTTTTCTTGAAGGTCTAACTGCCTAGTGTTTTATTGTATATATAGGTGTATTCTAGTAAGACCTGTACATTTCTTTGAACTAGTTAATGAACAGTGAGGAAAAAATGGTCTGATTGTGGTAGGCATTGGGCTCATCCATGTGATTTATACATAACATGTCATTCTGAATATTAAAATAGCATCACTATCCATCACTGGAAATTTTGGGAATAATGTGTTAACCTCAGCCCAGTTAACATATATATACACAACAGCTTGGATCAAAAGAACTATGAACATGGTTGCTGAAAGTATGACTAGCAAGATTCCATCATAACTTGCAGTAAACTTTTTAAAGGTAGTGAAATTTAAAAACAGGCTCTGATGTGGCATTTAACACATTAAACCTATAGTTTTGCTTGTTTGTTTTGTGTGTGTCTCAAAAAACCAAAACCAGAAAAATCCCCACCCAGTTAAGATATTTAATAATTAGTTTGATTTTAGAAATTTTTTTGGTTTTTTTACCTATCCTGTCCTGCAATGATATAACGAGAATTGAAATTCTTCAACTAAGGGCCTTTGCAGACTGCCAAAAATAGTGCAAATTGAGTCCACTTGAAGGGTTAGGGTTAGTGCTAGGGAATCATGGGAATTTTTTTCTGAGACATTGAGCCTTCTCTGTCAGAGAGCTCTGGTGCCACAATAAAATACAGTTCCCATGACTCCCTAACCCTAACCCTAACCCTTAAAGTGGACTCAATTTGCACTATTTCTAGCAGTCTGCAAAGACCCTAAATCTTTCTGCTGGTTTCCTTGTATTTCTAATACTGAGTGATTAAAAAAGAATAATACAAAAGTAAAGCTGTTCTAACCTGGTTTTTCCCTATTATTTTTGAATCACCCTATATAGCAATGATTTCCAAACTTTGGTCCTTTAAATGTTTGGGACTTCAGCTTTCAGAATTCTTAAAGTATTAAAGTGGTCAAGGTTAGGGAAGATAGAAGGAAAAGAAAGTAGAAGAGGGTGAGAGAAAGTAGCAAAGTAAAAGGAATACAATGGAAGGAGAACGATTGCGAAGAAGTATTAGCTCTTATTGAATTAAGAAGATGAGTTGGGAAGAGAGGGAAGAAGGGGAAGGATGAAAGAAGGGAGAGAAGAATGTAGTTAGGAAGGGAAAATAAGAAAGGGAATTGAGAAGGAGGGTAAATAAAAGAGTGGAAGAGAATTTAAAGATACAGAAGGAAAGATAGGATGTCCAGAGGAATATGGTCTGAAAAATATAATATATACAACATCAATTGAAAAGTGATAACAAAAATCATGTAAAAATATAAAGTACTGCAGGGGATAATTCTTCACTTTAAACCAACATTGATGATATAAGATGATTATCCCAATACTGCAAATTCAATAGCAATGTACTGGTGACTCACAATATATCAGCTTGCAGAAGATTGTCCCAAGATGTTTTTTTTTATATAATTGCAGGAGATTTTGCTGAATTGGTTTTTCAAACTTGTGATAACTTAAGCTGATAGCATATAACAACTAATTGAAGCAATGGTGGCATAGAAATAAAAAGTATTTCTGAGCTAGTAGCATCAACTTGCAGGAGATTTTGCCAAGTTGGTTTTTCAAAATAGTGGTAACTTAGGGTACCACTATGGTGAAGTAGACTGAATCTCCCAACATATAAAACCTAAGAACAGGCTGAAATGCATATTAATAATAGATTACATATATAAATAGGATTTTACAGTAATGTAAAGAAAACCAGTGTGACAATTAATGGGGTATCTAAACTGAATAGGAGCTTTTTTACAGAGCTGGGTTGTAAATAATACTCAATTATTTCTCTGGCTTCTAAATGGAGAATAGATGCATATAAAGAATTTACATCTAAAGTGATTAAACAACCCCCTGAATTTATCTCTGTGTTCTCTATATTCTGAATGAAATGGCAGGTATCTTTAATATACGATGGTGCTTTTTTTTACTACTACAGGAGCCAAAAAAAGAATCTAAAAATTGTGCTAGAGGTTCCAAAAGAGATCCTGATCCTGAAATAATGGTTCTACCTGGTGGGGGAAAGCCTGCCTTGTGGATTTTTGGTAAAATATAGAAAATATATAGAAAACAAGACATCTGAGAACCAGAATTTCTGAGCATAAAACTACAATCTCCAATAGCAGTTTGGGTACCCCATTAGTAGAACACTGTTCACAATTAGGTTATTCTCCAAATTCTTTTTTTAAAAAATCTATTGAGCAAATTAAGTTTGGTCCCTTTTATAGTGGATCAATACAAACTAAACTTTTACAAAGGGAGGCATTTTGGATCCACAAATTAGCCTCAAGTAAACCTGAAGGCTTGAATGAATGTCTTGAGTTGTCAGAGTTTCTGTAATACTAGTATCGTAGAGTCATGATTTGGGTCCTTGACAGACTGTTGTAGCTTTAGAGGTATATTGTTTATATGTTTTATATGTTATATATAGGTTATTTTTGGTTATGAGTTTACAAATTGTTACTAATATTAATTGCCACACTGGTTTTCTTTTATTACTGTAAAATCCTATTTATATATGTAATATATTATTAATATGCATTTCAATCTGTTCTTAGGTTTTACATGTTAGGATATTCAAGTCTACTTCAACATAGTTACATGTTCCTTTAAGAAATTTAATGTACGTATCAGCCACCTGCAGGACATTTAACAGTAAGAGTATATTAGTTCATTAGTTACTACAAGTCCGTAATCATGGGCTTGGTTTTTATAAACTGAAGATGACCTAGAACATGGGTAAGCAATGGATATATACAAACAATGTTATTTTCAGGTGATTTTTCCATTATATATATTGTTATTAATGTATGTTAATTTCATATATTTAGAAACATGGAATAATTTATTAGAATTAAAATCTGGAATAGTATGTTAATATTATTACTGAAGAAGACATTGGAGTCGAAACAGCCACACAGATACTCCGGAGGTAGCCATCCATTACCAGTGACAGAAATACTTTTTATATCTATGCCACCATTGCTTTAGTTACTTGTTACATGTTACTACCCTGAGTTACCACTATTTTGAATAACCATCTTGACAAAATCTTCTGCAAGCTGATATATTGTGAGTCACCAGGACATTGCTATTGTTGTCAGACTGGTCATTGAATTTGCACTATTGGGATAATCATCTTATATCAGCAATGTTGGTTTAAATAGAAGGAATATCCCCTGCAGTACTTTATATTTTTACATGATTTTTGTTATCACTTTTCAATTGATGTTGTATTCAGTAGTCACTAGATATACATATTTAACAAGAAATGTCTCAGCTCTGTTGTATTCATTTATAATGGTACTTAGTGATTTATAGTATACCTACCAGTTTGTTTTTTCTCCCATTTTGGATCATAGTATGTAGGAAGACAGGGGAACCAAACATGATTTCTTTCATGCAACAAAGGAAAAATGAAGGGGAAAAGAGATCCAAAGCTACCAAAATTCTACTAAAATAATTCACACATTTACCTATATGAATAAAGTTGATGTTGTTCTTTAGGTTATTGATTTGTTACCAAAATAACTGAAGAGCAACAGAAGAGAAATATGCCTCTTTATCTATCCTTTGGTCAATGCGGGGGGAGGGGGGGAACTAGCATAGATGAATAAGAAAGAGAAACTGGATGGTTTCTTGAATATTAATTATAACCCAAAGCAGCAGCAGCAGCATTAGTATGAGGAGAAGTTCTCTTCTAGCATGTTTATCTCCAGAGGGAGAAAAGCATGTGACAATCAGGACTTGTGGTCATGGAGACATCTCTTGAAGTTGAATAGTACAATTGCATGCTTATTACTCTGAAAGTCTGCAACTGGAAGAAATAGGTCCACACAGACTGGGTTTCACATTCCCAAGCATGATCTATTCTTTTTATA
>JAIPUX010001880.1:89356867-89371822 GCA_020142125.1 Phrynosoma platyrhinos
TTTGAAAAGGATCCAAAGTTATTTTTGTTAAATATAACTGATGGTCTTGAAATGAAACCTGGGAAAGGGGATAGAGATGTAATTTTATATATGGTGACTGCGGCCAGCCTAATATATGTAAAACATTGGAAAAGGAAAAATGAATATCTACTAGAAGAATGGATAATTAAGGTGAATGACTTAATGGGGATGGATAAATTAACGATGGCAATCAAAGGGAAATCAGAACAAAAATATCTTAAAAAATTGGAAAAAGTTAAGAACCTCTGGATATAAGGGATGTAAGAAAATCCTAAATGATTCACTGCTTCAATAAACATTTGGGAAACGGCAAAAAAAAAAAAAAGACAATGCACTGAATATTGTTAATTGTGCTGGGGTGTGTGTGTGTGTTTTAACCTTGCTTTATTTTTTTTTAAAAAATTTACATTTGTAAATGCTTTCATATCTAGGGATTAAAAAATAATAATCTTTGCAAGACACTTTGAGTCCCAGTGTGAGAAAAAGACATGATAAAAACAACAACAGTAGCAGCAGCAGCCTACATATATATGCTAATGGAGCTTTGTTTTGGTAGCTGTATGGATTCTGCCTCAAGCCACCTTTAACAAGAAAACTAAAAATTATATCCCTCTTTCTTGTGGCTATGATTCAGAGGCATAGCCATGTTAGTCTGGAACATTAGGGTGCAAAGGCATCTTGTAGCAGATTCGAGACTAATTGAGTGAAAGAAGTTGGAGCATAAGATTTTGTAGACTTGGTCTACTTCCTCAGATGTATGGAGTGCATCTGATTACAAAGATCCTTCCTTTCACTCCATGCATCTAAGGAGATTATCGTACGTCTTTAAAAAGGGTCCTACCTCTCCTGAATTGAATTCTAATTGAAGCTTAATTTGGGCTGCATCCTCATTTTATTGCACAGCGTTTGGCCCAAAAACCGCCATCCAAATACATCCCTGCTCCAATCTGACTTTTGAAAAATGGCCGCCAAAGTAAGACCTGCCAAAAGGACAAACAAATAGGTCCTAGAGCAGATCAAGCAGAAACCTCTGTGAAAGCAAAGATGACCAAACTGAGGCTCTCGTACTTTAGACACATCATGAGAAGAGAGAAGTCATTGGAAAAGACAATAATGCTGGAAAGGTGGAAGGAAGTAGGAAGAAAGGAGTGCCATATGCTAGATGGATGGACCATACTAAGGAGGCCATGGGTATGGGGTTGCAGGAATTAAGCAAAGCAGTGGAGGACAGAGTCTTGGAAATGTCTCATCCATAGGGTCGCCGTGAGTCGAGATCGACTCAAGGGCAGTTAACAACAACAACAAATGCATACGTTGTTGGAATGTGAAATGCAAACTGTTTATGTCATGAAGGCACTAAGTGTTCTCTGATCCTGGAGAGAGAAAAATGGTACTGTTATTCTCTGCAGTTCCTAACCAGCATTGTGAAGTTTTTCTCTCTAGTTGAAGTTTGTAGTTTCCTCAGTCACTGTCTACTTCTACTTTTCAGTTTTCTGGGTTATCCCTCCATCTTCAGTTTGCAGAGCAAAATGGCTTAGGATGAGAAAATGAGAAAGCAGATAGGCAAACAGATTGGCAGACATGTGGCTTATGTTTATGTAAGATTATGCAGAATATTAATTATGTTTTGTTCTGTCCCTGCTCTTTTATTCTTGCTCTTATTGACTGGTTGTGTTATTTGAATTTTTGAAATGGCACTCCAGGAGTAATTTCTACCAAAGGTGGACGATATAATCTTTATAAATAAATATAAAATATCCTCAACAGGACATTCACATGATAAAAAATACCCTCAACAGGACATCACAAATAAAAGTAAAATCTGGAGATTTTTCTGATATTTGCAAACTGAGAGAGTGGGATTTTCAGTCTGGTTTTACAAATAACTTTATCCTTTGAATTTTACTTCCAGAAAACTGTTGTCCCTTTTCATCATAATAACCCGATTTGGGAAGAAAGAACAAAAGGAGGAGGAAAAGTATGATTGGAAGAATCACTTTTGCCAGTTTCAACAAATAATGACATTACCAGAACTTTCCTTAGCTATTTTAGCTCATCTCTTTAACTGCAAAAGTAGCCAGGATTGAATGTTCATGCTCAGCAGGGGCTGGGATGGTTTGATGAGAAAAATATTTATTTTATACATCATGGTTTTGATCTTCTCTTGAGAAAAAGAAACTGATCTTGTGCTTGTAGCAGTACATTTTTCGGAGTTGCTTTACTGCTATCTCAGTAAAAGCAAAAGCCATAAATTTATATGAACAGTTAGCTGGGCTGTTTTATTAGCTCTTGTGCAAATTAATGCATTAAAATGCTAAGATGGTTTCAAGTGTTTAGCTTTGGCTTCCTTCAGGTTTTTTTAGAGGCATAAAATCCAAATGCAAATAAACTCTAAGCATTTATCTCTATTTAGCTATAGTAGTACCTGCCCAAACACCTTTTCAAATAGCTCTGTGTTGAGATTATGTCTTTATACAGAAGAGAGGAAGCCATGGCTGGGGAAAGAATGGCTTAATATGTATTTGCCTAGATCAGTTACACCAATAAGTGAAGCAAAGAACCTTCTCTGACTGATTTCTGCTCACTTAAGACACTTTCTGAAAAAAAGGGAATAATTGTTCCCTCTCCCTTTTAGCTTTGCGCTACAGCTAAATTATGGTGTTAAAAACAAGCCTGTCCCAAAAATGTCACATACACATGGCCATACTCTGATCTTAGATGCAACTGTACAAATTCAAAGGCCTGAGGGAAAGTGGTTGTGCAACTGAAAGTATTCTGGAATATGTATCATTTTAGACGTAAACTAGATGCAGCATGTTGAGAGACATAGAAGCTAAGCCAACAGACTGTGAAGTTTATATTGATGAGTGAAGTGGTCATATAGGATGAAAATATGAAATAATGATTATAGAAGTTGCAGTCCAACATCGTTTGGACTCCTAATCTCTACTTTATGGATAAAGAGCAAATGCTATATGTTCTTGAAATTGTATATTTATTGTAAGTTTCTCAGTTATCTAAAAATTAAAATTTTAAAAATGACCAAAAATGTTAATTTAAATATTTCAATTTAGCTCTGAGAAATATGAAGGAAATATATAGGAGAACGAAGCAACCTGAGATAAGAGAAGACTATAGAGGTGAAAGACAAGGTGCAGACAGCTGTATCGTTTTAGTGAGCCTTGAAAATGAAAATGCTCAAATACAATATGAGCAGAAGTAGAAAATCAGAAAAGTGACATACAAATCCAAGAGGTGATATGATCCCAGTATCGGTTTTATAGTGGGAATGTGCTCGACAGGTCTGTGATAATTGGACTGATAGACTACTTCTGAGGATAGCTGCCTTGTTAACTCTGAAGAAGTATTTAAAAAGTTCATGTGCAGAAATATAGTCTAGTTTTGCTTCATAGATTTTGCTTAGCAGATGGATATTTAGCAGGTCATATGAGAAAGAGGCACCCATGAATAAATCAGTAAAGAGAAACAAAAGTGACAAGGAGTGGATTTGGAACAGCTGGAATAGAAGGAAAGACTGAAAAAAAGTGGAAACCAAGACTGTAACAGAATCTTACCTAAGACAAAGCCCAGCCATTTAAAAAGGCCTCAGCATAATATGCCTGATACAGAGTAAGGACAATGGGAGAGATACAAAGATCTGAAGAATTGTCATAAAGGGCTATACAAGCTAGCACTTTTCACACAGAGCAGAACGGGAGAAATCCCGTTCATTGAAAGCTTCCGCTTTTGCGGTTTTTTGGTTGTTGTTTTTTTAATTTAAAGCCCGTTTCTGCATGGAGCTCCCCATATAATAAACTCCTAAGAGTACAAAGTTATAGCAGTCCAATACAGTTTTAACTGTTCTGTCTGGGATCCTGGGATTTTCAGTGGGTTGAGAGTTTAGGATTGAGGAACTCTAGTGTGCTTCCTAAATTGTAGCACTTGTGTGCTCCATCACAGAATTCTATGTGCCTTATCAAACTACACACCCTAGGATCCTGTAGGTTGGCTCCATGGTAGTTAAAGTGGTATTAGTCTGTAAGTTGGAAATGACTTGAAGACACAACAACAACAACAATAATAATGCAGGGTAAGATACAAAGACAGGAATCAAAAAAGAAGGATGGTTATCAGTAAAGGATGTAGTCTATAGAAGTGTGAATGGAAACAGAAGGGGGGGAACCAGTATTGGAGTATGATTTTGGCATAGCTGCCATACTTGCATGAAAAGAGGTGACTAGCATGATATCTATTTTTATGGAAATATTCATTGAAGGATTTAGATGTCAGGCTGCAGCTTCAGGGATGGCACATGCTTTGAATCCAGAAAATCCCAGGTTTAATGACTTATATCCCCAATTATAGCTGGAGCAGACTTCTACCTAAAATCTGGAAGAAACATTGTCTGGACATTACCAGACATAGTATCTAGATACTATCTTTTACTGTTAGTACCACCAGGCCTTGTCTACATGACTGTTTTACCCAGAGTTCCCCCTGGGCTAGCTGTGTCCTCCTTACATGATGCAGAGCCAAAACCCTGAATTGAGTTCAGACTGTCTTCACAATACCCACACCTGATTCAAGGCTTCCTCCCCCTAACCCTTATTTTAAAAACTCACCCAATGCCATTGCTATTGTGGGCAAAAGGCACTCTGAGGTCAGAACAAGATGCCCAGCATCAATAGTGTGGCTGCCTCATTCTGACCTCAGCAGTGGCACCATACAATGAACAGGGCCTGTGTGGGAAGGCAGCCATATATCATTGATGAGAGAAGAGAGCAAAGTAAGGGGCAAATTTGGAGGCAGAATACTCCTGGGGCAGCCCAGAGTATTCTGGTAAGTGTAGATGAGCCCTCAATTAGAAAAGTTCTCCCATTTCCACTAGTCCTTCTTTCTACCTCTACATTCTTTTTCTTTCTTGCTTACCTTTCTCTGCCTCTCCTCCTGCTCATTAAGCCATTCCTTCTCCTCAGTTCACACACTAAGTAGAAGGAATCCTTTCTTCCTTTTTCTTTCTCAATCGGAACTGTTTCAAGTGTTCTAGAAGGAAGAAGCAAGTACAGTTATTCAAACTAGAGGTTTTGTGAAGAAATTAATTCCCTAAACCTGCTTCTATCCTTGTTTGTAGGGTAGATGATGATGATCATGATGATGATGATGATCATGATCATGATCATCCCAGCCTTCTCCCAGGACTGGGAGGGAAGCCCATCAAAGAAGGGGCCATTCTGGTTGTCTAGGGGCAACCATGGTAAAGGCCCTCCTCTCATCTCCACATGAACTGTGCTTGTGATCATGGTGGGATGGAGAGAATGACCTCCCCTGATGATCTCAGAACCTGGGTCAGCTCATATAGAGAGATACAGTAGCCTGAACCTGAACCATATATTAAGATTAGGGACCCTTAGGCCTAAATTTTATTGGTTAATCTCTATAACAAACCCACTGAATCAGTTATTGAATAGTAAGTCAATACATACTACATTACATTGATTCCATTGCTTTACTCTTAATGAGACTAACAACAGAATTGAGGCCATTGCTTCTAAAGATGGTACAGAACAGATTTTAATTAAAGCATTACATTAATACATACTGGAATAGAAAATAACACAAATATACATACATCCAGGTTTCACTTACTGTTCATTCCAAATTTCAGCTGGCTGTGTTTCATATCATGAACCTGTTGAAGGGTAGCCATGTTGACCATATAGCAAATCCAGTAACATCAAAAAACCACCAAACAGTGATACCTTTATTGGGCCAACCAAAATGTACAATATACATGCTCCAAGCTTTCGAAGCTCCACTGGCTTCTTCAACAGGCAAGGTGTTAAAAACCATACAGGAGAAAAAATTGAAGATGTTAGTCATAGGCCTGAATTTTGCTGTTTTTGTTCTCAGTTCAGATGATATGGAAAGGTATTTCTTACAGCCTGGGTTGAATACAGATAGGGAGAAAAACACATATTTTCTTTTATCATTAAAGGTAAACCCACATTTATTTACATTCATTTCTAACTAACTGTACACACAAAGATCCAATGTAGTTAAAAAATAAAATGAGTTAAAATCAAATTAAACATAAATCCAACAAGCATTTATCATATGATACTGTACTAGCTGACACTAGAAGTGGTTAAAAAAACAACAACCACACAGTCCTGCTTTAAGCCATATCCTTGGAAATCTTTCACTGAAGCGAATCCATGGTTTTGATGTTAGGGACTTCTTGAATTTCTGGGGAAACTCTCAGTGCTATAAGATACTTTCACAACTTCAACCAGTTTGGTAACTGTATACTGCTTAGTGGGGACATATCTCTCCATAAATCTGGTCTTGTGTATTCTTGTGACTTTTGGATACACTAGCTGGGTTATAATAACCCACCCAATAGCAAAAGTTAATAAATCTCCCCCTCCCCCTGCCTCATATCTCTTGGCAAAAGAAAATCAATAATAGATGACATGCATGTCAGCTTAAAAGGTTTTGGTGGTGTAAGATATCACACACTAGCTGTTGTTGTATGCCCTCAAGTCATTTTTGACATATGATGACTCTAAGACAAGCCTATCTAGCAATTTTTTGACTCTGAGTGTGTGACTTGTCCAAGGTTACCCGGTGAGTTTCCATGGCTGAGCGGGGGATTTGAACCCTGGTCTCCAGAGTCATTATTCAATGCTCAAACCACTACACTACACTGTATCTATCCAGCTTTATATAATTTGTTTTTTGATTCACTGACAAAATATATGTAATTATGCTTCAAAATATGTGCAACTCCAAGTAAATTAGGAGCTCAAGTTTTGATTGGTGAAGGACTTCCATCAAAGGGGAGGGGAGTGATTATGTATTTTTTCAAATTTACAATATGGATTGGCTTGCCACAGGGCAGTATATAAATAAAATTTATTATTATTATTATTATTATTATTATTATTATTATTATTATATTCTTCAGTAAAATTGCCCAGGCAGATTTTGTTGTAGTAGTATGTCAAGTAATTTCTGACTTACTCCAATCCTAAGGCAAACCTATCACCAGAGGGTTTGGCAAAGATTTGTTCAGAGGGGGTTTGCTTTTTCCTTATTCTGAGACTGGGGAAGTGTGACTTGACCAAGGTCACCCAGTGGGTTTCCATGGCTGATGGTGATTCAAACTTTGGTCACCAGAGTCGTAGTCCAATGATTACCAAACTTTAAAAGATGATAGCAGTAGTAGTACATGCTTTTGAACCACCTGTTGACTTATGGTGACCCTATACATTCCATATGGTTTACTTATGGAAGGAATACTGAAAGGTGGTTTGCCTTCCTCTCTATATAGCCTGAGACACCTGGTTTTCCCTGGTGGTCTCCTTTCCCTGCCCCTGCTTATCATCTCAGATCATGCAGATCTGGTGCCTTGAAAGTATTTAGGCTCTTCCAATACAACAGAACATATTAAAAACTATTGAATCAATGAAGAACTTTAAAGGGGAAAGACAGCACATTAAATTAATATTTAATTTTATAGTATTCATAAAGCTCATATATCTGCTTCAATTAAAATATCAGAACTGATGGAATTGTTTATGAGTCTGTCTGTCATTCACTCATCAGGATAAAGCTCACCTTAGTCTTTGGTGGCTAGCTTGATTATTGAGGTGCTTTTATCCGAATCAGAGGCTTATCATATTACCTTTAAGTTGACCTCAGCCTATCGGGATGCAACGGGGATGTGGCATGGAGGCAGGCATTATCACACTGTAATTTGCCACCAAATATGCCAAGTGACTGCAGCCCGGGTCCCAGCCATGCTCAGCTGGCTCTTTTTTGAAAACGGAAAGCCCCCAGGCGGCTGGCTGGAACCTGGGCTGAAGTTACCTGGTGGATTTGGCAGCAAATTACAGTGCAATAATACCTGCCTCCAGCTGCATTCCAGTAGACTGAGGTTGACTTAAAAGGTAATGCGATAAGCCTCTCAGACTGTGTGTGTGTGTGTGTGTGTGTGTCTGTGTGTGAGACAAACCCTTAGCACAGCTATCCATTGTGTCTAACTAAATTTTAAGTGGGATACTATCTCATAAAGCTTAAGTTTTAATGGGAAATTTTCTGATAAAACTTTTTAAAAGTTTCAATTTTTCCAGTGATGTACATGACAAAGGGTCTCTATCTGTTTTACTTCTGTTATTGTGTCTGTCAGTAGCAAATTCCTATGGCCATTTAAAGAAGATGCCTTCTAGTTTTAGTACATGTGGGATCCTGAAAAGTTGCAGTGTTGATATGCTTGTTCATCTGAAGCTCGCAGAAGCTTTCACCATGCAAAATGTTTGGCTTTTTCCCCCTAATGATATTTCTGCAGTTTCTCCCCCTGGTTTCAGTTAACTTTTTGTGTCTTGTGTCTAGGGAGAGAGTGTAGGAAGAGAACAGGACAATTTTTTTTAGAGATCTTACATTTGTAACCGTTAGTTACACACTCCATCCTTGGCTCCTCAGTGTTTTTTTCACACGAATAAAGACTGCTGGAATGTACCTTTTAAATTAAATCAGTCAAGTCACTACCATACAGATAGTAATCTTCCCACAGATTCCTGATAGTTATCTGAGAAATAATAGCAACCTTAAATAATAAATACATTAAATTTCCCAATAGTGTGGATAATGTGTGTTGATGAACTATTTCAGCTATTAAAAATAACAGAATGTGAAAGAGTGCTTGTATACAGATACTAGATCATTTCTATCCAAAGTGCACAGATGCTTATTAAAATATTTTGTATTACTTTTCCCAAAAGGTAACAACATTTATTTTTGGTTGGCTCAAATGCCCCTCTGTTGTATCTTGAATGATTAATAGCCATATAGCAGCAGTTATTTACAACACCCCTGGGATATTATCTACAAGGATACTTGCATTGTTTAGATGGAGAAGACAGACAGAATGGAAAGAAAATGAAAATCAGAAAATGAGACTCAATTGTATTTTTAGGATTTTTACTCTCCTATATTCTTCCTACATTATCTCCCTACATATACAAGGACAGTGTGGCCATGAAATTCAGATTTATAGCATTCCAAGTAGCACCAGATGGTGGCATTTGGGAGAAAATATATCAAATTTTGTTCAGATCTTTATAGTAGGTGTGGCCTCAAGTACTGTTTATATACCAATCTGTGCTTTTTACAAACCCATATATAAAATATTAGTTTTGCCCTGAACTAAGACAGAATGATCTATATCTAAATGTCATGCCCATCTACATACCCACACACAAAATTTCCAATAGACAATTACAATGTCATTCCATTTTTTTTATAATATGTTACACCAATAGTTTATAACATTCATTAATACCCACATTTGAAACATTTGTACCACACAACTACATGCAACTTAGGTTTAACAAACTCCAAAGAAACCAGGCCAAGAATGATGGGAATAAAGAACTCACCAACAACAGAACACAAGCATTTCACAAAGCCAGAGAGATGTTGGAGGAATAGATCAGGGAACATATCCAGGGCCCTTTTCCACTGACTACATCTCCAGTGATGATAAGGAGGAACAGTTATGAATTATAAATCATCTTAATAATCTTCAAGGTGAACTCATTGGATGTAGTTTAATATTTGTATCCCTTTATAGCAGACTTGAAACAATATTTCACAAAATGTTGAAATCCAACTAATGTTTAAATTTCAAGCAGCAAAGAAATTTGATTATGGGAATTTAATTTCAGACTAAAAAATAAGAATTTCTCCTGTTTTAATTCTTTACATGAATTCTACTGATGGTCATCAAGCAGATGCTGCTAGAAACTGACTATTATTCCAAATTACCTGTAAAATATTGTAATACCTGAGAGTACCAACTGCTGACTGCTACTGCTTATCCCCTTTTGAAAAATCAGTGCTACATGTGAGACACTGTCAAATACGAACTGCTATGCATCAAATAATCATTATTGCTGCATGCCACCTGTCAGACACTGTGAATTCTTGACAATTTCTGTACCAAATATTCAGAGAGTTTTGGCACATCCAGAGGACTGGAGAATATTTGCAATAATTGTTGAAAGATATTTTATCCTTCCTCACAAAGGCACTGAGTAAGCTTATTCTCAGGAGGCAAATTCTGGAGATATATTCAGTCTCTGCCACTATCTTTTTACTGTATATCTTGGATTGAGCAATGGTGGCAGATACACAATTTTAACCAGGCCTTTATTTAAAGATCTGTCATAAGTTCTTTTAGGGGATTCTGAATGAATCCCACATAATCTGTTAGCATGTGTCACTGACAAAATCTAATACCCCGCCTCTGAAGCACTATCAATCAAATGTTCATTTACTCTTGTTTTCTAATTGTCATCACAGTATATTTTTCTCATGTACTATAGGAACAAGTGGTTGCAGTGATGTGTTCTTTAATCTTGGAAAGCATTCCATAGAATCCACGGAGTAAGGTAGCATCAATTTACAAAAGAAACTTCCTGCAGCATTAGTCCAAAGCTATATTATTGGTCAATGAAGCTTTTACTTTACTTTCATGGCCAAGTCTGTCATGCTTGACATATTGTGTCAGCTGCTGCTTCTTTCTTTCTTTCTTTCTTTCTTTCTTTCTTTCTTTCTTTCTTTCTTTCTTTCTTTCTTTCTTTCTTATGTTGTTGATGCAGCTGTGATTCATCCTTTATACACACACACACATACACATACACACACACCAATTCCAAAAAAGATATTTAACTATACAGAAACTGTGAAACTCTTAAAAGATGTTTATTGCTTAGTAAACATTCTGCTACAGGCAGAACTTTAAGATTATGAGTGAATATAGCATGTTTCCTCAACATTATTATTTTTCTACCATCTGTTATGAAACTTGCAATACATTGCTTTGAGTTTTCCTCTTTCTTTTCTTTTCTTTTCTTTTCTTTTCTCTTCCTTTCCTTTCTTTCTTTCTGATTCATCAGGTTTTATAGAGTATGATGCCAGTTGGAAAGAACAGACATTAAGTGACTTGTGTTAGATTCCTGATCTTCACCATGGTTATTTTTCTTCATACATACTTTTTAAATTACTTTCCTGATTCTAGTGAATGTAACTGTGAATAATAATAAATTATAATAATAATAATAAATATTTATGTATACCCTGTCCCTCTGAGCTCAATCGGGGCAGCTTACAAGTAATAAAAATACAATACATCCAATCCCTATACCCTATACATTATATAGATTAGTTCTGCCTTAATTCTAGTAACAATGTTAGTGGTGTTAGAATAAAGAAAAAACAGATTTGTGGGTATTATTTTTGCCATGGACATTAAGTGTTTATGGTTTCTGTATTAACTAGGAATTTCCTTCTTGCAAATTAACCTTGACTAAAGCTCTTGCCATGTTGATTAAGATGGTCTTGTTGAGAGAGATTGGTGGAAGAACTGGAACAACAAAATTCTGATTATTTGTTTTGGAAGCACAGATTGAAATCAGCCATTTTATGTGACTCATTTTCTTCTGTCCACTGTAGACTTGCAGAAATGAGATTTGAACATTATAGGACTGCAGGACTATTGCATGAAGACTAAACTAATGTAAACTAAAGAGTTTGTGAGAGACTCCATCTGCTTATCCATACATTTATATTTTGATAGTAAAGACCAATATGACCTTATCCCTTTTGAACAGTTTACTGCTTGCATGCAGAAAAGTGACCTAGAAGCCAAATGTTTTGTCCCTGAATTATCAGACTATTAATTTATTTTTATTGCATATTTATTTATTAAATAGTCTGCCTTTCTTCCAATATGTTCAGGAAAAAATGGGATGTTGCCAAAGTGGATGTTTGCCCATACAATGGGACATATCTGTCTTGTCTCTCCCTTCATTCCCCTCCAATTTGCTCCAAAATGCAGCCTGACCTTCCAGAAAAGTTGGAGAGCTGCAGGCGGGTTTCCTTTGATGGAGATGTTCCCTTGATAGATCCATTTTTTTTTCAGCAAGAAGAATTACCTGGGTATCAGTGTTAAAACTGAAGTTCAAAAATATAAGAACCCCAAAATGTGCACTTGTTAACTGCCTTCAAATCAATTTTAAGCTATGGTGATCCTATAAATGAGAGCTCTTCAAGTCATCCTGTCCTCAGGCACCTTGTTCAGCTCTTACAGGTTCATGGCTGTGGCTTCTCTGATTGAATCTATCCATCTGGTATACCGTCTTCCTTTTCTCCTATTGTCTCAACTTTACCAAACATTACCATCTTTTCTACTGAGCCCTTTCTTCTTGTGATATGGCCCAAGTATGATATCCTCAGTTTAGTCGTCTTTGTTTCTAGGAGCATTCAGGCCTGTTTTTCTTTATGACCCATTTATTGGGACTTTTAAAAGCATGGTATCCTCAGAACTCTTCTCCAGCACCACATCTCAAACATAGGCAAAATAGTGTTTAATTTTTAAAAATACATGAAAATAAGAGAATCTCAATTTATTACAGCCTTTCTCAAACTTTATACCTGAAATAAGCCTTGAAATAATTTTTATATCTCAGGGAACCTCTGCATAAAAATACTGTATCTTCAGCTTTAAAAAATGCCCCCTCCCCATTCACAGTCTCTCACAGAACCCCTATGAACATCTTGTGCAATCCTACAGTTCTAGGAAATTCGTTGAACAAGCCTGAAGTGTTGAAAAGTCACATATTTTAAAATGCTATAAACAAGGTCCTGGATTTAAATAACTCATTTAATCAATTTTAGTTGTCCTGCCCCAAACCTAACCAAATTATTTTGCTAACTTAAAACATAATTGGTATACAGTTGGCCCTCCATACTCACAGATTCTTTATCCACTGATTCAAGCATCCACAGCTTGAAAATATTCCAAATAGGTATAAATTACAAAAAGCAAACCTTGATTTTACCATTTTATATAAGGGGCACCTTTTAAATGGCATTGTTTGTAATGAGATTTGAGCATCCACAGATTTTGGTATTCATGGAGGGACCTGGAACCAAATCCCAAGAGATACCAAGAGCCCACTGTACTCTGAAGCTGTCCATTTGAACTAATGTTACACAGGCATAGTATGCATTTTGTTTCTTGGCTGGTGCATGTACTCCATAGTGTCAGATTTAAATTGTCTTAAATCCATGCAGTTCAATTTACCTAGGGTGCAGAACATCACACTGACACTCTAGCCACAAAGGTGGAACTAGTCAATTATTATAAACTTCATGTTTTAAGTAGGAACAATGAGCATCCTGTAGTCTCCTGCCAGGCAAATGGAGTTTTTATTATACTGATAGTGATAACCACACAACTTTCTCAGCAATTCCAAAAATAATAACAAAATAACAAATGCAAGATCCTGTCTCTGAGGTGCTTTTAACCTTAATAAGACTCCATTAATTTTTCATATTATTGATAAACCAAATGAAGAAAAGTCTATTTTAATGTAAGCCAAACATAAAAAGTCAGCAGATATCAAATTGAAGTAATTTAATCTTGTTTCTGGAAAATGCAATTAAAATAATGCAAATGAGGTTCATGCATAAGTAGGTATGATCAACACAAAGATCAACCTCTGTATTGATATTAATATTGACATGCATTTTAATAACCTCCTAGGGGGTTAATTTAATGCCAGTGTAACATATTGGTGTTTAACAACATAAAAGCACACAGTGTTACCTCTGGGAGAGACCTCATTCATGAAGATCATGAAGCCAGTTTTGGAATAGTAAAAAAAAGTGTAAGCTTTTTTTTATTCTGTTGTACAGGAGCATTGGCAACCATAACTGTAATATAGAAAAGTTAGGGGAGGGACAAGGAACTCTGAACAGGAAAGGATTTCTAACAAGTACATAATCATGCACTTTATTACATGTTTTGAATTGTTTTTTTGATTCCTTCTTACCAATGCATTTCTTTTAGGGAAGTGACCATGTGACAAATAGCAGCATAATGACATGCATCGGCTGGCATTCTGTTAGTGACATATGCAGGCATAAGTTGTACAATGTATGAAGAGCATTTTTCTTTTGGACACTGCACAATAGTTGTATTCAGCTGACAGTGGCATAAATAGAGTTGTGTATGTGGAACCACTGTATGTACTGTAGCACATTGACAAAAAGTAGCATGTGAATGTGCATTGCCTCTAGGCCTTCCCTTAATGCATTGTGTATTATACTTGCACAATGAGTTGTTAGTCAGGTGCATTAACCATTGATCCATATACCGTGCTGGTGTTCAGTGGTAGTGGTGTGCTTTCAAGTAGTTTCCAATGTTTGTTGTTAACTGCCCTCAAATCGATCTTGACTAATGATGATGCTATAGATGAGACATCTCCAAGACCCTCTCTCCTCCACTGTTCTGCTTAATTCCTGCAACCTCATATCCATGACCTTAATAGAGTCCATCCATCTAGCATATGGTCTTCCTCTTTTCCTACTTCCCTCCACCTTCCTCAGCATTATTGTTTTTCCAAAGAGTGCAAAGTACAACAGTCTCAGTTTGGTCATAGAATCATCGAATCATAGAGTTGGAAGAGACTACAAGGACCTGGATGGTCCTTGTGGTCTCTTCCAACTCTATGATTCGATGATTCTATGACCAAACTGAGACTGTTGTACTTTAGTCAAACTCTCTGTCATGCAGGAACTCAAATCAAAACATCACTGACAGATGGCCATCAAGCCTCATCTTGGCTTCCGCTCTAGGACCCACTTGTTTGTCATTTTGGCTGTCCATGGGATCCTCAGAACTCTTTTCCAGCACCCCATCTCAAATGTATTGATTTTCTTCCTATCATCTTTCTTAACTCTCACATCCATACATGGTAATAGTGAATACAATGGCTTGTATGATTCTAACTTTTGTGCTGTGTTATATTTTATAAAATTTGCATTTTAGAATCTTTTCTAGTTCTTTCATAGCCATCCTCCCCA
>JAIPUX010001880.1:89382311-89392317 GCA_020142125.1 Phrynosoma platyrhinos
AAACATCTTTTTTTCGCTTTTAACTTAATTCCATTATTACTGTAATTGTGTGTGAAAAGCTTTTGCGCAATTAATCTCTATTTCACTTTCTTTTCAGGATGCTTCATTTCCACTTTATTATCTCTTTAACAACGAAACTGGCCCACGTGTGATAACATCCTTAGTCTAGGCCTGATGGTGCTGGGCCTGGTGTCTCTCCCCCAGATGACATCAGATGGAATGGAGGGAGGGCTCTTCTTCTTAGTCTAGGCCCGATGGTGCTGGGCCTGGTGTCTCTCTCCCAGATGACATCAGATGGAGTGGAGGGAGGGCTCTTCTTCTTAGTCTAGGCCCGATGGTGCTGGGCCTGGTGTCTCTATCCCAGATGACATCAGATGGAGTAAATAAATGAAACCAATTACTCCCCTCATTTTGAACACTATTCCTCCCCTGACTCCACCCAAAAAACCCACTGAATCCATGCTTCTGGAATTTTGCTGGGACATTTATATGAGATGGGACATTTAAATGTCTTTAAAAAATTGCCCACAAAATACTGATTGATCAGCACTTTATTATTTTTTTTGAAACTTTCCCAGTTGTAAAGGCTACTTTTCCACAATGTTCTGTACATAGTTCATCTGAAATTTAGTGAACTTGATTTTTTCAGAAGGGGCCACAGTATCTGTATATTTCATCCAGTTCTGCTTAGAATTTTGTAAAAGGTTATTGGCCAATCCCTTTTTAAAAACAATTCCAATTTTCATCCAGTTGTGATGAACAGAAGAAAGTTCTCATCATTCATTGACTTCCAGTGTCTGATGAAAGGCACAAGCACAAAGATCTGGATTTCTAAATATATTTGAGTCCTAGATAAATTCCTAGATTGGTCTAAGGGAAATTGACCATAGAAGTTCAGACATACAGTTGACCTTCTGCATCCACAGCTTTTTTTTTTAATCCACAGATTCAACCATCCACAGCTTGAAAATATTCAAAAATAATATACCATAAATTCCCAAAGCAAACCTTGTTTTTACCATTTTATATGAGGGACACTTTGTCACTATGCCATTGTGTTTAATGGGACTTGAGCATCCAGGGATGCTGGTATCTATGAGGGGTCCTGGAACCAAACCTCAGCAGATACCAAGAGCCCACTGTAGTTATCTGTTTCACAGAGATCAACTGAACTTAAAAGTGATTAATTTTTGGATAATGACATATGTTTTTGATTACATATGTTATTGTTATATTTCATCTAGATATGGGAACAAAGAAGTCAACTTTACCAGACTTAGAACACTAATACAGTGCACTTCCTGCAATTAAAAAAAAACATAGTCATACATATTTATTATTATATGGAATTTCCCAGTCAAAAGAATATGTGTAAGATTATGATACAAGGTTTTAGTGTCAGCACAGTAAATTAAAAATGAAAGCAACCACCCCAAGAAACTCAGTGTCATAACTGTTATGGACCAAGTAAAGGATTAAATATCATGTTGCCATATTTTAGCTACTTTAAGGCCCATAATTGGAAGAAAGGTTGAATACAAATCCAATAAAAAAAACAACACTTCCTTATGGTATTACTTTGGCAATGATCTGAACAGCTATACCTGTGCTTGTGATCAGGAAAGAATCCAGCTCACCCAGTATCAATAATAGCACTGTGATCTTTACACCTGATCCTACAATGTTTCACAGCATTGCTACTTGTAGGATCAGGCTGATACTTCTTGTACTGAAGCTTTTATTAAATTAACTGTGAAGCGTTTGCACTGCTGACGAATACAGGGCTTCTCTGAAAAATGCTAAGGATGACTAAATGGTCCATCGATTGTCTTTGCTCATGTTTCTCTTACCTAGTGGAGGAATATGAATCTGAGGAAATCCCATTTGACAGGGTAGCTGCTAAGGAATGTAATCATTTTACTTGGAGAGAAAATCAATTAGTAATGACTTAAATCCAGTCCTTTTAGAGCATCTGGGCTGCCCCTTCATTAAGCAACAGGACATGACAGGCAGTGCGTTTCTGGGCAATTTAGCACACCTCTCAAGGACTTTAAAAGACATGAGGTTGAAGGTCAAGCAACTTCAGCCACCTGAGAAGTGTAAAAACTCTTTAGCAAGGAACTTCCTGAAGTGACCAAATTCTGCTAACAATGGAATTTGTGAGTAGAGCAGAAAAAAGATGCCCTTTAAAAGGTTTTAATCATTGCAAGATGATACTGAGAGCAACAAATATGTATGTGCCAAGGGTAATTTAATTATTAATATTAACATTCATATGGGTTTTTCAGGCAAAATCCATACTCAAAATCACTTATATAATATAACAGAATAAAAGAAAAAAAACATAACTAATCTAGCAATGAATATTTTTTAAAAGGAAAAAAAAGGTTAACTCTTTTTAAAAATGCTTCTTGGAAAACACTGCTTTTGTTAAAAGTAGCCAACTGAGGAAAGGCAACTGAATCATTCTGGAAAGATTGGGAAGCCATGAAGAAACAGAACAATTTCCTCATGAAAACCAACCAAATTTCTACCAGAACAGAAACAACATGAAGGCCTCAAAAAGTGAGTAAAATTCAGCATGAGAACAGCTGTGTTGGCTCAGACCAAGGACCTATCTCACCCACCAACCCCTGTTTTATTTTTCCAGAGTAGTTGTGATGTAGTTAAAAAACAAAACAAAAACAAAACAAAAACAAAAAACAGCAGTCTTGCAGCACCTTTATGATGAACTAGTTTTATTTGGCATAAGCTTTCAGACCATATCTGAAGAAATAGGCTGCAGTGCATAAAAGTTTATGCCAAATAAAACATGCATTTAAGGTGGTAGAAGACTCTTTATTCATAAAATTACCCACCAAAGCCTATGGAAAGACCACAAGCAATACATAAAGCCAATTGCCCTCTTCAGTTGTTCCCTAGAACTGGAATGTAGAATAATAATTGAGTTCACATGGGAAGAGACAGTTTCTATGGGCCTTTGCAGACTGCCAGAAATAGTGCACATTAAATTGAGGCACTGCCCTGGCTCAGTGCTAAGGAATCATGGGAACTGTAATGTATTGTGGCACCAGAGCTCTCTGACAGAGAAGGTTCAATGTCTCAGAAAAAAATACAGTTCCCATGATTCCCTAGCACTGAGCCAGGGCAGTGCCTCAATTTAATGTGCACTATTTCTGGTAGTCTGCAAAGGCCTATAATACTTTGAATTGAGCCTGAAAACACACTTGCTATGAAACTGCCATAGAATGTTCCATTTTGCTGTTCTCCACTATTGATCTGATTCTGGCATATCTTCAAGGACAACCACATGTATTGCAGTAATTCAACTTTATTTTAATGCCTAATTATAAAAAACAATTTGTGAACATAACTGAATTCTATTAAAGAAATTGGAAGGGCAGCTATGAAGAAACTACAGAAGATCCTGAAGTGTAAGGATATATTATTAAATACTAAACTTAGAATTTTCCATGCCATCATATTTCCTGTTTCTATGCATGGTTGTGAAACTTGAACAATGAAGAAGGCTAATAGGAAGAAAATCAATTCATTTGAAAAAATGTTGCTAGATAAGAGTTCTGTAGATACCATGGACTGCTAAAAAGACAAATAAATGGGTTCTATAGCAAATCAAGTCTAGAACTCTCCTTGGAAAACAAAATGACAAAATTGAGATTGTCCTACTTTGGCCATATCATGAGAATATATGATCCACTAGAAAAGCTAATAATACTTGGTAAGATAGAATGCAGTTGGAAAAGACTGCATTCAAGATGGATTGACTCAATCAATGAAGCCACAGCCATGATTTCTCTGGAGATGCCAGCCACAGATGCTGGTGAAACATCAGGAATAACTCTCTAGAACATGGCCACATAACCCCCCAAAAACCCCAAACCCACAGCCATGAGTCTATAATACTGTTGATGATAAAGTCATAGGATAACCATAAGTCAAAGTCAACTTGAGGGCAGTTATCAACACCAATAATTGTGACAGAGTATAGTGATGCAAGGAAGGGAGTGGGAAGGAAGAGAGAAAGACAGACAGTGCTTTGATTAGCAGAGTGCAAGAAATAAGTGGGAGATGCATTGTGAGGCTGCAAGGTTAGGCAAGGGAGGACAGAGGAGGGAAAAGAGAATGATTGGTACAGTGATAGGTCCAAGGAGCAATATTATTGAAATTCTAACCAAATAGTACCAATAAGTCACTTTCCCACTTTATTTCTTGATCTAGGCCAAATTTCACAAATTTTTTATAATCTTTAGTTCTGTTCTGTTTCCTACTTTTGCATTGCCAGGTCCTGTTTTGGTGTGTGACCTATTTACTCCTCAACTCCAACATGTAATCTTTCAGTTTCCTCTTCTGCTTCAGTGGTTGGCACATGAACTTGGATTATCATTGTACTTTTAATAATATCAATAGGACTTCAGGGAAAACCTATCTATACAAAGATTTATCGTTGTCTGAAAAGAGACATCTTACTGTAGATGAGCTGCATATCAAATACATGTTGATAAAAAGTCAAATAACTGAAAGGAAGTTAAATTATACTTTTAAAAGTTATAATAAAATATTTAATCTGTATTTCTGAATCAATTCACATTTCCCCCCTTAAATTGTTATTTGCCCTTACTTTTATTTGCACCTTTTCCTGTGAATCAAATGACAGTCACTCTCAGAGCCACTCTCACGTGTTTTCACGGATCTGTAGACTTTTGCCATCACTGAAAAAAATGCAAAAGAAAAATAATCTGCTGAGAATATCACAGGAAGTATCAATGCATGACAAGAAATTAATATTAATGTTATTTTCTTTGTGCTATACTATGGAGAAAAATACACAGTTTATATAGTTCTCTTTTAATCCCCACAACAACCCTTTAAGGTAGGTTTGCTTCTCAACAGTAGTGGTCCAAGATCACATGATAAATCCTATGACCAAGCAGAGATTTGAACTAATGTCTCCCTGTTGCAACTCTGGCACTTTAAACATTACTCTCTACTGGTTCCCTCTGATCATTTGTGACTGTAAAAATATGGTATGAAGACTGAATCATAGTGGGAGAAAAAATACAACAATTAATGTGAATTTTCATAATTACAATAATTTTCATAATATGTAAATTGAATTTCCATATTTGATACAGTGGAATATGGTAACCCTACTGTAGATATTTCTTCATAACTGCATAACACTGACTCTGGTGATCTTGGGTTTGATGGCCATTTGACAGAATACTTGGATTATATTATGCAGATCAGAGCTGTTTTAATTTTGTGTGAAGACTGGAGGGGGGAAGGCAAGGACATTCTCACTCACACACATCAGGAATCATATGTATAATTACACAGTGGAGATACAAAAGGGAAACTTCAGGTGTTCTACATAATATGATAAAGAAAGGCTAGTACAGAAGCTCTTGTATTTCTCCTCAAAGTCCAAAGATTCCAACATCCAAAATCACCCAGAGAATTGTATGATGGCAGGTGGTATTTATTTTTGCAATATTGATAAATGGAGCATTTTTAGTGATGATTTCTTTAAATGTTGTCTACTTGAAAACAAATAAAAATTATGAAAATCTGAATTAGCTGGGTTTTTTGAAGCAAGCAAACATATTTTGGTCTTTATTTCATTAAGAATTTCAAAAAGCATGCTCCTGAGGTAACGTACTAACTTTAACTTTTACTTTTGAGGTGTGTAATTTAGACTCAGCATGCTGCAAGCTGGAGTCTTTGATGTTAGCCAAAGTTGTTTATGAACAGAAAATCCAATATCTTGCAGGGAAATTTTTAAACATGTTGTGTCCCTTTTTTGCTCTGTATTTCTGTGGGGGAAGGGAAAGAGATGATGCTGAAATTGTTTAAGCTGAAAAAAATATAACCAAAAGCTCATTTTGTATGCCAACAAAAATAAAAAAGTGTTTTTATATATTTTTGTTCATTTAAAGAAATGGCATTTGGACTAGGGGAAAAAATGCATACATGCCTTACTGATCTATTTCTTAAATGTGGACAGGGCTCAGTAAATTATAATATAATGAAAAGGAATGAATAATCCTACTCCACAATGGGCAAATAAAGAAGCTCCAAGAACCTTTGTATTAATTTTAAGCAATATCATATCTATCTATCACAAAGAGCAGCACCCCAAATATGCATGAACTACAACTCCCATTCATCACCACTGGCTATGTTGATCACTGACTGGGAGCTCAACAACTACTGGAGGGCTACTCCTGGCATCTGAAGGCTAGAAACAGCATGGAGTTCAACATTGGGAACTGCAGCCAATGCCAGAAATTAGGAGCATCCCTATACATGAAAGAAGTGTCCCCCTGTTCACACATAGAGTCATAGAATCATAGAGTTGGAAGGGTCCCAAGGGTGAATGAGTCCAACCACCTGCTCAGTGGAGGAAATCTAGCTAGAACACCCCCAGCAGGTAGCTGTTCAGCCTCTTTTTGAAGATCAGCTACAATCAGTGTGGCAAGGGATAATTGGGGTTATAGTCCAAAATATCTTGAGGACACCAGGGAGATCCAATGGTGCCATAATTCCAAGTGAAGTTAGCAGGACTTGCTTTTGAGTAGACACACATAGGATACTGTTGTCTTATTTCAATGTCTTCATTTTAAATAAATTACACTTAAAATGGTTCAATGTTTGTTTGGATCATCTTCTGTAAATATACAAATAAATATTTATTCTGCTGAAGGTTCTAATTAATTTTTTTAAAAAAAATAACGTATTACAGTATATAAACTACAATTGGTCAGCCTCCAGCAGCACATTTGCAATTGAAAGTTAATGCATTTCATAAGTGACATCACTGCCTATGGCATCATTTGTCAAGTCTCCCATGGAAAAATAATGGTTTGATAACCACAGCATAATTATTATAGCAGCAATTTTTGCCAATACATTATGTATAGAGATGTCTGGGCATGGCTATAATAAATTCTATTTTTAAGAGCTATTGCCTACTCATAAAGATTTGCCATGGGCTGAAAAATAGCTATCAGTTGGATATACTGTAAAATAACAATAATATGTTACCAAACTATACATTTTATCATGTGAATGATATGGTTTTGGATGCAAACTTATATAAATCATTCTACTGTTTACACAGCACTCAGATTCCCCTTGAAAAAGAAAAAATGGGTAGGATTCAAATAAACTAGTGTAAGATTCTACAAATGCAATGGGGCTCTTTTCCTAAGATGGCTTCTCAGTTTAGAGGTATAATTATGCCATGCAGGATGTTTATATTTGCTACTTAGATGATCAGTCTTCTAGTTGCTATGGAGCCATGAAGTTCATTGGTTGACCTTGGGTCATTTATTTATTTATTGGATTTATGTCCAACCTTTCTCCCAAAATAGGATACAAGGTGGTTTACAATAATTTAATAAAGGCACAATTAAAATATTAATTGCAAAAGTTAAAAAAAATTAATAGTACTGGAATTAAAACATAACAGTTAAAAACACAACATAATTCAAACTATTTCAATTAAAAACATTAAAACATTTAAAAGAGCACACCATTTACACCCAGACAACATAAATAAGATTCACACTTCAAAATCTTGTCAAAATAAAGATGACCTCACCTGATGGTGAAATGAGAGCATTGAGGAGGGCAACCTGACTTCCTGTGGCAGGGAATTCCACAGCTTGGGAGCAGCCATGGAGAAGAATCTCTTCAGTCTTCACCAATCACACCTGTGAAGCTGGTGGGACTGAGAGAAAGCCCTCCCCTGCTGATCTTAACACTCAGAATGTCTTGTATAGGGAGGGTCTGTCCTTCAGATAGTCTGGACCCAAACTGTTCAGAGCTTTAAGGGTCAAAACCAGCACTTTGAATTCTGCCCAGGAATGGACTGGTAGCCAGTGTACCTGTTTCAGCAGGGGAGTCACATGATCTCTGTAGTCAGTCCCAGTCTACACCCTGGCCACAGCATTTTGAACCTGCTCATGTTTCTGAACAGTTTGCAAAAGCAGCCCCATGTAGACCACAATACAGTAGTTCAAATGGGATGTAATCAAGGCATGTGTCACAATAGTCAGATCCAACTTTGGACTTGGAACAATTACCAAGGAAAGTCAAGGAAGAAAGTGCAAAGGAAGGCTGAACATAAAGAAAACAAATATAATGACCATGGAGGATCTACATAAATCCAACTTAGCCAATGAGGAAATTGTAATAAATATTTCATGTACTTTGGATAAAACATTGATGGAGACAAGAGGAAGACTAGGAATGGGAAAGGCAGTGATGAAAAAAATAGAAAAGCTCCTAAGGAGTAAAAATATTCAATGAGCACTAAAGTTTGAATCATTCAATCCACTGTATTCCCCATCACCACATATCTACAGATGTAGAGCTGGACAGTGAAGAAAGTGAATAAAAAGAAAATAAACTCTTTTGACCTATGATGCTGGAGAAGAGTGCTGAGAATACCATGGATAACTAAAAATACAACAAATGGGTCCTAAAATAGATCATGCCTGAACTCTCTCTGGAAGCCAAGATGATTATACTGAGGCTGCCCTACTTTGGCCATATCATGTGAAGGCATGAACCATTAGAAAAGAGAATAATGCTAGGAAAGGTAGAAGGCAGTAGAAAGAGAGGAAGGCTGCACACAGATGGCTAAACTCAAATCAGGGCAATCATGGGCCTGAAATTACAGGGCCTAAGCAAAGCGATGGAGGATGGAGAACTTGGAGATGTCTCATCTATTGGGTCACCATAAGCTGAGGTCAACTTGAGGTTATCTAACCAGAACAACAGATTTGGAAACTGTTTGGAAACTTAGGGCCTGTGCAGACTGGCCAAAAGGGCTGGACTGGGGGTGGAGTTGGGGCAGGGTGACCACTCACCAGCCACCCTGACTCCGCCCTGATGCCACCATTGCACTGTGCACCCCACTGCATGGCATGTGTAGATACATTGCATCAAAGGGGTGCAAAAGAGCTGCGGCAGCTGCACTAAGGCTGGCTTTTTGCTGCCCCAAAAAGAAGTGGCAAAAAGCTAGATCGGGGCCACAGTGTGTGAGTGCTAGTGATTCCTCTATTAGTAAACTACTTGATCATGGTATTTTGACAGATTCTGGGTTCTATACCAAGGTGGTAACAATGTAACCTTCAAAAGCACCCTTGCCGGTCTACAACTCTCCAGCACAGCTGAGTGGGTGCAGAGGAGCCTTCAAAAACTCTGAGCCAGCCTGAAGCAGCCTGCAGCAGCCTCTCTTTCCACCATTCCACCAGGACCAGAAGACTGCAGAAGCAGAAGCAACTTCAGGAGCAGGGCAACAGCGAAAGGAGTTGTGGCAAGGAATGATCTGGGAGCAGAAATTGAGGTTGTGCAGGGGAAAGGAAGGCATGGTGGGAACAGAGTGAAGGGATGTTACAAAAGAAGGTGGGATCGATGTTTGAAAGCTATTTTCCAGAATGGACTGGAGAGCATACCAGTCATTCCACAGAATCTTACCTTACTCCTTTGCAATGCCAGGTCAGTCAAAAATAAGACCCATATCATCCATGACCTCCTCTTTGATGAGGATACCAACCTGGCCTGCTTTACAGACACCTGGCTGGGAGACGACATTGCTATAACTTGGACACAGGCCCTCCCAGCTGGGTACTCTGTCAGTGAGCAGGTAAGGGGAAGTGGGTGGGGGGGGGCGGGGCGGAATGGCTCTGGTTCATAAGAATAACCTTACCTTGACCAGGATACCTATCTGAAAAACAGTCCACTTTGAGCGTATGTACCTAAGCCTGAGGACTAAGGATAGTTTGGAGCTTCTGTTAGTATACCATCCACCCCATTGTCTAACAGACTCCCTAACCATGCTGACACAGCTGGTCTCAGAGTTCCTCTTGGAGTCACCCAGACTTCTAGTTTTGGGCGACTTCAGCATTCCACTTGAGACCAATTTGTTGAATCTAACAGGTGCGGCTTGGGAGTTCATGGAATCCATGACAAACAT
>JAIPUX010001880.1:89399499-89415001 GCA_020142125.1 Phrynosoma platyrhinos
ATTGCTCTGCAGAGGGGCGGGATATAAATAAATTATTATTATTATTATGAACTTTGCTCTTAAACTCAGTTCCACAATGGAGAGTGAAGACCTGATGAGTCACTGGTCAGTGTAGAGATATCGCATAACATTTAGCAAAGTTGGCTAGGATGACAACAAAGTGGAATGGCTCAAATTCTGGAAATACAAGGTTGGCTCAGATATATGTCTCTTCCATTAGGTGAAACCTGTAAATGCGTGAATAGACCTCCTGAGCACCTTCCTGTTCCTTGTTCAATACTTTGCTGAGTGCTAGGGGTGTTTAAGCTCATCAATTCATCAACAGCTTTTCTGGTAGGGCCTAATTATCCTAAAGGCAACAGATTCTGTCTTAGAAGCTAAGCAGGGTTAAGTCTGCTTTGTACTTGGATGGGAAACCACCAATTAGTACAGGTGCTGTAGGCTATATTTTAGAGAAAGGAGCTAGCAAAACTACCCATTGAGTTTCCCTTGCCTAAAGAATCCATAAGAAATTAATGATGTTGCCATAAATCAACACGTGACTTGAAGACACATGCGCACACACACACAAGCAATATTACAAGAACATCCTCTTAAAAATATATCATGATTCATACAACCATTTAAAGCTTGATATGAAAAGAAAACACATTATGTTCAGCATGGAGTAAATGGAGTTCCATGAGCCTGACATTTTAATATTCTGCTTTCAATAAAATTGTCGCCTGTCCTATCTGAGAATGTACACTTGCTTTGGCATTTTGACTAATGATTTTTATATGGAGCTGAAAATGGTTTAAGGAATATCACTAAGTGTTCTGGCTTTAAACCAAGCCTGTCATCTAGTGGAGTGCTACGCTATTTCCAACTTTAATCTAAAGAGCCAGCGTGCATTAAAATACGGCAACACAAGTGTGATGCAGCTGTAACTAGTCTTGCAGAGCTAAAATGGTTAGCTATATTTTATGCCTGTAATACTACTCTCCTTACTTGGGGGGTGGGGATCCTATGTGTATAAATAAAGTGTGACAATCAGTTTGCCTTTGATAGGATTGGTTATAAAAATGCTTTAGATTTAGTATTTATGATTCCCTCCAGGATATAATAAAATGGTTCCAGTGTTGTTATGTTGAAGTCAGTATTTAAAATGCTATAAAGTTTTGAAATGCACTTAACTAATATCTTGCTTGACACAAGTATAACTAGCAACATACAACTGAGAATAGGTTCAGAGTTTATAACCATCCTAATTATGCAAACTTTCACATCATGTTGTTTTGTTGTATAATCTAAATGGCCTTTGATTAACATGTCTGATGCCCACTGTGTATTGTTGAGTGTGTATTAAGGTTTTCAAAGTAAGAGGCAACGTTGTAAAACAAATAAATGCCATGTAATTCATATGCCTTTGTCAATAATGCATTGATTATAATGCTCCATACCATACTCAGAAATCTAATAAATAAAAAATGCCAGCTGGATAACTGTGGAATAATAGTAGGTTAAGTTATGGCACTTGAGGCTAATACATTTAACCTTATTTATATTGTTGGATTAAGGATTTATTTTCCTCTGATGGAGAGAATATGCAATATATATGTGGCAATGGTAATGGTGTGTATTTGAGTAAGACATGAGCTCTGAGCAGAAATTAAGAGGGAAGCCATAAAACATCAGTTTGGGCCAATTACCATGATGAGCAGAACTATGAGCAGAACTGGCCTGGGACGTTTTGTTGTATGAAGCAAATAACAAGATGGTGCCCTCTCCAATCCCATGTACAAAAGTGAACTGAACTAGCAGTTGGGTCTAGAGGTGTGCTGACGATTCTTCAAATATCCCACTCCAAACATATTCATTGGGTACATCCTGATATATTAATTTGATAGAAGAGAAATTTCTTCAGGAAAAGGAAATTGTTCAAGGGAGAACGTTTTAGAAAAATTATCACAAGTGTGATTATTGGGTTTAACATACTTCTGAGGTAGATGAGTGTGTGACTATCTTGTCTTTCATTGTACTTTCTGGCAGCCTTTCAGTTTCCCACATTTCAGTGAAAGCCATGGGAAAGATGAGAAGAAGTTACTTCTTCTCACAGGGCTTTTTTGAGATCAGAACGTGAAAGTAGTCAGTATGTCTCAGATAAGGATTTCGTATCACCTGGCAGGTTGAGTTTCATCCTATTTCTCGACATTCCACTTGGTGCTTTTTTGAACTATCATCTGGCCTAGATCACAACCTGTCATTTTTTTTAAAGCAAGTCTCTAGACCTATAGGACCAATGGTGTGGGACAAAATATGCAATCACTCTTCTGTTCAATTGTTTCATGAGAAACAAATCACTGCTGCCTTTTAGTATATTTGACCAGTGAGTGAAGTCTGATAGACAATTGTGACTCATCTTCTCTCAACTGCAATGTCCAGTTCTCTGGGTCAGTGTTACAACTCTGCAGGAGATGGTTGGTTTTGAAGGAAAGTGTAGATGAAGTCTATTTTGCAGAGCTCCTCACAAATTTTGTACAGAAAACAACAGAAGAGTTAACAGTTTGAGAGAAGAGATGCAACAAATTAGGGTAAACACTACAATACAACATTAGTATTTAAGGTTCTATGAAGTAATTTTATTTGCATAACTTGCTTGATGTAGTAATATTGTGATTTTTTTAATTAGATGTCAAGGGGGGGGATCTATTTTATAAGGTGCAATTTGCGTTCTCCCACTGTGGAAGGAAAGGGGCTCTCCCCACTACTGACACAATTTTTCTATCCCATTTTTATTCCCTTCCTGATGTCTGCCCCTGTTGCTAATTCCCTTGCTTAATTTCCTCCTGTTATTTTCTTGCAACAGCAGTGGCATCATTGCTTTCACCTGTCTGAAGCAAGTAGGGGGAAGAGAGGGCTGGAGGTAGAGCTGTGACTGCAAAGGTAGGAAGGGCAAGGTGAAGTGAGAGAGGGGAGGGATCTCCCCCAAAGTCACTTCTAATGGGAAGCCCAACTCTGAAAATTGTGGGAGAATTTCTCTTCCCTCTGCTGAATGTTGGTTCTTTCTCCCTGGTTTCTCTGTTCATAAATAGGGTGAACAATAGCAAGAAGCACACACACAGTTCTAACCAAATTGTCAATATCAATGGTATCACTAGGGTTGGTATCATGGTGTCATCCCCCCCCCACTGACCTCGTACCATACCATACAATGCTCTTAGTAATGATTTTTGGACTAATGTTACTCATAAATCATAATTCCTGTATGTCCTGAATATAATGGCAACAGTTGTAACATAAATAACTAGTAAATTAAAATTATACCTTTAAATTACAATTGCAATATCATAAGCACAGCCTAAATATATTTATATGTACATGGTTTCACTTGATTGAAGTGAATATTTGGTAAGAAGTGATGTTTTTAAAAGAAAATTGTAAAAAGTAATTTAAAAAAAAACAAATAAACTATGAGGCCTCTCCTTTCTCCACTCACCGCCAGCTGCCCCAACGCCGCCCTGATGCCACTGTCACACCGCCCACCCAACCAGACAGTGGGTGGCATCAGGGCTCTCCCTTGGTGCAGTGTTCACACACGCTGCACCAAAGGAAAACTAAAAAGCCACCACCATGGCAGCAAGGGCGGCTTTTTGCCACTCTAAACAGGAGCAGCATTTGCCAGCTCTTTATAAAGCAGCAAACCACCAGATCAGGATCGCAGTGTTACCACAGCCAGGATCTGGCAAGGAAACGGGTGATGGGACACAGCCCCTTAGGGGCTGTTTGTTTAGCCCCTTCATCTTGCCCCACTCATGATTATTTATGAAATACTTCTTGTAATCATTGTCAGCCCTAGCATTAATCATCATGTGACAGAGATACACCTTAAAGGTTGTGATCTCTAGATAGATTTATACTTGAAATTGGTTGTCACTCCACAATCCAAGTGCATTAGGCAAATTGTCAAGTCACATGACCATAGGGATTCAAGAAAGTGTACTCTCTGTTTTGAGGTGACATCACAAGATTGCTGCTTTTCCTTGGGAGAAGTCCAATTAACTGCAAATAATGCAGTTTGACACTGCTTCAACTGCCATGACTCAATAGTATGGAATTCTGGGATTTGTAGTTTTGTGAGATATTTAACCTTCTCTGTCAGAGAGGTCTGACATCACAACAACTAAAAAATTCAACCCATGACAGTTTGAATGTTGGGTGGATTTTTTTTTTTTTTTTTAGCAATTTATTTCAAAATGTCTATACTCCACCTTATTTCCGAAGAGCTATAAGCAACATGTAAATTAATTACAGCCTTCAAACTTACAACTTCTAAGGGCAATAAGAATGAATACACAGCAATTAAAATGTTTATAAAGTATTCATAATAAATGTTTATACTAGTCATAAAATACAGAACAATTAAAAGAGCAAATTAATATTCCACAGTAAATGACTTCCAAAGGGAAACATTTCACCAGTTTCTGAAAGGTCATTAGAAGGTGAGATGTGATCCCACATTAAATGGGGTGCAACCATTTAAAAACCCCAAAACCCCGGCCACGTCTCAGTTCTAGCTATACATTTCTCAAGAAAAATCTCCAAAGGTAATCTCTGTCATCTTTCTTGATCCTAATCCTGGTCTTTCATTAGAGTGTATTTATAGCTTCTGCTTGTCTATTTTCAATGATTTTATTTGTCACATATATTTGTTTGCACTGTCAGCTAGAGTGTGAGGCACTGTGTTATAGTGATTCTGCTCTTATTTGCTGGAATAGATCCTGAGGGTGGAATTGGGGGTTATTATTCAGAGTTCCATCTTATCCCTCACGCTGGTCAATATGAAGATTCTGGGTGAGAGCATTAATAGTTTTGAGGTTGGGTGTCATCTATGACAGAGATATCATTTGGAGTAATGCTGGATCCATCTGTGGTGGGAGAAGCCCAGTGACAATGGATTCTGTGGCATGAAGCATAGCTACCAAGGGCAGGTTCAGGCCCAGCAAAAGATAGATTCATCTGACATATGATGGTTGTCAGTGGGTGACTGTAGACCAGGGGTAGGCAACCTTTCCCCTTTAAGGGCCGAGGGACTTCAGCTCCCAGAATCCCAGGAGCTATTGGCCAACATGGAACTATTGGCCAACATGGCTGAGGCTTCTGGGAGCTGAAGTCCCTCGGCCCTTAAAGGGGAAAGGTTGCCTACCCTTGCTGTAGACCTTCCTGAAATGCAACTCTGGGCCAGTGTGGTGCCTTTGGATTGTGCAGGAGAGGGGCTTCTAGCTGTACATGAAGAGGAGAGATCCAAGAAGGGGTTCGTCTTCTTTTCTCCCTACCTTCCTCACTTCCTGTGGGCCAGGAAGAGATTCTTTAGACTTGTTGGCCAGATAGGCCTCCTTGTTGGTGTGCTTGCAGAGTGTCCTATGAAAGAGAAACTCGGCAGGTGAGGCAGGGTGAGTGAGGCAGCCATTTGGTGCAGCACATGGGAAGAATGGGTGAGATTCTCTGGTGACTAGAGCAGCTTGGAGCCTGTGTGGGCTGGAGGAGGGAGGACTTTCTACCTTTGCTCCCAAAATGAAGAAGCCAGTGCAGGTTTTGAGCCCCTATGATCTGACTAAAAATCTGGTGATGGAATTCCTTTCCTAAGCTTATTCAGTGTGAACCTAGTACAAATTTGTGCTCATCAGCTTACTCTGTGTGTGTGTGTGATTAGCCAAATCAGATGCCCAGCCCTAAAACAAGGACCATCCGTAGAGTTGCGAAAATTTGTAGCCCCAAATATGTATTATTTTGTGGCTATAAACAATTGAAAATAACAACAGAAAGCTGATATGCCACCACTTATTAGGTCAGATAATCTGCATTATAAAACTTCTCATAAAACTCAAAAACAATAAAAAGACTGTTTCATTTAAACTTTTCAGTTCATGTACTGATTTTTAACTGCAACTGCTAGTTTGTTTTTATTTTAGACACTTTTCTTGAGCATTTAAATAATTATAAGGGAAAAACAGAATTGGAAAGATCAATTAATTCATAATGAAATAGAATACATTTTCCATGACAGCTGGTAAATCCCACTCTGTGGTTGCTCAAAGCCCAAACCGGAATTCTGATGACAGTAGACAATAAGGCTATCATGTACAGGATGTATCTTAATGCTCAAGAGGATCAGTCTGCAAATGACACCTCAGTGAAAGCAAACTTGTTTCATTTAGATCCTGTTAATTACTGTAATGTATACAATCATCATAGACATCTGTTTTCTCTTTATCTTTGTCCATCTCTTTTTCTGTTCAATAGTCAATCATAGTTTAAGGTGCTGGAACAACTGTGAAATAGTCTTTTGTACAATGCTTCCAAAATACAAATGATTCATTGATGTAGGTGAATGAAAAATTCTCAGAACCTATTTTACAAATTGTGATGTGAACTACTAACAAGCTACTAAGAAGCACTGTAGTTTTGGGTAGTGAAAAAGAAGAATGGAAAAAATTGAGCTGGAGATGTGTTTGTTTTATAGAGAGCTAAAAGCAATTTGAAAGAGATTAAGAAGAATGTTCTTATCTTTTCTTTTAATCCTGCATTTCCTTCAAGAAGCTCAAGGTGACATTCATGAGCCTCTTCCACATTTGGCAACCTAATCTCAGGAGCAACCAACCTAATCTCAGGTAACTTGTGTTGAAGTTTTAACATTGTTTCAAAAATGTACAAATATCAAAACTTTACATATGCATAAGCCTACATCCAACTGCTAGTCCCTACTAGTGTAGACCACAGAATTAATGGCACTTACATATGGTTGGCTTAACATTCAGCAATTAATACAATGAGTTTACTAGAAATAGCAATTAATCTGAGGGAATATACTAACAAGAATGCCTCAGTGAAACACTTTCTCTTTCAAAAACAATCTGGAGAAGGCAAAATATTTCCACTTTTCTATCTTGTCCACATATCTGGGACTGATGAGAAGTATTAACCTTAATTGTAATTAGGTGCTTGGAAGTGTCATTTCTTGACTTTTTGTAGAGTTTAAAGACCATCTAATAAGACCCACTGTTCAAATGTACGCTTGGCCATGGAAACGTATTGGCTAACCCTGGGCAAGCCACACACTTTCAACCTCAGAAGAAGGCAATGGTAAACCTCCTCTCAACAAATTTTGCTAAGAAAATCCCATGACCTGTTCACCTTAGGATTGCCATATGTTTTAAATGACTTGAAAGCACACTACAACTTGGGGAAAAAGTAGAAATAATAATAATAATAATAATAATAATAATAATAATAATAATAATAATAATAATTTGAGACAAGCAATGTTTAGCTACTTAAAATATGCTCAGTTATTCATATCTGGATGATCTGTATCCCATGGTATTAAAGGAATTTGCTATCGTATTTTCTGAATATTGGTAATTCCTGGAAAACAGGTCAGGTACATAGGACTAAAGACTTTAACCTTTGACAATTCTCCCATGATATTCTTACAAACAAGTTAGAAAACTGTGGGCTAGACAATGCAGCTGTTAGGTGGATTAGTAATTTGTTGACTGGTCAAACCCAAAGGGTGCTCAACAATGACTCCTTTTCATCTTGGAGAGAAGTTGCTAGTGGAGTGCCACAGGGTTCTGTCCTAGGCCTAGTGCTATTCAACATCTGTATTAATGACTTCAACAGGGAGAAATGTAGCATACTGCACTTAGGGAAGAAAGATGAAATGCATAGATATAGGATGGCTTAACAAGACTATGTGTGAAAGGGGTCTAGGAGCCCTAATAGACCACAAGTTGAGCATGTGTCAACAATGTGATGCGGCAACTCAAAAGGCCAATACAATTTCAGGCTGCATCAATAGAAATATAGTGTCTAGATCAAGGGAAGTAATAGTGCCACTCTATTCTGCTTTGATGAGGCCTCAGATCAAATGCTGTGTCCAGTTATGAGCACCATAATTCAAAAGGATGTGGACAAGCTGGAGTTTGTTTAGAGGAGGGTGACTAAAATGCTGAACAATCTGGAAACCATGGCCTATGAGGAGAGACTTAGGGAGCTGGATATGTTTAGCCTGGAGAAGAGATGGTTAAGAGGGGATATGATAGCCCTGTTTAAATATTTGAAGGGATGTCATATTGAGGAGGGAACTCCAGAAAATAGGATCCAGAACAATGGATGCAAGCTACAGGAAAAGAGATTCCACCTCAACCTTAGGAGGACCTTTCTGGAGTGAAAGCTGTTCGACAGTGGAACACACTCCCTCAGAGTGTGATGGAGTCTCCTTCTTTGGAGGTTTTTAAACAGAGTCAGGATGGCCATCTGTTGGGGATGCTTTGATTGTGAATTCCTGCATGGCAGGAGGTTGGACTGGATGACCCTTGTGGTCTCTTCCAACTCTATGATTCTATGATTCAATTTTCAAATGAGGGAGAAGGAAGATCCCAAAAATTAGATTGATCACATTGATTTAGATAAAAGAGGAAGGTCAAAAGAGAGGACTAATCATGAGAAGAGGCATGTGTAGGCTTCCCTTTCTTGAGACATTTGGATGAATATGTGGAGGCTGGTAGCAGAAACAGCAAATATGACCCCTATAATCCTGTCTCCACCAGTTCAATGAACACAGTGATATACTATGGTTTAACAAATAATAAACATGTGACTTTGCCTAGTTTTGTGGCAAAGAAAGTTATCCTTCCTAACAAGGAAGCAAAGTAGTGTTGCTTTGTTTACTTCTGCCCTCAGATTCAGCTATAAAGTTGTGAGACTGGATGGTGTATATACACTGGGAGCCAACAGAAGACAGAATCTGCAGTGATCTCAGGTCTTCACTACATTAGTAATGCCAAGCCAGCTATGTAAGAGCCAAAGGAAATACATAAATTTTAATTTAATACTCCTGCTGAGCCCAACTATGGCATTTCAAATTGTTCTATGCTAATCTGTGGCCCACAGCTTCAGGGGCTTAGATTATTTTTTTCCCATTGAGCTATTTTACCCACTAGTGCACTGAAAAGAATAAAGGAATATCTGCAGCTGATTTATGGAATCACAAAGCCTTTCTGCACTCAAAGATATGGCATATAATAAGAAAGAAGGCAATGAATTGAGTTTGAGCTTGGTGCAGATTTTTCTTATTAGTACTCTTAAACCAGATTATACCCAGGGCATCTTGGGAAAAAGTCAACAGAGTCTGACAATGTGAATAAGAACTGAATTTGCTCCCACAACATTAAAACTTTTATTCAAGCTCATATATATGTGTCTCAAAATGCTGGGATTATATGTAATCATATCCAAATTGCTTTCTCTGGAACAGAAAATATTTTTGCCTTTAATAGCCGATATTTTCTTCAGCACCTGGTTCACCTTTGACTTCTCAGCTTATTTCTCATTATTAAGGTGTCCTCTTATGGGCCCACAAAAAAGGCCAGGCCTAGTTTTAAGCATTAAATAAATCCTGTTGCTTCCATATCTCAGGGAGAATGAGCACAAGATTAGATCAGATAAAACACACTTGAGATAAAGTGCACAAGGTGGATTATACAAGAAAAGAGGATTTGGTAAAGAACATATCCACAACTTTTTGTTAACACTAAGAATGGCAGCTTTTGTAAGCAACATTTATGGAAACTCAACTGAAGCTTTAAAAGCTATGTCTTTTGTTGTACATTTCTCTGCATATATTTGCTTTGTAGTCAGTAGCTTTAACTTTAGAAGCCATGCTGGGCCTTGACTCCTGTTCATTTTGTCTAATGAAAAGCCAGGGATGTACTTTTACACACATATTCCTGTTTTGTTTTCTTTGAAGTTTATTAAGCTATCCAGTAAGATGTGAGGCTCATTAAGTTTTTATTATTATGGGCCCAAATTAAGCATCTGTTCCCTGGAGAGTGATAAACTGCAAGTAGATCTCAGGGCTATGTACCTATTACAATATTTACTCAATTAGTAATTTACAGTTTCTTGTCAACAGAAATACCATCTACATAGTTCAAACCTGTCACAAGGTATGACTTTACTACTCAGACAGTTGATATGCCAGACACCTTCACTCCACTAGTTGGATCCTTATTTTTAATGGCTCTTTAATTTGATCAGCCAAATTAAAAATGAAGCATTTTGGTGACAGACTGACAAGCATGTGAAAAACTCATTGTAAAGGGTGATTCGAGAAAATGCGAAATTTAAATCATGTTAAATGACCTACATTCTGAAGTGCCACTTGATATTATCAAAGTCTTTGATTTCCTTTTCATGTTCTCAAAACATGTGTACTTGCCAATTCCAACTAAGGTTTTACAAAGTCTGAAGAGTATGCCTGAAATTGTGCTGAAGGTCAGGAAATAAACACATTCTGTGAATTCATCTGAGAGGAAACTGTTTCAGCTGAGTCCCTTTCCTAAAATGCAACTTTGTCAGAAGTCAGGGCTGTAGACTGCACGTTCTTTTAAATTAAATATGTTGCATATCATTATTATAAAGGTCATCTAAACTTTTATATCACCACTGCTTTACCAATAATGGATATGTTCTTTCAGATGGTTCCATGAAGACCACAGAACATTATCATTTAATGTAATATCCTAATGATATTAAGTTACAACAAATAAGGACAAATAAGATGTACACATATTGAGACATTTAAAATTCATCATTTAAAATTCACAAATTAAAAATCATCTGGATAAGCCTGCCAGAAAAGACTAGTTTTTAATGCTCTTTTAAATTTGGACAGAACATTCAGCTGTTGGATCTCTTCTGGCAGGTCATTCCACAGAATCTAGAGGCAGCTGAAGAAAAAGTCCTCTGGCTGACAGTTGCCAACCAGTTGAATAGAGTCAACTGTGGAAAGAGGTTCTCAAAAATGCAGGCAAAAATCCCTTCTGTGAATAGTTCTTTTGGCTACAGAAAGCAGAAACTGAATTCAATCCAAGATTTCGGTAGCACATATATGCAACAAGAACATTTCAGGGAAAAGATGAATGAACAAATGGTTAAAAATCATAAACAATCATATCATTTGTGTGCCTTCAAGTTGTTTCTGACCTTGGTGACTCTAAGGTGGAACATATCATGGGGTCTTCTGGGACTGAGAGGATGTCACCCAGAAGGCTTCCATGGCCAAGCAGGGATTCAGACCTGATCTCCAGAGTCCTAATCCTACACTCAAACCACTATACCATGCTGGCTCTCAGTCATATCATACAAGAAAGATAATAAGAACATATATCCTAGAGTAACTAACATCACAAAAATATTCAAATGGTATAGCAGAAAATTTCAGCTTTCAGCTTTTTCATCTATTGTGAATGAAAGTATGCTTTATCCAAAAAAAAATTCTAATAATTGATAATTCAGCTCAGTCATGACATTCTGAATTAATATGCCTTTAATGTAAATGTAAGATATTCCACCACAGCCTCCTGAATTTGATGCTGTCTCAAGTGAAAGGAAGGAAACAGCTTTGGGGAGACCATGGATTGTTCAATTTTGTTTAATAGAGTGGCAAGAAAATACAATGCAACATAAATAACTTTTTATATTTACTGTACATTAAGTGAAATGCACGTGTGTATGAAATGCAGGCATGCAAATAAAATGGTGGCTTCTGACAAGTACTCTTGGAAAGAATCATGTTTGGAATTTTGAAATTTATGCTGTCAATATATCTCTGCAGATGTAGTTAAGCAATTTAACACTGCTAATGAAAATATCCTCCTACCTTCTATGAAAATATACATTTCAGAACATGATGTGCAGTAAACAACATGTCCTAAGGCTAATCTTGACCTTTAACCAATGGGAATGGTCTGTCTTGTTGATCTCATCTAAATACACAGCAGGTACAAAGAACTAAACCCATTTAGGTTGTGCCCTAGTATCACACAGACTATCACACTATGCTTCCCTATGGGGATACTTAACATGTTTGTAGTCCATGATTATGTTTATCCAATGGGGAAAAATAATAAAATAAGCAGAACTGTGCTTGCTATAGTGGAACCTCAAGTGAAAAAAGAGAGAGAAAAAGAAAACCTGTGATGTCAAGCAGCTTTTAAAAGTTGCCAGTAAAAACTGTTACATCAAAAGGGAAAATAAATAGTCCACCCTGGTATATTGCTTGCAAAGTCAGAATAGGAATGAAATTGGAATAGAAAACAATTGGCAATGGCCATCTTAAAATATTTGCAACAATTTTGAATGTCAAGAGTGATTAAATCCAGCTGGCACAGAACATAATATTACAGTATTTTTAGAAGTACTTAAAACATATATATATATGAAGAGTTTTATGGCAATTGCAACATTGTTCCCAACTATGGTTACAATTTTCTTTTCGACACTTACAGGTTGTATAGGAACATAATGTGGCATTTTTACAATCCCTTAATGCAGTTGGTCAGGAAATGAAATACCTTCATGCCAATCAGTTTGGTGTGTGGGTTCCCTCCCCATTTATTAAATTATTTATTATACTTTGTTAACAACTTGGCAACAACAACAAAAAAAAACTAGTTATGAAAGGGTGGGCTTTCAAGTTGTTTCTTGAATAGAAGGGGTTTTTCTACTCATGGAATACATACACTATAGCTTCAATTAATTTCTGATTTGTGATTAGTTCCATTTCTGAATGGCAAATGTATAACTAAAAAGATTGCATCCATACTGCAGACATAATCCAGTTTGACATCACTTTAACTGCCATGGTTTAATGCTTTGTATTTCTGAGAATTGTAGTTTGTTGCAGCACCAGAGCTCTTTAATAAAGGCAGCTAAATGTCTTACAAAACTACAGTTCCCAGAACTCTGTAGCATTGAGCCATGCTAGTTAAAGAGATGTTAAATTGGATTATTTCTCCAGTGCAGATGCAGCCTGAGTTACATAATTCAGAGGCATAACTATGGGAGTCTGGAATATAACTATGCAAAGGGATCTTGTAGCACCTTTGAGACTAACCCCCTTTCTAGATGGCGCAAAGCGCCGTCTTCAATCCCAGAAAGATGAGAGCCAGCCGGACACTGGATGCCGAGCACCCCAACCCCTTCCTGAGAACATCATCAGAGCTCCCATCATTGCAATTGATGGGCACTCCGATGACATCCTTCCGGCTCAGTGTCCGGACATGTTAAGCCAGAAGAGGTGCAAAAGAGCTGCATGGTGGCTCTTCGGGCACTTCTTTTGTGGCTTGTGGAAAGAGTACTATTTTAGCACTCCTTTTCCAGACAGCGAAAGGGAGGATTGAGGCTGAGGCATGGGGCAGCCTTGGCCCAAATCCGCTGCTTCCCAGGGCAGCCCATGGCTGCCCATCTGCATCCCCCCTAACTGAGTGAAAGATGTTGTAGCATAAGCTATCATAGACTTGATAGATCAAGGGGCTGCACAGACCGACATAAAGAGCCAGCCTGGGGGCAGAGTGGGGGTGTGGCAACCTCATGCTGGCTGACCCAACTCTACCCCCAGGCCAGCATCATGCTGCCCAAGCAACTGCATGGCAGGGGGCAAAAGGGCATGTCTTCGGTGCAGTGTTCAAACATGCTGCACGAAAGAGCTGCCAAAGTTGCTTTTTGCAGCTTTTTTTTTTTTTTTTTTTTTTTTTTTTTGCACCATGGAAATGCGAGATCAGGGCTGTAGCATGTGGTTGCCACAGCCTCGATCTACTGAGGAAAGGGGTGGCTTGCCACCACCTCTTTGGGGTGGTCTATACAGCCCACAAGTTTACAAAAGCTTATGCTACAACTTCTTTCACTCAGTTAGTCTCAATGGTGCTACAAAGCCCCTTTGCATACTAAGTTACATTATGATTGTGACTTTGCAAAGGATGACATTCACTGTTTTTGCAGTGTAGTAGACTTTTAGTTACTTTATAGTTTTGGAGGTGTGGCCTTACTAAATGTCAGAGGAAGAGGAGCACATGGTCCAAGGGCTGGTTCATGTCATGCCTCCTGCAGTTGTGGGGGTTGAAGTGATGACAAGATGGGTGAGAAGAGACTGTGCTTTGT
Source organism: Phrynosoma platyrhinos (assembly GCA_020142125.1). NCBI lineage: Eukaryota > Metazoa > Chordata > Lepidosauria > Squamata > Phrynosomatidae > Phrynosoma > Phrynosoma platyrhinos. The sequence continues at coordinate 89,413,483 of JAIPUX010001880.1, forward strand.
ACCACAGTCAAGTTTGTAGTATGTTGACATGGCTTTTAAAGTATCAAAATTTAACTGCATTACTTACATTTAAGAAACTGGAAAATCAAGAGCTGCCCTTTAAAATTTTAAATTAATTTAAATGTATTTTTATTTAAATAAATAAATAATTAAATACATAAATAACCCCACTGTCATTATCAGAGAGAATGAGAATACTTTGCTGTCTGTTACAAGTTCTCTAAATCCACTTTCCATTTCCAATTCATAAACAAAAGTCTTGTCCTGACAGACAGGCTAACATCAACTCTCGCCTCTTTCTCTCTCTACCCTGAGATTTCACGATATAGAGATATAGATATTGTAGAATAAATAAATAAGTCCTAGTTTAAATGTATAGATGCAAATTTAGAAATAATAACTATAATTTGCATAGAAATATAAAACCTTTTACAATAGAAAAAAATGTCATCAGTCCACTTGCTCAGTTGGCTGCCTAAAGTCTTGATTGTTGATGGGTAACTTTAAGGTGACTTCTCAATGTTACATTTCTTTATTTTTAATTTTTTAAAAAAAATCTTTAAACTGAAGTGACACCTGACAGCCTTTCAAAGAAACGATGCCTTGAAAATAAAAGTTTTTCCTGTGACAGTTCTTCAAATAGGAAGGTAGGATACATGGCCACCCTCATATGTTGTAAAATACAATGTACTTGAGGTGATGTGAAGAACACAGATATTTCTTCACAATATTTTTATTTAAGCTCCTCTTTATATTGTTTCACTAACTAGTCATGAATAGCTTCCTGTTTATGCAATATGTTCCTGGTAATGTCACCCAAATTGAACAAATGAGTAGCTTCTAATAAATGTATGTTTACTTCATGAATTGATGAGCAATTACATTGTAGATGCTTTTTGCTGACATATAGAGCGCTAGTGTTGTTTTTCAAAGTGTAATTGCTGTTCTCTGTACCATTTAGCAAAACTGCACTATTGTTATTGGTTGGAAAATTACTTACACTTAGACCATAGGCAACCAAATAAATGAGTTGACTGTCAGTAATGTTACAACATAAAGTGGTACAAAGTACAAATTCAAGGCAGATGTTTTTCTGAAGTGTAAACACTTTATATAACATTTTAGGGCAAAGAAGGAGAAAACACCAATTTTTAAACTGTTCTTGATTTACCACTTGATAAATCTGCATACCTCTCAAATGAGATGAGAAATATGTGTATCTTTGTTTTTACACTGTTTGAAACTTTGATATTTGTTGCTGTTCTCACATTCTATCCTAGTCCATCTTAATTTGTGTTTGAAAAGTTTGATTTAAATAACATTATAGTTATCATTCCAAGACCTGATTTTTTTTGTGAATCATTGTTTTTAAAGGTAACTCTTTAATCTCCTTTTAAAAAATAAACAAGGGAACAAATAGTTACTTCTTATTTTGTTGTTGTTGTTGTTGATAACAGCCTTCGAGTCAATGTGAACTCATGGCTGTTGAAAAAATGTGTTGATGATGAATATACAGCTT
>JAIPUX010001880.1:89431230-89442858 GCA_020142125.1 Phrynosoma platyrhinos
ATAATAATATCCAACCCCTCTCCCAGGACTGGGACTCAGGGTGGCTTATGACATTAAAAAACAATACAATTAAAAACATATAAAAATAATACATTGAAACAATATGGCACCTCAAGCCATTCTTTAAAAGCTTTCTGTTTTGAATGCCTGTGTGAAAAGGAAGGTTTCACCTGTCAACGGAAGGCTATCAAGGAAGGGGCCATTCTGGTCTCCCTAGGCAGGGAGTTCCAGAGTCTAAGGGCAGCCACGGAAAAGGCCCCCACTCATGTCCCCATCAACTGTGCTTGTGATGGTGGTGGGATGGAGAGAAGGGCCTCCCCTGAGGATCTCAGAGCCCCAGCTGGCTCATAGAGGCAGATATGGTCTGCCAAATAGCCTGGACCTGAGCCATATAGGGATTTAAGCATCATCACCATCACTTTGAATTGTGCCTGGAAACAAACAGCCAGTGGAGCTGTTTCAACAGGGGTTTTGTATGATCTCTGTAACCTACCCCTGTTAGCAGCCTAGCTGCAGCTCTTTGGACCAATTGAAGTTTTCAAACACTCTTCAAAGACAGCCCCAAGTAGGAGTCTCTAGACGTGCTAAAACTTGTGCAGACTCTTTGCAAAACCAGTTGTGAAAGCAGTTACTCATGCAGTGGGTGTGCAGCCAATTGTGGAATGGTTTGTTTGGCTGGAAACAACACTGTTGGTTACTGACCACTGACTTCTGTGGAGCTTAATGCCAGGTAAGTACATATAAGATTGCAGCTTTAGTTGGGCTCTTTCTAGGTCTTCACATTAAAAAAAATGTGTGGGGTGGAATTCACTCCTAACCTTAATTCCAACCAAGTTATAGTGTCAGAAGACTGATATATGGGCCTTTGCAGACTGCCAGAAATAATGCAAATTGAGTCCACTTTAACTGTCCTGACTCAGTGCTAGGGAATCATGGGAACTGTAATTTATTGTGGCACCAGAGCTCTCTGACAGAGAAGGCTCAATGTTTCAGAAAAAAATTAAAATTCCCATTATTCCCTAGCACTGAGCCAGGACAGTTAAAGTGGACTCAATTTGCACTATTTCTGGCAGTCTGCAAAGGCCCATATGTCTATAATCCTTCCACACAATCATAAAAAGTAACCCAGGATCCCCAAATCCTTTTTTAAATCATGCCATACACCCAACACCCCATAGTTGGGACTACAAATTTGTTGCCTTATTTCATGAAGACTGACTAATGTCTGATCAAATGAGCCACCCAACCCCTGCAATGGCTTTCAAAATTTGGGTTTAATCTCTTTATTGTCTGACTTCACAGCATGGTAGCCCTGCCCTTAAAAAAAACTTACATTTTAAAAATGGTTAGTACAGCTGGTCAAAAAATGTGCTCAAAGTTTAGAATCACATATCATTGTTTATACAGATGACTGTTTGGGAGAGACTTCAATAGAAGCTGACTTTACTAGCAAAGGAGTAGGCTTTGGCAATAACACTGGGTGATCAGCAACAGCGACTCATATTTTCCAACTGAGATCAATGTGGACTCTAATCCATTAAATGCAGACCTAAATATCACCCGGCAGATATGAATAGATGACAGTGGAAATGGAAGGAAAGAAACGTAAGGAGTAGTCAGATTGAAGAGCCTTGTTTCATATTGCAATCCATTTTAGTACACAACAGGAAATCAGTCTGATTCCAGATTTTCAATTAACATACCCTAGATATGGAGTGAAAATACTTCTTTTCTTGCAAACACAAATGCTTTTTGTTCAGCTGTGTTTAGCCGCTGTTCAGAGAATTGGTTTCCCCCCTTCTTCTTTTCCTTTATTTCCCCCCACAAATCTTTGGAAGCATGTTAGCAAAGCATCTTTTTGAAATGTCAAGGAATGGTTTTGTTAGGTATAGAAAGTGACCTGCAATCATTTCACTCTTTCAGATGCCAATTTAGATATTTGAATACTAATGTCAGATGGTTGGCTAGCAGGGGGAGGGGTGATGAGGACCTAAGCATTGTAATGAGGGAAGTTCTCTATAAGCAAACTAGGTGGTCAGAAAACAATGGTACTCTCTAGGTTTTAAAATAATATTTAGTGTATTAAGTTAAGGGCACTGATTCTTCTTTCACAATACAGGGTTGCAGCATTCCTGCTTTCCAGGTTGGTTCAGGGTTGTCAACGTGTGTGTGTCTCAAGTCACCTTTCAATCTATGGTGACCCCATGAATTATATAGGGTTTTCTTAGGCAAAGAATACTCAGAGATTATTTTTCCAGTTTCTTCCTCTCAAATATAGTCTACAGCACCTGGTATTTATTGGTGGTCCCCCATTCAAGTATTAACTAGGGCTGAACCTGCTTGGGTAAGATCAGACAGGATCTGGTGCCTTTAGGGTATGTAATCACCATGGTTGTCATTACATGTCTTAAATACATCTTGCTGTACACACTATTTTGCACTGAGTTGCATATTTTGCCTCTTTCTTTCAGCAGTCATGAGATTTAACAAGAATATTTGTGACATCTCTAGTTTATATACTGAAAGTGAAATCCAATGATGTCTGCCTGCAAGTGGTATGGAACCATTACCAGAACAGATTCTTCTGCTCATTAAATAAATTTTGGAAGTCCTCCAGAACAGGTATGGGGGCAGTGGGTACAAGGAGAGAAGAGGGAAGGGAACTCTTGTTGGATGAGAAGTCTACCCATGTGATGTTGGACATGATGCAAAGCAAAGCAAAGCAAAGCAGCTTCATTTATATACTGCTTCATATCGCACTATGGGATGTCTAAGCGGTTTACAACTGTAAGCTCATTGCCCCCCAACAGTTGGGTACTTATTTTAGCGACCTTGGAAGGATGCAGGCCTGAGTCTAGCCTGAGCCCTGGCTAGTATTGAACTCGCAACCTTGTGGTCTATCAGTGAGTTCCTGCAGTACAGGCATTTAACCACTGTGCCACCAGGATACCAGTGCAATCCTAAAATCTTCAGATGTATGTTACTCTGAATTTAATTATGTGCATGCATGCATGCACACCATCAAGTTGCCTTTTGGCTTATGGTAGCCCCATTAATTTCAAAGGTTTTTCTAAGGCAAAGAAGTTTAGCCCTTAAGCAATATGTTTAAAGAAAACCTTCATGGAATTTGCACTCTCTCTATGTACATGGTTTCCCTCCATCACACCACCCCCTTCATAAACTTTGTGTCTCAGGATGCATTTACACTGTAGAAATAATGCAGCTTGACATTTCTTTAAGTGTTGTAGATTCAACCTATGGAATTTTGGGATTTGTAGTTTTACAACATCTTTAGCTTTCTCTGTCAAACAATTCTGGTAGTCACAAAATTACAAACTACAGGATTAATGTATTTATTTATTTTTTAATAAAATAAAATAAAATCAATAAATGCATTGTAAGACACAAAAGAATATCTGTGTTGCTCACTTGCAACAAAAACAACCAAGTGTCTTTGGAACCTGAAAGTTGAAGGGGATGTTTTCAAACATGAAAATACTGTACATTTTTTTTATCAAGTTAAGGGAATGTACTTTAAATATACTTTTAACAATGTTCAAAGGTATATATATATATTAATATAAATCCTATTAGGTCATTCTTTGAAGTGATGACAGCCAGCCAGCCCTCTGTATCTATGGATTCTGCATGCATGGATTTAACCAACCATGATTCGAAAATATTTACGCACACACACACATACACACAAATTCCAAAACCTTGAATTTTGCCATTTTATATAAGGGACACCATTTTACTACTCTGTTGTATATGATGGGATTTGAGTACCCATGGATTTTGGTATCCATAGGAGAGCGGGTTCCTAGAGCCAAACCACAGTGGATACTGAGGAAACACTGTATATAGAAACACTTTCCGGAGCTTTGGAAAGTTACATTTGAACTACAGCTACCAGAACTTGCTGCCTATCTTGCCTAGGAGATTCTGGGAGTTGCTGTCTAAAAAAGTAACTCTTCCAAGCTCTGAGATGAAACTCAATTTGATTTGGTATTTATTTCACAGTCACATTCCTGTGCAGCAGTTAGCAAAAGTAGCACTCTTGTGACACTGTTGTTGGAAAATTATAGAGATTCAATATGTAGAAATAAGAAGTAAACAAAATATTGAATGCTGTAAAAGGGCATAGTCCCCTTGAAAACCCTGCTCTTTTCAAGTTTTATTAACAACATGTCCCAGTTCCTCACTGATACTCCTGCTGCGCATTCAAAATATGCCAAAAGCATTTTAGGTAGATATTAACAAATTTTAACAGTGCCAAACCAATTCTTTGTTTTTGGGGGTGGATAATTAGCCAATCTGTAGTATTTCTGAAAAACCTGTATCTTTAGTGAGATGCAAGTAATTCATTTCCATAGATCTTGTATTAGAAATCTTGTATTAGAAATGACTATGATAGTTTACAGTTGTCAAAGCTTTTAGACATAAGTGGCTATTTATATATAGCTGGCTATAGAAAAAAATTAGTGTGTGTGTGTGTGTATATATATATATATATATATATATATATATATATATATATATATATATATATACACACACTAATTTTTTTCACATCAAAGGAGAAATATGTGAACAATATTTGTGTAACTTTAGGATCAAAGAACAATATAGATTGAGTCTCTCTTATCTGGAATTCCCAAATCTGAAATATTCTGAAATCCAAAATTGTCCACATGGGTGACCTTTGCTTTCTGATGGTTCAATGTACACAAACTTTGTTTCATGCATAAAATTATTTAAAATATTATGTATAAAATTACCTTGTATATGAAACATAAATAAATGTTGTACTTAGACTGGAGTTCCATCTCCAAGATATCTCATTATGTATGTTTATGCAAATACAAGTATTCCGAAATCCAAAACACTCTTTTCCAAGCATTTTGGATAAGGGATATTCACCCTGTATACACAACAAACATGGAAGTAAGTGTCATTCTATTTAATAGGTATTACTCCTGGGTAAATAGGAATAAGTTTTCAGTTCTGGTTGAGCTTTGTTGTGCTTAATTTGATATTCATGTTTTCATTTTGTGGCTCTTACAGAGTAGTGTCACTATGGTGGTGCAGGGAGTACAGTCCAAACCAGGTGCCACCCCAGAAGTGGGGCAGAATGAAGGAACACTTCATTTCCTTACTACATCTGCCCTACCCTATCCCCTACAAATTTCTTCCACAGAATACAAAGCTGCACATATGTTATTCTGGGGAATACGTACCCCTCCAGATATTGTTGACTGTATGCCAGATTAATATTCAATATTCAATACCATCTGGAGGACAACAGACCCTGTGAGCCCTGGTGGTGCAGTGGTTGAATGCCTGTACTGCAGCCACTCACTCATAGACCACAAAGTTGCGAGATCAATACCAGCCAGGGCTGAGGCTCGACTCAGGCCTGCATCCTTCCGAGGTCACTAAAATGAGTATCCAACTGTTGGGGGCAATGAGCATACAGTTGTAAACCGCTTAGACATCCCATAGCATGATATGAAGTGGTATATAAATGAAAAATGAAGCTGCTTTGTGAGATAGTCTAGATAATTGCTTCTTAGAGTACCTGAAACAGGACAACAGCTATTATTATTTTTCTTTTACAACACACCAGCACAATATCTGTGGCCATTGGGTACAATTTTTTCTGTCCTGGCTCAGCACACAATGGCTCAGGGACTGGCACCAGTCCAGGGACTACCTCTACAACTAGCACTGGTCTATATCATTCATTAAAAAAATCACTAAAACACCATGTGCTGTAAGTGTCAAATAAATAAAATTTTAAGAGAAGTTGTATATTTTAAAATCATGAATTTTATATATGAATCTGAAATAGATGATTCAATTAATTTATTGTTAGAATGGTTTGAGTTATCTCTGGTTCTTCTACTATGTGTCAAAGCATAGAGTTGAAGTTTAGATAAGTGGGAGCTATGTGTAATAAATATGTATATTCCTTCCATCATTAACCAAATTGTTCAATTTGACTGAAGAAAGAGAATTCTGAGCACAAAGTATAAATATTTGGCCTGATTCAGTATTCCTTCTGTTGTCATTCTTTGAAACCCATGAATTAGGTCAAATTTTAAATCTTTGCAGCTCATCTCTAATTAATAATCTCAAGAACATGCATTTTCTTGTTTCTTTCCATATGTTCTCCTCCTACAAAACTGTGTAGAAGACTTGAGTGGTGTTGTAAGCCATTTATAGTTCATCAAAGACCGTAAGCTGCTCTTTTCAAGTTTTATTAACAACAAGCCCCAGTTCCACACTGATTTCCCTGCTGCGCATTCAGAGAATGCCAAAAGCATTTTAGGTGGATATATTAACAAATTTCAACAGTGCCAAACACAACCCTTGCATTTTGTGGATAATTAGCCAATCTATAATGATTCTGCAAAGGTGGTTCCCTGTGCGATCTGTAGGTAATTCATTTTCACAGACACATATCCTGTTCTAGAATTGGTGAAGGTAATTTGCACTCTTCAGGTCTTCTAAACCTAGTAAACAATTTCTGCATTGCTAATAAATAAATAATAATACTGTTTAAATTTATTTTCCTTCAGCAATAGCAAAAAGATGTTTATTTTGTATTGGTAATTGTGAGCCCCAAACAGAGGTCCTGGCTACTAATGTAATGGTTCCCAACTGGTTAAAGTTATTTAGTTAGCATTAAGCCTTGTTGGAACAAATGAGACAGTTAAATCATAACACAAGTAATGTAAGTCACACAGATTTCAATGGAAGTTAGTCATCATGACCAACTCCAGCTAAATTGAAACCATTAGAGGTCAAGAGGTCCATTTTGGTTCCATAATTGGTGGTGATGTATTTGGATCTTTCTTCTGTTGATACAAAGAAATATTCAGTTAATCAGTGCTGTATTTATGCTCTCTTGGGGTTCTAGGTTTTTCAGATGGGGGGTGTTCTGAACCAAACTTAGGAATGCAGCATGTTTGTGTCTGTTTAAATATTTAAATACATAGATTATCAATATGAAATGTACTGTATATTTCAGTATGCAGTATTAAGTGATGATAAATTTATTATAATTGTATTATAAAATCCAGGATGTTGAGTTTACCCTTGGCTAAGGTACCACCATAAGCATTCTGGGAAAGAAATGCTGCATAGGGTTGCAAATAGCTACTGCCAATGGAGTCCACCTCCCTTCCTACAAACATCCATAGAATCACTCCCCCATCAAGAAGGAGAGTGGCAGAAAAAGGTTTTAATGCTACCAGTGATTGTAGGGTAAAATAAAATCTTTCTTTCTACCTTTGGCCCCAAACTCACATTGTTTAGATCAGGGGTAGGCAACCTTTTTGAGCCGGGGGCTGGGTTGCTGCCCCTCAGACAATTGGGGGGGCTGAAGCACCAAAATAAATAAATAAATAAATAAATATTAAAAAAATTAAAAAAAATTTAAAAAATAAAAAAATATGCATGCACACTCTCTCAGCCCCAGAAAAGCCATGGCAAAAACCCTGTGGAGATTTTGCCAAGAAAACCCCAAGAACAAGTAATAACAACAATAATCAATATCATCATGGCAGGCGACGGCGGCAGCAGTGGCAGGACCAGCCTGGGGCCGGTCCAAAGGCCTCGGGGGGCCACATCCAGACCCCTGAGCCTTAGGTTGCCTACCCCTGGTTTAGATGGTGCACACCCCCAAAATGGTCTGAACCCATGCCGAGGCCACACTGCAATGGCCTTTTAATAGTGTGTTGATGTCATTGCTCTTAATAACCTGTTTTTAAATGAATTTTTAAATATATTCTATATATTGTTTCATTGCTTTTTAAATTCATTTTTATATATTCTTACCAATGCTTTTGTAAATTTGTTTTGGTTTTAACATTATCTAAGCTTCTTTGAGTTCCAGTACTGAGAAAAAGTTGGAGTATAAATAGATATAATAAAAATAATGTAATGATAATGTAATAAAAATAATAAAGAACAAAAATTCAGTAATTAAAGTACATTTAAAATACATAAAATAGTGATCTAATGCTGAATTTTAGGGTGTCATGTTATTGTAAGTCAGTGGGTGTGAGATTAACAACTATTATTTCAACCTATTGAGAGTTGCACTGGCAAGGTTTGGCAAGCATGAAGAAGTGGGCCAAAATATCATTTTTTTTCCTTCAGAGGATCCATTTCTTCAAACAAGGTGCTAAGGGAATCTGTATCTTAACTAGGAAACAATTAGTTCTTTGGGAAAACTTCATCAAATACACATACAGTCCTAGACAAAAAAATCAGCAGAAGAGAGATGCAAATTGCTTCCCTACATCAGTATTCCTTAAATATATCTATTGCAAATATTCTTGTTACTAAAGATCATGGCTGTAATGACATTCAGGAGTCTTCACTAAAGTAGATCCAGGGAATCATTTGTTAAATGATGACTCAACATGGAAGTAATTCCAATTTATTCAATAGGTTTTCTCTATTTAGGACTAGCAGTAGGTGTTAGACCTATTTTTAAAAATCCTAGTTGATCCAAGAACTGAAACAACTTAGCCTATTTCCATGACCCAACAACTATAGTGTCTGTTGGTCATAATGAAACATAGAATTATTTTTTAAAAAAGCACGTCATTTTTACTCCAACAAAACTAATTTGTAAAATATATGTCTATGTTTCTATCTGTCTTTCTATAAGTATTAGTATTGTGACACACAAAAAGGAATTATTTTGAGCCAAGAATCGCTATCTGCAAATTGTAAACCAACCAACCACTGTTTCTGGGCCTTTTTTCTGTATTTTTCTTAATGAGAATCAGAACAGCATTCGTCATCAACAGATCTCCCAGTTTAAAGTGCAGTTGTTTGCCAAGAGACCTATCTGAACAACACTGGTTCCTGGAAACAAGTGCTTGCCAGCTCAAGGTGCAAAGCAGTCCATTAATAATATGGCTCTGCTTCCAAAAATGTTTTAATTATTATAAATGAAACTGGTAATCTTCTTTAAATTAGGCAAGGCAATCTGCATTTTGGGAATTGGCATTCCATGCTGACATATCTATTTTGAAGACTTTGGGCTCCTGAGATAAAAGAGTATAAACTGGCCATTCTCCACTTGATGTAACTTCACTATGCAGCGATTTCCATCAATGTATAATTAAAAGTGGATTTCCTTTCCCCCCTTCTTTAGCCAAGGGTTGTGGAGGGAGGGTCTGCTTAAACCTGGCTGACGTGAAAGGAACAAAGGGAACTTTCATGGGTTCTCATGCAAACAGTCTATCAGTTACAATTCTTAGTTGTTCACACTGCTGCACTGTTCAAAAGAGCTTTAAAAAAAAGTCAAGCAGGGGGTCCAAGAAAAACTCAGCCCGCATGCCAACTAAGGGAAAGAAAGAGAAGGCAGTGAAGAGTGGGGGGAGGAACCAATCCTTTAGCTTTTGTTGTAAAAAGAACTAATGAAGCTGCTGTTAGAACTGTCCTTAGTGACACAACAAGTTGTCACACTCACACACATTGTGAGAATGCTAGTCACCCACGGTAATGAGAGAGGGAAATGAAGCCAGCCAAGAGAACAAGAAGATATGTCGCTTTAATGGTTTAACTGTAGAAAAATGCTAAACTGGCACATAAGAAGAACTTAGTGCCAACAGCCCCACAATGAGTGGAGAAGCAATCCGTTCAAGTGATCTCCTTCTATCTAGTTTGTTTTTATAGACATGATGGACTGGTAAGGGGGTAAAATCCCATTATCATTATAAATTGCTAATTAAATAATTATCAGATAGGCAAACAGACTCTGAATTCCTCAGAGAGCTATGGGTAAAGAAAAACAGTAATTTTTAAAATTTTATTATTTATTTATTTTGCAGCATGCATGGGGAACATAGTTGAGTTTGGGCATAGTATCTGGAAGAAAAGACCTCCAAGCCAGACCACTGCCACTGCCACTGCCCTTCCCAAGTAAAGGTTCATAGGGCCCCAACTCAGTTCAGTTATTTTTACACATGAGACAGACAATTTCATAAGCATCTCTTTCCATCTATCCTAATAAGAATATGGTAACCACAAATTACATAACTAATGCATTGCACATATTTTTCAAAATTTGCATCTGGGTTGGTTGGCTTGCCTTGTCTATGTCTAACTTTAACCCACAGATGGGAATCATGTGGCCCTCCAGATGCTGCACTGCAATGCCCAGCATTCTTTCCCACCAGCAAGGATGGCTACATCTTCTGGGAGCTGTAATCAAAGAACATCTGAACGGCCACATGATTAATTGCTTTAATACATACACATGTTACATGGGCTATGGTACACAGCCCTGCATCACCATTCTAATCATCACTTGTTTCTTCACATGTTTCATAGAACCAGCCATAAATCCAATTGCAAGTCTCAACTAGAACAGACATTTTGAACCAATGGAATTTCATAAACATTAGCTATCAAGTTCTCATTGATTCAAAGAATCAATTATATTTGATGAGCAATTGGAATTATTCCATAGAATCAAAGGGCTAAAGGGACCTCAGTATAGTCAACTTTTCTAGTAATAGTCAATCCATTGTTACAATAACTGTCATAAATTATACGTCCATCATCCTGTGCTTAAAGACCTCTAATGGAGAGAGGTGGGCTCCTTCAAGATACCCTGTGCCATGGTTTTTATAACCTGCATCATCACAAAGTTCTTCCTAAAATGTCATTGAAAGCCTCTTCTTGTAAGTGCAATCTGCTGGTTTCACCATACCAAAAACCTCCAATTAGTCTAAAATAATCATAGAGTTGGAAGAGACCAGAAAGGGCATCCAATCCAACCCCCTGCCATGCAGGAATACATAATGAAAGCTCTCCAGGCTGCATTTAAAAACTCACAAAGAAGGAACCTCCACCACACTCTGAGGCAGCATATTGCATTGTCAAGCAGATCTTGCTATAAGAAAGTTCTTCCTTAATGTTTAGGTGGAATCTCTTGTCCTGTGGTTTGAATCCATTGTTCCATGTCCTAGTTTCTGGAGCAGCAGGAAATAAGCTTAAACCATCATCGATGTAATAGCCCTTCATATATTTAAAAAGAGGTGTCATATTGCCTGTTAACTGTGATTTTGAAAACTAAATATGCACAACTTCTTCATCCTTCCTTCATACAGCATTTTCTCCAGGGTCCTCACCATTATCGTTTGTTGATGCCCTTCCTTTAAATGGCGGTGAAATCGAAATCTGTTAATGCAGCCCAAGTTGCATTAGTCTTTTGTCTATCACATCATACTGCAGGCTCATGTTTAGTTTATCATCTTCTAAAACCTCTAGATTCTGTTAATCTGTAATCTGTTCTGAACAACCCTGGTTTAATTTAATCTGTAGACTGACTCCACAGAAAAGCATTGTGCTTGGACATGCACAGTGATCTGAAAGTTGTTCTCAGCACTGTATCTATAATGGCCCATTCAGGTATGTAGGGCATCATTTGACCTTTCAATCATTCAGCAGTGAGCATGAATATGAAGAAAAAATCCATTATATAGAGCTACTGTTAGATTCAAACTGTAGGAAATCAGGATTGGAAGGCTGTCTAAGACATACCTAGGCCCAAACTACATGTTATATTCAACACATAGTTCATTGTTACATTTTTTT
>JAIPUX010001880.1:89444686-89468062 GCA_020142125.1 Phrynosoma platyrhinos
ATTTTTCTGGCTGGCCCAGTCTGCAGTGTCTCTCATGTTTCTTGATTCTGCTGTTTGAAAACACTGAAATTCTGGACCATGAAAACGAGGCTGTCGCTGACCTCCCAGAGGGCCTTTTCTGCTACCGTCCCCATATTATGGAATGGCCTGCTGGATGAGATCCATCTTATCACCACTCTTGACTGCTTTTAAAAAGCAGTAAAAATGGATCTTTTTCAGCAGGCCTTCCCAGAATAATTGTCCCGGCCCAAAACAGGCAAGTCTTGGCTCCCTGCTCCCCCAGCCACCACTGTTTGTTCTAAGGTGTATATGTATATATATGTGTGTGTGTGTGTGTGTGCTTGTTTTTATCCTTTTCTATTTTAATGTTGTACTAGTTTAATCTATTTTTAAGGGGTGGGTGGGTTAGGGAATTGGGTTGTTGGATTTATGTTTTAATCTGTTGTACTGTTTTAATTTGTTTGTACACCGCCCCGATTGCTGAGCAGAGGGGTGGGATAAAAATAAACATTATTATTATTATTATTATTATTATTATTATTATTATTATTATTATTACAGATCAAGGGACCTGGGGGTTGGAAAGGAGCCTGCCTTTGGGGCCAACATGGGGAGTTTACTCTCTTACACACTTGTGAGATTTTGGGAGAAAGTGTCCTATGTTTTCCTTCCAATATGCTGGGCTGAGGGTTCAATCCAATATTACCTTTAGGGCCTGGTGTTTCACCCAAGAGTACGTTGGAGGGGTTTTGGTCATGTGGTGACACCTGGTTCTCTAACTGGATCTGCACCAGGATGTTCCCCATTCTTGTAGTTTCCCAAAAAGTCAAGTTTATTAGTATTTGAATAGGTCAAATAAATGGCACTTTATTTTCCCATATATACATGTCTGGTCTCATTATTTCATGGTTAATCATCAAATAAATAAGTGCCTGAGCAGCTGTCTCATTCTGAGCAATGGCTGTTTCACATATGAGATTTTTCCTCCAAGGGAAAAAGGTAGGGAAACATACTGTGTGAAAATTGCACATATGTATTTTTGGAGCAATAGATTCAAAACATGAATTGATGTCATGCAATGCTCACATGATTTACACATGTCCATCAAACACAGATTCATGTGTTGTGATTATTTTCCTGTGTAGAAAGAAACAGAGGACAATCCTTTCTGTAATTCTGGAAATTCAAAAAGTAATTTTTCAAAGCTCTGGGAAGAAATGTGTGTGAGAGACTTTGCTCAGACCATAATTTCCATCAGAGGAAAGAGGCAACAACAGGCCACAAAGCCATTTGTTTTGGGGGAGAAAACAACCTTTGGAGCAATCTTATTTAGCCAGCAGTTGGAAAGATAACACCTCCCATCTTATTGTTCAGGTGCATGCACTTTCCAAAGAGGGAGGCAAGAAATCCCACGAATATTCAGTATGCAGATTTGGTTGCAGCCAGATCACAGAAAACAAACACCAACAAAAACAGAAGAGACAAGGTAACATGAAAGATGGAAATGTAATGTTAAAGCAAGCTTCATTTAAATATGAATGGTTTTTTCAACAGCCCATTTTCTCTATGTAGATCAACTATCTTTTGTTGAGAAATATGAAGCTCTCTGGAGGTCCTTTTGTTGCTTTCATTGTTAACTGTATGAGACTGAAAGAAGTTGCAAGGCTCGTTTCAACTTCAAAAAGCATCACAGTGTGGCTAGTGAGAAATAAATGCTGATAAATGCATGAAATGTCGATGAGACGAGGGGAGAGAAAACTTTTTTTTTCTTTTCTTTTTTCTTTTTTTGTCAGTTCATCTGCTCCTGGATGAACTAACAGAGAATTTCAGTCAGGGAAGGTTGGGAACAACAGATGCCTCTGTTCCTATTGAAGCCCCATTTTACTGCATAGAAAAAGCAAGCAACTAAGAGTCAAAACTCTGTAACATATAGTGATGGAAACAGTAATGTGTATAATATAAATTACCTTTGCAATGTTTTCTGTATTTCTTTATTTTATTTTTCTCATAACAACCCCCCACACACACACACACACACACATACACTACTGTTAACTTGAATGCCATAAACCCACAGGAAAAATCTTTCTGATCTTCTCTTTTATAATTTACTTTAAGGAATGCAAAGCCTTAGTACAATAACTAAGAAGTTTGGCTGTTTGCTACTTTAGAACTGGTGGCCCTTTATTTTGGCTGTCCATTTCAAGTGCAGTATTCCCCTCTATTGTATTTCTACTTTCTATTTGAACTATGGCAACTGTTATAATAATTGCTTGTCTAATTTCATTGGTACATAAAAATTAGCGCACATCTTCTTTCATCCTTTTTTGTGCATGTGTATGGTGATGCATCTTTTTCTTGTTGATGCATTTATGCCCATTCTAGTTAGCTGTGACCCAGGAACTTACTGGTACAAATCAATTCATCTGAAAACTGATTAAGGTACATTCAGGCAGAATATTATGATTTCTCTCTCTTCCACTCTCCAGAATGGCAATAATAATGCAAATTAACCTTACAGGATTATTGAAATGATCACCAAGATACTGTACCTGAATTATCTAGAAAACAGTTACTTAGAATTGTTAATTTTATTTTTTTGTTTATTTATTGTTATCAAGGAACAATTTGCACTAGATGATCAGCAAACAGTCAGTCAGTCAGACAGACAGACACAAGCATAGGGACACACAAAAATTAAATACCAAATTCAGACTTAAATAAGCATGGACAACTTTATACCTATCAATCAAATGCATCAATGAATCCAATACAATGAACACAACAGCAATCACAAAGAGCTAAGAAACTAATATGAAGTCTTATAAAAAGATTTCAGTAAGATTGGTGAATTAAAATGTTATGAAAGTTCTGACAATAATTAAAATCCCAAGATCATTTTTCAAAAGTCATTAGCCAAAGGATATCAGTATAAACACCAGTCAAGTCTTAATGGTGGAATTTCCTTCCTATTGAGACCCCCTTTGTGTAAAGCTTCAATTGCCAATCTCAAAGTGTGGTACAGTAGGTATATACAGGAGGAGGTGACCCTTTCTATTCCCAAACCTGCACCTACTGGTGGTATCCTCATCCACATTCCAGAGGCGATCTATGTTTTTGTTTCCGTTTTCCAGCCAGTAATATGTAAGAATCAAGCAGGTGTATGTGTATGCTCCAAACCACTTCCAACGTACAAGTGTTTGTTCTGTGTTTTCTCCCTATTGCACAAGAAGCCAGGGGCAGGTACAAAGATGACATTTCTCCCCAATTCATCTGAGACCATGTGTTGTTTTGCATAACTACACAAAGCATCAGAGAAAGTGACAGAGATCGCCTCACTAAGACATTGATTGAAAACACATTGACACTGACCCTGAAGTGTAATGACACTGTGGAACAAACCAGAAAAAAAAAGGGGGGGGGAATTGCATGTAATTATGAAAGTCATTATAAAATCTGATGATGAAAAGCAGAACTATAGAAGGCTTGGTAGCTGCCTTAGCCTTCCAGGAAATGTTGGATAACCACACCTTCCCACTGCCCATGCTCACACCATAAATTTATTTTATTTTTTTGCCTTCAGTACTCCCTAATGCCCTTTAAAGAACATGAAAATATTTTCATTATGCTTTTGGGGGGACTATGGACCATTTTAGGCCCAATAGTGGCTCTTTTTTAAACAACAGAAAGTGAGCTGAAGTAATTTCCTTTTAAATTTCTGTTTCAAAAAGGCCTGTCCTGAGCCTGTGTATCAAGTGGGAGAAGAAATGGGAGAAACCACTTCCACACCCCCAGAGGGTATTCGGGGGCAAAAACATATTTGTTTGAAAATTTTCACATTTTGTTATACTCCAAGGAGACCAGACATAATTGAAATGCCTTCCACATTACTTAGAGGTCATTCTGGAGTGAAAAATAAAATACAATTTACCACTTCAAGCCACAGAAACAGCCCTGAGGTTCCACATGCTGCCCATGGGCTGCACTTTGCCCACCCCTGTTTTAGGTACCAGCCATGACACACAAAGGTAGTTGACAATGCCTTATGGACAGAGTTGGATCAAAACCATTTTCATGTGTATTGATCATAGGTGGAGCAGTCAGGTAGTTGGTCTCAATAATAGATTATTAATATAGGGTTATGAATACTGAAAGGTAGTGACAGACATTTTATTTCTCTATCTTTTCTCATCTGTTTAACAAATTACCTTCCTCCAGATTAAAGCTTATTTTGTCAACTGCACAAAACCTATTTTTACTGCACAATTTGTTTTACTGTACAAAAATTGTCCAGCTGCATTTTTAAATAATGCCTGCACCTCACTTCCTGCACATGTCTATTCAGTAACGTTTGATTGAACATCCTCCCATATGACAGTAAATACTACTCATATAGTCATCCTATAATTGCAACATGCCACTATCAGTAGTCAGGCCAAGTGCCCTACACTAGTTGGCTGAAGCCCTTGTCCATTTTGATTATTTCTTATATGGGGGGAAATGTACAAGGAGACTAAAGCTCAGGCATCTCAGCTGATTTTGTTCTTGATCCTGCTCAAGTTAATAGCTTTCCTTGCAAGCCTCTGATAACATATTTCTGTATTTTAAGGTGGAAGTATGAAGACTGCAGGCCCCTCAATCACTGTGCTAAGTTAACAATTAGTTTTGCCTGTTGCATGGGATACCGAGCAGTCATTTTTGCTCATTTAACATTAAATCAGTTTGCAAAAACCTATTTCTTCAATACTCTTAACTTGATCAAGAGTAAAAAATGGAGAGGGGGTTGTGGGAATGGACAGAAAATAATCCAAAATGTGTTGGAAGTGTGTAGCCATTTTAGACATTCCCTTAGAAGTACAAGAGGTTGGAATGAGTGCCAATCATTTGGTGTATAGATTGAGTGAACTGGTGGATAATTGCTTCTTCATATAATTTTTCAGGTTCAATGGCATTATCAGGTGTATTTGCTGACATGCACAGAGGGATACAGAAGATGCTGAAGTCAAATGCAATGATAGTGTTACATTCCCTCATGTTTAATATATTAAATAATGGGATGCATTATAGAAACTTGAACATGTTAACAGGCTGGTAAATGGTCAGATTTTTAAAAAATAAAGGACTCTGGAAGAATCCCTCTTAATTGAGTTGTAATCAGGTAGTATTGATCATTAAAGCTTTCATTTTATGAGCCTGCTGATGGTAATGATGATAATGATGATGATGACTCAATGTCTAGCATTAGGGTCATAAAGAAAAGATAAAGATTTGTTACAATACATTTGATGATAATTACTTGTTTCAGAATACATCCTGAGTTATAGACCGAAGTAGCATGAGTAGAACCTTTTCATCCTTGTCATTATAT
Organism: Phrynosoma platyrhinos; assembly: GCA_020142125.1. Lineage (NCBI taxonomy): Eukaryota > Metazoa > Chordata > Lepidosauria > Squamata > Phrynosomatidae > Phrynosoma > Phrynosoma platyrhinos. Next base: position 89,450,055 of record JAIPUX010001880.1, read on the forward strand.
TTAAGTCCATATCTACACTGAAATATACATGTCTGGATGCTGGTGCAAATTGTATCTGCATACAGAGAAATATGAGTGACAGGCCACTTATTTTATAGACATTAAATATAATATTAAATGCTACAAATTTAGTGAATGCAAATGTTTACACATGAACTAAGATGACCCCACGTCTCTATCAGCATTGTTAAAATATATGTTAATATAATTGAGGGTGTGGTAGAAGATATCCCTAAGTAAATACACACAGTTATGTCATAATTCTCTGCTTTTTTTTCCCCTGAATTTTAAGGAGAAGCTTCATAAAGGTGTGTGAGAGCCACAGTTGTAACTTGTAAATGATGATATTTGAGATATTCACAATACTGTGCATGTGTGTGTGTGTGTGTGTGTGTGTGTGTGTTAGAGAAGGAAGAGGAAGAAGTGAGTTTTCAACAGCATCAGACAATAAAATTCCTTTCATTTTATTCAAAACTGACAACTGTTCTCCTTTCAACAGAAAAGGGGTCTTATTCTTTCTGCCTGCTCTCTATTTAATAAGTAAAAAATCACATATCACTTGAATAAATTACCACAATTTGTGCTAAAAAGGGGGGATTAATTTCAAGACAAAAGCAATAAATAGGAAAAGCAATTTAAACTGTGCATTTCACAAGAAAGTGAGGATTGGTTGACTTGGGAGTCTGCACTGTCATGGACATGTCAGCTCAACTAATTTGATGGGCCATGATGTTAATTTAAGGTTTGCTTTAATTTGCAAACATATTTTTCTTTGTTTGTTTTTCTCATTTAATAAGGGAAACTAAAGACACTTTCCAGCTATCATCCATAGTTTGGTTATCTGATCATGTTTTGACTTCTCCAGCAAGAACATGATTGTTTTTATTTCAAGGAGGAGATAATAACATCGAAGCAATAATAAAATGAGGGAAGGACTGAGGGGAAAGAAGGAAAAAGTCAAGGCAGCTTACATAGCACAGGAAGTTCACAGCCAGAGACTTAATTTCCCACACAATGTACTGTGCAATGGGCCCATTAACATAGATGAATAGGCTCTTTAAAGGTTTTTTTCTCTTCTTTCCAGATATGCAGCTGCCTCTGAATAGTGATATGTTAATAAGGCACTCACATGCCTATTCTTCAGGTACAGCTCAGCATTCTCTACCTAGGTAATCTCCATCTAGAAAAAGCTATTAGGGGGTTGTATCTTCTACCACACCCTCAATTATATTAACACCTGCACAGATAATCCACACAAGGTAAACTGGTAGGGGGTCAGTGGCATAAGTACATCCCCAAAGACATATCTCAGAAGAAAAAAGAGTTTTTTGGGGGAAAGGAGAAAAGGAGAGTAAGAATGGGAAGGAGGGTGTTGTAGGGGGGGAGTAAAGTCACTTCTATTACACATTAGTGGGAACATGGGGGAGGGGTGGAAAGCTTTCATGCTTTCATGAAATTGTTATTTCTTCAAACAACTGACAGCCTGTAGTGGAAACTCTAATGGTAAACCCAGCTCCTATATTGTTATGCATGGCCCTCATGTAGATACATGGGGTGGATTAAGTTTGCTTCCAAAGGGCCTATTGTGTGCAGTGTTAATTTGCAGTACTCTTGACAGCTGAGGTTGAAGGGTTTACAACCTTTCTGTTTACTTAGATGCAATGTGTCCTAGGTTTGTTTATTTCCCTCAGCAGCTCCTTAAGGCCTGGTAAAAGTTACATTTATCTTTATTAATGACGATGGTGCCGCCAAAAGTGGCAGAGGAGAAAATAATGACAAACACTTGTGGCATTATTAATTGCCAGCTTTTGTTCTTTGCTTCCTCCTCAACCTAGTATACGGTCCTGTTACTTCAATTTGCTTCCCAAACTTATGTTTTATGCACTCATTAAAAACCTCCAATTAAACTCAATCTTTTAAAATAAAGCAATATCCATAAGTGAATGTAAGTGTTGTCAGTTGTGTTAATTCTTTGTTGACAGAAGGAAAAACTGGGCAGATTATTACTGCAAACATGTATGCAGCATCAACAATCTCTCATTACTGCAATTGTGTATGTGCCTACTCAAATCCAAATCCAAATGAGTTCAATGTTTTACTTCCAGGTAAGTAAATATATTAATGTTATGCTTTGGGGGAAGCTACATTAATTAATTCACCTCTCATGGCTACTTAACTTTTCCTGATTTCATTTTTCACTCTGCTTCCTAGTGAAACCTAAGCTTAGGAGAGTCTAATGGCTTTTTAGTTTAACTTGTCAAGAATGTCGAGAACAGTTAGTTTTTCAGCACTGAACTGAGGACTCAAAGTAACATGCACACTATGGAGAAGCCATGATCCTAATCTGAAGTAAAAGGCATGATTGATTTTTTTTTAAAAAAAGTACCTTATGCTTGAGTTACTTGAGTTATTTGCTCCCTGTTTCCCTTTACATAAGAGTCATCCAACTGTATGCTTTGTATTATAACAACATAAAAAGGAAATCATAAAGCATCATAATTGCTGTACTTGATGTTACATTGGTTGTGCCACATGAACAATTGATCTGAACTCATATTTATTAAGTATAGGTGGGAGATAAACTGGCAGAGCCACAGGAAATGGTGAAGCTATTGTCATGGGAAAATGTTGATGACACTTTTGGTTAAGAAGTTATTTCATTTAGTACTCACTCTGGCAATGATAGAAATCAACATCAGTTGCATTCTTCCATTAAGTGGATATTAGCACATCTCAAATACTGGGAAGGTCCAGATATATTTCCAGGACACAGACTGATTTCCAGTAATGCATAACCAAAAGAGACAGGAAAATAACTTGATATGTGAATTAATTGTACTTTTGAAAGTGTTTATCTTTTGTAAAACAGTTTTAGGGTGCAAAACCTATACACAATCTCGTTGAGAGAAAGACTAATGGAACTCAGTGGGACTTGTTTCCAACACCCTTCCCCCAAAAGGGGGGAGGGATATGTTGCTTATTGTAACTGTTTTTATCTTGTAAACTGCCCGGATTGGGTAATCGTTGGGCGGTATAGAAATAAATTCTATTATTATTATTATTATTATTATAAAAATCTAAAAAGAAATCTCTGCATAGGACTTGCAGTTAATTTGTAATTGCTTCACATTGTTTGATGCATTTGTGCTCTTAACATCTCTATGAGATTTCTCATTCATAAATCAAGTCTGAGATGGAGATATTGGTTGAAGTCCACACAATGACTCTACCATTTAAGAAATACAGACTTGAATTTGTGTTTAAATTTAATTTGTGTTTACAAATGATGGCCGGATGATACAGAATCCTGTATCATCTCTTTAGGCACAATCGTCCCCAAACCTGATGTAAATTTCATTCATCCACACTTCAATCAGTGGCAGAGTAGATACCCATCTCTCCATCCAACTATAAAGTAGGTTGAGAGGGGAGTCACAACTTTGGCAATAGTCTCACACTCAGGACTAAGTAGTGATTGTGAATATGAAAAAGCTAATGTTCATGATAACTGTTTAGTCATGAATATGATACTATGACTGCAATTGTAACCCCATTTCCAACCTACTTTACTGGGCATCAGCTATATGGGGAAATTGAGGGTTTCTTTTCTGCTGGTGATTGGAGAATGGGTGAATTATGTTTCCATCAGGATGGGTGGAGGGGGGAAGAGTCAGAACAGGACATGTTACTCTACACTGAATCCCAGCTATTATTTCTACCAATTCCTAATAGACTGTATCCTTACCCACGCTGCTGAGGAGAGTAACAATTTCTTTTAGGCAAGTAGTGCTTCAGAATGAGAACTAAGATAAAGTGTTTTAGGATGCATAAGCATTCAAAAGAGCATGGTATGGTCTGTCATTGGCTAGGTGATCTGGAACAAATGGCCTGGAACAAGATAGTTTACTGAACAACAAAAAGAGTAAGATGTAAAATGTGGAGACCAGGATCAAAATACTAAAAACTATGTAAAGCCCTCCAAATGTTCCCATTAGATTTTGTTGTTAACCAAACTTGAGTTGATACTGACTCATGGCAACACTGTGGATGAGACAACTCCAAAACTTCCTGTCTTCCACTGCTCTGCTTACATCCTGTAAATTCATGCCTAATAGCTCCTTAAGAGTCCATCCATCTGGCATACACTTCCACTCTTTCTACAGGCCTCCACCTTAGTCATACTGTCTTTTCCAGTGAGTCATTCTTTGTCATGACATAACCAATGTACAACAACTTCAACTCTATCATCTTGGCTTCCAAACAGATTTCTGATTTAATCTGTTCTAGGACCCATTTGTTATTTTTTTTTTAGCTGCTCACAGTATCCTCAGCACTCTTCTTCAGCACCACATTTTAAATGAATTGATTTTCCTCTTACCTGCTTACCTCACTGTCCAGCTCTCACATATGTACAATATAATAGGGAAAACAATGGCTGGTACAATCCTAACTTGAATGTTCAGTTGTATATCTTTACATTTTAGGATCTTTTCTAATTATTTCAAAGCTGCCCTCCCCATTCCGAGTCTTCTTCAGACCTCTTGACTACAGTGCCCATTCTGATCAATGTTTGACCCAAGGTAAGAGAACTCTTACTATTTTGATTTCCTCATTGTCTAGCTTGAATTTGTGTAGATCTTCTGTGGTCATTATTTTTGTTTTCCTTATGTTCAGCAATAAACCTGCCTTTGCACTTTCTTCTTTGATCTTTCTTAGTAGTTCTTTCACATCTGCAATATTTCCTGTAGTAGTATGGTGTTGTCTGCATATCTTAGATTATTGATATTCATTCCTCCTATCTTCACCCCTCCTTCTTCTGTGTCCAAGCCTACTCTTTATGTGATATTTTCTGCACACAAAATGAACGGATAGGGTAACTAAAATCAAGAAAAATGAAGTTAAATATATTAGGAATCCTAGATTAGGAAAAGCATATATATCGGCGGTTGATAAAAAGAAGAAAGGAATTGCATTATATATTAATAGGAAATATCACTCCAAAGAATTTTTTTGTGATCAGGATGGAACATATTTAGGAGTTGAGGTTAAACTGGAGAATCTTATAATTCTATTGGTTGGTATATATGCACCTTTAGAAAACATAGATGTATACTTTAATAAAATCAATGAAGAAATGAAAGATCATAACTATGAAAATATAATAATGTTAGGTGATTTTAACGCAGTGATTGAACCCAAACTTGATAGGAAATCAAATGAAGGGGGAAAAAATCGGATAAATCAGGGGAAATTGCCGTATTCTTTTTTTGAATTACAAGAAGAATTCAATTTGGTCAATGTCTGGAGATATAAATACAAGGAAATGAAAGGTTACACCTTTTCGGAATCACATAATTTTTTCTCCAGAATAGATCCCTTTTTAGTATCTAAACCTATAACAACATTGATACGAAACATGGAGATTCTAACCAAATATACTTCTGACCATAACCCAATAAGAATGGAATTGGGAGAGAAAAAGAAATCATATTTGTGGAGATTAAATGACGAACTACTGAAAAGCAAAGAGAACATAAAGATTATAAAGGAAACATTAAGACACCATTTTAAAGAAAATAAAACTGAAGGGATGAAGATTAAAACTATATGGGATGCCGGCAAGGCTGTGATTAGAGGGACTTTTATAAAATTACAAGTGGAACAAAAAAGAAAAGATATTAGAAAAGAACAGGAGATCAAAGAAGAATTGAGTAAACTAGAAGAAGTATGGAAAAAGAATGGTGATAAAGGACTAAAATGTAAAATTGAAAATCTACAACAAGAATTAAAGTTGATGGCAATCAAAGAAATAGAAAGAAAATTAAGACAGATAAAACAAAAACACTTCGAATTAGGAAATAAAGCAGGGAAATTATTGGCAAACAAATTAAGAAGAGAAAAAGAAAAGAAAATAATATCAGAAATATACAAAGATGGGAATTAATTACAAATCAAGATCATATTAAAAAAGAATTTAAAGAATACTGTGAAGAGATATATAGGAATGTACAGATTTCAAAAAAGGATAAAGATAAAGTAATAACATATTTAAAGAAACAAAATATTAATAAGTTATCCAAAGAAGATAAAGACAGATTAAATTTAGCAATTACAATAACAGAAATTAAGGAAGCCATTGGGATGATGAAGCTGGGTAAGTCACCTGGGCCAGATGGATTAACAACCAAGTTCTATAAACAAATGTTGGAGGAATTAAGTCTACCATTAAAAGAAGTAATTGAAGATATGCCACAAGAAGGAGTCCCAGAAACATGGAAAAAGGCTTACATTGTATTAATACCGAAAGGAAAGAAAGACAAAACAGAAACAAAAGATTATAGACCTATCTCATTAAAATGAACAGATAGGGTGAAAGGATGCAGCCTTGCCTGACCCCCTTGCCAGTTGGGAACCATTCAGTTTCTCCATATTCTGTTCTAACAGTATCCTCTTGTCCTAAGTACAGATTTCTCATCAGGACTATCAGATGTGGTGGCACTCCCATATCTTTGAGAGCATTCCATAGTTTTCAATGATCTATGAAGTTAAAGGCTTTGCTATTGTCAATAAAACATACTAATCTTCTTTTGGAATTCTTTGGTGCACTCCATTAGCCCTTGCATGTTTGCAATATGGTCCTAGTACCTCTTCCTTTTATGAACCCTGCTTGGACCTCTGAGATTTCTCTTTCCATGTATGGTTGGTTTCTGTGTTGCAGGATTTTGAGCATAATTTTGCTTGCATGAGAGATTAGAGATATGGTCCTATAGTTGCTGCAGACTTTAGTGTCTCCTTTTTATAAATCTCATTAGATTACCTCCAAAAAAATTACTTGGCTGTTATTAAAAAAATTTACAGTCAGCTCTCCATATCCATGGATATTTTATCCATTGATTCAAGGCATCCATAGCTTGAAAATATTTAAGTGTGTGTGTGTGTGTGTACACACACACTCCAAACAGCAAACCTCGATTTTGCCATTTTATATAATGGACACCATTTTACTATACCATTGTATCTAATGGGAATAATAATAATAATAATAATAATAATAATATTTCCCGCCTCTCCCTGCGGATCGAGGCGGGATTACATTTGAGCATCCACGGATTTTGCTATCCACAGGATTTCCTGGATCCCAAAACCAATGGTTATCAAGGGCCCATTGTATATCTGTCTGTCTGTCTGTCTGTCTGTCTCTCTCTCTCTCTCTCTCTCTCTCTGTGTGTGTGTGTGTGTCACAAAAGTGATCAGAGTTGCCAACAGCAAAGATAAAAACAGTACTTTAAAACAAGTGAGAGCCAAATGTGCAGCTCCTGACCTCTTAGTCCACACTGTCGGATAATCTCAGTCCATAATTTAAATAGAAGCACAATACATGTTGCCATAATGGAGCACACAGGCAACTAATGAAGCTCTTCAGTCATAAAAAACTTCATAGTCCTTGTTCTTCCTTCTAGTAGATTTTTCACCTATCCACTTACAGCCCTTCAAATAGAGGACTTTCTAAAGACCTTCTGATCTACCCTCTGCTCAGTGCAGGAAATTCAAAATTAGAACATCTCCAGCTAATGTTGGTCTAGCCTCTGATTGAAGACTTCTAGCAAAGGTTTTTAATGAAGATTACACCACATTCTAGGTAATTGGTTCAAATGTTGAACAGATATTATCAAGAGTTTCCTGCTGTTCAGCTAATATCCCACAGACCAGTCCTGAAAGCACAACTGTAGTTAGGTAACATGGGAATGTCATATGCCCTCTAGTCATACCAGACTAAGGTTCCCAGGTCTCACAATCTGGCCCTAATTTTCAAGGCCTAGACTCTCTTCTCTGGTTCTCAGGAGAAGAGGGAAGAATCTCAATAGTAGTGTACATACACAGCTATTATTGTGCATTGCTGACTTTGCTATGAACTGCTTTGGAAAGAATGCCAGGGACCAACACCATATTTACTGCTTTCTTTCCTGTAGACTCACCACAAACCAGGACCCAATGGCTCAGGGACCTGGACTAGTCAGGAACCACTTTGAATAGCACTGTTGTAGACTCTCTATGGAGTCCATCAGGATCCGTCCACCCTCTCAAGCCCCAGTACAGACTGTCCCAAGCATTCAATCACAGGGCCTTGGATACTTCAGATCAAGCAACTCTGCATCTGGCCAAAAGGTTTCTTATACTGTTTGACACCTCTGAACCAGTTTCAAAGGCAGCACTGTTGCCCCAAAAGGGGTGGGGGGTGGGGTCCCTACCAACAGTGTCAGTGTCTCCTTCATATTTGGGGAGGGAATTAATAGCTCAAAAGAAGGCCTGCAAGTGCTGGGTAACTTAAGAGGATCTTTCTACCTATGTATACCAGAACTTACTGCAGACAGACTCTTGATTTCAATGAGTAAGAGTTTTATTTCAAAATGTACAAAGGTGCACACAAACACACAATTCCAATGCAACTTCAATAACCTTACAGACAGAAAGGTGTGAAAGTTTTGATAGTGAGAAATTGGGAATTAGAAGGAGTGATATTTACCAGTCCTGAAGAGGGGGCCATGGAAGGTGGAGAGTGGCTGAGGCAGAGTCTGTGGGCTATGGAACTGTGGTTTGTGGAATAGAGCCTTAGTTTATAGCAGCAAATTGGCCATGTGTGGGGTGGATATTTATATCCTGTTTTGAACCCTTGAGGAGCAATTGATACTCCCACACTGTGTAACAAAAACTTAATGATTTTTCAATGAAATTGACAAAAGGACTTTGGAACAACTGATGGTTTTAATACCAGAGTGACAAAACATTGAACAGATTTGAGACAACCCCTGGATAACCAGATAGGATGGGTAAATAGTGACACAGCCTGGAGTGAAGAGGAAGTATGGTGTTTACCTACTTTACGATAGGACTACTTAGTCTTCATTGTGAGAGAATATGCAGAAATCCTGGGGAGTCCCCAGGAGATAGTACCACAACAAAAGGTAAATGGGGTTGTTGATCACTCTAAACTAGGTTTTCCACATATCTGTGGGCCAGAGTGCCTGACCCACTTGAAACATCCTAGTGTTTGCCACATGTCTTCAGGCCAGAGTGCCTGACCCATGTGAAACTTGCTAATGTTCAAAAGATTATCATGACCTTTTAAAAACATATGTGATACTAGATATCAAATATAAAAATATGAAAACCCATATTCAGTGAGAAGGGTGTAGGATACGCTAACAGGGCCCATTCCAATGCATTACAGTAATTTATCCCTAGGGTTGAGAGAATGTGAATGAAAGTGACCCACTTCTAATTCATTAGTTAACGATTACATGTAGCATCCACATTTGTACTGCTTAAGAGTCCTGTAAAGTTTCCAAAGCTATAGCTAGTTATTAAAAATCTACCCTTGTTTTTTTGTGCTGTGATGGTTTCCATAATACAGATTGTAATGGAAGCAAAGGGCAGTAGCTGTAAGAAGTAGGGCTTATGGGTGTGTGTGTGTGTGTGTGTGTGTTTTAAAATGCTTTTGCAACTGTGAAAACATTTTTTAAAAAAAAAATATGACTGATCTCATCGGTAGAAAGGTTGATAGATTTTATCGGTCTGCTGACAACAAAACCTTCATAGGCCCACAAAGCTGCCTCCTGTCTGTATATTTTTCTAGCATTAACATACACTATATATGTGTATTATTTCTTTAGCTGAGGGAGTATTTATGTAATGGATGAGTTATGAACTTACTGTATCTTAAATCCCATTCTGTAAAGATGTCTTGCCTAAGAACTGTCAGACTCCTGCAGCCCACCTCATGGGAAGATAAAGAGAAATGGAATAGAAGAATAACAAACCTACTTTTCACATTTCTGCTTTATTAATATGGTATCGTTCTTAATACATACAGTATTTATTTGATAGAAGACATGAATGCAGTTCTTCACAATCCAGCAAGGATGACTCATTTGTAGAAACAGGTCTAGGCTAGGACCCATATCTACCAAAGAGTCAGTGGAGCGAACTCCATTGTTAAAAATTCAGGTCCATAGGATCTGGTGCTTGAACACTACATCTCAATGTAGAGATTATTCTGTTGTATTATTTGTTGATTGTTAGTTTGTCATTTTATAATTCCTTTTCAATGGATATTAAAGTACAGTTGGCCCTTTGAATCCAGAGATCCAACCATCCATGACTTGAATGAATATATATATATATATATATATCCCCAAAAAGTCTTGATTTTTTTTTCATTTTATATAAGGGACACCATTTACTACACTGTTGTATATAAAGGAACTTGAACATCCATGGATTCTGGTATCTATGGGCAATTCTGAAACCAAACCCTAGTGGATACCAAGGGCCCACTTTATTCTAATTAAAACCAACAGAGTAGTTTTTCTTCTTGGATCAGGGACACAAATATCACCAGATGAGCAGTACTATCATCCTTGTGATATTGCCATGAAGATGCCAGGCTGTTCTAGTTTAGGACAACAATATCAAGCCAGACAAACACAGTCCAGCCAAATTCAGGTTGTCTATTTGTACTTCTTGCTCCTGAGACAACAGGTACCAATCAAGCCAATGTGCTAGATTTCCCCTAATTTGACAGAATATTTGGGGATGTTAAGAAAAGGACGAGGAGAGTTGAAAACTCCTCAGACAACCATGGTGCACACCATAACATCTGTCAAAGTGTTTTTATTGCACTTTGTTGCAGTGCCCTGTTACAAGTGAAACTATCAAAATACCAAAATTCCAAATAGGGGGCTTTCTAGAAGCAAAAATGGGGGAGCTCTCACCAGAATTCTTGTTAAATTCACTAGAATTCTAGTTGAAATCACCAGTATTCAATAAAGAAATAATTTTTAATGGTTAGAAAACAGGAGATGGCTCTCTGATGCACTGCTGCTAAGATCTGTGAGGTAGGGAAGAAGGCTAGAAAATGGGAGATGTACTGCAAAGATTCCTGAGGTTTTAAAAGGGTAGGAAAATGGAAGAAGGATATTTGAGATACAACAGGCAACATTTTTGAGGTGAGGAAGAAGGGATGGAGAAAAAAGCCACATAGAGGCCTTCAGCTTGAAAACAGGAGAGGGCTTTCTGAAGCAAGGCTGATAAGATCCGTGGGGGGAGGGTACAGGAGAGGGCTATGGCATTTCAGCTAACATTGCTGAGGTTAAAATATAGGCAAGAAAACAGATGACTATCTGAGGTACTGCTAGTAAGATTTCTGAGGTAGACAAGTGAAGAGTGGGGAAACAAGAGGTCCTATGGGCCTCTTTGGGCATTAGATACAGATCGGAGAAGTTTTAGTAATAGTAAAAAAGATATGTCCCAGAAGTCACTATTTTTATTTTTGTTTTTGTTTGTTGTTATGTGCCTTCAAGTCATTACTGACTCATGGAGACCCAGGAGGACCCCTATGACATTGTTTTTTTGGTGGAATTTGTTCAGGTGTGTGTGTTGTCCTTGCCTTTCTCTAAGGCTGTGAAAGCAGGACTTGCCCTAGGTCACCCAGAGGGTTTCCATGGCTGATGAAAGATTTGAACCCTGGTCTCCCAGCACTCAAACCACTATAAATCAGATGTATCAGAAGTGAAGGTTGAAACTACACCTCCATCTGGAGACCAGAAATTGAGCTGTGCATATATTTCATTTAGGTGTGGTAAATAGATCTTAGATTTCTTGTCACCCCATAGATGCTGCAAGGCAGAAACCTACCCAGGAAGGGTTATTTGAATCCCAATGGAACATATCTCTAACAACGGAAGCCTGCTTATTCTACATTCTCTGCTGCTCCTGGAGGCAGCTTGCAAGTGCAAGCTCCCCCCCCCCCCCCCCCCCCATGCAGAGATTCTGCGAGACAGCTGACTTCCTTGGTGAGAGCTTTGATTTCTGCAGCATCCACCACACATACAAACACAAGGAGAAATGGCAGGGCTAACAGGAAGCAAAGGTAACCTTTTTATATCAGATATTTTAGGAAAATGTGGAGGGATGGACAGCTCCAATGTTAAGGAGACATACTAAACTACAAAGAGCAGCAAATACTGATGTGGAAAAAGGAGCCATGAAAATATCTACAAAACGTATTCTTTTTACAACAAAGAATACTGAATACAAGGCTTAGGTTGTGACAGGAAACACATTAGGGCTTTAAAAATAGATTAAAGATCTGGGATAAAACAACTAATTTTATGGTTATAATTTGCTTGTTTCTTTTATTCCAGTATTCCAGTTACAAGATTTTGGAGAATACATTGTTATTGAAAGTTACTGGAAAATATTGTGTGTGTCCCCCACTTTTATATTTCCCCCCTATTTTTCTCTCGTATAAAAATTAAAATAAACAGAACTAGTCTCTTGTGTTTTCCAGGAAGGGAAATATAATCAAGTCTGTGAATTCTGACAAAAATGAAGTTCCTATTTTTACATTTAATTTTATTTACTTCAAGATATGTCCCGCTATGTGCCACTTTTTCCCCTGTTGTGTGTGGGAGAGAGAGTGAGAGAGAATGGAAAATGTTTGTGATTCCTAAAATGGTTTTAAAGAATGTCATGGGAAATGCTGTAGCATCTCTTTCTGAAAGCAATAGGCTGTGTCTGTGTGTGTGTGTAAAAGAGAGAGAGAGAGAAAGCACAAGAACCTTTTACTTACAAAATCTACATGTTTTATATGACTGTGGTCGGCCCTGCATCATGCAAACATGTTATATTTCTGCCATCACCAAACAAGAAGGACTATTGTACAATCTTATTGGCAGTTTCATAAACCTCTGTGTTCAGTTATATTTCTTGCTCATCCAGACATTTTTGCTGTATATGTGGCAATTGCTTATAACCATCAAACAAAGGTGTTAAAATTTCCCAAGAAAAAAGATCGTCCCATGTCACATGCGGTCAATCAGTGACTGCTTCTAGATTGTTATTCATGTGACTCAGACATTTCTGAAACATCCTTTATATGTTTGGGTGCTGACTGTCAGGTCTTCTGTTATCAATGCTTGGGTGTTTAACGAAAGAAGCTCATTACAGAGTTGATCTAAAGCACACTGTGAAGTCAGTGGGAATCAATACCTTTATAACAAAAATGTTTATGGTGATTTAACTAGAATAAAATATCCTTTGATATAAGTATTTTTCTGCTTCTCTCTCTTTCTCTTTCTTGGTATAGTTTTCCTCCATTATTTGCCACATGAAACAGGGAAGAGGCAAAAGGATAAAACTAAGAAGAAAAATCAAAGACCATGAATACACAACCAAGAAGATTCCTCTACAAACAAGTTATCATCTGCTTTTTGGGGAGGGATAGCTATGTTTATAAGGCCAAAATAAACTAACTAGTTCTGCCCTTTCCTTTCTCCACAGTGAGTAAAAGTTACTAATTTGAGTTACAGCCCAGAATCCAATGGTAAAGCTTTCTGGAGAGCTGGGAGTTGTAGTTCAAAAAAGTAACATTTCCATAATCTGCTTCTATCATATGTTATCCATACAGTGCATGATTCCATCCACCCCACAAGCTGTAAGTTCTGCTTCAGGCAGCATGTAGAATACAACTTTACAAATGCTTTGCTCGATGAGGTATTGTATGTGTGTACTCAACAGAAAGTCTCCTCTGTTCACTGAAGCTTGCACCCAGATAAGTATGCGTAAGACTGTAGCTCACTCAGGACTCTGGCTGGATTACATTTTGGCAGCATGTTAGTGTCTCTCAAATTTCTTTCAGGTCATCTAGTAGAGAAAAGATGCAGGATGAAACCACACAGTACTGTTAGAGTAATTCCACTGTGCCATAGTGGCCTAGGTCTCAAAGTCCATGTGTTCAGCAGGAAAGCTGAAAAGGAGTGCCAGAGCAGTTATATGTGAATGCATTTAGGAGCTCTACAAAACTCAAAACCTGGACATGACAAATTCTGGAATGCCTCTGTGGGAATGCAAATTGTGCTCCTTTCATGTGTCCCATGGAAGTTGAAAATGGGGCTAATTAATGCTGTCTCCTCCTCCATGTGCTAAGTATGACAGTTATCATTTAAGGAATGTCAGTATCTTTATTATATGCTTAGTACAGATGTGGTGAGTTGCTAGCTGAAGCTACCTATTACAAATGGGGCAACCTAGAATAAAATCATGGGGTGGCAGAGGCAAGATTTATCTCCTGTGTTCTGGGCAAGTAATTGGACTTTGCTACTAAAATCTAGAGCGGAAGAAATGTAGCAATTATAAATCATGTAGCACTCTGCTATTTGGAGCAGATATAAAGTTTGAAATCCACTTGGATAAGAATTTAACTAGGCTTTATCCAGACTCTGTAATGTGGCAGTTTGATAATGCTTTAACTGCCATGGTTCTATGATGTAGAATCTTAAGTTTTATCGTTTAGTAAGGCCATGCTTTCTTTTCTTTTCTTCTCTTCTCTTCTTTTCTCTTCTTTCCTTTCCTTTCCTTTCCTTCCTTCTTTTTTCTGCTAGAGAGATATAATCCACTCTCTTGAATGATAGCACTAGGGCTGTCTAGCTAAGAACCTCATTCCCTTATGCTACAAAATCCAGGATTCCACAGGACAGAACTAGGACAGTAAAAGTGGTATCAAACTGCTATAATTGTGAAATATAAAAACATTCTCAGCTTCATAAATTATCTGTGGGTTGTGGAGGATTTAGCCATCAAACCAGTGGCTATGATAAAAAGTTGGATATTGCACAACCTGATTTGGTATGTGCTCAACTCAGAAACAAGTTCTGCCAAATTTAGTAGGGCGTACTCACAACTACGTGAGGATGAAATTATAGCCTTGATATAGCAGAGTAAAAGTCACAAACAGTGCAATCCATCCGAAGTAAAAAATGCTTGAATTCCATTTTTAAGAACGTAACAAAAGAGCTCTGCTGGTTTAGACTGAAGGCTTATGCATCCCAAGACAACCAGATGACATATGGGATAGTTACATCAGGACACAGTAGCAGTATCTCTCACCCTCTGTTGTTTCTAAGCAGTATCAACAGGGGTATTTTCTCCTGTCCTAGAGGTAGCAAACAGCAATCAATATAAGTAGCAGTTGTTTTATTTTACATATGTTTACAGCAAGGCTAGAGACCATGGTCAGAATCCTATATGGGAGTTAGATCTTCATGAGTAGACTTACGCATGTAGGGATTAGAAGTGATCAGTTTCATAATGTCCATATCCAGTAGAGGCTGCTGTTCTGTTACGATATAACACAGCTGGCAAAGTGCCTGATGCTCATTGTGCATTCATGCACATGAGTCCCAGTGTGCATCGGGCACTGTTGCTGGTGATCTAATAGAGCTTTTTGCAATTCACTAACAAGGTTTCTTAGCTCCTCTGCTATTTAAGTAAGTAAGGTTGTATTAATTAAAAGGTGCTATAGAATTCTGACACATATGATTAATGATCATGAAAGACAGTAGAACTAGTGTAAAATCTGAGCCCTGCAGTTGTGGTTTGAACTGCATCTCTCATAATACCTCATCACTAGCTCTGCTGCCTAGGGCTGATGGGAAATGTAGGCCAAAGACATCTGGAGGGTCAAATGCCCACCCCATATCTTCCAATATTTCACAGATAAAAACTGGGACATGGATGGTAAAGCAAAATCAGAGTGCAGTCAAGATGGCAAAAGTTATTAATGAGGAAGAACATACAAGGTGGGAAAGGCTGCTGTTGTTGTTGTTGTTGTTGTTGTTGTATTATTATTATTATTACTATTATTATCCCACCTCTCTATAAAAACAACTGGGGCAGCTTAAAAGATAAAACAAACAGTCCTATCCTCCAATAGCCCACTGCCCCTTAAAATACAATTAAACAATTGAAATTTAAAACATACTTAAAAATAACAAGTTATAATAAATAACAAGTAAATTAAAATAACTGTAATGGGAAACAGGGTCAGGCATATTCCCCCCTCCCCAGTGGCCAGTTATCTACTCAGGAAAGGCCTGCCAGAAGAGATCCATCTTAACAGCTTTTTAAAAGCTGTTTAAGGTGGTCAAATGACGGATCTCATCTCGCAGGCCATTACATAGTCTGGGAGCGATAGCCAAAAAGGTCCTCTGGGCAGTTGCTGATAATCTAGTTTTTATAGGTAGCATTCTTCCCAGAGGATCTCAGTGCATGGGGTGGATTATATGGAAGGAGGCAGTCCTGAATATAGGTTGGACCCAAGCCATTTAGGGCTTTAAAGATGATAACCAACACCTTGTACTGTGCCCGGAAACTGACAGGCAGCCAGTGAAGCGATCTTAGAATAGGTGTTATGTGGTCTCTTCTGGTTTGGCCTACCTGTACCAACTGGATTTTCCAGACTAGGCATAAGGGTAGCCTCATGTAGAGTGCATTGCAGAAATTGAGACAAGAAATTACCAGCACATGTACCATGGTTTCAAGGTCCCTAATCTGCTTTGCCTGAGTCAAATGGGAAGAGCAAGATTCTGCCCCTCCTCTTCCTCTCCTTCTACTGAGTGCAAACTACTTTTGCACACTGAACACAGTTTGCAGCAATGAGAATAAACTGAAGATAAAATGGAAAACTTGGAGGAGGGGATAAAAAGTGGGACATTTTAAAAGCAGCTGACAAAGTGGAACAACAGAAAATTAATGGTGACTGTCCCTGCCAAACTGGGATATTTGGCGGTTATTCCACCTCTGCAGAAGAATTCTTCTTGGCCTTAGAATAATAATAATAATAATACTTTTTATTTATATCCCGCCCCTCTGCAGAGCAATCGGGGCGGCTTACAATATTACAATTTCCATTAAACAAAATATAATATCCCGAATCCCACCCATCCTTTAAGAAATAAGAGTTCTTAATTTAAATTAATTTAAATTTAAATTCATTTAAATTTATGCTCCCAGTGAGATTTTGATCATGTGATTGACCTGCCTTATACATGGAATTATATACAGGATCCAGTGGACCATTCCCATCCATGGAGATTTGGATCCTATCCCCCTGTAGATGGGAAAAAATGGAGATGGTCAGTCTCATATTATTCAATGGGCAGTGACATAGGCACATCCACATCAGTGTCAGTGTGCATACACCACCATAGAATAACATGAGGCATGACAATTTGCAGGCAGTCAAATCTGTGGATCCTTAGCTCACTGATGTGATGGGCATATTGTAATTATAATCTGCATGAGTGGATGAAGTAAGGTCATAAGAACAAACAAACAAAACTGCTATGGAACAAAAGATAGAATAGCTGGCCAGTGTCTATTGACAGATAATGGTGAGAACTGGTGAGTACTTCCAAAGATTTTTTAAAAGGGAAATTATTTTCTGCTACTGAGTAGCCATTTATTTTCTGTATGTTAGGAACTTCACTTTCAAACAAAAATGTGTTGTGTAAAGACCTGATCATCATCTTAATAATATCAGCATGTTAATGGAATGCTTCCTCATGAACAGCTACATGAAGCAGCCTGTGTGATATAGGCCGTTCACTTCCACAAGATAATCTATCTTCAAAGCGATAAATCCTGGAGTCTTCAACCAATCAAGCTGCCTAATTGGTTGAACATTTACAAACACTTGATAATTAAATTTGTGTTAAACTATGTAAAAGGATTTATGTTCTACTTCACCCAGATTGTTTCCCCCTTTCATTTTGCAAGAGTGAAATTCCTTCTGCCTGATGCTTCATTCAGGTGGTTAGATGCATCACATTATGTCAGTAATGTCACATTAGTAGTTCATTCCACTGTAATGGGCTTGACACATCATTGGAAAAGCATATCAAGCCTCCTGAATTTGAAACTGCCATGTTTTCTTCCCAGCCAAAGAACTTTAATGTCATAGATTTTAATTAGACTGGAGGGTTTAGGGGGATGGCACTGATGTTATTTTTATCAAACCTTTAAAGCAAGGATCTTAGCTGGTTCATATATAAGGTTAAAACTTGAGCTAAAGTGCATATTATCAGAGCTTATTTTTGAAGTACCTGAGGGAGGAGATATATACCAGGCAGCAAGAGGCGGTGGGCCGTGGCCGCGGAGGACTGCTCTTC
>JAIPUX010001880.1:89468162-89480520 GCA_020142125.1 Phrynosoma platyrhinos
CATGTTGGATCTAGTCCAATCTAGCCCAGTATTCTGTTCTCAGAGTAGTTGATCAGCTGCTTATAGGAAGTTCTCATACACCAATTCTTATGATTGAAATAATTCATTCTAACGCTAGATAGTTATAGCATGATGCTACCACTATAACTGCCCTGATTCTGTCTTATAGAATCCTGGGAATTGCAGAACAAGGAGGGGTATATAGAATTACCAGCTCTAGTGCCTCACCAAATCCCACAATTCCATATAATGTTGCTGTGGAAGTTTGAATGGCACATAGGACCTGTCTACACAGGCCAGATAAACTAGTTTTTCCATGTTGTCTCAGCAGCGAGTCTATGGAGGACCCAATCCTTGAATTTGGAGCAAAGAGACTGGATAATGTCCTGTCTGTTCAGTACCAAATCTGGGATACAATGCACCAGAGTAGAGTAGGACACATTTTAACTAGCCACCCAGTGTTGCAATGGTAATATGGGAGGGGGCGCTCTGGACCCAGGATACTCCATGCTGCTCTGGAGTATTCTGGCCTATGCAGACCTTGCCATTGTGCTATAATTGTGAAATGTGTAAGGGCCTTCTGACACTTCCACTCTGGAATTCTGGTAGGGTGGGTACGAATGATGATGATGATGATGATCATCATCATCATCATGCAGAATTAGATCAACAAAAATTATTAATCATCATCATCATCATCATCATCATGCAGAATTAGATCAACAAAAATTATTAATCCCCTGCCTACCAGTGTTGAGCCCCCAGCCCCAAAGCAGCAGAGTTGGCAAAAAAAGGAGAGGGGAATCACCACTGCTGCATGGACTGGAAGAGGGAAGGGAAGTGGTATGGTGTGACACAGGGAGGTCTGGGAATGGAGGGAGTTAGTTGAAGCAACATGGATAGGAGTCCTTGTGGTAATGGAAATAGTGCAGTTCAGTTCTCCTGTTATCTTATACCCTCCAACATTTCACAGATGGAAACCAGGATACCTGTGGCTAAGCAGCATCAGACTGTAGTCAAGATGGGAAAAATTAATGAGTAAGGTTCTTGGAAGCCAAGATGATCAAATTGAGGCCGTCTTATTTTGGCAACATAATGAGAAGGCATGGATCACTACAGAAAACAGTGATGCCAGGAAATGTAGTGGATAGGAGGAGAAGAAGACCACATGCCAGATGGATGGACTCAATAAGGGCAGAGGTCACAGGAATGGGTTTACAGAGCCTCAGCAGAGCAGTGGAGGATAAGGAGTATTGGAGTTGTTTCATCCAGGGTTGCCATGAGTTGGAGTTGACTCAAAGGCAGCTAACAACAATAACAACAACAAAGGTTGCAGCAGTTTGCATTTGCCTGAGTCTGTAGGGAAGGCAACGTCCCTCACCTGTGAGTTAACTGACTGCAAACTATTTTTGCAGTTTGAAATCTGTTTGCAATAACTGAAATAAGCTGGGGATGAAGGAAGAAAGCAGGAGGCAAGAGAAACTGAGGCCCTTTAGAAGGAGCTGAAAAAAGTAGAATGACAGTGGATTAATTGAGACAGTTGAAAGGTATAGGCATCCTACTCTGAATCAGTCACCTCAATCTGCTATGATAAGTTTGGCTCTGAGCTCACAAAGGTCTGATAGGGAGTGGGAGAGAGGTAGGCCCAATACATGCAAATGTATCCACTCCTCCCAACTTGCAATAACAGTTTTTTCAAGCCTTAAAAATGGCGAAAAATAAAGTTTTGTTTTTTTAAAAAAAAAACTTTCCCCTTCCTAGGTGTTCTGAGATAGCTCTATTACTGTTGTGAATTTTTATGAAAAATGATGAGAGATCCAGGAGCTTATCGCATGCCCTACTTCTTCCAGCTTCAATCCTTCGTTGGGGATACAGCCAGATGTTATCAGACATAATTCACTGCCGATTCTGCCATGATGCCACTGGCTGAATGCAGCCCTGCTCAAAGCCATGCTCAGCTGCCACTTTTTCAGAAACAGAAGTTTTCTGACTTGAGAAATTGGCCAGCTGAGTGGTTCTTGGAACTGGGCTGCATTTGGCTGGCAGCATCACGGCAGAATTAGTGGCGAATTATGTCTGATAACATCTGGGTGTATCCATGATCAAGGATTGAAGCTGGAAGAGGTAAAACACCTCTTTAGGGAATGTAATAAGCTCCTCAGTTTTGGATCTACAGTCCCCCATGCAATTTGGCCATTAGAACCCTAGCAGTACACATGTTTGCTTCACACTAAAAGTTGGTGGTTTCACTCTTTCCGGTTTTAAAAAATGCAGGGAAAGGCTGCTGATGGATACCCTTGAGCTGGCTGTTGTCACTGGTGTAGAGAAAATGTGGACAAAGTACAAGCCTTCAGAAGCTGTTTTTTGTTTTGTTTTGTTTTGTTTTGTTTTAAGTAGATTCCAGAATCCCTTGCCATTGGCAATGCTACTAGGGTTGATGGGATTTGAAGTCCAACAAAAACTGGGTGGTTGCATTTTGCCCACCCCTGTTGTAATCAGTAATGAACTCCATGAACTAATTGTCTTAGGACGTTATCACATGTGGGCCAGAAAGCGAAAATAAAGTGGAAATGAGGCATTCCAAAAATAAACGGAAAATAAACCTTGATTCCACAACTGGCTTTCACACGTAATTACCTTAATTGTAAATTTACAGTAAGCGCATTTAATGTTCACACACAAGCGAGAAAAGCCCGTAAATGTACTAGAAATGAGCTTCTTGCACATGCGCAGATAGAGGAATGCTTGCTGGAACAATGGGAAAAGCAGGGAAATGCTCCCAAATTCGCATTTGCTTTTCACATTACGGTAAATGCGAAATTACCTTAATTTCGCATTTGCATTTCTTCCAAACAACTGAATTTCAAAAGATCTCAGTTAACACCAGTTTCTGTCCACTTTCTGTCCAGTTTCTGTGTGACGTCGTGTGCAAACACGGGGCACAAATCCCGTTTCTGTTTGGGATTTATGTGGATTAACCAGCAGATTTGCCCCCATGTGATAACGTCCTTATTTAGTAAGGGCCAGATCCATCCAGCTGATCATTTTTAAATGTTAGTGATTAAATTTTTTTCATGGAAATCAATAGAAAATTTAAATCTTTGTCTGGATCTGATTGCATTTATGTATGTGGCAATGATTTATTTTAGAAAGGTAATATCTGAGATCAAACCCCACTTTACTTATATCCTCAGTCACTTTGACATTTTACACTTGAAGCACTCACAAAAGAATCTCAAAGTAACTTGTGCATCCACATTTCATGCTTCTTGGCAGTACTAACATGCTACTTGGCAGTACTTGGCAGTACTAACAGGTTGCGATCAAGTCACACAACTCTCCTTTCTAGAAAACTTATTCAGGGATAGTGGCCATGCTGGCCATATGGCAGAGTACAGTAATATCTAAAATCCATAAAACTGTGATGCCTTTATTCGATCAACCAAAATGCGCAAAATACATGCTGTAAGCTTTCGAAGCTCCACTGGCTTCTTCATGTAGCAAAGGTGTTAAAAATCATACAGGATATTTTTTTAATTTTAAAGAAAGTCAGTGTTAGTCACAGGTCTGCATTTTGTCAAGGTGGTGTTGATGTATTGTTCTGTGTTGATATAGTGTGGAGGGACAGCTATGCAAGCAGATCCCTCCTCTAGTTACTTTTAATATTACAGGGCACTAGGTTTGGTATCACCTGGTGTGGTAACTCATGGTGTCACCCCCCCCCCCCATTGATCGCCTCTCATATCACACCATACAGAATCCTTAGTAATTTTTTTGTATTAATTTAGTTTAAATCATAATTTCCCATACATCATGAATTTAATGGTAATAATTGTGACATAAACAACTAGCAAAATTAAATTTATACCTTTAAATTATGATATCATACACACAGAATAAATCTGTTTACATATACATAGTTTCATGTGGTTAAAGTGAAATTTTGGTAAAAAGCATTTTTTTTAAAAAAAATTAAACATTAAAAATTTAATTTAGAAAAAAAACAAACCCTGGGGCCTCTCCTTTCTCCTCCCACTAAGCCTCACCCCACTCACACCATCTCTTCAGCATGTTAAAGAGATACAGGTGAATGCCACAGCCCATTTCTGCCAAAATGAAGATTTAAGGAGCAGTGGTGTCATCCCCTTTAGGGTGTCACCTGGTGTGGTCCACACAACCTGCAACCCCTAGTGATGCTGCTGTTACAGGGCTTTCATGAAATACATGAAATAGTACAGGAGAAATATCACATGGTTCAGGTGCTGGCTCATGGTAATACCATGGGCTCTTTTGTGAGTCTTGAAGTGTTGATAGGGTGTTCAGGAGGAGAGTGTACTTTTGCACCCTAGGCCAGTAGAACTTGTAAAATGCCATTTTTAATGTCATGGCAGAAAAGTACCCCCCTCCTTCCAAGGCGCTCCACTAGTGCCATTCTGATGCCAAGTAAAAACAAGGCTCATTATTAAAATCTTTGGGGTGCTGATTTCACCCAAATCTGCAAATTGGTTCAGCAGTTTTAAATTTGTCTTGTTTAGACAACTTACATTATTTAATATGCTTTTCATCTGTTTAAAGTATTTTTTTTACTGCTTTACATTGTTTTGACTAAATGTACTTTATTGCACTCAGCCTTGAGATCTCATGGTATAAAGCAGGAATATATTTTTCAATAAATATATAAATACAAATAAATAACTACTTTTAGAGCCTTGATATATTAATCACCAATAATTACTTTTAAAAACATAACTTCCCAGTTTCTCTAATACACCAAAAAGAGGATGAAATGACTGCATAGCCACTCTTGACACTTCATCTATAATATGTTCCATTATTTTTAGAAAGTAGGCTTTAGCTTAAACCCAGGGAATATTACTTCAGACTAAAAATTCATAGAATTAGTGTTGGTTAGAATATGGATAAGACCAGATTTACAGGTGGGTCTAGATGAATGCTGAGGTTGCATTCCTGGGTTTGTGATGTAAATTCTTATGTAGATGGGTGTGGGGACAGTTCCATAGGGAATCACTGAAGATAGAGGGATGTGTTTCAATGAAGATGAAGTAGCCACAAAGTTAACAATTTTATTCAAACCCCACACAAGCACACATTTAAGGAGGTTTAGAGCATAAAACACCACAGTTTAACTTTTTCCAGGTAGAAAAATGTGGAGATGCTTTCCAGAAGGTCCAGAAGCAGCAGCAACTACTGATCCAAAGAAAGCTTGGCTGGGATGAACTGACTCATCATTAGACAACAATTCCATTTCAGAGGGGCACACAGACAAAGAGCAACTGGTAAGATCTGTATTCTTCTGCTATGAATTCCCTAGCAGGCTTCCCTGGTTGAGAAATCACATCAGAAGAGAGAGAGGCAACACACCTCCTGCTGTATCCTCTACAACAGTCTTGCCAATGAAGAAAGCTCTTCCTCACACACACTCCTAGGCAAGCAGAAAAATCCCCTTGCATCTACACCCAAATACAAAGATTTCAATTTCTTCCTCTCCTTCACATCCCTCCTTCTAAATAGGAAAAGAAGCACCTTTTTTATAGCAATGTCAAGACTGCAGTTGCTTCCCTGCCTACCCTAATCTTGGCAGATTAAAAAAAGAAAAGAAAGAAATACAGCCTAGTCACCTTTTCTTACCACTCAGAACTCCACATCCAACTCCAAAAAACCTTGCTCTCTCAGTTCACTCTCATTCTCTTGCCTCTTTCTCTTTGCTTTCCCACCTTGTTCAACTACACAGGCATGCTGGGAACACTATGAATTTTTAAAATGCATTTCTGAAGAACATTGTAAATTTGAAATGATGTACATTAAGGCAATACAAATTGACACTTGCCTGTAATTTAATAGTAGAGCTCTTCAGAAGCTTCTCTTCTTTCATCCACTGGATAGGAAAAGAGGGTCACAACTGCTGGCCCTACCTGCAGGGTAGATGAGTCCACTGCCTTCACAATGACTCTACCACTGGATCTTACTATATTTAGTGAAGATTTTAAGAAGGTGTCTGCAGCTGTTGGGTTTGATATGAAGGTGATCAGACAAACTCCCTTATGTATTCAAGCCATCTGCAAGGTTAGGCAAGGAATCCCACTGGGTACTCTTATCCACCATTGCCATGCTTTCCAGTTAGCCATTTGAAACTCTCATATACACATGTATTTGTGCACATGTACACACATGGATTGAAATACCAATTGATCCTGCATTGTCAGTGGGGATCGGGAGAATGGCCAGCAGTCCCAACAGCAGAAGCAGACTTATCTGAACTGAATGCATGGACATTCCATTCGCCAATTTCTCTCACACACCCAATCCATATTGACATCACAGTTATACTTGTTAGTGTTCTGATGACACCTGTTTCCTCTTTCCATATCAATCAAATGATTAAATGATTAATGCAATGGCAGAAAAGTACCCCCCCTCCTTCCAATGGTACTTTGGTACCATTCCAATGGTACAATAGTACCATTACAATGATAGTAATGGATAGAATAGGAGCAAACAACTTAACCATAGCCAGTTGAAAGGCATATGACGGAACAAAGTTTTTTAATTGTAAAACAACATTTTGTAGAACAGTCATGCTTCCTTTCAAGACTCTTGTGGATATAGTGTGGTTATCCAGGCTTTGAGGAGGGTGAAAAAAAATTTTTAAACAGGAGGCTAATGCACCAACTTTGCTCAGTTACCCCCTTCTCTTTTGCAATGTACTGTGTGAGTCTGATCTGGGAAATCTGCCAGAAAAGTACAGCTGATCCAAAATGGTGCAACAAAACTGTTTACTGGAGCCAAATGTAGAAAGTGTGTAGTTCCCGCAAGACAACATTTTCACTGGCTGCCAGTCTGTGTCTAGGCATAATGCATGTGGTTATGACTTATGAAGCCCTGTGTGATTTGGATTTAGACTACCTGGAGAAGTGTATTTCCCCATAGTAATCTAATTAGGATATGAGATACATGCAGGAAATCCTTCTCTCTGTCTTATCCACTTAGAGGATGTTTGGAGAGGATGTGAGAGGTTTTCTCAATGACTATTTAATACTATTTAAATCATCATCATCATCATCATCATCATCACTAATAACTTATGAAATATATATCTCTTAAAGAATACACACAAACCTACAACAAAAATTCTGAAGATAGAAAATGGTGCAATGAAATAATAAAAACGTATATGACTGGAATCCTGTTGGTGTCTTAGGCATGGGAAAGTTCTCCTACAGAAGTGATCAAACATTATTATTATTTTGTCTGATGCAGAATGGTCACATTCAGTTCAAGTTTGCAGAAGCAGAGTTGTGCATGTATGTACACTGCAAATGGATGCATGTGTGCATGGATATACACTGCACATAGATGCACATGCATATTTGGGACAGGTATACACTTGTCGAAATACTCCAGGGTGCTCTCAGACTATTCTGGCCCTGCATTGCCCCTGAATTTGCCCCTTACCTGCTCTCTTTTGCTGCAGATTTTTGACTCTCACAGCAAATGACAGGTGGCGACCTTCCCTGTTTATCTCTTGGCACTGTTGCTGAGGTAAGAACAAGGTGCCCACCCATGCTACAAACACTGGGCACCTTGTTTTGATCTCAGAATAACTTGAGCCCACAGCCAGAGCACCAAGCAGCTCTCAAGGACCAAGAGTAAAGGCAGCTGCCATCATTACTGCAAAGAGAGTCGAAAACCTACAACAAAAGGTGAGTTATCTAAATGCAGGTTAGGGGGAGGAAGCCCCAAATTGAGTGCTGGCATTGTGAAGATAGTCCACACCCAATTCAGTTTTTTCTCCCTAGATCATGTAAACAGGACACAGCAAGCCTGGGGGTAATTTGGGGAAATTCTTCCAAGCCCTTGGAGGTGCACTGGGTTGTACATTTGGTCTTTTGGTTCAGTTGTGCAAGAGTGACATTGCCAGCATAGCACAATTAATGATAGCACTGTGCACCTCTGATCTATGGGTTTATTCATTTCCCAGTAGCAATGGTGCTTTTCCTATGGACATTGTGCAGACAGTATTTTGTAATGCTATCCACTATTTTTAAAAAGTTCAACAATATGAAACATTTGCCAGTTCAATAATTTTGGACTGTGAGATCCTTATTGCTCTAGAAGAACTATTGTTAATACAGAGACCCACACTATAAGATAACAGCTGTGCAAAATTCTCAGCAGTAGAACCAAAGTTGTCTTACAATATGTGCTCTATATTTGGAACACAGACAAGGAATGGAAGAAAGTCAACAAAGAGATTGTGTTTCTCAGTTGCTTCAAAGATGTTCAATTTCTCTAAGTCTCATGAGATACCAGTGTCAGCTTACCACCTGAGTGAACTGGTAAGTGAAACATTCTTGCTCAAAATGAAATTTACAACTTAATGCAGAATTTGTTTTACATTTGTGATGTCGTTCTCAAGTATAATAAAAACCAGAACTTAACAAACCAGAAAGTTGAATGTCAGAAGGTTTAAAAAAGAAAAAAGAAAACAGCTTTCATGTTGACCTCTGCTCTTCAGAAACTTCAAATCTGTTTCACATCAGAAGCTGTGGAGACAGAAGAGTACATGGGAAATGAATAGGCATGGCCATTTATAGAGGACCAGTTAGGTTTCTTGAAATCCATTGGGATTCATGACATAAGCAAAGAGCAACAAACAGCAGGTGATAGGAAGGATTTATATAAAAACAAGAATACTTTGAACTCAGATGCTTTTATTGATTGTCTGCATATTTCCAACCAAAGGGTGCATTTTAAAGAAACATATAAATAAATGAACCAGAAAAGTTATAGGATTTAAAAAAAAATGTGAAAAGTAGAAACAGTGGGAAGAAAAGATATGTCAGACATATTTTCAAATTTTAACATTAATAACAGATTTAAAACTCTTCCCATTTGTTGCTTATTTCTTTTTCTTTCTTTCTTTCTTTTTAAAATAAAAACAACAGAGTCCTGTTGTAATAGATGTGATCAGCACATTTATAATGGCATGAAGCTTTGTAAACTTGAGCCCAGAAAAGTTTATGCTGTAGGTTTAGTCTTTTAAGATGTACAGGACTTTTTGTTGTTGCTGCTGCAACTGACTAAAAGAGTGGCTCCCATTGGAATTTCTTTTTAAAATAAGAAAATACAAAGTAACATACTTTAAACTCCTCAGAGCATCTGCATTAATATAAAGTTTATAAATTCAGCAGCAAAAACAATAAAAAGGCACAATACAACCAAGTCAACTAAAGAGATGAATGCCAGTCATCTTAACTTTGTCTGGATTATGCCCATGAATAGAAGCCACTACCAAATGCCAGAAATTGGATTAATGGTTTGTAGAGTAGCAGTTTATAAAAAGCATAACACTCTTTTTAAAACAAGGCAAGGGTGAAAGCTGGCAGTCTGGTATAGCTAGAGATTTCAAATTATGCTAGAAGCAGCTGTGGAGGAGGAAGAGAGGGGAAAGAGAGAGAAAGCTCAGATAGATCATGACAGAGAAGATAGATAGTTTGGAATCCTGTTATTGTCATAGGCAAAAGTAATACCTGCATATGAAATTCTATAGTTGTTGCTGAAAGAGGCATCCATCACCTTTCTCTGCAGTGAGCCCTTGCAGAGTTTGGCCTCATTCCTACTATGATTTAAATCGGGTTATATGTCTGTCGTTCCCACTTGAAACCGGTTCCAAACTGAATGAACTCAGTTTCAATCAAAATGAAGTGAGGCAAATGCTAAAGAACTGCTCTTTCCTGACACTAGTTTTTTGGTGGTTCTTTTGAAAAGAAGTGATTAGCAAGCATGTTCAACAAGTGGAAATGAAGGACCTGAATCACATCAAACTGAAGGGGAGGGATTACTGTGGCAGAGGGTTGACACATCCCTCACCAGGTTTTTGGGAAATCTGCCATTCCCCCCCCCCTCTCCTTTCCCAGGATTCATCCTAAATTCCAACTTTCTGTTCAGGAGGAATTCCAAAATGCCCTCCATTCTGAGCTAGACTAGAAAGCATGTCTTATGTCTGCAAGGCTGTGTGTGCTTCCCACCTATGCACCTCCCTACTATTTAGTTTCCAGGAAAGGATATATGCAGCCAGGCAGTGACTGGCTGTGCTCTTGTACCCAGATGCACAAAGGAAAAGACATCCCTAAAAATGAAGTATGAGGACCTGGGGTTCTCCTGATTGTCTTTGTGTGATCAGCTGCAAGGATACAGCTGTATGCTGCCTGAGGACTTCCACCCTTTTCCAGCCAAGAAATGGACATGGGAGGAGGCTGCCTGGGTAGTAGGGAGGCCAGTTGCACATGAGGAAATCAGATTTGCAAAGCTATTATTATTATTATTATTATTATTATTATTATTATTATTATTATTTCCCACCCTTCTTCCAGGACTGGGACTCAGGGAGGCTTACAACATTAAAGTATAATACAATTAAAAATATACACAATTAGTACATTAAAACTGAATTAAATTAGTACAATAATTAAAACAGATTTCAAGCTAAAATATCACAGCACATACTATTGTTTCTTTTTCTTGGACACTGATGGGAAATATCAGTGAGCCCCGAGGCTAGGAAACAATGTTTTAGGGTATGAAAATGATAGGGTAGTCATGTGTCCATACAGAGAACAATCCTCTATTTGGTGGGTTTTCAGTCCAAGTCTGGTTTTAAAAGAACCATAAGGCAAGGAGAAAGGGAGCACTGAAAGTGCCTGTGAATAGTTAATCCCTCCTGGGGAGCAGACTGAAAACAGGTGGTTGTTGTTGTTGGCCTTCCAAATGGTTTCCAACTTGTGGTGCTTGTAAGGTAAACCTATTGGGGTTTTGTAGCAAGTTTGTTTATAGGAAGTTTGCCTTAGCCTTCCTAAGGCTGAGAGAGTGTGACTTGACCAAGGTCACCCAGGGATTTCCATGGCCAAATGGGGATTTGAACTCTAGTCTGCAGAGTCATAGTCCAACATTCATATCATTACACCTTGCTGGTCAATTTCCCCCAATATGGTGTGTTGCACTGCAACTCTATTTAACCAATAGGGACTGTTGCTTCTTTCCTAACTATACATGTAAATTAACATATGGAAATTTTATGCAAATTTCCCTTTGCTTTGTCCTCTTTTCAGTGATTCATTAGCAGTCCCTTGGAAATAATCAGCAGTCAACTTCCTGAAAACACTATTACATGGTCAAATGTCTTTTGTCTCCACCTACTGTTTGTATGTAATCACTTCTTATACAATTAAAGCCAGATCTTATATTATTATGAGCTGCAAGAGATCTGTCAAAGCCTATATAAAACATTGATTCCTGCTTGGTGCCATTATTGACTGTGGTATGGGGAACTGAATATTTGAATGTCACATAAACACACTCCCCAACACACACACAATACCAGTACCTTGCTGGTGGGAGAGCTATACTGAAATGAGATAGTTTTGCATATATATAAATTACATTATATCAGATAGCAAAGGGATTTTTTCCTCCTTTCTTGTGAGAGTCTTCAAATATCCAATCCTCTATCTCTGTCTGCCTAAAGTAGTACAGCTCAGGAAAAGGCACATCAAATGTAGCTTCTACTTGACTCTTTGAGAACTGGGAAACACACATGCACACACACATTTGGAATACAACTCTACCCCATTCCCCCAGCCAACACAGGAACTATTTATGAGAGTTATGGGAGTTCTCTTTGTTTCTTTTTTTTTTTTTAAGTGTTTTCCAAGTTTTCTTTCCCCCCCCCCCACCCCTACCCCTTCTAACATGACAGCCACTTTGTCTCACTGAAGACTATACCTGTGGAGATAAATGTGAACATTTCAATCAGCGAAGACATTCAAGCCTATTTCCCATGTTATGGCTCTAGTGAGAAACCCATAGGGAAAAGTTAAGAACATAAAAATCCTATCTGGTTCAGACCAAAGCCCTGTCCAGTCTAGCATTCTGTTTCCCACTGTGGCCAGTCAGATAAATATAAGAAGCCCACAAGCAAAAGAGGAATGCAACAACACCTTCCAACTCATTTCCCCAAGCAAGTGATATTTATAAGTATATTGCATCTGATTAAGGAATTGACATGTAGCCAGCACAACTAAAGAAAAACTCCTAATCTGGAGTGGAACTACGTGACTCTTCAGATATTCTTGAGCTGCTACTCATAGCATCTTTAGCCACTATAGCCAATGGTGAAGCATGATGGAACACTTGTTCTTGTTATATGCCTTCAAGTTATTTCCAGTGACCCTATCATGGAGTTTTCTTGGTAAGATTTGTTCAGAGGGGTTTGCTTTTGCCTTCCTGACTTAACGAGACTACGTGTGAAAGTGATCTAGGAGTCCTAGTGGACCACAAG
>JAIPUX010001880.1:89480620-89504896 GCA_020142125.1 Phrynosoma platyrhinos
GATGCTTTGATTTTGAGTTCCTGCATGGCAGAGGGTTAGACTGGATGGCCTTGTGGTCTCTTCCAACTCTATGATTCTATGATCCTTTGGGGCTGAGTGTGTGACTTGACCAAGGTCTGAGTGGGGATTTGAACCCTGGTCTCTAGATTCATAGTCCAACACTCAAACCACTACATAGCAATCCAATAATATCTAGAGGGTGACATGGTCCCACTCTTGCCCAAACCCATTATTTACCTGATCCATGTTTTAAAATTATCCAAATGGCTGGCTATTATCCAGTCTTGTAGTGGATACTAAAGCCTGTGTTTTAACTGTACTGTGTGAAAATTAAATAAGTATTTTTTTTATCTGTCCTGAAACTTCCATCATTCAACTTAATTGGAGGATTTTACTATTACAGTTGCCCCTCCATTTTCATGGACCTCAAGTCTGCGGTCTCAGTTCTTCATGGATCAGTAAGCCCCATTACCTAAAATGGCACATGTGTCCATAGGGTGTGCAACCATTTAAACCAATGGGGCTTGAATATCTGTGATTTTCTATTTTTGGGGTGGGTGGGTTCTGGAGCAGAT
Organism: Phrynosoma platyrhinos; assembly: GCA_020142125.1. NCBI lineage: Eukaryota > Metazoa > Chordata > Lepidosauria > Squamata > Phrynosomatidae > Phrynosoma > Phrynosoma platyrhinos. The sequence goes on from JAIPUX010001880.1 coordinate 89,481,196, forward strand.
CCCCCATGAAAATGGAGGGGCGACTGTATACCATTTCTTTATATGGTCTACAATGCAATTCTTCTGTACCAGTGTTTTCCAGCTTTTGGTCTTCCAGATGTTTGAGACTTCAACCCCCATAATTCCAGATCATTGGGTATATTAGCTAGAGCTTTAAGAACCACTACTCTACATCATGTGAAGACTGACTATATGGATGGCAATTTTTTCAAAAATATGTGGTAGTGGTAGGAAGAATATGCATGCAGTGGAGATATCTCCACACTTATTAAAACAGGACTAGACCTACCATTAACAAGTGAGGCTAACTCAAGTGGAAGATGTAGTGGCTGTGTGTGTTAGTTCCCCCATTTCTATATCTGCCTATCCTGGAAGACTGTGAACTCCATTGTCTGGCCTACATTCACACCCTAAGCTAGCCTGTATTCAAAAGTGGTGGAGGATGTATCCTGTTATAAATAGATGCTGAAGTAAAACTGACCTACAGTTTACGTTGGCTTTTATATGGAATGGATGTTCTTTTTCCTTCCTTTTAGCAGCAAAATGCCTTGATCCAGCCCTTTTTTACAGCTCTCTAAGAAGTTGTTCTAAAGCACCATGCACTGGGGGTTGTAGTGTCAGAGGCACCCCTTATTGGTCTTGCCCTTGATTCAGTTTGGGCAAGTCACTAGCTGTGATCCTCCATACTCCTACTCTGTCTATAGAACAGGGAATACACTTATTAATCTCCATACTAGAGTCACTTATTTTGGACTGCAACTCTCAAAATCCCAGTTGGCATGGCTACTGATCATGCTAGTTATGGAATTGTAAGATGAAAAACTACATTTTCTAAACTTTGGTGCCAGCACTAAAGCACTTATTTAATCTCAGTCCCATAAACTGATGCTTCTGCTCACTGGCTCTAGATATAAATGTATTTGTTTTTAATTTTCTAATGTCTTTTCACAGAGATAAAACACTTAATACTCAAGATTTCCCATAGAAAGTCCTGTCCTCTTACATTATTTCCTATCAAGTGCAAAGGCTAAAAATCCTGTTCAGCCACTCTTCTCTAAGCTACTGCAATAAATTTAGTCTAAAATCCATTTCCTTTAGGAATTTATGGTAGAGAAGTTTAAAAAAAAAAGAATCATACTAATGAGGAAAAATTATACATCACATTTAGTTCACAAAGCTGTAGAAATCTAATGATCTAGACTCTAGAGAGTCATGTGTTACTTCACTATAGGTTCGACAACCTTTACAACTAGTAGAATATATGCTGAATATAAATATGAAGATCTATGTTTATATCTACATATCTATCTGTCTATCTAGGATAAAGAGATAGGGTTATATAGGTACAATGGATAAGATATACCCAAGAGACATAACCATATTAATCTGAAAAATCAATATGCAAAAGGATTTCAAGGCACCTTTGAGATTGTGTAAAAGAAGTTGTAGTATGAGTCTTCATAGACTTGGTAGAGCAAATCAGTGAAAGCTTATGCTACAACTTCTTTCACACAGTAGTCTCAAAGGTGCCACAAGATAGAAATAAGAGAGAGAAAGGGGGGTGGGGGTGGAGACCATCATGGATCTCTTCTAACTGTTCTGGATTTCTATCCTTGTTTCTGTAACATATGACTTTTCTTCCTACTGAACCTGCCCCAAAGCAGCAACTTTCACCATCATTGACTCAACACATCATCATCATCTGCAATAAGGTGATGACACCTGTATTTATATCTGCCAAGGGACTGACTATGGATGATGATAACAGTCACCGTAAAAAGTATAATTCTTTGCTGTGGTGGCTGTGTCAGCATTTTTCTTAATTATGTTTTTGACTGTTTATCTATTGCACTATGAGCTTACAAGTGACAAAAGTGATAGGGGAAGAATATATTTTATGAGCCACACTAACAAAATACATTTCCTGTTAGATATTCCCGTTAGGGATCTTGTGAATTTTTACAGACACAAGGAGATAAAAGGTCACATTTATTTCTTTTGGCCATCTTCAGCATAAAGTAACACTTGCTGTGGAGAGGAACTTTGTCTTCTACCTCTGTGAGGAATAGAAAGGGGTGTGTGTGAATTTGACACCCTTCACCTTACTGTTTTTCTCAGATGGCAACATAATGGGTTTTGTTATCCCACCACTGCCATCCACTTGTGATGGGGACCTACATTTCACCTCAAACCAATCAAGGGGACTTAATAACAAAATACTTTCTTCACTGTTGGTAGTGTTTAACTGTATCTCTAAAAGCACTCCACACAGTCATATATTGAAACATTGTTATAAGTTTATTATCAGGTTAATTTAAACACAGTATCATTTGTGAGATGCTTTTACAGTTGTACATTATTGTCAAACTTTATTGGTTACATGGTGTTACACTTGTGGTTTCTTATACTTGTTAGTTACAGTAACTCCAAAACTAAAACAACTCTCTATTATACTCTTGTTTTTTACATTTTTGTTTACTGTTTCTGCTTCACTGTAACCTGTATATCATTCTCCTCAGATAACAACTCTTTAATTTCCCCAGGACATATTCAGTCCCTTTGGAGTACTTTTTAAAAATCCTTTAAACTGCTTCTAACTGCAGTATAAACCAGTCACTAAGGCTCCTCATCCCCCTCAGGGTGCACGAAAACAGCAACTCTCTCTCTAATAGGGTTGCAGACTGCCAGAAATAGTGCAAATTAAGTCCCCTTTTAGGGTTAGGATTAGTGCTAGGGAATCATGGGAATTGGGTTTTTTTCTGAGACATTGAGCCTTCTCTGTCAGAGAGCTCTGGTGCCACAATAAAATACAGTTCCCATGATTCCCTAACCCTAACCCTAACCTTAACCCTAACCCTAAAAGTGGGCTCAATTTGCACTATTTCTGGCAGTCTGCAACCCCCCTCCCCAAGTTCTGATCCTGACCAAGTCCCTAACCATTTAACCCCTCCCTATTCTCTCTCCTCTATTTATATCCATGCCTAACTCCACTCCTATTGGCTGGCACTTGAAAAATCCTGATTGGATGTTGCTGGGCTTCTCTCAGCCTGCCTAAATCTGCCTTTTCTCCACACTGTGGTTGCTGAAAATTCAAGCAGTTTGGAAGAAAAAAAGACCTTTAATCCAAGTAATAGTTTCAAGGCATATTAATCTGTGGTTTAAGGCCATGCCTATGAGCCATTTTGTTTCATAAATACCAAATGCAAGGGAGGAGATGTTGTCTTGAATGTATATGGCCATACGGTGCTTAGAATAAGCAGCAAAAAAAAAATCTGTAATAACAATAGACTGCATCATAGAAATTTTATCAAGAGATAAGTTTAAAAAGGTAATAAGCTACACAGGAGAGAGGGAGGGGGAAATCCTCCAGAGCAGCTAGTGGTTGTGAGTCCTTTCCCATCACACAATTATGCCACTATGATTCCAATTTAATTGCCATGGCTGCCATGGTACTCTTTGGCTGAGAATTCTAAATATCTTCCTGAAAATCCATATCCCAGGATTCTATAAAACATTTCCATAGCAGTTGAAGGAGAATGATATGCTTTACTGTATAGTGTGAAAGGGCAAAAGCAAAATAGGAGAAGCCTCCACCAGCAGAGAGATGGTTACTTCCTTATTTTCTTACTACTTTAAAAGGTCCAACACATTTCAGCCTCTGTCAAAATTGGCCTTCTTTAGGGACTTCACTATAAAATACATATCAAATTCCATTAAATGTATTAACTTAGACAAACACAAAATCACTTGTATTCTCTACAAACATATAAAACACATTGTTCAACATGTCAAACTATATATACATATGTAGCTTCAAAACAGAAATTGTTGGAGTTCTAGAAGAGACTCTCCAAAGAACTGAATCATTAAACCCCAGCTAAACATTGGGCTATTATGTCCCTGGTTACACAACTTGTAGCAGTTGTTCCTTCCCATGCAGCCAATCTGGGCTCATCCATGCCCCCAATATATCATTTTCATGCTCTCCCCTTGCTTAAAGTGTAAAGTGGGTTTCTTCAGTTCTCCACAAAATGTAGTGAGTGAAGGAAAGTCAGAGAAGAACCTCCATGGCAAAAGTAATGCTCCACTTAGAGCATCCCAACCAGAAGTAAAAAAAGAATTGAGAAAATGGAGTGAGATGTAAGAACTATCTGCACTGGGAACTCTCCAGTGGAGGACCCTGCTGCCTTGGCTTTCAGAAATTCTGCACCTCCTGGAAATTTACCATAAATAGACTGGGAGAGGAAGTCCACTATATGGATCTCTCTTTTAAAAAGTCCTATATGTTCATGTAAAATTTCATTCAGGATCAGCAGAGAGAGGGAGGGAGGAACAGAGGAAGAAGTCTGAGAAATAAGGAAGTGAAATTGTCCTGAAACTATCATTTTATAAAAAGATGTGATAAATCAGACAAGATAAAGGCAATAGATAGTCTTAGCTATCTGTCTTTACTACTACAGTCATGTCTAAACTCATAGTCCATACTGCAGGTGCTGTTGTAGTCCACTTCCAACATGCATCATTTATTGTTGTTCCGTGCTTTCAAGTTGTTGCCAATTTATGGTGCTCTTGAAGTGAACCTATCACAGGGTTTTCTTGGCAAGATTTATTCAAAAGGGATTTGTCATGACCTTCACTCTGAGGCTGAGAGAGTGTAATTTGCCCAAGGTCATTGCTTGAAAATAATTGCAAACCCCTTGTTTTCATTTAGAACTCTGAAAATTAGTTATTTAAGGATGACTGGAACTTAAGAGTATATGTGAATATTCTGTTGCAGACACTGTTTTCACAGCAAAGTGTTCAAGAAGAGAGCAGAAAGCAGTGTATTTATTGAATAACAGCACAACTTGATATTTGCTTCTGACAGATTGTCTGCACTACATGGACCTGGGAATTGTTGCCCATTCCCTGGGGACTGTAAAGCTTTTATTCCCATTGATCTGTGAAAAGTGCCAGCATAGCAAAGAGGAGTTTCCCACAAGACAGGGGAAATTCACACAACTATATAATTTTGTATTAAATCACTCTTACTATTTAAGCTTGTATTTAATGACATTTCCTTCCTTCATACAACAAATAGCTATGGCTTTTCTCCCTACTCTCTAATTGACAAAAATTATTATTCAGTGTAGAAGTGGTACAGGAAGGTAGTATGGTAGTATGAATGGTGATCCTGTCCTGCTACAGCTCACCCCACATTTTCTTCCACACTTGTATACTATCATAATTATACCTACCATGCTCCCTCAAGAAGGGTGGGATATAAATAACATGAATGAATGAATGAATGAATGAATGAATGAAGACTCTATGGCACCTTACAAACAGGAAGCAAAAACACCTTGTCTCCACCAGGTGCAGCATCACATCACCAGCCACTTCACAGACATTAGGCAGAATCCAAGTTATTCATGTTAAATCATGGATTCTGTGGCACACAATGACTGCCATCCACCTCTTTTTTGAAGAACTTTGAGTCATGGAATATGACTGCAACCTCCTTTTCCTCACTATCTCCCCATGCTGCATTCCCTGCTTTATGGGGAATGAGCTGGATAACAGAGGTATCTCCCCATGACCAGATGTAAAATAATGATACCAGCACTGAGATCCACTGGGGGAAGACCGGATGTGGTCTTCATTTAATTAGCCTGGCATTCTGTTAAGGATATATTCATGCATAGTTTTCCCTTTTGTGTACATAATTCCTTTTTGGTGTGCTTTGAGGCTTCTTCGTTTCCTTCCTTCTACCCATTCCCTCCCTCCATACCATGCCTACCCCTCCCTTCACTGAACAGCATCTGAAGCCCCCTGTATGGCCATTCCTGCTTTGTGGGGAATGGGCAGAATTCCAGAGGCATGTCCCCATGACCAGATGCAAAGAGATCCACATGTCTCTGTATGAATTTTAATGGTTCGCTATAATTTTGCATCTAGTCATGGGGACATGCCTGAGATCCACTGGGGTCTTCCAGAGATCTTGGTGCTGCTGTAATCATTTTATGTCTGGCTATGAGGATGCAGCCAGATGTTTCTTCTGCAAGTCTGTTTGATCCCAACAAAGCAGGGAATGGCCTTGTGGAGATCTTTAGAGGCTATACAGTAAGTTGGGAGATAGTGGTATACAACTCAGTAAATCTACTACACTGTGCTGAACCATACAGGATTGCAGCCAATGAGTTGTATAGTGCATTGATGAACCCCATCACTGTTTCTATAGGAAAAGAAAGGATTGGCTGGAAATCTGTTGGTTACATAGATAGGCATAACCCATGTTTATAGCCACATATATCATTTTATGGGAAATTACCCTCATTATCTTTTTTTTTTTTACCTCCTGCAAGGAAAACAAACTTCCTAGAGAGGGAACCTGTGCCCCATGGCAGCATAGAGATTGAAAAATGATGTTGTGTGTGTGATATGAAGCAGTGGTTGGCTGCCATTTTGCCACCAGATGATGAAAGGAGAGACCATTTCCTCCCCATAGTATACACAGATCAACTATTCAGGTCTGGATGGCAGGCTACCACAATTGGAAAGATGGACAATTATGCAAATGGAGTGCTTTGCATGGGTAAAGTATTCTACATTATCTAAGCCAGTGGTTCCCAACCTTTGTTCCTCCATTTGATTTGAACTTCAAATCCTAGAAGCCCCAACCAACTTGGCCAACAGTCAGGAAGTATAGGATCTGAAGGCCCAAAAATCTGGATGACCAAAGGTTGGGAAGCACTAATCTAGGCCAATTGTGTGAGTGTTTGCTTTATGAAGGGATCCACTTTATGTAGTACAGAGGGCCTTGGTATCCACTGGGGTTTAGTTCTAGGACCCCCCATGGATACCAAAATCTATGGATGGTTGAATCTGTGGATGCAGAGAGCCAATTGTAGTTTGTTGCAAACACTATGCTGCCCCTTCAGCAAGATGAAGAGAAGTCATCACATTAATCCAGAAGCTAGGGAGGAGAGCACCGGGGAGAAAGTAGTTTTGCAAATGAGTTTATGCCCATGCCATTATGGTGGACATGGTGGTGGGGGGAGTGCATATTTGAGGTAGAGTGAAACACAAATAAGAAAGCAATTGTAGTTAACCTTAAATGTTCTCCGTTATTGTGAAAAGGATAAAGTGTTGCCAGTGCAAGAATAGGTGGGAATGGGTACTGCTTTCATCGGACCATAGAATCATAGAGTGGGAAGGGATCCCACAGGTCATCTAGTCTAATCCCCTGCTCAATGGAGGATTTACAGCTAGAGCATCCCAGCCCATAGCAGTCCATCATCTTTTTGAAGACAACCAGAGAAAGGGACAGCACCACTTCTCTTGGCTATTGGTTCCATTGTTGAACTGCTCTTACTTGTAATAAGTTCCTTCTAATGCTTAATAAAAATCTACCCTCCTCTAACTTAAAACCATTAGACCTGGCCCTACCTTCTGGGGAAGCAAAAAACAAATCTGAACCTTCCTGCTTTGTTGGATTGCTGCATGCAAAATGCCAATTGAGCATAAGAAGGTAGGAACAGTGTATACAATCAGCCACTATTAAAGTAATCTGCCCACAGATTGTTATGTTGCTTATTGATTCCCTGAACTTCTGAGGAAGTCTAACTCCATATGCACAATGGAAAATATGTGCATGCACCAAAGATCAAACAAACTGTGGGGTTGTTCACAGAGTCAGATTTCTCTCCATGTAACAGTCCCCAAGAGTCCCTGGGGATGCATTCACACAGAGAATCTCTAAAATAAAGTGGAATCTCAACAGATACAGTTGTGCTTTTTTAGCAGCAATTTCTGTAATCACAGCAACACAATTTGCAGCCACCATGATAACAGGAATCATTCCTGAGAAGTAGCAGCTGCATTTGTTGAAAGCTCAGTTAATATGAAACATTCTCTGCATGATACATCCCTGGAGAGCATGGTGGGTGACAAAATTGATTGCATGGACTGTCCTGGAGTCAGTTATTTGGTTTCAGTGCAACAGTTTCCTTTTAAACATGTCATGGAAAACATGGAAGTAGGAATTAATAGCACAGATCTCTCCCCTCCTATCCCCCTCTTCTCTTTTGCCAACACAGAACATTTTTATAATACTTTCCAAAGTAATATTATCAGACACAAACTTATATCTCTGATCTTATGTTCTCATAGCAATCCAAAAGAAATCTGATCACTATTACAAATATTTTATACATTCCCTTTTGCAGAATTTGCAACATTTTTTTGGGGGGGGGGGGAAACCAGAATAATCATGGTGAAAAATAGTTGGCATAGGGATAAGAAAGAAGAAGGCTTGTAGTAAAGAACAACTGAAATGTCCAGAGAGTTGGCTGCTGGCATTTTGTGGCAAGGAAAACAGGTTCATGATGTGAATGCTACCAAAAGAAAAAGTCAAATGAGACGAGCTTGGAAAATGTTACATTGTTGGACTAAGACTCCCAGAATGCCAGTAGTCCAGCAAAATTACTTTTCAAAGCTCTGCAAAGAAATGTTTATGCCCACAAAACTCACACATGTATGGTTGCTTTCACAGGAGCATGTCAACCATGAGACCAAGTAATGAGTCACATTGCAAAATAACTGCCATTATACCCCACAGATGAAAGTCTCATTTTTTATTCATCAAATTTTTCATTCTATTTTTCCTCCAAAACACTTAAAGTCACATATGAGGTTCTTTGATATCCCATTTTATTTTAATAAGTAAGGTAGGCAAAACAACTGCCCCAAATTTGCACAGTGAATTTCATAGGCCACTAGAGATTTATACCTGATTTCAGTTTGAATATCTTACTCAGTATTCCACATATTGTATATATTCATTTATAAGTTTAGAAATTTTAGTCAAAAAATGTACCCCCAAAACCTGATGACTTATTGATGGGTCAATAAAAGTACTGTACCTTAACTCTTGTGTAAAACAAACAAACAAAAAACCATTCCCTGGTGAAAGACAAGAGTGTAAGCTGTCCTGGAACAACCCCCATCCCTCTACTTTCTCATCCATCCAGCCTTTTGTGTGAGCACAAACAGTTATGCCTGCTGGAATTTAGTACATTCTTTGGCATTGATTTCCTTTCCTTCATCCTTTAGATTCCAAAAGCCATAATTTTGGCCCCAAAACCTGCCCTTGACTTACACATGAGGTCAACTTATAGTTGAGTATATACGGTAGGTTCAGTTTGCATCATCTTAATTCACTTCCTTGTGTATACCTCAAAAACAATAGTTTTCAGTGAAGCTGTTTCACATATTCAACTGAATAATGTCATTCACTCATGAGACAGGAAGCAGTGACCATGCATGTGTGAATCATTTCTGTTTTCTCACTTCTTGGAAAAGCTTGCAGCAGGTGCTTAAATTGGTTTTTTGAAGCTCTTCTCTGGGGGGAAAAAGGGGGGAGAGAGAGAATACCCTGAACCAAGCTTATTCACAAATAAATGCTGTCCTGCCCATAGAAAAACCACACCCACTGGTTGTTTTTTGTCTATTTGTTCTTGATTATATATATTCCCAGACAGAAAGACTGTTTCCTCTAAAAGTAGTAATCTGTTCTAGTTTTAATATCCTGTAAGCCTCCCTGAGACCAAATATTGGTGGAAAGAAAGATATCAATGAATAAAAGAACAGCAAAAACAATGAGGACAACAAGATGTGTCAAAAAGTCAATTACCAGTGCCCCCACCCCACCCTGTTTAATGTTTGATATCAAGCTGTCCAGGAGAGCTTTTCTTTCTTTCTTTCTTTGGACCTATGCTACAGATGGTCATTAAACACCCCTGGGCTTACTGCTGAGGTGCTGCAGACTCTCCCCTCCATCAGCCATGATAGAGAGCAGAAGGGAATTGGAGAAGTACCTGGCTATGTCCTTGTAGTTAGATGTGAAATGATTATGTCATCCACTGAAGTCTTCTGGGATCAACTAGAGGCTCAGTGGATGTTATAAGCATTTTATATCTGCCATTGTACATCTTGATCTTCCTGTTACTCTGACCAGCCACTGGATAGGGGTGGCTGCAGTGGCTCAACAGTAATTTCAGGGAGGAGGCTTTGGTGATTGTGGAAAGATGAAGAGAATACCAACCTCTTCAAAAACAACAATGACAAACATAGATGTTAGATGAGCTTACACCTGTGTATGTCACTAACAAAATGCAGCCACTTTAAAATATAAATGAGGTGGTCAAATGTACTGGGCTGGCCTTGCTACCACTGGGGAAGAAGCTGGGAGCTGGTGCAACCATCCTCAGCCGGCTGCATCCCAGTAGCTGCTGCACCAGGGATGCTGGGGCTCTGATTGGATGGGTGGACAGAGGATGGTACTTCCAGCCCTGGTGTCAAGACTACAATTTCTGATGTGCTTTGGGGCCAGAAGTGCTGTCCTATCAGTGGACATCTGGAGAAAAGGGCCAGAAGATTGGCCAGGAGGCCAGAAGGGGTGGTGGCTTCCAGGACTCCTGGAATCCAATTGGCTGTTGGGCCTACTTAAGACCACATGGTGCCAGATGTCGGTGCCATTTTATTCAACTCTCTCCACCCATCCACTCTCTGTTCAGGGTTGTGGTTGTGCTTGTGCTGTCACAACTTTACAGGGTCAGTGACATAGGTCTTGGATCTGGTGGGCGGTGGTTTATGGTGCTGCTGAGCACTGTATCAGGAGTTCATCAGGGACCTGGGGGTGCTGGGTGTGTGTGGTGTTGTCATTGTGGGGGCAACGCCAGAACAGCATCCCCCAGTGACAAAGGATAGAGGTACTAACTTGAGATAAACCTGAGTTATGAATGGGCAGGTAACCGGTTACCCCTTTGTCATCCCAACAAAAATTAGTCATTGATCAAGTCAAGGATTGATTGATGCCAAATCCAGACCTCATGCTCTTTCAGGCCAACCCTACCTGTAAGCTGTTATAATACAGTTTTGGCCTTTTCCTTCAGCTGATTGTGTGGTGTCTTTACTCGCGGTGCCTCTTCTCCATAGCAATTCAATTTTTATTTTTTTATTTTTTATTTCAGTTGGTAAGGTTTATAACTTGACTTTTTGGGCATCCTAATTTTTATCTATGCTTGAAAGACTTCTCTTTAAGGGTCCATACCACATGTTTGAAGGGTTCATACAACATGGTCAACAGGTCATTCTCCAAATCCAATCTATCACTATTCCATATAGAAAATGACTTCCCCACTCGTTAGCATACATACCAGCCTATTTGGTGGTGGTTTTGAGGATGTAGTCATGTCCAGAACTGCAAACTAACTCGCTCTGCTGTCAGCCTTCAGAAATATTCTTCATGAAACAAAAATCTTTTCAGATCTGTGAGAGTGTCACTTTTTCTGTATCATCCAATGAAAATATGCATAATTTGAACTAGAGAAGGAAGAGGAAAAGGGAAAGGAGGAGAGAGAGAGAGAGAGAGTCCTATACAAACACCTAGAACTCCTTCATTCTGATTACTTTTTGCAGAAATCTAAACAGAGAGAATTTAATTATTGCTTCTTGGTTAAAGTTGTTTTATACAGACTTAAAGATTCAAGCTAAACAAATTCATTTGCTAGGATGAATCCTTTGCTTACTAGTACTACCATCAAAAGTCCATAGATACCATACCAAAAATCATCATAAAAAGTATGAGAAATATAAAAAGCATGGAATCCTCAGGAGAAAGAATCTCTGTGTTTTGAAGACACAACAAGCAAACCGTGAAATACACAGTTGAAACGTTTGGGATCACTGTGAAAAGTTTCCATGTTCTCTCTTGTTAAATAATGCTCTAAGGCAGTCTAAAGCATATGAATAGTTCTTTCACAGGTCACAGATTCTATTCAGTTCTTGGACATTGTTATTATCTGAAAGAAATAGACAGTCCTAATTAATATTCTACACATACCTGAGAGAACAGTCTTAAGGAATTCATCCTCTGGTGGCTTAGGGTTGTAGGTTGTTTTTTAACAAACTCACAGCGAGACATTAAAAATTGCTACTAAATGTACTGTAAACCCAGAGATAATATTAAAGTTTAATTTAATAAAGACACTACTACTAAATAGACTTGTTTACCCAGTTTACCTTGTCTTTTACTATTCAATAGTGCTACAGTGTGTATTTAAGTTGAACTGTGAAGTCATTTTGCAAGTAATTATATTCTTGGCACTTTTTTCAACATAATATAACAATTACTACAACAATCACATTTTTATTAGGTTCCTCTAAGGAAATAGCTGATTTCTATTAGGGACAGAAGGCATTTTTAGACAATGTTAATATTTGCTCTATATTAGATAATGCATGGAACAGCTTGTTATAAATTTGTTTGCACGTTGGTGAGGAAGACAACAATTCTAGGTTGCAATTCCATGGGAAAGAGCCTAAGAAAGGCAATAGTCTCCCCCAAAACCTATTTGTGTTCTTACTTTATCTCTTGTTCTTGTAATACTCTCTCAAATATATCTGTTTATATTTACTTATAAAGCTAGTTTTAAGGAAGTTTATGTCACCACTAATTTCCTGCTATATTGTATTTCTGCACTTTTCACACTATTCTTGTTGCAGAATCAGAGCTTTGCATGGATAAAGTATTCTGTATGATCTAGTGATTCCCAACCATTGGTCCTCTATTTGTTTTGGGCTTCAAATCTAGCCCCAGCCAACTTGGTCAACAATCAAGAACTATTTTTGACAATAAGCCATAGAATTCTTATGCTTTTAATGGCTGGAACTGAGTAGTTTTATTACTTATATATAAGTGTATATGCATAGTTAGGGGCAAGGCAGGTTAAATTTTGAGCAGAAACAAATTGATAAAACCACAATGTACAAAATCAAGATCAAAATTTGGCCACAATGTGGTTAACAACAAGTTCTCCTCTCCCACTGGTTTTGTACATTTAGAATTCAGGGCACTATAGCACTGCAATGTTTCCGCGCTGTTCTCATCTTACATTTCTGTATTGCATGCATAAATGAATGACAGCGTATGACTAATTATCACATCTATTCTTCATGCATACATGGAGGCAGTATTGTGGGTTCCTCCCACGCATATATCCTCCATTGTCAGTGGCAGGCTAGACATTATTTTAATCTACAGTATGAAGCTTTTTTTATTAGAGTAATAAACTCACAGCTGAAAGGAGTACCTCCTAACAGAAAGACAAATATCAGACTATCTGCCTGCTGAAATTCTTCAGTGTATGACAGTTCAGTTAGCGATTACAGCCTGAAAATGGCAGTCAGGCATTTAGTATTTACACCATGCTATGGTGAAATGCAGTTGTTTTGTTTTTTTTAAAAAAAGTCCCATCAAAATAAATAGGGCCATTTGTTTCCAGGATATAAAGGGAGACTCAGTTTCTTTGTCCTACCACTTCAAAGTCTCTAGATAGTATTTTCCCCCTTTTTATTATCTTTTAGATATAGATTCTCTGCTGTTTAAGTATTGGAAAAGCAACTGGTACCAAATATCTAAATATATAGCAGATGCATAAGTGCATCGAGGGATAAATACATTAAAGACAATTAACTGCCATCATATTCCTAAATTAAAATTTCACCCGCTCCAATAGTACACACCTGTGGCTTATTAGTGATGCAGTGCATATTTTTAACCAGCACGCAGGTTCAAAGGTGGTTGTGGAAAATATGTTACATGTGTTTTTCAAATATCCTTCACATGCATGTTCAAATAGAAGTAACAAACACAATACTCATCACTTCAAAATCAATCATGCGTCAGTTGTAGAATGATTCCTCAGCTTGGTAGGGGCAGCCTGTGCCAGGGGTGTCACAAGAAGCATTAACTCAATGATTTGCATTCTGTTGGTTAGTCTCAAATAGAATATACTCATTCAATCAGTGGTGAATCAACACCAGAGTTGCCAGAATGAAAACTGGAGAAGGGTCATGTATCTTTAATGGATGTATAGAAAAGGGAATTTTGGCAGGTGTTGCTTTTTACTTGATTGCATGACAACCAATACTTACTGAAATTCCCTCTTCTATGCAAATTTTAAAAGTACAGAAGCCCTCTACAGTTTTCAGTATGGCAATCCTGGTCAACACATGGATAAATATAATGGATTCAATGGGTCTACTCTAGTCAGGACTAAAAGAGAATTTAGCAACCATGGCTCTGAGTTTACAAGACCTGAGCCGGTCAATTGATGAGTGGAGATTCTGGAGGTCTCTCATTCATAGGGTTGATTTTAGACAGTCAATTTGATGACAGACAGCAACAACACAAGAAGCACTGGCAGACAGGAGCCTATGGCAGAGATAAAGAAAGTGTGGCCCTCCAATATTGTTGAACTGCAACTCCTCACCACTGGCTCTTCTTGGTAGCTTTTACGGGAGTCCAACAACACCTATTACAGTCTGCCCTCTGCATTGGTAGACTTGCCAACCATGGATTTAACCATTCACTGATTGCAGGCCCCTGTTTTTCTTAATGGCAGTGCGTGCATGCAGTCACACTGCCATTAAGAAAAATGGGACTTGAGCATGCATGGATTTTGGTGTTTGCGGGGTCTTGAATGGATCCTTCATGGATAAGAGGTCCGACTGTATCATGCCATGCCTCCAAGCCCCCAGTGCAGCCTCCAACACTGACAGTGAATTCTCTTAGAGACAGAGTGATGGGGAGACATTCCAGTGCCAAAAACAGAGGGTGAGACCTTTCAGAAGTTACAGCCTGACACAGACAGAGACAGAGATACAGACCTGGCAGCATTGACCCCGGGAGAGTGTTGTCAAGAAAAAGAGGGTTGGAAACACTCCGAGCACTTATATCTAAAATACTCAGCAATCAAACAACACCTACAGAAGGCTGCAAAACCATAAATAGCCCAGCACTTCCCTCATCAAGCTGTTGCACAACTGGCCTCCATGGTACAAGAAATCTTTGCATCTTGTATTCCTGTTTGTGTTCTCTGATATCCTTGGACATTGCTTTGTTTATTGACTATACCCTTGGATCTTCCTTTGGACTGTCACCTGGATTTATTGCAGAACTGTGTTTGATTTGGACTGAACTGACTTGACCGCTTCAACCTCCTTGCTGGTGAGCCATGCTTCTCCTTGTGTTTTTCTCTGCTCAGCATTTTCCTGCATTCCATTCCTTATCATCTGGCTGTGTGCTGAGACCGAAACATACACCTGTTCCATCACCTATTATGGCATAAAGAAGGGGGCCAATTTCATTTTTGTGGCCCACCATACTTATCAGAAAGAGCCTGAAGCAAAAATTTAAAAAGCATTTGAGCAGTTTTCCACTCTAAAATAATAAAAAATGGTGCAAAACTGCCCCAAACTGGTTTTGTTAGATTCACATCCCCACACACCCTTCAAGATGTCCAGGCCAGAATTCTGTAGGAGACTTACATCTTTGTAAGAGGATTTATGCCTGTATGAATTAGAATTGGCAGTTTCATAGCATCCATATCCAGTAAATGATTGCTGTTATGTTATTATGATACACATTTAAACCAATGCACAACAGGACCAATGTGCATCAGTCCCATGGTTCATTGCTCCCATTGTGCATTGGGATGCTGACAAGAGAGTGCTGATGAGCACTGAGATGTTCTTTTTAATATCCTGATACAACAATTTTGCAATTCACCAATTCTGCTACATAGCTAAGTATATATAAAGTTACACAACACTGTGATAGAGAATGTTGGCCCCAATCCTCAAGAATATGCTTTTAAAAAAAGAAGAAAGGGTGCTGCATCACTTCCACATCTCCCAAAACTCATCTGTGCAACTGCTGATAGAATGGGTGAGGAGAGGAGATTGGCCCCTGCCCAGCACAGTTGCTTATTCATGACGTATGGTGGGATATGTTGTTTCATAGAACACAAACATAGCACTATGATTCCACTTTAATTGTTACTAGTCTACCCTATTGAATCCTAGGATTTGCAGTTTAGGGATGTCTGTTTCTTAGTCTGAAAGCTCTCAGGCCTCACCAGACTACAAGGCCAAGGATTCCATAGAATTCAGCCATGGCAGTTACAGTGGAATCATAACACTATAATTGTGTAGTGTGAAAGAAACCCTGTACTATACTGTTGTTGTGTTTTAAGCTCAACAAATTAAGGACAAAAATCATACAATTTTGCTAGGGGGGGCAGGTTGGGGGGCTAAATAGGTTTTTTTTAAAATGCCCCCAGAATTGGCTATTAAAAGCACCTCTGTGCTGCCCCAATGAGAGAAGATTTAATTAGCATGTTTCAGAATTTTGGTTTGTTCCCAGTGTTAAGAGCATGGAAGAAAAGTGTGAAGTCTTCTAAAGTTGCCTCTTCTACAAGATAGGTGTAGAATATTTTATTGAACACTAAAGGTGGCACCAAGAGGTTTATGGTAAAAAAATTGTTTTCCACTTGATCCACCATGGAAGGCTTCAGTCCACGAGTGTGCCCTTTGGAGGCCAACATGTCATCAAACACATTTATGCATCTCTCCACTGAGGGCAAGTCAAAATGATGGCAGTGAAGCAGAGGTTTGTATAGGTTGTCCAGAGAAATAGACAAAGATCAAACTTGCCCTTAATTGAAGCTACCAGAATGGAATTATAAGCTCACAGAATCAAAGATCTGAAAGGTACAACAATGAACATCTCATCCTACTCCCTACCAGGAGGGAATGCACAACTAAAGTACTTTTGAGAGGTGACCATCCAACCTCAGTTTAAAGACCTTCAAATGAGGAGAGTCTACCACTTCAAAGCAGTCTATTCCACTATCAAACAGCTCTTAATTTATACAGTTCTTCTCAATTCTCCCACTGAGTTTTTCTTGCATTCCCAGAGCAAAGCCTGTGATCACATTCCCTTATCACCTAGAATGTTAATATATTAAATTGAAAAGTTCACCACGTTCTCTCTGCTTGGCTGAGGATCCTTTAGGAAAGTAGCCCTTTCAGGTCTGTTCTAGGTTGTTCAAAAATGCTCTGTAAAAAAGTGCATGTACCATGTACTCATGACAGTCCTCTCCAATGACAATAGGCATGTATGTCACTTTATCTGAAAAGCTAGTAGATGTGATGTGACTGCCATAGCCCAAGAGTGACTCATTTGCTTACAGTATTGTTTAAAGGAGCACCCTGAGGTAGGTGACAGCTGTCAAGACATAGGGGGAAGCAGACGGCACAAAGGGCTGTTTTGGGGGCAAGGAAGGGGAGGGGCAGCCGCACGGTGGGCACCCCAACCCCTTCCCGAAGGCATCGTCAGAGCACCGGCCTCTCCGCACAGCTGGCACTCCAACGATGCCTTCCCGTTGCAGCGTCCGCACACGCTGTGGCAGAAGAGTCTCCGAAGGTGCGCCGCCAGCCTTTTGCGGTGCACCTTCAGCGACTTGTGGAAGGAGCGCTATTTTAGCACTCCTTCCAGGGGCAGTGAAGCTGCGCCGCGGGGCTGAGGTGTGGGGTTACCTCGGCCCCGCGGTGCAGCTTGCTGGGGTGGCCCAGGGCCACCTGCCTGCTTCCCCCCATAGTGGTATGCAAGCATGACTTAGAAATAACTTATTACAAATAATGAGTTATTTGTAATTATTTCCTTATTGTCGTTTACTGGCTTAAAGTGGGTGCAGTAAACTCCCAGATCCTATATGAAGAACAGGAGTCCACACTGGCCAACTGTTTTCATTCCTGCAGATTCTGTTAAATGGAAGTGTGCCCTGTCAACCTGGGATCCAGTCTCCTGTCTTCATTCCTGGTGTGAGGGGCCAAAAAGTTCCTGAATTGTATCTTGGAAAGGATATTGTTAGAGTAAGTAAAAATATAGAAAGGAGCAACCAAAATGATTAGGAGGAAGCATACCCCATGATGAAATGTTTGGGGCTTTGTAGTTTAGAAGAAGGCAAGTAAGTGAAGCCATCATATGGGGTTTTTGACAATTTCTGGTATGGAGCCAGTGATTAAGAATATGTTTTTCTTACTGTACATAATACTAGAAATCAGGGTCAATGAAAAAGCAGAATGGCAGTGTCAGTTAGTGGGGTAGTGAATCAACTTGGGGGTGGGGTTGGAACTTTAGAGAAAGTAGGTAAGGTACCAAAGGTATTTGGGGGAGAAGGTTCAGCACTATAAATAGCTCCTTTTAAAGTTCATTCTAAAAGCCATGATTCAATCACATGGAAGCCATCACCTACCAATGCAGAATGGTAGGAAATTTAAGATACTCAAAAAGCAAATTGTTCAACTGTTAAATTCAATTCCAGAAGATATGGTGAAGGCTGCATTCACACTGCAGAAATAATGCAGTCTGATGTCACTTTAACTGCCATGGCTCAATTATATGGAATTCTGGGACTTGCAGTTCGTGGGACATTTAGATTTCTATATCTGAGAGCTCTGATGCCACAGCAAACAGTTGCCAGAATTCCACAGCATTGAACCATGACAGTTGCAGCAAACTGGATTATTTCTGTAGTGTCGATGCAGCCTCAGTGGCTTTAGTTTCTAATGATTCTAAAGGTTAGCATGATTCATGAAGTAAACAGCTACCAGACCCTACTAGACATGCTGACTTTAAGATCAGAGTATGAATCTAAATAATCTGTTCCATTGGAACTGCAAAGGGGGATAGATGCCTTTTGATTCAGTATCCCACTTGTGGGCTTCTCAAAAGTAACAAGTTGGCTAGTATGGAAAGTAAGGTGTTTGGTTAGAGAGGGGTTTAGTCAAATCAAGTGATGATATTCTTATAGTTATTATATGCTGAGAGACTATAGGCTTTCAAGCAAAATGGGTGCTGAATAACACAAAATGGTTGGACATGACCATTTCAAACCAGCTCACAAGATCATCATCTGAACCATCTACGTTCTCCATCATAATTGACAACTTACTAGGGGTCAGTAGTATAATCACATTTAATGCTGTAATGGTTCCTGGAAGACTTATTTCTTATTAAATATGCAACTGGCTCCCTCCCCACTAAGCTCTGCATGGAATTTGATAAATCAATCTGTAAATGACAAATAAAAACCTTGGACAAATGGACGTATATCTAATTTCAAAGGAACCAAATCTAGCATTAAAACTGTCCCTCTTGGTTAATATGCCAATGGCATTAAGACTACTGTTGCCCATGGACTTTATTTTTTCATTGTAACATATGATATTCCAGCAATACATTCAAATATTTTAAGTCCTATCTCTGGATTTTTTGCAGAAATGAGTTTTAACATTCACAAATTGAGATTCAGTTATCAGAATTTCTTAAATCTCCCTGATTACCCAGTCATTCCCATAAAGTATCACTGGAGGCCTCCATTTAAAATCCATTCTTTTATCCAAATCTCTGGAACACAAAATTTAGTTTTTGACTCCCAGAATTATCCACTCAACATGATCTGATAACCTTAGTAGAAGGCCTTGACTTTTTGAAATCAGATAGAAATATTCATATGGCATCAGGGGGCGCAGCTTGTCCTATCTGAAGTTGCTGGCCTATTCAGCTCTTTTTAATGATCCTACTTTGAATGCTCCCATTTTCTGACATGCAACATGAAGCAGGAATTTCTAAGACAGTAAGAGTTAAATGTACCACTTTACACTATGAGGATCTATACTACACTGTTCAAAATGGTCATGGTTCCAACCTGGAATTTGTAGTTTGGTAAGGTGCCTAGGATTCCCATTGAGAGAACTTTAGTGCATTTTCCTAAGCTGTAAGGTTTGAGAACTGGATGGTGAAGAAAGCTTGTGGAAAGAAAATTAACTCATTTGAGATGTGCTGGAGAAGAGTTCTGTGGATATTGTGGATGGCTAAAAGAGAAACAAATGGGTTCTAGAGTGAATCAAGCCTGAACTCTCTCTAGAAGTCAAGATGACTAAACTGAGGTTGTCATACTTTGGCTACCCCATGACAAGGCATGTTTCACTAGAAAAGCAGATAATGCTTGGAAAGATAGAAGACAGTGGGGAAAAAGGAGGCCTGGTGGTGCAGTGGTTATCTGCTGGTACCGCAGCCACAATGTTGTAAGTTCAATCCTAGAAGAGGGCTCCAAGGTCCACTCTGCCTTCCATCCTATCATAGGTTGGTAAAATAAGTACCCAGCTTGTTGAGGGCAATCGGCTTACACATCGTAAACCATTTAGGGAGTGCTAGTTTACTGATAAGCAGTATAGAATTGTACTTGCTATTGCTATTGCTATTGCTAGGAAAAGAGGAAGACCACATATCAGATGGATAGACTAAATCAATGAGGACACAGCTCTGTGTGCAGGACCTGAGCAGAGGTGTTGAAGATAGCCTTGGAGGTGTCTCATTCACATGAGTCAAGGTTGACTTTAAGGCAGTTAACAACAACAGAACAAAAAAGCTGTACAGCAGAACACTCTAAGTACCTTACCATGCTGCAAATTGCTTTACATTATGTGTACCATATTGGGAGAAAGGTGGGATATAAAGTAAATAAAAAATAACTCCCAGATTTCCATAGGATTATGCAATGACATTTAAAGTGGAATCAAAATATGTATGACTAACTGTATGAAGTAAGCATGGCTCAGAATCATGCTTAGCTCAGCGTAGTTTAATAGTTCTGTGTGCAGAACTGCACTACAGCTGGCCATTCTTCATTCTTACTGCAGACTGGCTGTAGCCCTCACCCCAGCCTGCTGGAAAGCAAGGATTGAAAAAGCATCCAGCCATGTTCCCAGACACTAAATGAGTTTAGACATTTTATGAGTACATCATCCTCTGAAGTCTGCCATGGTCCCCCAGAGATCTCAGAGGATGATATAATTATTGGTTACCTGGTTATTGAGGACATCCAGATGTGGGGGCATAGCCAGATGCTTCTCCAGTCTCATCTCTTCCATTATTTACCAGGTACATAATTGCTGGGGGGGGCATGGCTGCAGCAGTTCTGTGGTAAATCCAGGGGGCAACTTTGCTTTTTGTTTTGTGGAAGGAGAGGAGGAAGATCAACCTACACAGTGATTTGCATCTGTGTGTGCCATTGACAAGATGCCAGTCATGGTCTGCAAGTAGTGAGGTGCATTTCTTTTGAAGATATGTCTGAATACAATAAATAGGGAGGGACAATAGTAATAGAGATGAGCACCACCCCCTATGGTCAGACACTTTACCTTTATTTTTAATATTTCTATCCCAGCCATGGTTTGCTCATTGCAGTGAGGCAAAATTCATGGTTGTAGTGGGTGATAAATAATTTAAAGCAAAAAGAAGGGGAATGCCAAAACAGCATCAGTTAAAATGACAAAAAATCTAATGTACCTTAAAGACTTCATTTAGTGTAAGTTTCATGGAGGATTGCCCATTTCATCAGAAGATGCTACTTATATACTCCTTGACAAAAAAAAATGCTCCATTAAACACACACACACACTCAACTGAAACTATTCTGCACCATTTGAACATTTCAATACTATAAGATATTCCTTATCTTTGAAATGATACTATTAAATGAAGAAGAAAAAAGATCAGAAAGCTGGACCTTTTAGTGTTCCCAGACTGATTGGAAACATTTTGACAGGAAAGCTTCACTTTCAGCATTTATAATTCTTCATCAAACTGCTGTAACCATGTTAATGTGCTTTGGGAGATCAGTTCCTTAATAGCGATTAAGAGGCCTCATCCGGGTGCCTATTGTTTCAGCAATTCTATGGAGGAGTGGAGCAAATTAACATCACCGGCATTTCACATAGATCAGTTAAAGAGGTTGAGGGTGGGGGGAAAGCTGCAGCAGGATCAGCTTGGGTTGAAATCTCATAATAAATGCACCATATATTTGCTGTTTGTATTTCCTGCTCCGCATTTGAGGTGGTCCCTAAAGACAAAGTAGGCTTGAAGATTGGTCCGACAACTCTATAAGGAACTCTCAGGGCTCTTGTCAACCAAGCTGTCTAAATTACTTAAACAGGACTCAAAGGGATTTAAAGGGGACAAACGACATGACAAACAATTATATTCTAACACACTATTTATAACAATGCCCTTTCAGATTATTGTTCCACCCAGACTGACACATCACTGTAATCCAAGGGATGAATCTAGGGACCTGCAAGTTAGATCGTGCACAGCTTGGAGGCGTTTAGAAAAAAAATAGAAATAAAGAGCTGACATTCAGGAAATATAGAGCATCTCAAGGATAAATTCTGCTGGGATGAGCTTAATTTATCAATGTCAATAACAACGGTGAACACATTGCAAGAATGCATGCATATTAATTGAAAATAATTCAGATTAAATCACTGTAGTTTGACATTTTGAGATAGGCACTTTATCTTTTCAAGAAAGAGAGCACTATAAAATCTTTAATCTGAAAACACATCTTAATTGCATGTTATCACCTCCTAATTGCTTCTATATTATATTAAACATTTTGCTAATTACTAGCCTGATCATGGTGTAAATAGCTCCAGGCTAGGGTCTTACAACCAGCTGCAGCCAATGGAGCACAATAAGGCCCAGAATAAGACTTGATGATCCCATGTTGAATCATAGGCTTACAGTCATTATCCGTTGCTATCACGTTGCCTTTCACAACTTCCCTTGTGTGATAAAGAAAAGGAGGCAATCATGCAGATCAGCAATGGGGCTGCTTTGCTGATGTTTTCACATTATATTTATCCATGTTTTTCAGTATTCCCAGGAGGGAAAAGTTGCCTATAGCCTATAATATTCTGGTAAGAATCACAGAATCATAAAATCATAGAGTTGGAAGAAACCCCAAGGGCCATCCAGTCCAACCTCCTGTCATGCAGGAACATGCTATCAAAGCTTTCCCAACAGATGGTGATCCAGCCTCTGTTTAAAAACCTTCAAAAAAGGAGACTCTACCACACTACAAAGGACTGTGTCCCACTGTCAAACAGCTCTCACTGTCAGGAAGTTCTTCCTAATGTTCTTAAGAGACCCCTGGCAGATCATGGTTACCATGCATGTGATGAATCTGCTCTGAGTTTTTGTCTGAACTTTAAAGGAACTATCCAAAGGGCTTTGCCTTACCCCCAAACTATATTTAGCACCAATGGACAGCTTCTTTAAAATAGATTTAAAATCTAAATCCAGATTCACTCCTCCACTGACATAGAACCCACCAGCCACCATTATAAGGGGCCAAAAGTCGAAGACCTTCAAAGACCTTCATGTATTTGTTAGTCCCTACTAGATTGGACCCACTTCAGATTCAGATGAAAGGCTGAAAGTGTCCAGTAAAAACAACTGAAAATGTAATTTACAAATTTAACATAACAAATAACATTCAGAGGCATTACGCATCTGAAGGTTAAATGCTATGGAGCACAGTGTAGTTAAATTTACAGAACTTGAGGTAACTCATTGCAAACAATATGTTACAAGGTGGTATCGTAAAGTAATAATTATCACCCAGAAGTTATTATGGTGTATTGATGAAATTTTGTCATTGTCCTCATTGGTCCCTAAGTGCATGATGTTGAGAAAATCAGCACATTGTGTCCTTTATTTTTGTTACAGGTTGAGCCCAAAGTGACTAAAGTGTAAGATGGAAAAGATTGAGGCTCACAGCATGATAAAGTTCCTGCAATTGAAGGATAATAGTGCTCAGCAAATTCATGATGGGATTATGGTAGTTTATGGAAATGATTGCCCATTTTATGACACTATTGTGAGGTAGAAAAGGAATTTCCAAATTGGTCATATGTTCCTCACAGACGAGCCAAGACCTGGAAGACCATCATTGATGGACAATGC
>JAIPUX010001880.1:89504996-89518296 GCA_020142125.1 Phrynosoma platyrhinos
TTTTTTTGGGGGGGGGGGTAGACTGGTAACCATGGATGAATCTATCAGCATGATCCAGAGACCAAACCCATGAGCATGGAGTGGAAGCATGCCGATTCTCCTCCCCACATAAAGGCAAACGTGCAAAAGTCAGCAGGGAAGGTCATGGTCTCATTTTTTGGGGACTGTCATGGAGTCATTTTCACAGATTACCTTGCAAAGGGAGAAACCATCACTGGCACATACTACAGCAATCTTCTAGACAAGTCGTGAGATGCTCTGAAAAAGAAAGACCACAGTATGCTCTCCAGAAACATTTGTCTCCTAGCTGACAATGCACCAGCTCACTCATCTCAAGTTGCAGTTAACAAAGCACAGGCATGTGGCTTTGAAATCTTGCATCATCTGCCTTATTCTCCCAACCTTGCATCAACTGACTTTTTGTTCCCCCCAAAAAATGAGAAATCCATTGTGGGATCACAGATTTGACAACACAGATGATGTTATTCATGAAGTGGAAGAGTGGTTTAAGGTGCAATCTGCATACTTCTCCAATAACGGTATTCGGAGGGTCAAGAAACTCTGAGGAAAATGTGTAATCTGGATAGTGACTACATAGAGAAAAGTTAGCCACTACAAATCAAAACAAACTTTATGTCAAAAAAAATTAAAGGTGATTATTAATACTTTACAATACCCCCTTTTATTTCCTGTTTTAATAATGACAGTACCTCCAAGAGTGTATGTATACTGCAAAGTAACAGCAGTTTTATGTCATTTTAACTGGCATGATAACATCCTGGGGAATCCTAGAATTTGTAGTTTGGTGCAGAGCTTAGGCTTCTGTGCTAGAGAGAAATAGTCCATTCCCATGAATTTCAGCCCTAGAGCTCTTTGGCAGAGAATTCAAACAACCTCACCAAATGTATGATAGTGATGATGATATAATTGAATTACTCAACAGTTATAAAATTAAAATTAAATTGTCAACAGAAGTAAAAGGAATTTAAAAACATAATCATTAAAAATCAAGAAATACAGACAATATAGCAATTTGTGAAAAATGCTCTTCCCATAATTAGTTCTCAAACCTGTTGAGACAAAAAAAAAATCTTACCCCTTTTTCATATCAAACTACTATTAATTGTATAGACTATAAACACTCCTTTGGCAGTGTGACTGTAACTGTTTTATTTTTATTGTTACTAAGGGATGGCTTCACATTCTTTGGCATAATAAGAAAACAAATAATACCTTTTAAAAATGTCAACTATAATGGCAATTAAATACTTTCAGAGCATTGTAACTGTCATTAATTAATTTTAAAAACTAACATCCTTGTTACAGATATTTGATGGTCATGATAAAAACTATAAAGGATTCAGGATATTTTCAAGCCCAAAACCAGTTGGGTAAATTTAGCCTGACAAATACCATAGCCTGGGTCCTATTGGTTAGTACCATTAGTACCAAGCTTCTTGTTTTAACTTTTAACTTTTAAGGCCCCACACAGTCTAGCTCTCTACTTTGTTTCAGCCCTCATTTCTCTTTACTGGCTTGCTTGGGATATAAACACTAGGCTTTCAGCACAACCAAGAGTTCCCTCTTCTTTGGCTTAGCTTTGGGATTTTTTTCACTTGCTGTTCTATATTCCTGGAATTGTTTCTCTGAACCTACTGCATTGGACCAATGGCTCTTAATGCATAACAAATAAATGAAAGGGAATGCTTACACTGCCCCAACATTTGCCCCAATGGCTACAGAAACAGTATGCTTTAGGTAGTTGCAGGTGGGAATCAGGCAATCACCCTCGTCACATTACACTGTTATAATGCTATATTCCAGTTTAACTGTCATGGTACCATTCTGTGGAATTCTGTGGTTTGTAGTTTAGTGAGGCCCAAGAACCTTTGGGTGAAAATTCTAAATGTTTCTCCCTAAACTGGAAATCCCAAGATTTCATAGGATGTTGCCATGCCAGTTGAAAGTGGAATATAGTGCTATAACACTATAGTGTGAGATAGTCCAACATCAAGATGGGATTAAGGTCCAATCTGCTACTCAATGCTATGGAATTCTGGGATTAGTAATTTTGTGAGCTATTTAGCTTTCTCTGTCAGAGAGCTCTGCTGCCACAACAAACTACAACTCCCAGGATTCCATAGGATGGAGCCATTGGGCTATGCAAACGGGTGGCTCTGGGCCACCCCTGCTAGCAGTGGATTGGGGATGCTGCAACCCCATGCCACAGCCCCGATCCTTCCTTTTACTGCCCCTAAAAGAGTGGTGCCACGGCTCTTCCACAGGGTGTCCTGATGCCACGCACCATGCAAATGGGCGTGTGGTGTCAGGATGGCATCGGGGTGGGGTTGGGGCAACTGGTGTGTGGCTGTCCCACCCCAACTCCATCCCCAGGCTGGCCCTTTAGGCCGATCTGTAATGCTTCAAACTGCATTATTTCTGCAGTGCAGTCTAGACCTAAGATATTTGTGAAACTCCACAAGCCTCTTTAGTCTATGAAATACCTTCCTGGAATCCTAATAGTGGAACAATAACTCAGTTTCTCTGTTAGTCTCAAAGGAGATTATCACATTGAATTTAAAATGACTTATCCCCATCAGAATACAGTCACATTTAATTTTAAAAGCAGTGTTATTACACGCAGCCACAGCTGGGCGACTGCAATCCATATGCAGTCTGGATCCCAGCTGCACTTATCCTATGGCTTTTCAAAAATGGCAAGCTCCTGTTTTTGAAAAGCTGCTGGATAAGTAAAGCTGGGAACTGGGCTGCATACGGGTTGCATTCACCTAGCTGCAGCTGCGTGTGATAACACCTGTTTTTAAAATTTAAAGTGACTGTATCCTGTTGGGGATAAGTCACTTTAAATTCAATGTGATAATCTCCAGAGATGCTATAAGATCCCTTTGCATATGTCTCCAATGATTTCATTCAAAGGAAATCAAAATCTAGGCAACCCCCCAAAGTTTATGGGAGAAGGGAATCTGTGCATATACACTGTAGGGTGCTCTCTCTGTAATCTGAAAACTAAACAGGATTGAACAAGGGATTGAATAAAGAATTTGAATGATGTTCATTTAATTGGTAGCATATATAAATTATTTATAAAAAAAATAGAATGAGAAGAAGAACAGATAAAATAATATATTATTAAACAGGCCCAAAATTTTGGCTAAATATTATACTGGAAAGATGAGAAAGGTTGTGAAAAAGGATTAATGTTTACATTATCTAACAGTCTTATGGAGAATTGTTTAGGTATCATTTGACCCCAGAAAAAATTGACTAAGATGTATAATGGGTGAAAAACAGATGTTGGAAATGCAAATTGCAAGAAAGATTGTTCTATCATATCTGATGGACCTGTAAAAAGGCAAAGGAATGTTGGAAGCTAATTCATGATATGATACAGAAGGACCTCAACACAATAGTGAGTTTTTAACCCAAATTCTTTCTATTGGCAGTAATAGATGAGCAAATGAAGAAACAACAAGAAAAAAAATGCTCCAATATGTGCTCCAATATTCCATATGCCTAGAGATAGAAAAGTATGGAGATCCCTTAAGTAAAACAATAGATAGTCACAATGTTCAATTTAGCAGAGATGGATAAATTGACTACCCTTTTGAAAGAAAAATCAGTGGATAAATTTGTAAAAGATCGGAGCCAATTTATATGTGAACAAAGAGAAAAAAATATGCTTGTTGGTTTTGAGACTTGATTTGAGTGTTACTGCTTTATTCTTCCAAATTATTAGTAGATGTACATATATTTAGGTAGGTAAGTGGAAAGATGAGCCAGCATGGAGTGGTGGTTTGAGTGTTGGACCAAGACTCTGCAGACCAGGATTTGAATCCCTGGTGAGCCAAAGTGACATTAAAGAACCAACATTGGTATCAATGTAGTTCCCAGGTATCTTTCCACTTGTTGTTGTGTGCCTCCAAGTTGCAATAAGTCAGAGACAGCTTGAAGGCACTCAACAACAACAACAAGTGCAAAGATACCTAGGTACTATATTGACACCAGTGTTGGGAAATTGGGAAATTGGGAGTATGTCTAATGTTCTTTAATGTCATTTTAGTGTATGTTCTAGATTCAGTTTGAAATATGTTGTTTTGTACTTTGCTATTTTTATAGACTGTAGGATTTTTGGGAGGGATGTGTTATATATGGCTATATATATTTTTGTTATATATGTGTATCATGGTTGGGATGTTTGTTATTATATGTATATTAATAAAAATATTTAAATATAGAAAATGGGCAGGATTGAGATGGTGGTGATATTGGTGGTTGCTGCTGCTGCTACATTTCTTCAAGTTGTCTGTGATTTATAGAAACCCAATCCTATGATTTTCTTGGCAAGATTTATTAAGAAAAGGCTGGTTATGGCATTCCCCTAAGGCTGAGTGGGTGACTTATCAAAGATCAACAAATGGGTTTCTATGACTTAGCTTAACCCTAGTTTTCTGATCTCTAGTCCAATACTCAAACCATTAAAACATGTTGGCTCTCTTGTGCATGCAAACCTACAAATATTAACATTGACTTATCTAAAATGCAACCTTGACCAGAATGGGATGGGGTAAAAGGAAATTGTATAGATAATAATTTACTGTCAAAAAAACCCCAAAAACCAATAATCAATTTTTTTTTAAAAAAAAGAAAAAGAAATAATTACAATAGAATTAGAGTTTGGGAAAAGAATTATATAAGGACATATATAAGGACATGCCAAACACAGCTACCAAAAACTCCCAAATACTTTGAAACTATGATCAAGCAGATGGGTCAAAAGGAACAGCCAGAGTCCCCTCCTGCTCCAATTGTATGGGACCATGGTGACCAGATGCTGTGATCCTGAGGCTGGCCACTGCTGTGGTCCACAATGGGCCATTTGCAAGGAGTACTTCTTTTGTGTTCCTCTTGCAGCTGGGTTTGGGCCACCTTAGCTGGCCACGGCACGTCTTCAGCCCAATACAGAGGCTTCTGTCATCTGAATGCCACACCTCCAGATCGGCCTGAAGCTGGTGCTTTAGGCCCATTTATTTCAGGCATTT
This sequence comes from Phrynosoma platyrhinos, assembly GCA_020142125.1. Lineage (NCBI taxonomy): Eukaryota > Metazoa > Chordata > Lepidosauria > Squamata > Phrynosomatidae > Phrynosoma > Phrynosoma platyrhinos. Next base: position 89,510,057 of record JAIPUX010001880.1, read on the forward strand.
GATGCACCAACAAGGTGGGAGAGGAAGGAAGTTATTTGCTGATTGCTTTAAAGATATATCAAAATATGTAAAAACCAGTGAGTCCAAAGCTTTAGGATCAGTATGCTTCACTTCTGAGAGCTCTGCAATTCTGTAAAAATTCTATTTTCTCCCTCTGACACAGGGTGACTGCATTTCAACCTTCTGTCTGGGAAAAAAATTCAAAATGTCCTCCAATTTGAGCATGGCTAAGAAGCCCATTGAATAACACCATGTTTGCTGTTCCCCTTTGAGAAACTGGCCTACTTGGCAGCCTGTCCTCACTTAAAAAAAAGGGGGGGAGGAGATTGATCTCTAGAATTTTTCCTAAGAGTAGTAGCAAACAAGACTTGACCATAGAGCTCAGGATGTTTTTGTTTCTTAAAGGGGAAAAGGACAGCAAACTTGTTAGGCAATGAGCTGCTTGCTCTATTTTAGCACAATAGACAAATGAAAGGAATAATTTAAATGTTGGTTCAGTCAAGGGTTTGTTGCTAGTAAAGTACACTTTTAATCATTTGAGAGTTCTGTAACTGAAATGCCAAACAACAAGGCTTTTTTTTAATATCAAAGATAGATTCATTGGAAAAATATGGTTGATCACATAATAAAATACAGTATATGTAATGTAGCTGTAAAGAAAACCATATGAAATGAATTTATATTTATATTAGCATTTTTAGCTTTTAATTTGTAATGGCCTACATATTTGTTAATGTTCTACATTTTGTGGTGCCTTGTCTTCCTTTGTGGTTATGGCATTTGGTCACCCTACTCTGAGACCACAGCTGTGACATTTGGAACATGGAGGGAGGGCCTTTCGTCAATTGCTGGACCTAGGCATGATGGAGGTGTGTCTGCCTCTTCTTCTCTCCCTCCTAGGCCACAGCTGTGGCAGCTGAAATGGAGGGAGGGCCTTCTCCATGCAATGAATGTATGAATATATCTTCTCTTTGAGCCTAATCTAGCTCACAGGTTCTTTCAAAGATATAGGAGCATCCTGCTTTTATCACCCTAAGCTCATTGTGGGTACAGATGTGTCTGACACTTAAATAATTGGCCTTATATCAGAAAGAGAGCTGCTTGGGTGGATAGCCATCAAAACAGGTAACCAGTCAAGCACAGACACATTCAGCCAATGTATCCCAAATAGAACAGAGCTTTCTGTCTAGCCCTAGCATCTAGCCCTATCCCTGTCCTTGTTTCATTGTCCTCTTCTTCTAACGAACTCAAAACATTTTGTATTCTTTTCTACTAGTCATGCATGAGGAGAAGTTGTTGCCACTGACCAGACTACAGTGACACCTGGGCCTTTCACAAGTTGTACCAGTCAGCCAATTATTCCCCTTAATAGGGGTTTCCATCGCAGTTGTCAGAAAGAGACAAATGTGCCATTGATTTTAGAGAAAGGAACAAGCATTTTGCTTACTCATGCCTGCATGGTGTTTTCTGGGAGACAGTTCTGTTCAATTCAAAAGACAGATTCCAAATGTAATGGCCATTAGCTCACAAGTTTCTAAAATAATTATAAACTGCTTCATAACTAAGGAGAGGAAAAAACTTCTGGATATAATGAAAGCTTCATTAGTAAAAATGAACTAATCATAGCTCTCTAAGGGAAAATTATTTCTGTTCAGCAGGCATTAGCTCCCATTGCTGCTCATACTTAATATAATTTATATTATTGTTTAAATACTACATAAATTTTAGATACTTTTTTCAAATGAGTTAATGGGCCATACTTTAATGTTTTAGTAGCATTTGGATCATGAGTTACTATCTATTGTGATAACAGATTTAAATCTGAATGAAATAACATGAACAAGAAAATGCTCTAGTAATTGACTACAATGTGGCTTTTAATGAGTGCCAGGTTGAAATTCTCTGCCAAGTTTCCTAAAGATATCCCACCAAAAAAATGGAATGCAAAATTCTATTGATTTTTTGTGGGGGGGGGGGAATTCTTTTCTGAAACCTTCTCTGGGTCAGAGGGAATGTAGTCACTTACTCTAACTATATGAGATTCCTGAAAGTGTTTTGTGCTGATTTTTAAAAATAAGGGCACTATGTCTTGCCTATGCAGCTTCTCACCACCTACATTTCCTATAGCACCTCCAGAAATAACCAAATATGATGTGGCCTTGCCCCTAAGCCCCCAAGCTCCCAAGTACAACACCTTCAGGAAATGTGTCAGGTGACAGTGTGATCTAGCTCATGAATGGCCAGGAAATAAAATAAAATAAAATAAAATAAAAACCTGAATCCTATTGTTAGTTCCAATTAAAATAACCCCATTCAATAATAGAGATCTAGATATCTGTTGACCCACCACTGAAAAATAATTCCAGTGGATCTATTTTAGTTGGGATTAATCCACTGGATTTTTGTTGTTATTAGCTGCCTTCAGGTCAACTTCCAATTTATGATAACACATTGAATGCGAGACCTCCAAGTCACACTATCATCAACAGCTCTGCTCAATTCTTGCAAACTCGGGGCCATGGCTTCCTCGATTGAGTTTGGAATGTGGTCTTCCTCTTTCCCTACTGCCCTCCACCTTACCAAACATTATCATATTTAATAGTGAGTCTTGCCTTATCATGATATGAGACATCTTGATATGAGACAGGATAATATGAGTCATCTTGGTTTCAGGCCTGATTTGCTTTAGGGCCCATTTATTTTTCGCAGTCATGGTATCCTCAGCACTCTTCTCCATCACCACATCTCAAATGATTTGATTTTCTTTCTATCAGCTTTCTTCACTGTCCAGCCTTCACAGCCATACATAGAAATAGGAAATACAATGGCAGGGACCATCCTAACTTTAGTGTTCAGTGATATAGCTTTTAACTTCAGGATCTTGTCTAGTTCCCTTCATAGCTGTGCTTCCAAGGCCTAGACTTCTTCTGATTTCTTAACTGCAGTCTGCATTCATTAATGACTGAGTCAAGATATGAAAAATCTTAAACTATTTTAATGTCTTCATTGTCTACTTTAAAGTGATGTAAATCATCTTAGGTCATTTTTAAAAAATGTTCAACTGTAAACCTGCCCTTGCACTTTCTTCCTTGACTTTCTTCCATAATCTTTCCAGTCTTTGCTAAAAAAATTTGCTAGTAATACTGTGTCATCTGCAAATCTTGGACTGTTGATATTCCTTTCTCCAATTTTCACACCTCCTTCCTCTGAATCTAATCCTGCTTTATGTGGGATATTTTAGGCATACAAGTTTCATAAACAGGGTGTAAAATTGAGTCTTGTCTGACTCCCTTGCCACTTGGAAAACCATTCCATTTCTTCTTATTTTGTTGCAACATTAGCAAAGCAGCTTCATTTATATACCGCTTCATATCGCCCTATGGGATGTCTAAGTGGTTTACAACCTCTAGCCCTGAATACAGGTTACAAATGAGGACAATCAAATGTTGTGGTACACCCATTTCTTTGAATGATCCATTGGAATTAGGCCAAAGTATCTAGCACAACATTTAATATCACCTCACTAAGGATTTCTTCTTACAACTGATTTGCTTTCTTAGAGCTTTGAATTTGTCCACTTTAACTGCCCTGACTCAGTGCTAGGGAATCATGGGAACTGTAGTTTATTGTGGCACCGGAGCTCTCTGACAGAGAAGGCTCAATGTCTCAGAAAAACTACAATTCCCATGATTCCCTAGCACTGAGCCAGGGCAGTTAAAGTGGACTCAATTTGCACTATTTCTAGCAGTCTGCAAAGGCCTTCAGTCTCAGAGGATGGCAATAGCAACCCCCTTCTGAAGAAAGCTGCCAAGAAAACCCTGTGATAGGTTTAGCATAAGTCAGAAATAACTTTAAGGCACATAACAAAAACAAAAATTCCTCCATAACAGTAATAATTTAGCTGACAGTTATATAAAAGAAAACAGGAATCGTTTAAGGGCAGAGCTGAAAATACTAAATTACTAAAGTACTGTCCACCTCCTACCTACAGAACCAGAAAAAACAGAAACTGAATTTTATTTCAAGGCTATTGAAGAAATTGCATCCTGCACTTTATCAGCCTAAAATATGCATCTTTGCCTGGAACATCAATCAATCAATCAATCATTCAATCAGAATACTTCAGTTAACAGAGTTTCTGACAAAGAAAATCATTTTTTACAAAAAAAATTTATGCCCCAGCAGCCAATCATTTTCTTCCTGCTGCTCTGTCTAGCTGGAAGGTTTTTAGCAGTATAAGCAATGAGAAGATGGTGTAGAAGGGCTAGGGAAACAGCCTTTTGCTATTGTGTTTCAGCAGCGTCTCCTCAGTAAACAACACAGCGAAGCTTGAGTTGGCCAAAAATGAGATTCTGTTGTACCTAATCCTACTGCAGCTATGTGCGTCTGCTTATAATAGATATGATAAACAGCAGTGGCCTCCAGAATCCTTTCCTATGTGTGTCTGAACAGCAAAACAGAGAGAAAGGGGGAGAGAAATAAGCATGTTAAAAATATATAGATCTAGAAGTGTGCCCACCAAAATGAAAATCATAAAAATAATAGTGACTGATGAAATAAAAATAATAATCCCAGGTTGCATTTGGAAGAAGCTTTCAATTGAGCTCTAGAAAATTCAAACCATTTTTGTTTTCCTAACTGGATTGTTTCATTTCACCTATGCATATTGCTAATTCTGAATAAAAGGTTTGCTAAAACATGTTGCTCTTCTTCTTTGTGATTCAGGAGCCTATCCCCATTCTTTCCATGCTATTTTACCTCTAGTATTGAATTTTCTGTTAAAGAAATAATGCTGAGGAACACATCTATTTCATTAACTGAGGTATGTGTGTGCATGTCTTCAGGCCGCCTGTCAACTTATTCATTGGTGACCCAATGAATTCCATGGGGTTATCTTAGGCAAGGAATACTCAGAGATGGTTTTGGCATTTCTTTCCTCTGAAATACAGCCTACATCACCTGGCTTTTGTTGGCAGTCTCCCATCCAACTACTAATCAGAGCTGGCCCTGATTAGCCTGGATCTGGTGTCTTTGGGTATTTTGGCCCTATACCTATATTTAAATCCTCCCTCCTGCCCTAAGTGGGACTCAAAGCAGCTTGCATAATAAAGAGTTACAAGTAAAACCACATATAACTAAAAAGAAAACTATTTTTTTTAAAAAAAGTTAAATTCTAAAGAATTAAAATTATGTAAAACCTAAAGTTAATTTAAACTCATAGATTAAAACAGCAATGCACTAACACTTAAAATCCATTACATATCATAAAAGGAAAAAGTTCCAAAGTCCAGGAGCAGGCATGGAGAGAGCCCTCTCCCATGTTCCCACCAAACATGCTTATGGAGGTGGTGGGACTGAGAGAAGTGCCATCCCCCCCAAAAAATCTTAAGAGTTCTGTTAAGCATACAAGGTAATATAGATTTCTGCCCTCCAATTTCTATGTCCAGGAGACTCCCACTACTGCACACTATACAAAATCTGCCATGGAGGCAAATGGGTTACTCTGCTCCTCCACGCTACTTAACCTAACATTTGTCCCACTGTCCTTACTCTTCATATACTTTTCTCCTTTTACTAAGGTAGAAACATAGCAGTAAATGGGAGATAAGACAGAAATGTGAGAAAGTGAATTGCTGAAGCATGATTCTAAGAGTCACTGGCTTGAATACTGCCTAGCTGGCCTTCAGCTGTTAAAGTAATCAATGGAATATCACAATTCGATATGTTAAGAAACTGGTGAGCTCATAAGAATATTTTGGTTAACATGCATGATATCCTTTCCCAAGCTTGGCTTTCCCTGCTTTAAAGATAACAATATAACGCCCCCCTGCCTCCCCCAACCAATTATTCATCATCATCATCTTCATCATCAATACCCTGCCTTGGCACAGAAAAGGCCAAAAACATGGTGAAATTGACCCCACAGCCACTGGAGGCATTGTGGGGGATTCTATTGTTTTTTCAGGGGATGCGGGGGGCGGGTTGATGTCATCCTACAAGTTCTCCTGTGGAGGACAAAGAAATAACTGACAATGAAATTCTAATTATCTCATACAACCCACTTCATAAGCATTGTGATGGAAAAGTACTGTTGAGATCCATGGCACAAGCTGCCTGTTGGAGCTGTCAATGAGCAAAGCCCAGCTTCCTTCTTCCCTTTCCATATCATGGTACCTTGGAGTTTTCCTCAATGTTGGAAACACACTGTCTGACTTTTCCCATTTATTTGTCTCATCTGTATCCCTGATTGGTCCAAATTACTTTGGGTTGTTATAGCAATAGCAATAGCATGTACATTACTATGCCGCTTATCAGTGAACTCAGCACTCTCTAAGTGGTTTTCAGTCTGTAAGCCAATTGCCCCCAACTAGCTGGGTACTCATTTTACTGATCTACAAAAGGATGGAAGGAGTTAACCTTGGAGCCCTGGGATCAAACTCACACCCTTATGGCTGCAGTACTAACATTTAACCACTGTGCCACCAGATATCCTGTTTTGCATCTGGAAAAAATTCGGCCAATCTGATTTGACCCAGAGCTGATACTAATCGGTCCAACTATCCCAAATCATTTTATGATTCAGGATTTGGCCAAATCAGTTGCACACCCTTACTTTCCAGGATGCCTTGATAAATACACATATTCAAGCATGAAAGTGCTGTTCAAGAAGGTCTGAAAATTTCTTATAGTGAAAATGTGGCTGTGAAAGATCCAAATGGGATGAAGCATTATGATCAGATTACACCAATCTCTTTTTATCTGCATAAGAAAATAGGAACAGCTACACTGAATCAAATCAAAGGCATGTATAGACCATCATGCAGGTCATATTGCACAGCAGCCAGACAGATGCCTCTGGGAAGCAGAAGAAGGCCATAAACACAACAGCAGCTCATGTTCCTCCCAAATCAAGCACACATATGTCATCAACAGGATTATTGGCTGTCATTTTCTAAACCTCTGTCATATCTTCCCTTTGCTGTCTTTTTTTGCTAAGCCAAATGGCCCATAACAATGCATCCTTTCCTTATCATTTTGATCATTATAGATGCAATATTTTTTACCTTTTTCAGCAATACAGTATCCTTTATAAAGTTGCTCTTTTATGTCTGTTTTCCAAACATCTAGACCTAGGAGGTCCATCTTTGCTCACTATCAATTAGTTTGTGTAGATTTTTACTATAAAAGCCTCCTGTCTTTTGATCACACCTTTGGCCTTTTTATCTTTGTTTTTTTCTTGGTATTAATATGTTTTGAATAAGCCAAATATTTTTTACATATCAAATTTGCTTTTAATTGTGTACCTAATAATGGATGTAGTGCTAACTCCTAAATGTGTACAGGTTGTTTGTTTTTTGAGAGGGGTCAAGGCTGACATTTCTGTGGACCTTTTCTGAACTGGTCTGTCTGAAGACATCACCAGAGACTTAATTACCTGGCTAAAACTGAACTTGATGTATTTTATTTATGACAGGAATGGACAACCATGGTCCTCCAGATGTATTTTTAATATACAATTCCCATCAATTATTCACTAGCTACTATAAGCAATGGTGGAAATGGTGGAAATCAAGCAAATTTTTGTCCAAAAACATCTGGATGCAATAGTTGCCCATCCCTGATTTATAGACCTAAATCTAATTGTTAATACCAGCTAGTGAAATTCCATTATTAAGCCCAACTAAAGCAGATTCAACTTGAGTAGTTCTACTGAATAACAGGAAGGAACAAAATGTTGACTTATTAAATCCCATTTTCAGGAGTCCCATTTTTTTTAGAGTCTACTCTAATTGGTGTAAATCATGTGCCCCTTCATCTGCTGTTAAACTGCAACTATAAGCATTCCTCATTATTGATATTGTTGCTCAGGATTACTGGGAATTGCAATCTAATACATGCAGGTCTGCATGAGTTTTATTTAAGTCAAGATAACGTGTAATAGGAGATGCTTATAAATACAATTACTACTTGGTACAGATCAACTTAAATCAATGAGATTTAAGGTAGTCATGCCTAATTTGCCCCAATGATTTCATCATTTCCTCTAAATAAAACCAGTCCTGAATCCATCACACTGGCCAGAGTCCCCTTGGACAGTTACAAATGCATAAACTAGAGTTATGCAATTACGACTGTGTCATATTCATGATGCCCACTAGTATGCCCTAGTTTATGGGATATGTTGGAAATGTGAAAATCCCCCAGTCTCCATGTACTGGGCAACAGCCACTGCAATCATT
>JAIPUX010001880.1:89534122-89562308 GCA_020142125.1 Phrynosoma platyrhinos
CCCGGCCCCCGGCTCAAAAAGGTTGCCTACCCCTGATCTAAATGATCAAGGGACTGAAGCAACAGAGCCATGAGGAAAAGCTACACAATTTAGGAATTTCTCTATTACAGTTATGCCTGGTGCAGAGAAAGTAGAAAGGGAGAAATCCCCTCTGCCTCATTTTAGAACCTCAGATCATCCAATGAAGTTACATGGTGCAAGATTCAGATCAGACAAAAATAATTACTTCTACATATAGTGCACAGGTACACAACAAAATCCACTACCCCCAAAAGTAGTGAGGATTGTCAACTCATGCAGATTTTAAAAGGAGATTAGATAAATTCATGGAAGCAGAGGCTTCTAATGAATACTGGTTAGGTTGGCTATCAGTATCTGGATAGCAGTTGTTGGAAGAAAATATGTGGGAGAAGGCCTTCATGTCCTGCTATGGGCTTCCCATAGTCAACTGGTTGAAGATAGTGCTAATAAAATGTTAGGGTTGTTTTCATACTCCATAATCCAACACAATGAATTCCACTTTGATTGCCATAAAAACATTTTATGGAATCCTGAGATTTGTACTTTAGGGACAGGTATTTAGAATTCTCAGTCAGAGAGATCTAGTTCCCCATCACACTATAAATTCCACAGAATGCAGCCGTAGCATTTAAAGTGAAATCCTAGTGCTATGAATATACTGTGTGAAAAGGTCACTGCATTAGAAAGATCCTCTACATTGCGATTTAGGAGCTTATCACACCACTGAAAAAAGAGTCTTACTTCTCCCGAAGCTGCATCCGGGTACTATCACATGGATTTTGCTGCTGAATCCACCGGTAGAATACAGCCCAGATGCAGCCTGGGTCCCAGGAGCACACAACAAGCCTCTTTTCAAAGTTAGGAGTTTTATGACTTTTATAAAGTGGCCGCCAAAGTGCTCCTGGGACTCAGTTTGCATCCAGGCTGTATTCTGCCAGCGGATTCGGTGGCAAAATCCAAGCGATAGTACCCCGATGCAGCCCGAATTAGAATTCAGTACAGGAGAGGTAAGATGCTTTTGTAAGCAGTGCAATAAGCTCCTTATCTAATATGGGCCCTTTCACACTATAGAGCATGACGAGCTGTTAGTCCATTGGTCCATCCAGCTTTGGCACACAGGCTCCTTTCCAGCCCAATAACACACATCACACTCTTTCAACCCAAACATACAATCTCATGAGACACATGTGAAAAGTCTGTTTTAATGTTTAGGTTACTGTTATATGTCCAGCACTGGAGTACTTTAGTTTAACAACAGCACTCAGTGTGACACTCCTACTTTAATTTACAACATTTTACAAATGCTTGGTCATTAATGAAGGGATTATTCTATCAATGACTTGATTTACTTTTTCTTCTAACAGATCATTGTGGCAACAAACATTAGATCAAGTAACTTTAAAGCTTTATTTTTCTGGCTGTTTTTTTCTTTGTAAAATCATGAATTTCATTTTGCAGAATCATAGTCAATTCATTTTGCAGAACCATTGCATTTTTTTAGTAAGTGCTAGATTGCTGAAACTTCTTTCAGTTTCTGCCACAGTCAGTCAGTGTACATAAGAAATCTGTAGGGCTATGTACAGTTCATTAAAAATTAGTTGTATATGTTACACAACAATCTCATTCAACAAAATAAGATGTTCATTTTCTTAACATGAAGGCTTATTTTGAAAAAAGAAGAAGAAGAGATGCAACATCTCAGAAAGATAATGTTTGAAAAGATCTGTGGGATACTAGTAAAGCAGAAGCTTCTTTCCATTTTCCAGGACTCTACTGTCATATATTTTAGGACAGAACTGAATGTAAAACAGATGTTATTGATTGCAGGAAACCATGCTCTGATGCACAGATGACATTGTCCAAAGTTGCCTCATAAGTGTGACTGTGAGTGAAGTAGCTGCTTACTCAAGGGTCTGCAAATCCTAGAAGAACCAGGAACACTTGCTTCTAGTGTCTTATGGCTTTGCCTGTGGGCTTTGCTATTATTATTATTATTATTATTATTATTATTATTATTATTATTATTATTACACTTTATTTATATAGCACTGTAGATTTACACAGTGCTGTACATACAGTCAATAAAATAGATAAAGATAAGCCTGCCAATGGAGTACATTCTACAAAATAATAAAATAATACATATTAATACAAAGGAAGCAACAAATTAAAAACATTAAATAATAATCATGCAATGCTTGCAAACTGCCTGTGAATGCTTTTGCCCATTCTTCCTTCCAGCTTATTCACAGTAAACTCTAGGACTTGCAGTTCTTGATAAGAGAGGCCATGAAATCGAGCAAAACCAATCTCTCTGACTCCCAGTGTCACATAGTGCTACTTTAACTGCATCAGCACACTCTCTGTATTCAGTAGAAAGGTCTTACGATGGGCCAAGATCCAGCAGTTTAGATTTTGTGTGTGTGTGTATGTCTGTGGCTGATCTATCATTGCTCCCAATTGACTTTAGAAAAGCTCACAAGTGCTGATAATAGGAGCATAAATAAATATAGTGAAGTAAAGTTCATCCTCCCTTTTTCCTCACAATAGTGAAGACTGCAGTTAGTCCAGACAAGGGGTCTAACTATGTGTGAGGGGATGGCAAAATGAGGGCAATGAGCAGCCCCCAATAAGGATTCTTCTCATCAATAAAATTTTCCTTTAGTCCCCAAATATCTAGCATTGCAGGAACTTAAAACATCATAGAGAGACATTGTGGTGTAGTGGTTTGAGCATTGGATGCCAAATCTGGAGACCAGGGTTTGATTCCCCGCTTGGCCATGGAAATGTCACTAGATGACATTGAGTGAGTCACACATTCTCAGCCCTACAAAACTCTAGTATAGGTTTATTTATTTATTTATTTATTTATTTATTCTGTTTATTTATATCCTGCCTTCCTTCCAACACAAGGACCGAAGGCAGCTAATAAATCTAAAACAGTCCAAGTTAAAACAGTAGAAAACATTAAAAATACAAAGTTTTAAAAAGGGTCCCTCTAAGTGAGAAACAACTTGAAGGCACACAGCAACACAAAACTTCAGTTAAAAATGTATAAATACAGTTTAGACACCCAAAGAAAAGAGGCAGGGAAAGTTATTAAGGGGATGAAAACAGAGAAAATATAAGAGTTCTAAATGTGAATGATTTTCAATATCACACTCTCTGTAATGCTAGAAGTCTGGACACTGAAGGAAAATTTCATTGTTATGAAGAATTCTTACAGGGGAGCAAAGCCTTATTTTGTGAAGAGCAGCATTGGACTACTACTCTGGAGATCCAGATTCAAGTCCCTGCTTGACCACAGAAACCCAGGTTGCATCGACAACAATCCAGTTTCACACCACTTTAACTGCTATGACTCACTGCTATGGAATTCTGGGAACTGAAGTGTATTGTGGCACCAGAACTCTCAGACAGAGAAGGCTACATTTCTCACAAAACTACAATTCCCAGAATTCCACAGCATTGAGCAATAACAGTTAAAGTGGTGTCAAACTGGATCCTGCAGTGCAGATGCAGCCCTACAGGGTGAACATGAGTATGTCACACTCTCTCAACCTCAGAAGAGGGCAAAGGCAAACTCCCTCTGAGCAACTCTTGCTAAGAAAACCTCATGATAGGTTTGCTTTGGGGTTTCCATAAGTCGAAAACTACTGGAAGGCACATGACAACAGCAATGACAATGAAATATTTTACACCCCCCAATAATTACATCCCTGTACAAGTCCTCCTTAGGTTGCCTCTCTAGATCTCTCTTCCCTGAACCCACTTAACCTCTGTAATATGACCATAATCATGCAGGTTAGCTTACAAGAATGAGATGGTAATGATTGAAATAATGTATCTGATGTTCTGAGCACTTGAAAAGGGCTATATAAATTCTACTGACTAGCATTATTACGGTTTCTGTCACTACTACTACTATTAACATCATTATGCACTCATTTGTAGTACTAGGAAGAATTGGAAGGGAGTAGAAGAGCTGTAGTACTAGGAAGAGTTGTGGCGGAAGCAAAAGCAGTATTAGGTAACACAGGAGCAGAAACCAAAGCATTACAGACCATTCAGTTATCTTTTTGTTTGTAGGTAAGGTATCTACCACTTGAAGCCCCCTTTTATTCTTTCCACATGTGTCTCAAGATCATTAACATTATTTTGAAAAAAGTTCCCAAGGGTATGTAGATGCTGCAAGCTTGAGTCATCATAAGAACACTCATTACTTAATTTCCTGCCAACCTTTGTGTCAAAATCAATATGGCTGGGCCATATTGTTTAATGAATATCTAAGCTGAGAGAGCACCCTTTCCTTGAAGAAAAAGAAATTTCTGATAAAAGAAAAGCACCCACCTTCTCTCGAAGAGCACACACATACACTCACAAGCTCTGAACAGAAAGGGCATGGGTTGTGTTTTGCACTGGATAGGTTCTGGTTGAATGAGATCTGGGATGTGTGCCAAATTAATGGCGGGGGGGGGGGGGGGGGGAGAAAAGCCTCTTTCTTCCTCTCCAATAGCTACAATGTTCATTATTAAGAAAAGCATATGAGCGGCAGCATTTGATTTTAATAACATTGATGTCTTCATTAATCTGTACTTTCCATTTAGCCTCATTATGATTAAAATGCTGAGTTAATGCAGCACCTATTATTGTTGGATTTTTCCTAGAGGGGGGAAAAGAGGGTGATGTGTGTTCTTGGCTGGGGAGGGTGACTTTCTTTGCCCCAGTCTCTCTCTTCTTTCACCATGCATTCAAGGGCCATCAGGTGTTTGTATGTGTGTCATTTAAAACACACACACAGAAACCAAAACAGGCAGGCTGTCATCAATGGTGGCTTCCTTCTCTCAGGTCTTCTTTGGAAACATGCTGTCTAAGAAACTGGGGGAAGGACAAAAAAGGAAGCGTCAGGGAGTGAACTGAAGACCATATTTATTTTGGTGTTGTCTGTTTTGGATGCCTGTTATGTCAAGGATCCTCTTTCCATCACCTGCAAGTGAGCTGATCTTTCCCTCCCTCCTAGGCCTTGACTCCGCTCCTTCTAAATCAAGAGCGGCAGATAGCTGCAACCGCTTTGTATCTGCCCAGCAAATAGTGGCCTTTTGTTCCACACAAGTTCCTAAACAAACTTAATCTCTCTAACACTGTGACAGATGACATTTAGATGTCCTTGTTCCCCTTAAAATGAGTTTTATTGACAATCAGAGAACAAAAAGAAGGCCCGGAGAAAGACCAATGTTTTATAGGCCCCGCTAAACAACATCTCCGTTCCCAGTATATAGAGGGTGTAGAGAAAGCCTGAAGTTGCAGCCCCCCTTTTCCCCCTGCTTTGCAATATCACCATGACAACAGATATAGAAATCACTTAGTGACTCCAAGAAAGAAAACACACTGACACAGTCCCCCTTGTATGGCGAATCAAACTAAAGCCTTCATTGAAATGGGCTATTGAGCTTGGGCATTCATGTAGAGGATGGGGTGGATTTTACACAGGTAACTACAACAGAAAGGCCAGCCTGAACTCCAGCCACAGCATATGGTAAAGTCTCTGCTTAATTAATGCATCCTCAATAGAATTTATCCATTTTAAATTTGTTTTCTTTTACTTGAAGCATCATTAATGTAAAGGGCAACATTAATCAACATCTTGCAACTTAAAGGGCATTAAAGAGTGATCTTTCCCTCTCCCCCCCCCCCCTTTCTCTCTTATGCAACAGAATCTTTCAAGTAGTTAAGCAAACAGCATATGATTTTCAGGCCCATTCGAAAGGTCCTTAATCATAAGGCACATCTGAAGAGGCCTCTACTGGCCAGGCTTGCTAGCTGCAACAAAGTTCTCATCTTAATTGATTTGGACGGGAAATGCAAACAGAGAGAAATGATTGCAAGTTTGTATTGTAAAGTTGTATGCAGAATGGATTGCTCACCAGTGTGTTGCGCAAGTAGTGACTATCTTTTGATTGCTCCTATCTGTCTGTCTGTCCTTCAGTTTCTCTTCTGAAAAAAAAGTTATGTGTATGTTAGAGAGCTTAACTTTTCAAGAAAATTATGACATAGATAAGAATTCAGAGACAAAGCTGTCTTAGCCTGTATCATGCACAAATGGATCTTGAAGCACCTTTGAGAAGAGAAATAAGTTTGTAGCACAAACTTTTGTAGATTCAGTCTCTTGCATCAGATGGGTTGACACATATCAAAGTAATAGATTGTGTCCCTATGATGTTTAGCATTATTTTTAGGTTGTTTGACTAATATCAGTAGCAAAACCTATTGGATGTGTTTCCACAGGGCTTCCCTGTACCTTTAGACAAAAATGACATGGGGTGGGGGGAGACGTTATCTATCTATCTATCTATCTATCTATCTATCTATCTATCTATCTATCTATCTATCTATCTATCCCATTAGAATCTGAGTTTTTAAAATCAGTATTTATGAAATCCAGAATACTACAAAATAGATTTTCAAGTGATAGCAAAATCGTGCTTCTCCCTTTTTTCTTGTTTCAGAACAAAGAAAGCAAAGTAACCTCATTGCATTACTTGTAAGTAACTTTTAGCATTACAAATAACACTAACCTTGCTTTCTCTTTATTGAAATAACCCCTTTTCTTTAGTGTCCTCTAACTTTTCATGAACCTTCCTTTATGGTAACAAAATCTACATTTAAATAAAGATTCCATTAGCTAATTCTTTTTCAGTTAAATGTGATCTTGTTTTCTAAAGTATGCATTAATATGACCCTACCCAAATTATAAATACTTGATTGCCAAAGTGTTTAAATGCCTGTAGTTTTGCTTTGAACTTTTTGAGAAGTTCTACAAACTGAAGGTCACAGGATGTTTTGTATCATATAGTTTTCATTTACAATATTCAATGAATAATGCATATCGATCATTTGAGATGTATATCTTAAAAATCAGACTAAAGCAAAAGAGAGATATTGCAGTTAACCTTTTCATTGCAAAAATTTCACAAACTTTTAAAAGTTTAAAGAGTTTAAGACTCCACCCTTTTAATATTTTCTGTTTTGCAAAGAACTGTATAAAATGGCAAGTCTCCTATCCTAATTATTTTTGACTGTGCCATATTTGATGTATTGCCTTTACATCTTTGTTTATATAAATTGTCATCACATTTTATCCTTGATTACTTTAATGGTTGTCACCTCCTTTGAAGTGTATAGAGATGCATAGTGGTGGAGAATGAGCATATGGGAATGAGTCCAGCTTAATACTGGATTGCTAAGATCTCTTTTTAAAAATATGTGCTTTATGTCTTAAAATTGCCACCTTATAGTCACAACAGTGACACCAACTGGATAGAACAAGAATTAGAACAGTAGCTTTGAAGATAATTGAACCGGTTTATACTTTTTATTTATTCATTTATTTCCCCCCCCCCCCCAGAGTTACAAAACAACCAGAAGTACACCCAAATAAGTTTTCTTTTCCCTCGGGCTATAAAATCATATACATGCTAGGAAAATGTTTCTGATTTCTTTGCAGATTTGCCTTTCAGTGCTAAAGCTATCTGGTATCCAGCAAAAAGAAAAGCTTTCAAATTACCATTCAGCCATTCTGTAATCATAAGAATGTTAATCATTCTGCTAATCATAAGAATGGACTTCCCAATACTGTGCTATTTTCTGTCATAAAATAAAATATGACAGAAAACGACAGCCTAAATGGATCACATTTGTGAGAGAGAGTGTGTGTTCATGTGAATGTGTATATTAAACAGTTCATTTTCAAGTGATTTTGAATTTTCTGAAATGTTGTGCCCTAGTCATGTGAGCATAGAGATACAAAATAGGGACTTAAGCTACTTCTATTTTAAAAGTTAAATTTCATTATTCAAATTGGTGTAGTTAACCAGTATATATAAATAAAAACATATTGAATTATGACAGCATAAGAAGTTTAAATGAAAATGTCTCTTTTGAAAAAAAAATAACCCAGATTAACCACTGCTTTGAAAAATTGTTTAAAGTACCATATTTCCAAATGGGTTGTTATATAAGTATTCCACCACTCAACGGATGGATTATGCTCATGAAATATTTCAGCTCAAATAGAGCTGGATATATGACATCTACAAATTGGCCCTGAGCACTCTTGTTACAGTCTTGTTACACTGAACAGTCCATAGGCTCAAATTCTCAAAGTACAGTAGTTTGTGTAAAATGGTTGGGAGGAACAGAGCTAAGAACTCAGAAGGAACAGAACCAAGAATTACTATGAATTACTAAATCGAGAAGACAAAACAATAGTCAACTTGTACATCTCTTGAGTGTTGCTGATGCCTTACAGTAATGCCCATCTCCACTTTTGCATGTTTATCATGTCCAGTGGAATATATGAGATGGTCTGAGGATGAACATTTTCCTTAAAAATAGAGCAGTTTAAAGATCCTGTTTAAGCTTATGGAATGAACTAATCATTCCCTGGCACAGAGATCACTCAAAAAACAATGGTTACCACTGCATAGGAGTATAATACACTCTAAAGGAGATTTCTGCTTGAGGTCGGGGGTAAGAACAGATCTTCCTGGGTATGTCATGATTGCATCTCTCTATGGGTTTAACAACAATTTCATTAGCTCCACTTTGAAACAACCCTTACAAGAATTTTTGTACAAGAATATTCAAATACAAGTCACTGTTTAAATACCTATGGAATGATTTAGCATAGTACAGAAGTCACAAAGTTATTTATATCAAAAACAATTTCAGACATTTCCAGTATCTGTCAGGTTGGAAACAGTCTGCAGTATGCCACAAGGGACTGCCCAAGAAATGATTTAAAGGTTTGCTGTAGGTATAGCTATGGTAACGTTGCCTTCCTTTCTGTTATGATTACAGTTATGCCATTTGCTTTTTTTAAAAAAAAAACTAGGGAGTTAAACTTCCACCTAGAGAACATTCATCCTGTTTTTTCTGTTTGTTTGAAGGTATCCAAGTTATATTTTATAAAGTATTGCAGGAAATGATGTAGAATGTAGTGGCCAAAAGAAGCAAGTCATTGTAAAGAATATGCATACATAAAACATATCTGTTCTTTAAAAAAAAATAAGAAAGGGATAATGAGCTACTTGTGTTTTTTAAACAGAACATTATTCTCCAGCCACTAAAAATATTGAATTAGCAAGAGCGGTGTAATGCCCAAAGAGCTACAGTTTAGTCAAAAATAGATTAAATAGTGAAAAACTTCAATATTGATGTTGAATTGGATACTGTTGAACTGGTTTTTCCCATAGATACTTTTGACAAAAACACAGTTAGATGAAGAGAGAGAATGAGAAAGATTGAGAGGGGAAAAGAGTAATGGAAACCCTCATTCAAAAATGTTAAATTATTATGCAATATAAACAACAAACAATTTTAAAAACTTGAATCCTCATTGCTCTTTTAAAAACATCCAATATGTTTAGGGAGAGATGTATCAAGTTCCAAATCCTTTCCTCTTTTCCTCAAATAAAATGGATAACGAAGCGTTTCAAGCTATTGAACTATTTACTATCTGTATTGCACATTTTAATAACATGTCTGAATTATATCTTTCTTTTGTGAGTTCTGCATAGCTTGATAAATTTTTTATTCTGTTGCAAGTTGAAGTTCTATTTGCTATGTTACTAATTTTATCATTTAGTGTAACAACACAATCTTGTAACTATCTTTTGTATTGATGGTATTCATTGAATTTTTATTTTTTTCTGCTTACAAGGGCAGGCAAAATGAAAGGAACACTGTGAATCTGCATAACTGGAAAAACTAATGTGCGTGTGTATGTACACATGCATACATATACATATATAACCCCAATTACATGCTGTGTAGAAATCCAGCAAGCACACATTTTGAACCAATTTGATTGCAATTGGTTCATTGTAAAGAAATGCTTAAAAATATGACTAGCAAATGCAGCAGCTAATGGCTAGTGGGTAACCAGTTGTTCTGCCAGTCTTGTAAGAGATGCACACAAAAATGATTCCGCTATTGCTTTCATACACCAATCTTCCAATTTCTTGAGAATTTGATCCAGAGCAAAGCCCATGAGCTGACAAAATCCTGATTCTCTCTGTTGTGGTAAACCTATTCATGGGCTGCACTACTTTGGATTGCAAGTGGGAAGTGTCCCTGGCCAAATCCTTCTTCCATATAAAGAACTCTCCCAATATAGATGGCAGAAGTGATCTTTATAGCACACTTTTGTCTGATACATCATTTTCTGGAGTAATTTTTTTTCTCATATGGAAGGACATACAATCATGTGAGCCTTGCACCTGCAGTTGTAAGTGGTATATCCCAGATGCAGGATTACCACCAGAGAGAAGTTTAGACAAACGGCACAAAGAATCCCAAACAACCAATTGAAATATAGGAGTGCTGGTGGGCAACAGAAGAAGAAAAAATCAGCAAAGCCAACACATCTGCTCCCGGAATCTGCCAAATAGTTAGGCAGTTCTTGTAGAACAACTTCACTTATCTACTGGTGCATCTGGGTTCCCATAATTATTATCCAGAGACAGACAGAGAAAGAGACACACACAAAGAGAGAGACAGAACACAATACCTACACTACCACAGCTAGTTTGCCCACTGTAAACTCATTTTAAGTTTACTGATTTTTTTAAATCATCACTCATATTTGTTAGGTGACATTTTACAATTCATTATAGTATGCATCAAGGGTTAAAAATCTTCATGGAGCAGGAATGTATGAGGGTTTTTTTTAGAAAATAAATAAAAGTACTGATATGTGGTAGC
Organism: Phrynosoma platyrhinos; assembly: GCA_020142125.1. NCBI lineage: Eukaryota > Metazoa > Chordata > Lepidosauria > Squamata > Phrynosomatidae > Phrynosoma > Phrynosoma platyrhinos. Next base: position 89,544,908 of record JAIPUX010001880.1, read on the forward strand.
AAGTAACAAAATAAACTCACCTCTAGATACATATTCGGAAGCATAAACTTTGCAGCCATTTCCACATTACCCTTTGTACATGTACACATATACATCCCTTTATACATGGCAATAGATATGCATATATGAAAAGAGAAAACTGAAGTTTGACTTGAATGCCATGATTTAGTGATCTACAACATAAATGACTAAATTTCTTGGTAAAGGCAGACTTAATATAGGAGATGGAGAACATGGAAGTGCTTGAAAATGGCCTCTTCCTCTTATGCAAATCATTCTAAATAAGAAAATAATTTTTTTTTAAAAAAGGGGGGGGAAATACATCAATTCAGTCTATTAATGGTTGGTTGTTTATTTAAGGGTTATTGGGCCATCTTTAAGTAAAAACTATTGGGACAGCACACAGCCAAGATCTATCTATCTATCTATCTATCTATCTATCTATCTATCTATCTATCTATCTATCTATCTATCTATCTAAACAAAATATATAAAATCACAATGAAGATGGATATCAAAGCAGAATGACATCTCCTTTTTAAAAAGACATAAAAGTGCAGGAAAGCATGCAAATAATACTAAATGTTTAAAACCTGAGCAAACAGGAATGTGTTTGTGCTGGAATAAGAAGACTGTTGAGATCTGTAGGATTTCAGATTAGAATCTGTCTCAGTTAGGGATACCTTATTATAAGATATCCCTTATTTGAGGACTAGAAAACTTGTTGTTGTTGTTTTTTATAAGATTGGCAGCTATCCCTTTATCCTATTTGAGGGTTTATCCTATTTGAGGATTTATCCTATTTGAGGGTTGGAAGGTTACAAAGATTGAACAAGATGCAAAAAAAGAGTATATTTTTGGGTGTGGGTCTATCATGAGGGCAGAATGTGTGTGCCATGCTACTTCCATAGAGAGGAGAAGACCTTGTTCTGGTAGGTCTTTGAAAATTGAGTTTTTAGGGGGAAATTGGCCCCTATGCTAGGTATTTATTTATTTATTTTTCTTAATGTTTAATGGGTGGTTTAAAAAAAGATTTTGATTTTTTGATAGTTTCATTACTTTTTAACTTTACATACTGTGAATTTTAACCTATTTTTGTTTTTAATGATTGTAAGACAAGTTTAGTCCCAAACTGGAAAAACAGTGGGATGTAATAATAATGTTAATTATTTATTATTATGTTGCTGTTGTTAAAATGGAAACATTTCTTAACATTTTTGTTCATTATTGGAAACCTGAAGGTAAGAAGGATATTTTCTTACCCCAAGCCCTCAGGAATGTCTAACCCATGATGATTATTATTATAATTATTTGGACAATATGTTAATTTTACAGAGAAACATATTAACTAAAATCAATAATTTCATTTGGTGTTTAGGTAGAGTTCAAACTAGTTTCTTCCTGATTGTCAATCCTGCATGTCATGAATTTCAATGGTCCTTTATTGCTGTTCTGGCAACACTAGTCCCCGATCTAGATGACTGGAGATACCAAGGACTGAACCCAAGACTTTCTGCATGCAAATGACATGCTCTTCCACTGAAACTCTGCCCTCTTTCAAGTAGCTAAGTTCTTCCCTTGACAGAAAAGACACTCTTTCTGACCACAAGCCACCTACCTTCAGATTTGGTGGCAGAGAAGGAGGAGGAGGACTGTCCCACATAATGTTGGGGTGTGCTCACATTTTCTCCCTATCTAAACAGGATTGTAAATCCTGCAGGTAGGGATTTTTTTCCCCTTTAGCTTCTGAGAAGAAGGGCTATATTTATTGATTTATAGGTGTATATTTACCACCTGCCCTATCCTGTGAACTGAGACACCACTGGTACAAACATGATAAACAACATGTTTGCATTGTATTAGGGAGGGGAGAGTGAAAACTTACAGGTTTTTTTTTTTGGTTTTTTTTTGCAGCAAGTTCTCAAGGGATAAAAAGCCACCTCTATCATACACCTAACACATAGCTTACTGAAACACCTGGAAGTTCTTAGTGGATGATGTTAAAGAATTATAAAAGTCTCCAGATATCTTGCTAAAGTAAATATTCATGCTCATGAATATGCTATGCTTCCTCACCCTTATCTCCGAACAGTGCAGAATATAGTGGCTAATATTGGGTTCAAAAATGTGGACACTTTCTTTAAAACACACACACACACACACACACAGGACCTGCAAGAAATTGTTGCAGTGTGGGAAATGGTTTTACTTGGGATTCCAAGAAGTCAATTGTTCTTTTTTTCCTGGATGCTCTGTTTCATTACTCTTCTTCCTAGTTTTCAGTTCAAACCCTGCCACCATTTTTATCTCCCAAACATTTGGCTAGCTTTCTGTGGTCACTGAGCCTCCTTAGCCTTGATTTACCTATACCTTCCCCACAGCCTCTTTGCTACTTCTACAAATCTTGAAGCTTCCCCAGACCTGCTGATACTTTTCACTTGTGTGCTCATAATGCCATTTTGGCAACATAAGGATAGATGCTCAGAGAACTGAGTTCACTTTTGGTGTAGATAATAAAGCAGTAGTATGCCATAATAATTGAATTATCATGGGTTAGATGTTCCTGAGGCTTGGGATAAGAAAATGTCCTTCTTACCTCCAAGTTTCCAATGATGAGCAAAAATGTTAAGAAATATTTGCATTTGAACAACATATATAGGATTTGTTGGATTGGAACCAGGCCCACTGAAATAAATGAAGCAAGTTAAAGAATTAATTTCTATGCCTTTCTCTGAGCATGAGAAATGTGGATTCAACTGACAATCCTAAAGATGTTTTTAAAAGGAGAGTGAGGAAGAAAGATAGCAGGCATGGAAAGTTACCCTGATTATTAATATTATTTATGCTGTCTCATTATATATTATTATTTTATTATTACTTTATTTTCTTATATCCCATCTTTCTCCCAATATAGGGACTCAAGGTGGCATATATTTGTCACTTTGTATTCTATGTAAAAAAAAAAAAAGCGAACAGCTGGTCATGAACAATTTGCTTTATAAATTTCAATATTTAATTTTTAAAAAACAACTCTAGATTTTACTTGTGTTTTGTTTTAATCTGTGTTAAGAATCATCTTGGGTCCCATATTAAACAAATGTACTAAAGAAGCAAATGCATTTTGCTGGAGACAGAAAGGAAGAAGACAAGGATAACAAGGAACAAATATGTACTTTTATTTGTGCACCCCCACCCATGAAATTTTATTCAACATGAAATCCTACATACTCTTACCGGGGAGTAAATTTCATTGAAATCAGTGAAGTTTATTACAGAATAAAAAAGTTATTTTATTAATCCATGTGAATTGTCAATAGTTCATCAGAATGCTTCTAAACAATAATGAACAGAATTTTCTGTAAGTACCAGTCTACCTCATGTACAGGTTGAGGGCAGGTTTTGGAGGCTAAATTATGGATTTTGATATGAACTATGCTAATAGTTTTGATATGAACTATGCTAGGCAACAACAAGAATTTTGATAAGACCCATAGATAAGCCGAGGGTAAAATTTGTAACAAAGGATATAAAGAATGAAGCAAAGGAAAATGATGCCAAAATATGTTCAAAATTCCAGCAGGCATAAGTTTTTATGTTCAGCCTAAAGGCTTGATGGATGAGAAGGGAACTATGGTAAATGGTGGCTGTGATGTGTGTGGGGGAAGCGACCAGCACATTGGATTGATTTAAGAAAGTGCACACATGTCAAAAAGGATGTAAAGGCAAGAGTTAAGGTACAGTATTAACTCTTATTGAAAAAGGATCCATCCCCTTCTCGGAGTAGATCTGCTGCCACTATTTTCCTGCCCAGGCATTCAAAAAGGCCATAAGTGGTGTTGCGGCAAAGACAGTGCTTCTTTTAGTTTCCTCTGGGACAGACTAAGTTCTCACTTTTTGCCAATTTACTTAGAGAAGGGGATGGTTCCTTTTTTGATAAGAGAAGGTCCAGTACTTCCATTGATGCATGGATAAGCTGATCCATGTTTTTTGGCTTGATTTTTCCCCTAACATTTCTAGACATACATGAGTATATACAGCACTATTTTAGTTTGAGAATTAAATTGGATTTACCTTACTTTGGGATACTGGTAGGAAATAATTTAGAAGACATATTAGGCTGGATTCAATGGCTCATGATGGTTCCAAACATGTTCTTTCAACAGAACTTGGAAACTTGGAAACAATTCTTTTGTGTACTGCATCTCTTGGTTCTTCCAATAGCAGGGCTGCACTATCTTTCACAAGATGGAGGTAATGTTTTCTTCAAAGAAGGCATCCTTTTGCCTGTGACTGTTTTTCTTACATCCATAGAAAGGCACCTTTTGAGCCAGCTTTTTCTACCAGATTCAGCCCTTGAGAGTTGAACAGTTCCTCATGTTTTGTATATACTATTATTTAAATATCTCTGTCCAATAAAATATACATTGACTACAATTCTGTGAACTAGAATAGGCATTTAAATTACATGGCTATAAGTACAGCTGAGGATACGTAAGTGACAATTGGGTTGTGGTCATGCCCTTTAGAGTATTGTGGCTCATGTTTGTTGTTGTTATTGTTGTGTGCCTTCAAGTCATTTTCAACTTATGGTGACTCTAAAGCAAATCTATCATGGGGTTTTCTGAGCCTGAGAGTGTGATTTTTCCAAGGTGGGTTTCTATGGTCAAGCAGGGTTTCGAGCCTTATTCTCCAGAACTGTAGTCCAATGCTCAAACTACTGCACCATGCTGGCTCATGTTTACTAACTGGCAAATCTTGATTCCGTAGCAAACAGCCAATGTGTGTGCGTGTGTTGTTGTTGTTGTTGTTTTAAAAAAGAGAGATTCTTGTTGGCATTTTGTCATTTTCATAAAATAATTTTTGTACCATGGAGGAATAAGGGGCTTCAAGCAATCATACCAAAACCTATAGGAGTCTGCGGTCTATATCATGGCCATTGCTAAGAGCATAACCAGAAAGAAAATATCCAGGAGAGAATAACCAATAATATAAGAGGTATTACAAGCTGGAGTTCCTGTGTAATAAATGGAGCAATACAGATCTGGAACCACAACCTATTTTTCTTTTCTTTAAAGACTTACCAATAGAAATGATTGTTTTCACTGGTGGGCTTTAGTACTGAGAAGGTGATATGATTGAATAACACTGAATGATTATCATTTCACTTCTGTATAAATAAATCCATACCATATGCATTTAAATCTGTGGTTTCACTGGTGCCAATGACAATAATTCCTGAAACATATGCCAGTACATCTCTTTTTGTTAGATAGGTCAAAATTTAAAGTTGATGAATGTCTAAATCCCATAAAGTCATGTTCTTACACAAAGCTGTAATAGACAAATCTGTACCAAGCAGCCAATTATCATATATAAGAAATAATTCTGCTTTAGGTTTTACTTTAAGAAAAAAAACAAATAAATAAAATTCAAGATTCTGTTCAGTATAATATAGAAGGTTTTATCTAATACAGAATAACAATAAGAGATTTTCCTCTTATATAGTAAGATGATGACACTGATGATGGTGATGATAAAGAAGCTGTTCATGATTCTAGTAGAGCACATAGACAAAAATAAATTTCTGTCTAAGAATAGCAGGGGATGTGATGTTTTCTTAGCCCATAAACTGGAAAGCAAGCAATGTATTTAGGTTAATGTCAAAATAAATTGTCATCTTTTAATCCTGTGGGTTTTACTTTTTGGCATACTGTTGATACAAATGCTATTGATTTAATGGCTTCTATATCATCCGTTAACCTGTTATTTCATTAACATTTCATTACCTTTAATCCTTTATCATGAATTTATTTGCTTACAAGATTGTAAGGTTTTTTAAAGTTAGCATGATGTCACACATACATTTTAATAGGGAGAGAGAGAGAGAGAGAGTAGTTGGAGCACTCCTGAACAAATTTTGGTTGTGAAATATGCTGCCTAAATGTTGAAATTAAATGATGAATGTTTAAATAACCATTTAAACAAAGACTGAACTTGACAGAAATATTCTTAAACATCAGTATGATAATGGATGTTTAACCTTCTCAAATGCATATATTTATATGGAAGGATCAATATGCAGTTAGAGAGACAGACATTTTTTTTCTGTTCCAAATGGACCAGCTGAAACTATCGAAGTTCTAGTTAGCAGCAAATCCTCCACTCTCTAAGAAAACTGTCCAAAGTGTGTTAAGGTCTATGTATAATGATGTTATATGATATCATGGTTGCTATACGTGCATTTGCAGAGAATTTAATATTGATTTACTGTACCTGTTTGCCCATCCTTAAGCACCATAGACAGCCATTACAGCTGCTGGTGTTATCTATTTTGTCTTTTCATAATTGTCATTTCTGGTTCTACTTAAGATTAAAATATGAAAATTGCATCATGTGGTCACAAACAGTGCATTAGCTAAGTTATCAGCAATTTTGTGGCACAGCTATTATTTTTATTCCTATCCACTCTCAATTTATTTATGAAAACTGCATACTGTTTTAGGAACCTCCTTCTTTTTTAAAAAAGTTAAGTTGTGATGTAAAGTTATTCTCTTTAGATAAAGTTTTTCCACAGATGAATTCTCTTTAGATAAAGTTTTTCCACAGATGAATTATTTTTATAACCATCCCCTGTAAAGTTTCATCCCAAATTCTGGAACATTTATCAAAGATTGACAAATTTTAAAAACATTGTAATTGTTTTTATTTTAAATTTTCATCTGCCTTTGACAGCATAATCCTGTGCATGTCTACTTAGAACTGAAATATGTCTCTAAGTTCAATGGTGCTTATTCTCCGTATAAATGTGTGTTGAACTGTATCTGAGTTTCCTGATTTTTACACAAGGGCTGAGGTGATGTTCAAATAGTTTGGATGTTTTCCAGTAGTTGCAAAGAAGTAAGAAACAGAAAGGTGTGGACTCATTCCCATTGGTCAAAAATCATATGCCTCTATTATGTGGGCGAATATTTCCTGAATATGAAGGAACTCACAGTGCCTCTGTTTTTATAACCATTCCAATGTCATCTTCATTCATTTATTGCTACCAAAGAGCCAGTTGAAAGGCAAAAAGAAGCCCTTATCAAGGGTCAGGATTCTGGTTCTCTCCTTACAGTCTGTTTATATGCAAGTTACAGCTGAAAAAACAGAAAGTAAACACTGCCTGAGAAGATCATCCTTGAAAGCACTTTTCCTTATCTATAAGTCTTTCCAAACAATACTTTTTTTCAATTGGAAGGGAAATGATTTTTTTTAAATAAAAAAACTTTTTAAAAAGTATGATAGAGAGTAAAGAATTGAAACTTATTGTTCTTACTAGCATTCAATCATTTACAGGAGATACTTGGATAATTTATGAACTATTACCAACTAGTAATTAATGGCAATATGCAACCCACAGAACACATTTTTCTTATTAAAGTTGAGGGAGGGTTCTTTTTGTTGTTGTTGTTGCCATCTAGCTAATAAAAGCTTCTCTCTCATTCTCTTTCTCCCTCTCCCTCTCTTTTACACAACAGAATTTTTGACAGGGTTGACTCCAGACAGCTTTCCAGCTGGGGCCTGGGGCCTGGGTGAACCTTCAAAATTTTTCCCATTTGAGCCGCATCAAAGTGAAGGAAATTCAAGGATCACTAACGTCTCAGATGGTAGCACTTGCCCTAACAACCAAGGTTCAGGAATTCTTTGGAGCAGGCTGAGGTCATTTTTCTCCCCTTTTCTCCTAATGCTTTTCTCTATTAATCAGAGCTCACCGCTCAGATTGGTCTTCAACTTCCTCCCAATCCTTGCTAAGCCTGTCATTTCTAGCTATTATTTACTTTAATGGACTTTGGCTGATCCCTTATGAAGCTTTGGATCTGAGAATAATACGGCTGGAGAGTAACGGGTGCGAGCCCGGGTGTGGGTTTGCCTGCAGATTAACCATGGCAGATGGGCTTTATTGCAGCTTCCTGTGTGCCGAGTGTTGATTGAGAGGGTATAATGAGAGAGGTGGTGTCGACACAAAGGCCGCAGCCACTTCATTGCACCTTGCGTCTAAACAACCCCTTTTTTCTAAACCTTTGGGTTGTGAAATTTTTAGGAAGTCAGAGCACAAGAACAAGCACAAAAACAACTGTAAATAACCATGAATGTTAATCCATTGCTAATTGGTCCTTTCGTTCATTATAGGTACATTTTGCTCAGTGTTGTTGTTGTTTTTGAAAAAAAAGGGGGAGAAATTAATGATATGGACAGTTATACATAATTGGACTTTTATATCAGCTTAAATGCTAATGCAACCAAGTAGCAAACTTAATTATTATTATCTCATTAATTTCCAGGATGAATGTTTCCAGTGAAAGCTCATCTCCCAATCATCTTGTTGCATTTGGCATGTTTTTGATACCTAGGGGATATACTATTGGAGCGGGGGGAGAGAATCAATTATCTATTATGCAGAGAATCTTTATATATATATATATATATATAAAGTGACAGCAGGAAAATTGCTCTAATTTCTTGTGCAACTTGTCACAATAATCACCAGTTTGTAAAGACAAAAAGCCAAATACAGTTTTTTGCAAGCACAATTGTAAAATATATGATAAGTCTTTGGTTGCTGGTCTCAAAATACTTTTTTACAAAATCCTCACTTTAAAGATTTCACTTAATTCCTCCTTTTCATTGATGGATTAAAATCACAACTATTGATTCCTTTATTCCTTTGGGGCTTTACCCATCTGTCTTATCTCTTTCATCCCAGCACCCCTTGGTCTGAGAGAAGTGTTGTACAAATGAACGGAGGAAAATCTGGAGAAGATTCTAGGTCAAGTTTGTGTACAAGAGTTGAAATTTTTAGTGACAGTCTTCCCTTGCCGCCAAGCAAAAGTTTCCACACAGTGTTGCACAAGCTAGTCCAATTATCCTCCTCCTTTGAAAACCATTATCAAGTTTTTCAAAACTTCTTTCATTTCACTGTTGCCATTCAATGAAAAGGAAACTAACCACCATGTCAAGACAACTCAGCTGCCTAGCAACCAAGGGCCACATGTTAATTCCGACTTGCTTCTGGTCTTGACTAATGGAAAGTGACTATGTTAAGCCAGTCAGAAGAGTTGTTTGTTACTTGTGAAGTGCAAACAAAACAATATTGTTTTCCAAAGTACCGGGTTGTGATTGATGTAAAGATTTACAGTAACATCATTCATTTTTCCTTGTGCTTTAGCAGGATGGATGTCATATCTTTTCATGCTTTATTAAATGCATTATAAGACCAAATAAACATCATGCTTTTTGTTCCCTAAGATTCCAAAGAGAGCTTTTTTGTCTTATCCAAGTGACCTCGAACTTGTGTATTGTAATGCATTTATTCAGTATGTCATTCCCATGTCAATAAATAATTTAATAATAAAATGAAACCTTGGCTGTGAAGGGGAGAACAAAACAAATAAACAAATAAGAAAAGACAGAGCTGAATAATATCAGCAACCAAAAAATAAAGAAAGGAAAGGAAATAGGTTAAACTGTTATGAATAATGTCAGCTCAGGCCAAACTTTCCCACACTTTGGAAGTTGTATCTTTCTGAGGAAAAGGAGTGAGATGGTCTGGGATGGGCAGAGGAATAATGAATTTGTCATTATAAATCAAAAGCACCTTGTCTCTTGAAACATTTACTACCATTGGTATTGTGATTATGACTTAATGAAATTATGCTAGTTGCTGAAATTATCAGAAGTAACATTGGTCTTACTACGATGGTACAATATGGGAGAAATCCAGTTTTAAAAAAACTGGTCAAAGCTATTTGTAAGTCATCTCCCTTTAAAAATGAAAGATGATTTAAAAAAGAAAGAACATAAGAAGGATCCAATGTACTATAGTGGTTTGAGCATTGGTCTATGACTCTGGAGGGTTTGAATTCCCACTCAACCATGGAACTCCACTGGGTGATCTTGGGCAAGTCACTTTCTCTTAGTTCAGATGAAGGCAAAGGTAACCCTTCTCTGAAAAGATCTTACAAAAAAAATAGGATTGACTAATGGGCACCATAAGCTGGAAGTGACTTGAAGATACACACACACAAAAAGAAAAAAGGAAAAAAAAGAATCTGGCTAGTCAGACCAAAGGCCTACATATGCCAGCATCCAATTTCCCACTATAGCCAACTAGATTTGTTTGGGAAGCTCTTTAGCTGGCCATGAATGTAAATATCATCTATTTAGACATTCCAGAATTCAGAAGCATATTGTCTCTGATTGTAGAGAGACAGTGTACAGGTATAGCTCAATTAACAAAATTGATATTTTCCTGGGCATTACTTATTTAACAGAAAAGGAGGTAGAAATAACATGGAAATAATGATAGGTTTCTGCACCACAAAAAAGAACAACATTTCAACATTTTCCAGCAGACATTTTATCAAAAACTAATAATATGCACATATGAAATGAAACCATCAAGTCAAATCTTGCATAAGGAAACAAAAATATTTTGAACCTTCAAGAGACTACATGAAAGCTTCTTCTAAAATGCATCCAGGGATAGCAATTTCTTTCACCAGCCTCCACTTTTCTTATCATTTCCATTCTGGTGGTCAAACTTAGGCTTCTTTTAAAACATACTGGAGATAGCTGGCAAGGTAGCCTTATCTGCTCTTGCTTGGCTATTGACACTTTCTCAGCAAAGAATTCTGGAGACAACTGCTCTTTACCTTTCCTGTTGTAGGCAGAAACACACAGCCATTCTTCCCAGCTCAAACTTCATTGCACAATTTACTGCATACATACTGTTGGAACCTAGTACCTATGGCTTATGTTTTTCCAGCCTCCCTTCACCATTCTCACAATTCTAATGCTACTGAAAATCATCCAGCTAGACAGAGGACAAAGAAGAAAAGGGGAGGCTGGGTGAGCACAAAAAGACTTTATAAAATAAACTTCTTTGTTAACTGAGGCATGCCTGTACAACTATTATCACTTGATCTATTACAATAATGGATTCTAATCTATTCACATTTTAAATCATGTTGTTTGATTGACTGTAGTCTGTCTGTTCATGCTTCTGGTCCACAGTTCCATTTCAAGTTCTAAAACCTCACAAACAAGATACTCCTTTCTTAATTTTGTGTTATATACATCTGGTATGCATTGTCTTTATGAGAAGTACATTGTCTTTCTGGGAAGATGTAAGGTCTGTGGGAGCCAAAGCAGAAGAGTCCACCTACAGATGCTATTAATATTCCACTTCCTAAATTCATATTCCACAGTATCAGTCTTACTTACAAATATTGTATGATATATGTGGTTTTTAATGCACAAATTAGAAGCAGGGAGTTTAGTCTGAGAGAAATATTGTTCAGGTTCTATTCTACACATAAAAGATACTTTGAAATAGAATTGCAACTGAGGACAATACAAATGTGTTGGGAATGACCACCATAGTTGCACACTGGCCCTTGGGAAATACAAATTGTGTTATCCAAAATAATAGGCTATGTTTGTGTTTCCATACAACAGTGATGCAGTGAGATGAATTATGCCTTCTGCAGATTGTTAAAAGATTCCTCATCCCTTCGTTTCCTTTCCTTCACATTTGCATCATGCATTTCATATAAGAAAGTTAAGAAATATTGGAGACAATATAAAGCCATTTAAGGAAATCATAATATCAACCTTCTCTATACATGTGTGTATGTGTGTGTGTGGCAGGGGTGCACTCAGAGAAATAAGCAGCCATATTTGTTGCAAAAAAAAAAAGTAACAAAGAGAGGTTTGGACATCATTTAACACCAAGATAAAAAACCAACTTTCATCTACTGAAGTGAAGTAGCAGTTTCTGATCCCAATCAGAATTCAGTGTGATGATGGTTTGGACCAGAGTTTAGAGTACCTGTCTTCTGTTTTCCAACATCACTGAAAATCCTCTCCTCCCTCTATGGGGAAAATCTACTGACAATTAGAGTAGGTCACTGCTGCCTTTCTTCATCATGGTTCATTGAAAAATGTCATGGGGCACTTTTTGTCCCAATGTAGCCAAGTACCCCAACAGCAAAAGACAATCAATATGTTGGGATAATGTTACTCCAATATATGCATTATTTTTCTATTTAAAAACTATTATTAATAAAAATGTATAGAAAATGGATGACATTTAGGGAATTATTTATAACTGTCTGGGTGACAATGCTGCAGAATGCCTCCATCATAGGCCTTGGATTCTGCAACAAAGCATAACTGTGGATGACTGAAGTCTCCCATCTAGATGCAGAACAACTATAGATTTATTGTTGTATAACCTTTAATGGATTCCTACTTCAACAGATTCATAATAGTGCAATGTCTATTTACTTATCCTAGACTTATTCATGTGTAACTGTTACATGTTCATGATAACTTCTTATACACTATTGCCATGATTGTTAACCTCCAAACTATATCAAGCATCAGCTGCATGGGGAGAAAGAGGTCTATTCTATAAGTGAATGATGGTTCCATCAGGTTTGGAGGAAGGATCAGGCCATGGAGGGGTTACTTAGTATGCCTGTACTGTTAGTTATGTATACTTAACTGTTAAGTATACTTAATTCGTGAGATTTCATTGGCTTACCCACCCTGACCTCTTTGCTGTTGGGGTACTTAGCTACATTGGGAAAATCCTTAATGAAACAGCTGGTGTAGAATACTGGCCAATAATAACGAGCATCCATGATGGCTAATGGGATTTTTAAAAAAGAAAAACAACCACATAAAATATATGAGAAATAAATGCTAAAGAAAAGATCACAGAATGCAATAAAATTGTATAAATAAAGGATTATAGTAATGAGGGAGGAGAGGAAAAATGAGGGCAAATAAGATTTTTGACTTCCAATGAAATGTTCTTTCATTCTTCCCATTTTTAGCATTGCAGATATTGTGAGATATTGAAAATGGAACTCTTCTATTTATTGTGTTTGCATTCCCTTGGTAATGTTGCCTGCCCCCCCCTTTTTTTTTTGTTTTTTTTTTGGATGCCCAAATGGTATTTCTAAATGCTCAACAGCAGTTTTAAGCTATTGCAATGATAGAAATTTGGGGGTTGGAGAAAATTTCATTGGGGAAATGGCAGAATTCATACCTAGAAACATGTCCTCATTTTGCCCCCTCTCCCTGTAGCAGTTCTATATTTATAGTTGAAGCAGGTACTATAATTTTGAAATAGTATACAACTCATCACTGTGGAAGGAACAGGTGACTTTATGCCTTATTAAGTTCTTCAGGTGCTTTTAAGTGCCCCAGCTCAAGACCCTTGCTCTTCTTTCTTATGGATCTTTATCTATAAATGAGACTTGGACTGAAAGCCATTTACACAGAAGAAGCCTTCAGAAAGGGAGCTCTTTAGACAGAGGGCTGTCATCTTTAAAGCAGGACACATAGCCACCCTACAGCTCCTGATGTTATCTGTCTAATTTTAGAATATGGGATCACCTGGAGCCAGTGCTTTAAAACAGCAAGCAACGTTCCCTGTGGACAGTGTGTGGCTACCAAACCTGTTTTTGCAGGCTTTCCCCAAAATTTGTTGTTGTTGTATGCCTTCAAATCATTTCTGATTTATGCCAACCCTAAAGTGAACCTATCATGGGCTTTTCTTGACAAGATTCTTCAGAGGAAATTTGCCATTGCCATCCTCTGAGGCTAAAAGTGTGTGACTTGCCCAAGGTCACCCAGTGGGTTTACATGGCCCAAATGGGATTTGAACCCTGGTCTCCAGAGTCATAGTCTAATGCTCAAACCACTACAGCATGCTGGCTCTCCCCCAAAACTGCTTTATGAGATTTGAGTAGAAAATTGCACTGCTAAAGTTTGGTGGTAAACTGGTGGTAAACAATCAGGAAATAACATGGTTTAAAAGGATTTGTTTGTCACTTAATTTTTATGGCAAAACATGAGAAATCCTTTAAAAGAAGTACTTCCTACTTATTTTACAAGGGATGTTTATCAGCACCCATTAAATTTGGGTGATCCCATAGCAAGTACAGGGTAATGTGGGGAAACTGCCCAGCAGGTGCAATATAATTGCATACCCCTGTCTTAAACAGTTGGAATGCAGCATAGATGTGGATGAAAACAGCTTTCTTGTTTCAGGGATACAATCGGAGAACAGGCAGTAAAAACCAGAATCATAGGCTTCAGTTAAGAAATCTGAAACTGCCACACTTATTTCCACAACATGGCTTTTAAAGCCAGGAATTGAGAGAAAGATTCTGAGCTCTCATGTTAGTTGATCTCACAATTCATATGGCATACCATATAGTTATTACAGCAACCTTTTAAAAGTTGTTGATGTGACGACAAACCTCTTAATTGTGAAGTGAGACTCTGATGTAATGATAACTTCCAAATGCATAAAGATTTCTGGGATAAGCAATGGGAAAAAGCAAACGAGTCTTTGCTTTGAAATTTTTATGGATCTTTTCTATAGTAATCTGCCTGGAAGCTTCACCAGAGATTTAATTTCCTAGTAGGATTCTCTCTTATCTTGTTGCAATGAGTACATTTTAATTATAGCAAGAATGGATAACTGTGGCCCTCAGATCTTTTTGAGTTGTAATTCCAACCAGCTCCACTAGTTAGCATAGACAGCGGTGAGGCATTAAGGGAGTTGCAGCCCAAGACTAGCTGGACAGTAACAGCAGCCCATCCCTGATTTATAGACCAAAATCCATTTGTTAATGCTAACTAGACCAAAACCACTGAAATTCATTTGTAAATCCCAAGCAAAATAGCACAGACACAGAGGTAGAATGAACAAAAGGACTGAATTACCAAGTTTCCATTCAATCAGTGGGTCTACTCCAGTTGCAAGTAATAATTGGGTTTAGACCAAGGGTAGGAATAATTCAATCTTCCAGTTGGGACTTCAGCTTCCAACGTTGCTCATCACCATTGGTTACGTCTGCTAGTGTTGTTGGGTCTTGTAATCCAACAACTCATGTGGGGTTGCATGATTCCTATCTGTAATTCAAGCCATAGGATTTATAACTTGCTACCTTTCTACCTTAAGACAATTGTACAAGATCTTTCTTCTTTCTTACAGTTTGCCTCTGCTAGTATTACTTCAGTGAGGTCCACTGTTAATAAAAGAAAACATAAAATGTTAGTTAATGATGGAGAGCATGAATTTCTAGTTAGGAATTCCCAGACTAATAAGAAGTTGATGCAAACTCTGGTGAAGTTAATATTTTAGTTTATAAATAGGTTGATTGTAGTCCTGTCATCATCATCATCTTCACAAACTCCCTCTTTTTGTTTCCTATTATTTGCCTAGAGGGAACACCAGTGGTAAGATTGGGACCCTATAGCCTTACTAAGCATCAGGCAAATCGAATTTATCTGGGAGTCTTTGCGCCAACAATGGTATTGCAGGCTGCCTTGTCACTGTGATTGTGAATAAATAGATGTTTCAGAAGGGAAATATATCAGGCGTGCAACAGTTTGCAGATGATAGTACATCAGACCTCACTGCACTCCACCATAATGTGTTCTTGCCACATTTCCTGTGTCAGTATCCAGAGAATATCAGAATCTAAAAGCTGAGTGGATCAACCCCCAAAATGATTTAATCTGAGTACAAGTTGTATCAAGCCCAAATTAACTCATTTTTGGAGAATCCATTAGGAATAGAGTGTTTTAAATTGTTTTATACTGTTGAAATTGGTTTTATTGTACACTGTCCTGAATTCCTAGGATATAGGATTAAATAAAAAAATAAAAACAGAGTGCAAGGAAGTCCAACCATTCATTAACCCTTATTTGATTTATTTTTAATTCTTCCTGTTTGCTGTTTTCCAATTCACCCTTTAATATATCTGTACAGTACTTTAAAGAAAAACACAGAGAGAGATGTAGTTAGAGAAGACAGTAAGTTCCCTGCCCCTCTTTTGTAACTGGCTAGTACTTTTTTTTTTTCTTTTTTTTTTGCCAGTTTGAATTTTTGTTACTGTGGATCAAAATCAGTTCCATAAACAAGGAACGTGCCAGAATCAGCTAAGGCATGGGTGACAAACAAAGTGACAATAAAAAAGGAAAAAGATCTTATACAGTAGCAAAAAATAAAATAAAATAAAACATGGTGGCTAAGATGTCATCAGCACAAATAGTAGCTTGGCATCTGCATACAAGAGGTGCTGAGTGTCTGGCTATACTAAGCTATGTTTTACATGCTTATAGCAATGTTGTTATTTTATATGCTTATATCATAAAGTACCATGTGGCTAGGATGGGATCTTTTTGGTAACTTACACCAGCAGAATTTTCATCTACATCAGTGTAAGCTCTTTTATGACCAAGTTGTACCAGAACCAGACATAACATGATAAAGCTGACTTGTTAGACTCTGAACTTGGAGGGCAGCTTTTATCTTCTAATTGGGAAAGTTTTTCACTATGACAATGCTTCGACTTAGTAATGGAGATGAGCACCACCCCCTGTGGTCGGACACGACTTGACAACCTTGTTAATGGGGCATACCTTTACCATTTTATCATAGGGTTCTAGTGTTCCCCATGTACTGTTTTGCCAAACAAATGAAAGCCAAAAGTATTTATGATATTCTTTCAGTGCACTCTTCTTCAATTGCATGTTACTAGCAAATAAGGCCAATTTATGTGTTAACTCTTTAGTGTGGTTTTACATCCTGTGATTTACTCCTTTTCCACATATTTAAGGTCTAAATCTGATACAATCACACAAGTCATTCCAACCATACTAACACACTTTCCTGCAGGGTAGTAGTATAGATATGGTAACATCACATGATCCATCTTATCGAGTATATTTTATCAGGTTTTGATGTTACTGTAAGTGTAGGATCAAAGTACAAGAAACATCAATGACATCACACAAATCTTGATAAGTATAAATGAACATTTAAGGCATTTAATGTATGTTACACAAGCTACGTTAAAAGCATTTCTTTAACAGGACACACATGGCACAAGAACACTTGTACTTGAACATTGCCGATTGGACCAAAC
The DNA here is from genome assembly GCA_020142125.1 of Phrynosoma platyrhinos. Classification (NCBI taxonomy): domain Eukaryota; kingdom Metazoa; phylum Chordata; class Lepidosauria; order Squamata; family Phrynosomatidae; genus Phrynosoma; species Phrynosoma platyrhinos. The sequence continues at coordinate 89,561,902 of JAIPUX010001880.1, forward strand.
TTGATCAAGTTTATTTATATAATATTCTCTTATTGGTTCTAAGTAAAGTCATTGACTACTACCAGGCCAGGCTTCAGAATTAGTACAGGGTATTTATTATCAGTCTTAAGGGCTGGAGAGAAGTAGTATGGACCAGGGCCTATTCAGAGATTAAAGATCATAGGCATAAAAACCAAAAAATATAGTCCAAGACGACAAGAGGTTGTGGTTGAAGGTTATCACTAGATAGATAATGTAGTCCAAAGCAGGTAGTTAAGCAGTTAGGTTCCAAAAAGTAGCATTAAAAGAGAAGAGACTAGGAGCTTAGCTAGGCAAGTCTTCTGGATGTCAGACATATGACTATAATGGATATTGATGGTACCCTTTAAAAAGGCTGCCTTTTCCACCTTGGGCAGCGAGGAGGAACC
>JAIPUX010001880.1:89566454-89590284 GCA_020142125.1 Phrynosoma platyrhinos
GCAGTGCCTCAATTTAAAGTGGACTCAATTTGCACTATTTCTGGCAGGTCTGCAAAGGTTGGTTGTTTGACGGATCTCCTCCGGCAAGGCATTCCATAATCTGGGGACCGTGGCAGAAAAGGTCCTCTGGGAGGTCGTCGCCAGCCTGATTCTTATTGGTTGAAGCAACTTCCTCCCAGAGGACCTAAGGGTGAGGGGCGGATTATATGTAGATAGGTGATTCCCTAGGTAAGATGGGCCCAGGCCATGTAGGGCTTTAAAGGTCAATACCAACACCTTATACTGTACCCAGAAACTAACTGGCAGCCAGTGCAATGATTTCAAGATGGGAGTGATATGATCACCTTTTGATGTTCCAGTGATCAATCTGGCTGCCATGTTTTGTACTAATTGCAGTTTCCGAGTTAGGTGTAAGGTTAGCCCCATGTAGAGTGCGTTACAGAAGTTGAGTCATGAGGTTACCAGTGCATGTACTACGGTTTCTAGGTCCCTTACTTCCAGGAAAGGATGCAGCTGGCATATCAGCCGAAGCTGATAACAGGCACTCCAGACTGCTGCATTCACCTGATCTGTCATGTGAAGCGACGAGTCCAGGAGCACCCCCAGATTGCGGACAAAGTCCTTGGTGGAGAGCGTAACCCCATCCAAGACTGGCAGTCGTGACCCAATCTCTGGTTTGGGGGCCCCAACTGTAAGTACCTCCATTTTGTCTGAATTCAACTTGAGTTGATTTTTCCTCATCCAGTCCATTACCGCTTCGAGACATTTATTGAGGGGAGAACCGCCATCAGCCATCATGGCATCTGGCCAAGACATGGAGCAGAATATTTGAGTATCATCCGCATATTGGTAACATCCTGCTCCATGTCTCCTAATGATCTCTCCCAGCAGCTTCATATAAATATTAAATAACTTCGGGGACAGAATGGCTCCTTGAGGGACGCCATATTTTAGCTCAGTTTTTGATGAGCAACTGTCCCGAGTACCACCCTCTGTAATCTGCCTGAGAGAAAAGAGCGGAAGCACTGAAGAACAGTGCCTCCCACTCCTAATTCTCTCAGGCGTTCCAGTAGGATGTCGTGATCTATAGTATCGAAGGCCACTGAGAGGTCCAGTAGCACCAACTGGGTCATGCTTCCCCTGTCGGTACTAAGGTGCAGGTCATCTTCCAGAGTGACCATGGCCCTCTCCACCTCATATCCAGGTCTGAAGCCAGTTTGAAATGGACCTAGAAAATTGGTTTCATCCAAGATCACCAGGAGTTGGAATGTGACGGCTCGCTCGATCACCTTGCCCAAGAATGGTAAATGTGGAACTGGTCTATAGTTCTTCATATCCAGGGGGTCCAGGGAAGGTTTCTTCAGGAGTGGTCTAACGACCACCTCCTTTAAATTTGATGGTACAATGTCTTCCCTAAGGGATGCATTGATGACCCTCTTAAGGAAGGCTATCAAGGCATCACCCCCTAGATGACTAGCCATGATGGGCAGGGTTCGAGGGGGCACATCATCTTCCTTACTTTTCCAAGGATCTTGTCCACATCATCGGTACTCACCAACTCAAATTGATCCAGTTTAATTTCATAAATGGGTTGACTGGACACCTCATCAATTACTTCTTTTATAATCCCGGCATCTAAGTCAGTTCTTATCTGAGAGATTTTATCTGCAACATAGTTGTTAAAAGCATCACAGCAGGCTGTTGTCGGGTTAAGTAAAGGGTTCTGTACAGGTGAAGCCCTGATGACCTTTGTCTGGGCATCGACAGGGGTAGTGTCACCCTGCTGGGGCTACCAGAACTCTCAACAGCTTTTGATACTATAGATCATAACATCCTCTTGGATCCCCTGAGAAGATTAGGAATTGGAGGCACTGCAGTGATTCCATTCCTTCCTCTTCGGCAGATTTCAGAGGGTGATGCTCGGGGACAGTTGCTCTACAAGGAAAGAGCTTAATTGTGGCATCCCACAAGGCGCTATCCTGTCCCCGATGCTATTTAATATACATATATGCAGCCGCTGGGAGAGATCATTCAGAGACATGCAGCAAGGTGTTATCAGTATGCTGATGACACCCAGATATACTTCTCCAAGTCTCAGTCCTCAGTCTTGACTTCAGATGGCATCTCTCCTCTCAATGATTGTCTTAAAGCAGTAATGGACTGGATGAGGAAAAACAGATCGAGTCTGAATCCAGATAAAACAGAGGTACTTACAGTAGCGGCCCCAAAACCAGGTATTGGGATACAATCTCCATGCTTCGATGGGGTAACACTCTCCTCTAAGGACTATGTTCACAGTCTGGGGGTGCTCCTGGATCCGTCACTTCTGGTGATAAATCAGGTAAATGCGATGGTTAGGAGTGCCTGTTATCAACTTTGGCTGATACGCCAGCTGCACCTTTTCCTGGAAGTTTGGGACCTTGATATTGTGGTGCATGTGCTGGTAACCTCCCGTCTTGATTTCTGCAATGCACTCTACATGGGGCTATCCTCATGCTTGGTCCAGAAACACCAATTAGTACAGAATATGGCAGCCAGTTTGGTCTCAGGAACAACGAGAAAACACCATATAACACCAGTATTAAGATCACTTCACTGGCTGACCATTAGTTTCCGGGCACAGTACAAGGTGTTAGTTATCACTTTTAAAGCCCTAAATGGCTTGGGTCCAACCTATCTTCAGGACCGCCTCCTCCTGTATAATCCTCCCTGCACACTTTGGTCCTCTGGGAGTAATTTTCTGCAGCCTATAAAAACTAGGCTGTCTGCAACTGCCCAGAGGGCCCTTTCAGCAGCTGCTCCCAGATTATTGAACAGCTTGTGGATGAGATCCGTCATATCACCAAATTAACCAACTTTAAAAAGGCTGTTAAGACGGATCTCTTCCGGCAGGCCTTTTCTGGATAGATCCCCAGCCTTCAAGAGTCTGCCCATCTTTTTCCTTAATTTTTGCTGTAGTTATTGTTGTTTGTTATCTGTTAGTGGACTCAATTTGCACTATTTCTGGCAGTCTGCAAAGGCTCATTGTTACCTATTTAAGTATGTTTTAAATTGTTACATTGTTTAGTATTATTTTAAGGGGTGGGTGGGTTTTTGGGACATGTATTGTATTTTACTGTATTTTTAATGTTTTAATACTGTAAGCTGCCCCGGTTGCGTATGCAGAGGGGCAGGATTATTATTATTATTATTATTATTATTATTATTATTATTATTATTATTATTATTATTATTATTGGATTCCAAATTTAAAATTAGAATAGGGGACAATCACAAGACTGCTGAGTCTCCTATTGATTTGACAAACCGTGATTTTGCTGCAATAAATAATCACAAGCATTTAATAACTGCCTTGCAAAATTCATTTCAATATCTGTTTTGTGATTTAGTGAAAGAAGTTCAGCTGAAGGGAAACCTTCCAGTAATAATAGTAGGACAACCTTCTTAGCTGTTCATCAAAAATACATTCATAGGTTCTTCCCATACTTCTCTACTACTAAGTGGGAAATGCACTTCATGCAGGTATTTCAGTGGTTTCTTTTCTGAGGGTAGAGAAGTCTTCATTGCATAAGTAACAAAATCAGATTTGGCTGTCTATATCTATACATAAGCTATGCTATTAGCAACATTGTCCTCTGTTTTAAGGAATATTGGGACTATTTTTTTTTTTTACAGAATAACCTTTTTTCCTTTATAATGTTTTTATCTTGTTTCCTCCAGTGCCTTTTGCATAATTTTACTTCAAAATTAATAACCTCACAGTGAACAATAGAGAAGGGCAAAGCCAAGAAAGACAAAGGCTGAAATGAGGCGAAAGGCAAATTCACTTTTTCCTTCCACTATAGAAGCCTAGTCAAGACTAGCTTTATCTGGTAATCCACTTTTAAACTTTAACCTGTAGGGGGGCTCTTTGTGTTAGTTAATGTAAGCATAAGAAGAGCTGGAACACTAATCAGATTAATCATATTTTGTGAAACTCAAAAAGCTTCATTAAAAGGGTCTAATTTCCAAGCTACTCATTTCATACAGAAAGAAAAGTTTGATACAAAGGAAAGTAACACATAAATACACAAAGAAGCAAATCCAGATTTCATGTGACCTCATCAAATGGAGTAAAAGACAGAATGCCACATAAACTTAGTTCTCTGGGGGGGGGGGGTCTTGGGCAACTGTGCAAAGTATCCTAATGTATCCTGAATTTTGAAAGTTTTTGCTGAATCCTATTTTAGAACTGGTTCCTAAAAAAACATAAGCTTGTGTTATTTTTGATTCACGCCAAAAGGCAGAGTAGATGTTTCTTTCATTCATAAGCATCAAATAATGTTGGATGTTGGCTAATCTCACAAAAACAGGGGAGTGAATACAAGACACATTTTGTATAACAATCTGAGATCATAACTTTTCAGTTTTCCAGGAAACAACCTGGCTAAGGAATATAATTATTGCCACATATAACAAATGAAGGATGGACATTATATGTGGAAGTATACTCCTGCATACCTCAAGACTGTGAGATCTCAATTTGTGTACTTCTACTCAAAAACTCTTAGACATTTTGGTCAGTTGGATTCTACGAGTTTACTAACAAATATATATTTTAATAGGATTTCATTTACAAGAATATGTAAATGAACATATTTATTATGTTCATGAATATGTAAATAAATAAGAACACAGACTCTAACCACAGTTCTTGTGAGTGGATGGTTTGCTGTTGTCGTTGGCAGTGGCTTCACATTCTACCAGGCATTACCAATGGTAGTTATGCACCAGCAGTGATTCCGATTCTATGGCATGTTCCAAGTAGTGCTGCCTTTTTGTAATTTTGAAATCTGAGAGCAATTCCAAATGGACTGACAAAACATCTAAAGGGAATCACCACAGATAGACTTTTAATAGAATTATTTTATCAATATTGCTGTTTCTACAATTAATTACATTCTGACAGTACATTTTGTTTCAAGACCCATAAAGATTCAAATTGCTAGTCCAGATAAAAATTAAGCAAGATAATCTTGATCAGCAATTCTGAAAAAAACTGAAATTTGCTTGTAATTTCCATTCTGGATATTTTCACACTTTCTCCAGGTTGCTCTCATTTTTTATGTGAAAAGTTATTAGGACAACTTGAGAGACATACTAATATGCAATATATTATCTAATGTAGAATCACCTGATTGATTGGTTGTTTGGTCAATTGATAGGTTAAAGTATTTTTATTCTACTCCAACTGAGGAAAAAAATAGCTTCCAAATTAAAAAAAAACACCCTAAAAAACAATGACAAAGCAAGAAGAAGAAAGCCAACCAAGATTCAGTTCTTAAGATCAAAAAATGTCTTACAACAGCTAGAAAAGTAATAATGCAGGGACAGTAGAACTCATTGGCACTCGCCTTACCATAAGACCAATAAAATGGTTTATATACTTTTATCTCCTCTGTCTCATCCTGATGTTATGGTTGCTGCCATATCATAGCTGAATAAAGGAAGCTTGAAAGGCAGCTCATAGACACTCATTTCACTTTTCTCCTTCTCCTGAAGAACAGCTGAGAGATATTTCATCCGTTTCTCCAACAAGATGTATTTTTCCAATCATATATACTGAAGTGGGAGAACCCCAGCTCCATGGAATGGTGGAATGTAATCATCTTCATCTCTGTTTAACAGACTGGATTTGCTGTTTGGTTTTTTTATTTGTGAGCCACCTTGGGTCCCTTTCTGGGAGAAAGGTGGCATAAAAATGAAACGAACCTACTTCATCATATTGTATCTTACTCTATATGTCTGCCCATCAGTTTGTTCCTGTACTATACCCCTCCTAGCCTACTAAGTTACTTTTATGTTTACTGATTTTACCTCCTTGCCTTCCTGCACCCTTATGTTATCTGTTGTAGCAGTGAACATCTAAATTCAGGCTGTGCCTTCAGATGATTCTGCTTCTAGATTTACCCTCATGTGGATTGGCCCAGGCATCCAATCCTATCTCATTCATGTTCCCTTATTGATCTTTCACTCTTCAGATGCCCAGATTCTTGGTGCCTGCTGCACCAAGCTGCATCTGGTAGGGTACTCTACTGAGTAGATTTTTAAAAAAAAAATATGTTGAGATACCTTCCATGAGTAGAGATGTGAAAATCTACTGGCTATTTTCGCTGAAATACTTTAAATTCTACTCAATTTTTTTTTTTAAAAAAGTTACCCAAATAGAAATGTGTGTGTAGCTCTGAGTATATTTTCCATGGGTGTATGGATTTTTCTTTTTTCTTTATTTAATGCTTTTAACCCTGCCGTTCAACCGGAGGATCCCAGAATAGTTTACAAATTGTGAATTTTTCAATTCCCTGTCATTGGGCTTACAATCTAATAACACTGCACACAAGGAAAAGGGAGTGGCAGTCAGGGAGAGGATTAAGTTCAGCAAATGCTGGCTTTTGTTCTTTCTCTTGGAGGCCAGAACAATGGCAGTTGGTATGGAGGGAGAGCCTTTCATCATCCTCTGGAATCAAGGCATCAGGGTGCTGTGTCTGGCTGCTATTCTCTCCATTAGAGGCCAAAGCAAGTGTAATTTTTTCAGCTGTTGGAAAAATAAATAAAACATTGTCTGTTTTATATACATTTTTTTACCACTGACCAAAGTGTGTTTGTTTGCATTTTTGAAAAGCATAGATTTTAAAAAGGGCCTTTTTTCTTTACCAGGATATCTTACATGCTTAGTAACATATGGATTTCTCATGCAAGAAAAGGTTTATCCCACTGACACTTCTAAGAGATGCACAATGGATCTTTTACCACAGAAATAAAAACCCAGTGGATATCATTTCCACCCCATCCATGGCTTCCATGTATTCCTCTGCAAATATTTTATTTCTGAATACCAGAAGCTGGGGATAAACAATGGGAGAAAGGCTCTTGCCTTTATGTACTGTTAATAAATTTCCTAGAAGCAACCAGTTGGCCATGGTTGAGCACAGGATGTTGTACTAGATGGACTTTTGTTTGGAGCTAGCAGGCCTCTTGAACCAGTATTTGAGGAAAAATAGTTCCTTGAACTACAACTCGCAGAACTCTTAAACTAAAATGACCACTGACCATGTTGACTAGAGAATTCTGGGTTTTATCTTTCAAAAAAGTCACATTTCCCAAACTCTGGGGTTTTTCCTTTATATTGTCCTGTTCTTTTCAACATTATTTTAGCCCCATTTGCATCTAGGCTTATTGCTGAATTTAATGGCCATATTGTATAAAAGCTGACATGGTAAATAAGACTTAATCCAGGCTCTGATGAAAGTGTGAAATGTTAAAATTGGATGAGTATAATTAGCTTATTGATGGAGGATACTTTATGCAATCTATGTGTTTTAGAAACATTACTGAACAAGCATTTTTATGGAGGTGGGGGGAGATGTAACATTAAATTGGAGCATTATATACTCAGACATGACCCTACAAAATCATTAATCTCATAAAGCTAACAGGAGAAAAAGAATAATCAGCAAGCAAAACCTGTAGCATGCTATCATTTCATGAAAATAAAAGTGACACAATCAGAAAGGAGACTGTCATTTTCAAGGAAGGGTTTGTTTTTTTACTCCTCACTGAAATTAAATGAAATGACAAATGTTGACCCAATAGACAGCACTGAATAGACAACATTTTCAAGGCCCCCTCCTATTCACCTTGGCTATAGCCTACACTAACTGCTGCTTAGGAGTGGAAGCAGAACAAAGAAGATCATAAGCACAGGAGTCATGAGGAAAGCATGGCATTAAGAAAAAGAGGCTTCTCAAACATAGCAGATTTTGCTTGCCTTAACTCTGAACCACTGAAAGATCTTATAGCACCTTTGAGACTAAGGGCCAATGCACTCAACTCTTAAGGGGCAGGAATGCTGGATTGGGGCCGAAGCAACCACACCTATTCTCCTTTTTGCTGCTCCAAAAAGCACTTGCAAATGCCACCCTTAGAGCTGCCGCCACAGTTGTTTTGCGCCTCTTTGGTGGAGCATGTGTGCATGCTGTGCAAACGGGGCATCCTGATGCTGCATGCTATGTGGTCGGGTGTGCAGTATGACGGCGGCGTTGGGGAGGCTGGCATGTGGTCGCCCCACCCCAACTTCACCTCCAGGAGAGCCCTTTGGGCTGGTCTGCATCGGCCCTAACTGAAAGAAAGAAATTGGCAGCATGAGCTTTCATAGACTTCAGTCTACTTCATCATCTGAGGATGCATCTAAGGAAGTAGACTGAAGTCTACAAAAACTCATGCTGCCAATTTCTTTCTTTCAGTTAGTCTCAAAAGTGCTACAAGATCTCTCTACATACTGATTCTACAGACTAGTATGGCTATATCTTTGAATTCTGAACCAGTGAGTGATCCAGGGAAGAGTGCAACCATTAGTATTGTACACTGAGACGCTTCTAGCCTTTGCTGTCTAGTCTTCATAGGATTGAAATTACAGAGTCTAGGACCAGCCAACAGCATAGTGTTCCAACAGGATTCTGGCCTGTTCCTGCAATCCTATAAAATGATCATACAATGTTGTACTAAAAACAATAGGACTTCTATCTATGATCTGAACTGAAGTTGGACTATATTAAGTGATATATAATCCTGCCTTGAGAAATTTCTCCAATCTTATTAAAGTTTTATGATATTCATGATATGTTTTTCCAGATGACTTTTCTCAAAATTCAGTTTTTTCTGAATGAAAATGCAATAAAAATATCAGTTTGTGTTGAAGCAATAATAGCTGTGTATCACACAGGAAATTGCACAGCAAGCAGTTAATATTGATCTTTAAGTTTTTAAACTGTCAGCTCATCTTTTGTCATGCTCAGCCAGCCTGAGGACTCAGAGAAGCATGAGGCAGCTGAGCCCGAGCCTCAGTTTGAAACTGAGCCTGAACCTGAGCCTGGCCCTAGTTCTGCCCTGAAAGCTCAAGCAGAGTCTGTGGCCTCCAAGGAGGCTCAGCAACCAATCCTCCTGGCAGCATTCTTCTGGCATGGAAGAGGATGAAGAGAATATGGGGCTTTGCAGACAGCACAAAGGTTCCTTCGAGCCAAGGAATGGGAGGGGCAGCTGGATCCCGGACCCCTTCTTGAGGATGTCATCGGAGCGCCCACTGTTGCGAGGCAAGATGATCAGGCAGTCCAAGATTAGGGGTTCCAGAGAGTCAACATGGCTAGGCAGTACATACCAGTTGTCAGAGATTATCTGAGTTTGCTGGTGAATGCACGCTTGATCCTGACCTTGCTTGTCTTCTCGACCTGAATCTTTGACTATCGGACTGCCTAGCCATCTTGACTCTCTGAAACCCCTAATCTTGGACTGCCTGATCATCTTGCCTTGCTGAAACCCTTGACCTTGGACTGCACGACTACTCTATGGTTTTCATCTTGAACATTGCTTTGTATCTTCGTTGCTTTGAACTGCACAAAGCTCAGTGAACAGTTTCCTTTGTATTTTGTTTGGACTTTGGCTATCAGCATTCTTGACTGCTTTCCTGGACACCTTTGTACAAGGATTATTCAGGGTAAAGGTAAACAACATTTTTAGATGCAAAGTTCCAGACACAGTTTAAAAGGTGAGGCCCAGACTTTTCTCTCTCACTTGAGTCTGCTCTGTAAATAAGAGTCCTGCTTTCCATTGGGATGGGAGTGTCTCTTTGTTTGTTTTGTGAAGTTGTTTCATTAACTTTTGGACTTAGGGCCTCTACAGATGGCGCTTTGCCAGGTGCCCCAACCCCTTCCCAAGGACATCATCACAGTGTGTGTTGCTACACATGGTGCATGCTGTCAGGACGTCCTCCCGGCACAGCATTTTTACACGCTGCACTGGAAGAGGTGCAAAAGAGCTGTCTGGCGGCTCTTTAGGTGCCCTTTTTGCTGCCTGTGAAAAGAGTGGTGTTTTGGTGCTTCTTTCCCAGGTGGCAAAAGGGAGGATCGGGGCCAATACATCTGGCAGCCTCACCCTCACTCCTCCATTTTCTGCGATGGCCCATGGCTGCCCGTATGCATCCCCCCATAGTCATTCAGCTCCTGCAAAGAACGCATCCATTAGCAAGTACACTCTGTGAAAGAGCAGACACGTTAAAACAACAGCAACATGTTCTTAATATCTTCAGAGCATAAATTGTACACATGGCACAGAACTTAGCTATTGCCTCTGAGAAACTGCCCTCATCCAATTACCAATTGTAGCCATTTTGTTGGCCATTTGCATCTGGAAATTGTATATATCCTTGAAAAGAATCCTTGGGTACCAGAGACTTGGTGTATTCTTGAAACAAGACACCTAATCAGCTGAGTATTCCTATCAAACAGGAGTTAACTAACAGGAGAAGAACTGAGCACCATTATTGTAATTGATATTTATTTATTTATTCTCTGCCTTTCCCCACTCATTAGGACTTAAGGTGGTTTGGTTGCTGTTGTTAACTGCTTTGAGTCAATCTCGACCCATGGCAACCCTGTGGATGAGACATCTCCAAGACTCCTTCTACTCCACTGCTCTATTTAGTTCCTGCAAACTCATAACCTTAACCTCCTTAACAGAGTTCATCCATCTAGCATGTGGCCTTCCTCTCATTCTATTTCCTCCTACCTTTCCTAGCATACCATTTTTCCCAATGATTGCCTTCTCATGATGTGCCCGAAGTACGACAGCCTTAGTATTGTCATCTTGGCTTCCAGGGAGAGGTTTGGCTTGGGGGTAGGGGGTTGGACTAGATTGCCCTTGTGATTCCTTCCAGTTTTATGATTCTGTGATCATTAGAAAGGAGGAATAGACTTATAAACCATGCTTCATGAACAGAAATGTAAAGATACAAACTTTCCTGTACTCAAAAGGATGGATGTATCAACTTGTTGAAAAACCCAAGTGAAAGTATTGGTCAATCACCACAAAGTTTTCCACAACTGAAAGAGTGAAAGCGCTAGTGGATGTTTGTATTGGCATTAGTAATAGTAATCCAAAATGATAAAATAGAATCATAGAATCATAGTTAGAAGAGACCACAAGGGCCATCCTGTTCCAACCCCCTGCCATGAAGGAAAACATTATCAAAACATCCCTGACAGATGGCCATCCAGTCTCTGTTTAAAGACCTCCAAAGAAGGTCATCTGCAAATTTGATAAGCATGCCCCCCATTCTTTCATCCAAGTCATTGATAAAGATGTTGAATAGCACTAAGTCTAGGACAGAACCCTGTGGCACCCCACTGGTCACTTCTTTCCAAGATGAAGCAGAGCCATTGCTGAGCACCCTTTGGTTTGGCCAGTCAACCAATTACAAATCCCAGTTATTAAAATATATTAAAATATCCCAGTTTATTTTATTATTTTTTTAAAAAAATACTGTTTTACACACAAAAATCCTATTTTACAGGTAAAATGTATTTTTTAAAAAGCTCTGTGTGCAATTCATACAAAAATATGCCCCCAAATGTGAAAAAAACTCTGAGAAATATGGAAATATGCTTATGTGCTTGCGCAGTAGGAAAGAAAAAATATTTTTTTCACTATTCCTATGTCTGAGAGCAAAATGAGCAAAGATTTACATTCCTCTTTCTGAAATAACTGCATTCTGTAGTCAGGAATAGACGACTTTTTTCATACAATGGCCACATTTCTTCTGAGGTTATTTTTCAGGGAAATATATCAAAAGTGAACAAGTCAAAAGCCAGGAATGGAAAGTGCTGAATCAAGAACTAGGTGAGCTCATCCCTTTTAAATGTTCTCCCTTCCCCTATTCTCCAAACATCAGAAATCTGGGAATGGAAAGATCCTTCTTATAGAAGCCTGAACTTGCATAGAAAGGTCCATGATGTCTGGCCAATGTTCACACATTGTCCAACCATGCTCAAGATCAAAACTAAAAATTGTCTGGCCATGAAGATGGTGTTGATCACTATTCCTGTTTTTACACATTCTTGGCTATGCTGGGCTGATGCGAGTTACAGTCCAACAACTACCACAGGGCCACATATTCCCTAGTTCTGCTCTAGACCATCTATAGGATTCCTTGATGTGAATTAGCTGTATGTGAATAGCCTTTGTACATATATATAGGTTGTCCATGACTGCATGTACTAAATCTACAACTTGTACTTGTAAGAGGAACATGGAGCTGTTTTACAGTCCTGAAAGGATAGGATAGGCTAGAAGACTTGTGCACAGGATTCATGTAGGATATATATGTTAACCAAAATTCCACAGAAAAATTTGAATTGAGATTTTTGTAGAGTCACTTGGAAATATCTATAGAAGGTTCCTCTATATGCAACATTCTTTTCTGCACACTGATGGCAAAGCAACATGGTAGGAGGTACAAAAGGGGCTTTAGCAGGCCTCTATGTGGTACCTGAGTTAGGTGTTGCACATCACTGTCATATAGCCTTGTGTATGTGTTCTCTGGCTTCTAGTAGTTTCCAACTTATGGCAATTCTAAGGCAACCCTTTTATTAGTAAGATTTGCTCAGAGGAAGTTTGTCTTTGCCTTCTGAGGCTTTAGAAAGATATTTTTGTTGTTGCTTTCTTAGCTGTATAATTTGATTAAATTAATTTTATTGTAATATGTTATGTTTTTGTCATTATCCTATAAAAAACTGATTTGGTGCCTAGCCTAGTGCTTTAAATGGAATGTGTAGTAACTTCATGGTAGATGACTGGATAAGTAAGTAAACAAAAAGATGGATATAATTAGAATTACAAGGTATTATGGTTTTGCTGATGAGATTCTGTTATTATTGTGTTTCTCATATGCTCCTCTACCTCTTATACAATGGGGTGAAAGACACTGTTATGATTACCAGTTAAGAGCCAAGTAAGCATGCTACCATTTTTATGTCTTCATTCTGGTTAGTATATAAATAAGTGCTTCAAATGACTAAATTGCTTCCAAAGAAACAGGAACTATATTAAAAGTATGCCAATACTATTGCAATGTTCCTACTGCAGTACCTCCTGCTGTTTTATCTGGCCTACAGATATGTAAGACCTGCTTCTACATTTTTATTTCAAATTGTCACTCTAGGACATAACTCCCCACAATTTTCTGTATGCATTCCTTTTGTGTGGTGATGTACGGGGGGGTGGGGGAATTACGAACAACTCTTTCCAAATTTGAACGCCAACCATAAAGAAATTCCAGCACAGTGGACTATTGGACTAGAGTACTGAGAAAATTCACGTTAAATCCTTACTGACCCTTGAATCCCACTGCATGTATTTCAGACAATCTTTGGCTTTCAACTTCATATATTTCAATCATCATTAAGAATATTAAATAGGGTTAAGGCCATATTTAGCAGTAAAACTGAAATGCTGAGTCTAAGATGGGGCTTTCTTGGAAATATTGTTCAGAGAGAGTTTACCTTTGCCTTTCTCTGAGGCAGAGACAGTGTGACTTGCCCAAAGTCACCCAGTGGGTTTTCTATGGCTGAATGGGGATTCAAAACCTTGTCTCAGAGTCCTTATACCCCATCTTTCTTTGAAATCCAGGGTTCAAGTTGGCTTACAAATTAAAATACAATATAGTTAAAACATACATAAAAATTGATGCTGAAATGATTAAACTATCAACAACATTTAAAAACAATTTAAAACATACATTTAAAATGATAAGAAATTTTTAAAAATCAGCACAGCTGAAACAATGCAGCTCCTTTTTTAAAGCCTTTGATTGAAAAAAAAAAAACAGTTGGCAAAAATTTGTCAGGGAAAAAAAAAAGCTTTGTTTCCTGAAAGCAAGGAGGAGACCATTTGAGCCTCCTAGGAAGTGAGTTCCAGAAGCCATCATTCAGAAAGTCCTATCTCATATCCTCATCAACTATACCTATGGAAGTGATTGAATTAAGAGAAGGGCCTGTTGATCTCATTGCTCTGACAGGCTCATCATATGTGTTGAGATATGGCCTGTCAGATAGCCCCATAAGATATATAGGTGTTTATAGATAATAATCAGCACTGGGGAAAAATTAGGAGCAAACCTTTGCTGCCATCCTAAGTAATTTTTGAAATCAGTGATAAAAAATTAGGAGTTTCTTCTCCCCTTCCCAAGGGATCACACATGGAACCTGTGTTACACTGTGACAGGCTGGCAGTACGCTTCATATTTGCATGAATCTATCCTAAGTTTGCATCTTGCAAAGTAACTTTGAGAAGCCCTAAAACAGAACTAAAGTTTCTTCCTTTGTCATTAGTCATTTTATCTGCTTTGATGCAGTAGCCTTTGAAATAAGGAAATTTATGCAAACAAGATTCACTTATTTTTCTTATATTTCCTGGGTTGTCAGCAGAACTTTCTTTAATATTAAAAGGGGAATGGAAAGATGCAAACTTTAAGAAATAAACTTGCACCATGTTTACAGTTTGATAAGACACTGAATGGTGTTTGTGTTTTTCTCCAAAATCAGTGTTATAATATTGATTTCTCCCTTTCTTTTTTTGTTTCCACTAGTATCACCAAGATTTATATTTATAAAGTGCTCCAAAAAGTCAGCATTTTCATGAAACGATAAGCCTTGAGTACATGCTCACTGTTGACATTGCTCCAAAAGCTGATGATGAGTTTAAAATCTAATTTGGGTGCATAAAATTTTATGTGCATGAAATGTTTTGGAAGACATTTTTAAGTTTGTGTCAGATTTCCCAAACTTCTTGTTACAAATCATTCCACACTGATATTGAATGATGCCAAATAATTCCATTTACTGGAAAAGAACATGATGATTTACTTTCTTAGTTATTATTCTCTGCCCCCCAACTACCACCATCATTATTTCAAGCTATAAGCCAACTCAAGACTACCTAAAACCATTGGAAACTTCTCATTCATGGAAGGGTTTTGTAAATGCTGATTGTCACATTTCCATCCTCAAGGAAACTAGCTTTCCTTCATACAATTAAAAGCAAAAAAAAAAAAAAGTAGTATCCAGAGCTCTGCTCCCACAAGAATCAATTCCATGTGGTGCTGTTCCTCACAGCTGTGATAAGTGTGTGGATACTGCAACCATATATTACTGCTGGGGATGGACATATTGGTGAAGTGGGCAATGCCCATATGTGCAATCATCCATAGTATAGTATTTATCTGCAACCACATGGGATATCACCAGGACAGAGCCAGGGCATTTTCTTCCTGAGGTAAAGGACAAGATGGCACTTCCTCTTCTTTTTACTTTCAACGACGAACAGAACTGACACTTGCATCTTACTTCAAAATTAGTGAAGTGATAACATCTTCTAATGGAACAGAAGTGTAGGCTACTTTAATTAATTTATTTAAGTATTCTGTATTATTTCCCAGCCCACAAGGGCTTCCTGAGACAATGAGTAAATAAAAACAATTAAAAGAATATCAAGATAAGATTTTTTAAAACACATTAAAAAGTACACAAAAGATACATGTTTATGTCTTGGGTATGGGTGTGTGGGAGGTCATGTACATATATACTCATGGAGAGAGCAATGGGGTTGTGTTTTGTTGGTTGGTGTTGCTGTCTCAGTTTATGTCTCTTATTTATGTTTTTTATATGTAAACTTAATAAAAAGTTTTTATTTTTTATTAAGTTTATTTAAAAAAAACATTAAAATACTCTTTAAAAACTCCCAAAAGCAATCTAGGAACAATCCTAGAATCTAATTTTGAAACAATTAAGGAGCTTATCACACCACTAAATAAAATGTCTTACCTCTCTCGAATTCAATTTTAATTCAGGTGCCAAAATACCTGTGATAGTATTCAGATGCCACCCAAATTAAAGCTGAATTTGGGAGAGGTAAGACATTTTATTTTAGCTGTGCGATAAGCTTCTAACAGTATTTTCAAACAATGGATGCCATGTGGAACAGCACTGTTCTGACTGACTGTCAGAAGGTTATAAGAGATGGGTCCAGCCTAACTTCCTTGGGCAGGAAGTTCTACAGTCAAAGCACTTCTACAGAGACCCACAGTTGTTGTTGCTTTTTAAAAAATATATATGAAGCTATTGAAAATATTTATATATGATCTTATATCAGAAAGCTCAAGAAATAAAAGGACATTACTGCTGTGCATCCTTTATTTTTTCCTTCCTCCTAACAACAATTTCAACCAATTTGTATAATTAAAAAACAAACAAACATAAACCTAATAAGTTAACATCAAGCAATGGTTTGGGAGCTCCAAATTTCAGATAAAGAGCCAGGCTTTAGTTTGGTGCCAAAACAAGACCATCATTGGAACTACTGGTTTTCCAAGGGGAGGACAGCTATCACCTGAGGTGACCACTTCACTTTGCCTCATGGAGGAGTCAGCCCTGCATAGTACTGTGGGGTAGCAACAGAGCTTAGTGAGAGTCTATGTAAAGGGGATTCTTAATCTCCATTCCATATTATGCATGCTTTAAGTGCATTGTGCATTTGTTGGTGCCAAAAGCATTACTGAAATAAAGTCTATAAGCTTCTGAAAGTGGAAGCTTAGAGGAATAACACACACAAAATAGATAGTTTCTTTCTTCCTAGTGAGTATGGTTTCAATGCTGTTGTTTCTTCAAAGAGGAAACCTCCTCAACAACATAAAGATATTCACATTTTCAAACATAGTGAAATATTTTCTAATCTGAACATCCCTTTTAAAAAAAAAAGAAGAAGAAGTAAAATCAATAAGTGGCATGGAGAAACTTCAAAGCAGGACCTCCTGTCAATGACAGAGGTTCTTCAGCGATGTTAAGTCTTTGAAGAAAGGCTCCCAGTGCTGGGAAGCCTTTGAAGTGACAGAAAGCAGGCATTTATAATTACAGAAAGGTGTGGTGTCCAGCAGAGATAGTAAAAAGATATAACTGGGGTATGTGTGGGGGAAGGTTGAGAGGTGGCATGGGCACCACCTGACCCTGATCACCAGTAACCTAAAAAAAACTTTAAAATAATGAGGGGGGAACCCTGCAAGGTCAACTTTGCATCCATCTGAAAGAGGTAATTTGCAAAAATAGGAGAGCTGGATGAAACTTTGGAACCAAATTGTATTTTCAACACATGTTTATGAAGCAATCATCTCTCTTTACACTCCAAAGCTTCCAGTACACAGAGAATATTCCCTTTATCTTCTGGTAGCTTTATGTTGAAATAAGTTTGTATTTTTAAAAAACAATCCAGCCTCATCATCAGTTTAAGTTGCAAGTTACTTACTTCAATACTGATTGGAAATCTTCCTATGCAGTGCAGAAAGGGAACTGGCTTTAGCTTGAAGCTGGGAAAAGCTTGGTTTTCTAGACTGTAACTCCCAGAACTCCTCCCTCAGAATGGTATAATATGTTTGAAAAGTGCCCCTGAGGCCCTTCCACACACCACAGTTGTAGACTTATGATTCTACTTTAACTATCATGGCTGCATCCTATGGAATCTTAGGGTTTGTAGTTTAGGGAGGCACTATTAGTCTCCAGCAGAGGATTCTAAACATTGTTTGCTACACTGCAAATCCTAGGATAGCTATGGCAAATAGTATGGAAGGAGACTCTGCTTAAAAGAGATGTGTACATGTGCATTCTGAAAAACATGTTATGATGTTTAGACATGGACAAGTGTTCATTCAACTGACTTAGGTGACAGAGAAAACTTACACTAACTAATGGAAGGAGTGGGACTCTGTGGGAAGAGCAGAAGTCCAGAAATTTAACCCAAAAGAAAAAAAAATGTGAGTAGTATCTAACACATTGGTGGTACTAAGTGAATAAAAACAGATCCTCTGGAATCCCAATACTGAAGGAGAAGTTGAGCAGGAACTTTGCGTCCACCAAAGTTTATGCCAAAAATTTCCAAGGTGCCAGAGGATTCAATGCTGGAATTTCAAAAAGTGACATGAAAGCTCTGTTTGTAATTTTATATCTTATTTAATTGTATAATGCAGAAAATCATCATTTAGTCTTGCAGCATTTAAAAGATAAATGGGAAAATATGTGGCATTACTCTATCACTGCCAAATGTTTCTAAACAGAAAGTCTCAAATCTCCATACTCTTGCTTTTTAGAAGCAAAAACAGGCAACGAACTTATGGTACTTGAGTTGACTTTTTAAATATAATATATGTAATGAGCAAGATGTCTGCATGAACAAAACCTACACCTAACATGAAGTAAATGTAACTATGCTACCTCTTCTGTGAAAGAAAAGGAAAGCCATGAAAGCCAAAACAATTAATTTGTATCACCATGATACAATTCCCTGTTATATATCTCAGCACATGTGTTCCATTGCAATGTAAGGACTATGATTCTGTGTAAACTTACCTCCTAGGCTCCAAAAGCTCCAGTAAAAAGCCAAGTTTAAATTTCATGCCAAAATGAGGCCATCCTTAGTACCAATTGGATTTCTAAGGGGAGGGTATCTGCCACCTGAGGTGACCACCTCACTTTGCCTCTAGGAAGAGTCAGTCCTGGATATTGTGGGGTAATAACAGGACCTGATGTGGCTCTGTGTGAAGGGGGCATTAATCTCTATTGCATATTGAAAACACTGGCCTGAATCCCAACTAGAGTAGACACACTGAATTAATTGATGAATTGTGAATCAATAAATAAGTAAATACATTTATGGAATCAAGTGAGCTTACTCTAGTAGGGAACAACTATAGGATTCAATCAGTAGGACATACTTCTGAGTAGGCATATATATGATTTCTCTGTAAGTGAAGATTCATTTACTGTTGTGTTATTTTACTTATGCTTCAATAATACCTTGTCTTTTGTAAGCTTTGAAAAACAAGTCTTAAAAGGAAAGAAGCCTGTCATATCTATGTATAACAATATGTGTAACTGTCAACCAATTATGAGAATGGAGCATATCACCTTCTGAAGCACAGTTTCTGTTTCTGAAGAGCTGAAGCACTGTGGGTTTGGTTTTAGTATATCATCAAACACTCAGATTTCCCTGTCCTAGGAGAGATGATATTTTACAATTTAGAACATGATGAAGGTTCTTTAGAACATTTCCCCCTTTTCTAAAACAGGACAGGCAGAAACTCTCTCTCAAAGTTATACATCATATACCAGTGGCTCACAAAGACATTTTTATTTACCTCAAACAACAAAGAGCCTTCTGACATCTTGGAGAGAAACAAGTTTTATTTCCCTAAGCTTTCATGGACTGCAGTCACAGATTTAGTTTTCTTTCTCTCCTAAGAACACAAATGTTACAACTGTTTTGGTGGAATCTGTGGGACATGGGAGGTTATATAGCATTTGCCAGGAAAATACTGGATGTTTCAGTCTTTCTGCTCCTTTATGCTCCAGATCCGCCATCCACTCCTCTCCTATTCTATTTTCTGTGACTTTCACACTAACTCAAGACAAAACAAAGACTGAGATCCTACATGGATGTGCATAACATAAGAGTTCTGCATATGGAACTCCATTATGGCTCCCCTACTATCAACCCAGGACTTACCATTTCATTATGATATTGACTGGCAATTAGGAGAGAATAAGAAAGGATTGGACTGATGAACTAATGGAAAATGGGAAGTAGGAGAATTGGAGAAGTATCTGGCTATGTCCCATATGTAGATGGAGATCAAGGACATCTTCTGCCAAGATTTGCTAGGGATTTCCAGGTATCTCAGAAGACAATGTGATCAGTCTGCATCTGATTATGAAAACATACAGTTGAACACTTTTCTAATACTCTTGACTTTTCACCAGAAATGGAATGGCTGTTGCAGATGACTATCTTAATGACACAGTGACTCCTGGGGACTTTGCTTATTGCAGTGGGAGGGAGGGAATACCAAATTCTGCAATGACCAAAAACTTAAGACGGAATTACACTTGAGTATGCCTATAATAGGATGCAAGCCAAAGTCTTAAGCTGTTTTTCTTTCATCAAAACTCCCTAACCATTTCCTCTTATTTTAAATATGTTTGCAGTTTGGATTGTCTCTATACTCATCCATTTAGCAGAAATTCTCTTCCTACCAGAAATTCTGTTTTCCTGCTGAAATTCTGCAGGTTTCTTATTTACAGCCATCTCTATTCTGTATGCCATTTTCAAAACAATTGTCCACCAAAACTCTAGGTAAGGGTGGATGGATCCACCTCTTTTGATTCTTCCTCCTGCTCCTCTATGCTGCACAGGAGCTCCACAGCTCTGAAGAGATAGAGTCCAGCATTCAGACAGTCTCATTTAACTCAGAGTATTGCACATGGATTGGGAGTAATTACACACAAAAATGGATTCACCATCTTTATAGGAACAGATCCATTGATCACCTCGAGGTGGACATCATACCTGGAATCCATTTGGTTCACCCCAACTAGAGTAAATCATTCAATCAGTTATTGAATGGTGAGTTGACATGTAGGTAAATCTCTAGATTCAATGGCTCTACTCTAGTCAGGACTAACGATAAGATTTAGGCCCATTTGCCAATCCAGATGGTGCAAGTCCCAACAGTCCTAGCTAGTGTATCCAATGGTGGGGAATGCTGGGAAATGCATATCTGGTAATATAATTCCTACATTTTCCTTAAGAAAACGCTGTCTGTCATTCAGTGTTGCAGTTACAGTTTCAAATTGTAGATCCATAACTGTATTCAGTAAGGTTATATAGTCTTACTATAACACTATGTAAATGCCACTCCAGTCCACTTTAAGAACCAACTGCTGGTAACTCCAGAGTAAGGAGATCCATTCAGCTTCCTAAAGGGACAGAAGAAGGATGATGTTTCCATTTCCTCTTAGCAGCAAGACTGCAAAAAAGATTTGTGAGAGGAGTACTTCTTCTGATTGTCAGAGCCTCACTAACTAGCAGGAGGGGAGTGGAAATGTTATCTTCCTTGTGTTTCAAGTTGAAGCTGAACAAAGGGCCTTTACAGACTGCCAGAATAATGCAGCTTGAGGCCACTTTAACTGTCCTGGCTCAGTGCTAGGGAATCATGGGAATTGTAGTTTTTTTCTGAGACATTGAGACTTTTCTGTCAGAGAGCTCTGGTGCCACAATAAACTACAGTTCCCACAATTCCTTAGCACTGAGCCAGGACAGTTAAAGTGACCTCGAGTTGCATTATTTCTGGCAGTCTGTAAAGGCCCAAAGCTCAACTGCTGACTCTTAATTTGGACTGGAGGTTATTGGGTCAGGAGACATTACATAGTTATATGTATGTAACCAAATAGCCAATGTAGAATATCGATGGATATCTTTTTGACATTTCCCAAAATGTAAAGGCTGTATAGGAACAAAGCAATCTAAACCAATCATTCTGAAATTTGGTGGGCTTGGTACATTCAGAAGGGGCAGATTTCACTGCACATTTCATCCAGTTCTATTAAGAAATAAAATAATTATTAGCAGTTTATTTAAGAAAATCAAAATGTATGTAAGTGTGTGGTACTACCCCCACCCTGCACCTGTCTGCATTTTACAGGTGTACATTCATATGTGGGGGGGGGGGGGCTAATATCACTGCAGATATCAATCAGAAAAAAAATGTTAAAGCCAATTAGTGCTTTCCTATGATAGCCAAATCAACCCAGATCCAGAATTTCTGTTTTCTAAATTGCAGAATCTGGGTTTGAACTTAATCTTGTGGCCTGACATCTGAGTTTGTAACATAGCCTGATATCATAGTATGTGGGCATTGGAACCCTAAAATTTTACAGTGATGGCTGGTATAGAAATCTATTAATTAATAAACAAATGAAACTCTGACAGAGAGAACTTTCAAAAGTACATTCTCCCTAGCTCTTCTTCTTTCCCACTCCTTTCTCCCTCTTTCTCTCTTTCTTTAAGCATGCCCTTTTCTTTGAACTCCAAGCAAAAACTGAACTGCAAAACCACAAAAGATATATCAACACTTTAACATGTGTAAATCAAAGGAATAAATAACTCCTCATTGGGGGATAACTTTTGGTAATTTCTAACGCTGTGTTAAAGTTCATATACTTGCTATCAATGGAAAATCAATGAGAGCAAAATCAATGGGACTTAAAAGGGCTTAACCATGCCTGGATCGCACACAAAGGGAAAACTGACATAAGCATTATTGTAAAACAAAACTTATAGAAACAAGGAACATTATCAAATTGTTTTGCACATTTTCTCAAATTTGTTTTAAGGGATCTTTAATTTTATAAACCAGAAATCCACAGAATATAGAACTTTGTTTTTTGATATATTGATAACTTTATTAAAAGTTCAACACTTCTTTCTGCATCTTACACCCTGAATAAAGTGCATACTAGCCCACCTTTACCCACTTTCAATGATACAGTATACTGGCTGTTCATCACCTTGCCCTCAAAGTTCTGTGTCAAGGAACAAGCCATTCAAAGTTAATAATGCAGGCAGAGTACCAACTTTGACTTCTACCTGAATTTTACATTTGCACTGTCTTTTAGAAATCCTCAGCTGCTGGTCTGGCATGCCATCCCTCCCTATTTGGTCCACACACCTCTCTCCAGCAACCTTGATCAATGAAGCCTCCACTGGAATTTGACTATGCATTTGAATCATGCATTTGTTACAGTTTCCTAACAGCCAATTTCTGTATGATACCAGGATCTGGCTATCTGTTGATGAAACCTGATGAGATCTGAATGAATTCAAATAAGGTGTAAAGAGGTTGCATACTTGGATTAGCTCCATTGAAACTGATTGAAACAGGAATGGAAACAGAAGAAATCCAGAATTATAAAGAAATTCAGGTGAATTTCTGAATAAAGGCAAAGATATTTGGAATATTTTTTTCAGTAGATCGGCATAGAGAGCCAGAATGGTGTAGTAGTCTGAGCATAGAATTGCGAGTGAAGATCAGTATTCAATTCCCTGCTTGGCTATAGAAACCCACTGGATGACCTTGGGCAAGTCGCACACTCTGAATCCCAGAATACCTCATGATAGGTTAGCCTATCACTTAAGGATAGGTCACCTTAAGTCAGAAATAACTTGAAGGCATGCAACAAGATCTTCTCATCACATATTCAGTATTACATTGCAGCCAGATGGTACCTGGCAGCCCTCCACCCTCATAACCAGTCAATGTTTGGTGGTGGGGGTGCACAACAGTGATATGAAGCTGTGATTCCATTGGAGGGGAGTTACTGCACAGGAATGTACTGGCTAGCTTAACCCACAATGACTAAAGAAGGTTGTATACCTGTGTAATGGGGATTACAACATGTTATGCCACCAACAGGATTCCCAACCATGCAAGGAGACTGATCTTGCAGTCTAGTTGGCATCTTCAGAGCATAGCATTCAGTCTTTTATGCTTGCAGCAGAAACATAAAACTGGTGGTTTTCATTGTAAGGCACTGGGGCCTGATAACTTCAGTAAAGTACACACACACAGACAAACCAGAGCTTCATGTAATCTATTTTGGGAGAAAAACTCTAGGTATGCATTTGCACAAATAATTCAACCAAACACCTGTTTACATAGGTGAAGAAGGATGACTGTACATTCAGCTTAGTGAGCTCAAGTGCCAGATTCTGGGAGACACAGAGTAGTATATGCCATGTGACATGCCCTACATATGGCAGTCAGACATAAGGTATTGCAGGTGGAAGTTGTATGTCCTATGTAGTACATCCTAAGTCCCCTGAGTAAGTCTGCTATTTTTGGTTTCACTAGAAAATATTGTCCCACCATCAGTGTCAATATAAGATTCACTGCTAGTCCATTGCAATGGATGGAGATATGCCCTGTGATTGAACTGCTGCAATCCACACTGACAAAGTCAACTCTAGTGCTAACCAAAATATGTCAACAGATATGGAAAACAAAGCGATTGGAATTGATCTATATACATCTCCACTACAAAAAGGGAGACACAAGAGACTGCAGCAACTATAGAACCATAGC
>JAIPUX010001880.1:89590384-89604426 GCA_020142125.1 Phrynosoma platyrhinos
GGGAGAAGGTGGGGAAACTGGAATGTATCAGCACCCTTTAAGACTAACTGGGTTTTATTTTAGCATGAACTAAACCCATTTGTGGGTATCAATCCATTCCTTCAGATGCAGTACAGAGTGATATCCAGGCCTCAAAATACAGGGGCACATCTGGTGTTCTTAACCTTGCAGGCTCACAGATAGATTTATGGAGCACCATGAACTTGGACAATACTAAAATTTATTTCAGTATAATTGGTTACCATTGTAGTCCTATGTATTTTATTTTATACAGTTAAAACAATTCTTCTGAGAAAGGGTCCCATGGCACAATAAAAGGAAAAGGAAAAAAAAGAAAGAAAATCCTTTGTTCTAGATGGTGGCAAGGAATAAGATATAATTGCATAACATCCCAAGACAGTGCATAATAAAGTAGCATTTATCTTCTTTGATAAACTTTGTCAACTCTTTGCTCATTACTATAAGGGATATGTGAGGAGAGTCCAATGCTCAGTGGTATCACCACATAAATTACACATTTTTGCTATTGAGAACAAGATCTGGATAAAGTTCTTGATGGTAAAATAAACCCCCAAAGAAGAGAGGATAATGGTATTTGCCAAAAGGAGTGTATTGGAACCCAGTAGTTAATCCTGAAAGAAAGGAGATAAGGTAAAAAATAGTACCCACTGGAGAAGAGCAAGGGAATGTCACAGTATCTTGTCCTTTGTCTTATACTTGGGAGCACTAATTTCTGTTAGGAAATCTTTGAGGGGCTAAGAGAATCAAGGAATATTACCTGACAAAATATGAGTTAAACATGGAAGCTAAGTCAATAAAAACATTCTGTAAAGAATGTGGGAGGGGGAAAACCCTAAACAATATGTAGAAATGAAAAAGCCACAGGCAAGGAGCTCTTAAGCCAGTAAAGAAAATGATGTTTGTTCCACTGAGTGTTGTCTGTCTGAGGAATCTCCCTGGCAATTTGCCCATCACCAACAAGAAGATTATGAGGTCACACAGCAGGTATTTTCAGTTCACTAACTTTTACAGCAGACCAAGGTATCTTTAATTAAAACAATGATAACACTTTATACTTACAGAGTGCTTTACATGCTCACAGCACTTTACAGCTACTAGCTAATGAAGTTTCACAACACCCTTGTGAGGGGTTAACTTCATCTCATGTACAACACAGAAGTGCTCCATTAAGAACTGAAGATCAAAGTTTTCCAGCTCCTTGCAACATCTAATTGCACAGACAGACCCTGTTAAATAACAAGAGGCTCACTGGTAAAGTTTCTGGTCGTTGAAAGCTACCTCTGAAATCAAGTTCCTCTGTTGGTAGAGAAACCTAAATTTCCAACAGTGATCCAAGTGGCATTTGTATGTAGAGAGATCTTGTAACACCGTTGAGACTAACATAAAGAAATTGGCAGCATGAGCGTTCATAGACTTCAGTTTACTTCCTCAGATGCATTTGGTGAAGTGGAAGCCAGGCACAGACATATATATGCCACTGGTATGTGAGGATGTCAATTCAAATTCAAAATTCTTTGTGTATGGAAATGAAGTTGCAGGTCCAGTTTTAACAATGGTAAATGGGCGTTAGTGCACAAAGGCATAGGAAACTGGTCTGTGTGCATGGGACTGAACTGGCAGATCAGTTTTACAATAGAACTAGCCTGTGGTGAGGAGAATAGATGAAGGTAGGACATCCCCATGAGTATGGAGTCAGCTAGTGTTGAAGTGTGTGTAGTGGGTTAGGAAACCATTGTATTTGGTTTGATCTGCCAGTTCATCTCCATACACAAAGACCAGTTTCCTATGCCTTTGTGCACTAACGACCATCAGTAAAACTAGACCTGCAACTTCATTTCCATACACAAAGGATTTTAAATTTGAATTGACATCCTCACATACCAATTGCATATATATGTCTGTGCCTGACTTCCACTCCACCAAATGCATCTGAGGAAGTAAACTGAAGTCTACAAAAGCTCATGCTGACAATTTCTTTCTGTTAGTCTCAAAGGTGCTACAAGATCTCTCTACACACCGATTCTACAGACTAACATGGCTACATCTTTGAATTCTACCAGATGGCATTTGTAAAGCTACCTATAATTAATAAAGAAAGGAGAAGGTATAATTTTATACTACTGAACCATGGCAGGTTTAAAGTCAGAGCAATATGAGAAAAACATTAATTGATGTAGGAATAAGAAGACTAGTGATAGGCAAACACCCCTTGGCAAGCAGATTAGGAAACTGATCATTTTAACCTCTAAACCAAGCTCTTGGCAACAATTACAAAACTTGGAAAAGTTACTTTTTAAATTATAACTTTAAAGCTTCAGCCACTATATCTATTGTCCATGCTGGCTTGGGAATTCTGGCAATTGGAGAACCCCAACTTTAACTTTTCCAAGCTCTGCTTCACTGGGAGTGTGATGGAATCCAAGCAAACTCTGGGAATCTTATCAGTTTATCCTCTTACACACTTGCCTTTCCCCCAGTTATATGGCAGTGGAACCATGTGAAATCTGTTCAAGTACTGAGGCCTGACACCTGCCTCTAGACACCTTCACCTAGAACATAGTTCAACCCTGGGCTTATAAAAGTTACTTAGAAAAAGGAGGATATTTCCAAACAGCTAGCAACAAAAGAAACTATATGGAAACGTGAGAATGATTTCAGCATTATCCAAGTTTTCAAGCATAGGCATTCTTTTTTCTCTTTCCTTGATACTAATAAAAAATATTCAGTGAGTGTGCCAACATGTCATCTTTGTCAGATTCCTTTTGCTGTTGTTTCTTTATATTTTGCTAGAGAACACAAGAATCAGAGTTATGAAAAATGTATGCTGTTGTCAAGTACATACAAGTAATTTCTGTGAAGTGTTAACTAAGAAGGACTTAGCTGCCATATTTTTAAGTATATATTTGTTTTTAAGCATTTTTCATATTCATTCTTCTGTAGGAATTATCAAAATATGATAATATGGCTTTTCAAATTCCCACTTCAAATATAATCATCTAACCTGAGACAGAGCAATCTTGCAAACTAAGTAATTTTCCTTATATCCATTGAATTTCAGCAGTCTCTTGGAATTTGGAGTCTCTTTTAGGTGCTACTGATGTCTTAGAAAGAAACAGATTTTTCCTTGGGTTTCCTCCTTCTTTTAAAATTCACTCAAGACACTAATGAATCTGCACCTGCCAATTTCTTCAACTATGCATTATTATTGTTATTATTATTATTATTATTATTATTATTATTATTATTATTACGGTATTATTATTGCAACAGATAATATTAAGATAACATACCATGGTATAATCTAAATTTCTAGAGATTAGAACATTTTGGATGAGAATTATATGACATGTTATAAGATGGATACATAACATAGACATTTGGGAATAATGCAAAGATCTTAGACAATAATGTTCTTCTGTTGCACATGGAGAAATAATAGGCAGAATCATTTCCAGAGGAAAAAAAGAGAGGGATGTGAATTCCTATTTATCCCCCTCCCCTCAATGAAAAGGTAAATACCTTATATAAAACATGAGTTACCTAATATACATATCTGTGTATTCTACACAGGTTCACAGCCTGGCTTGGATATGAACATCTATACAAGCTTAAGAACAATGTGTGCCTGCATTGTCTTGTTTTGGGAATTTGGTCATTGCAGAGATTGGTACAGTGGGCCCTTCCCATCCATGGAGGTTTGGTTCACCTCCCCACCATGGATGGGGAAAACCATGGGAGCTCAAATCCATATTAGTCAGTGGGTAGCAATGTTCATGAACCTGCTGCAATCCCTTGGATAGCTAGTTTGCCAATATGGTAGGCTCTTTGTATTATCTTTGTCACTCTGCAATAACCAAAGCCTCCCACCCCCTAGACTTACTGTTTCAGTGGGATACTCTTCCATCCATGGTGATTCAGTGACTGGTAGAGAGTGGGAGTGAGACTGGAATCTGAGAAGCATCTAGCTATTCCCTCATAACCAGATGGAGAGCAATGACACTCATCTGCTAAAATCTTCAGGGGATCCTAGTGGATTTCAGTAGAAGATGTAATTGGTCTGTGTCCAGCTATAGGACATAGCCAGAAATTTCTCCAAATTCCACCTAGGGATGCAGAGGAATTCCTGAAAGAAAAATTTTGTTATAAAGGTTTGACACCAGAAAAATTCATGAGACATCACTAGATTTTTCCCCCCTAATGTTCACTGCTATTTTCAAAATGCACAGTCTGATTAATTTTTTCCATATTTCAATTGTTTTTGTGGTGAATTTAAATAAATCTACTGGGGAACATGTGATAAGATAATGATATACCATCTTCTATCCACACTGATGACACTTTGTTCAGATAATTAAAAAGCTTTCTCCATGATGGATAGAAATGATAGCGTGCTAGTATTTTAGGTAATTAAGTATTGCTTTCATATTTGCATCAATAATCAAGTGAGAAATGTAACCACAAGAAACAGCTCTTACTATTGCTGAAAGATTTGTCAACTGAAATGCAACATTTATGTAAGTGAAGCTTCCATTTTTTTTAAAAGTGCAAGTTCATTTGAGCCTACTACCATACAATATAACAATAGGCATTTTATTGCATTTGGTATTGGGTTATTGAATTCCCCATTCTAGTGCTAACTAGAAATGGAAATAATATTTTCAGATTTTCCTGTGTTCAATGATAAAGTGTGTCTTAACAGAAGAAGACAATCCATGGGGAGGGGGTAAGCAACAAAATTATTTTATTTGTTTATTTATTTATTTATTTATTTATTGCATTGGGTAACTTTTGATGAAAATTTCACTTTTTTCCCCACAGATCACTATTGGTTGGGGAGCATCTTTGCACAATGCTCAATAATTTCTGCAGAATAACCATTGTATTTTTCAGGAAATTGGCTAAAGTCCTGCATTGTCAGACATAGATGTGCTGACAGACCTTTGTCTGTAATAGGTTGGATGAAGAAAAACTAATTGAAAATTAATCCAGACAAGACAGAGATGCTATTCTGTGGCTGGAGGTGTGTCATCCAGTTCTAGATGGGGTCATACTCCCCCTGAAAAACTGTATTCCCAGTACAGGAGTGCTCCTGGATTTGTGTATCCAAATGTCTGCTCAGATAGACGCGATAGTCAGGAGTGCATGTTATTAGCTTTGGCTGATAAGCCAGCTGCACCTCTCTCTAGAATTGGAGGACCTAAACATGGTAGTGCACACACTGGTAACCTCAAAGCTGGACTTCTGCAATGTGCTCTACATTGGGCTACCTTTGTACCAAGTCTGGAAACTCCAACTGGTTCAGAATATGGCAGCCGGACTGATTACAATCTAGGAGTGATCACATAACACTGACCATAAAAATCATTCCACTGGCAGCTAATTAGTTTCTGGGAAAAGTACAAAATGTTATTACTTTCAAAGCTCTACATGGTTTGGGTCCAGATAACCTACAGGATCACGTTCTCCCATACAATTCACCCTGCACACTGAGGTTCTCAGGGAAATGTTTGCTCCAACAGGCCAGGACTAGGCTGGCAATGTTTTCCCAGAAGTCTTTTTTTACTGCTGTCTCCATAATATGGAATGACCTGCCAGAAGAGATACAACAGCTGAAAACATTGTTTGCATTTAAAACAGCATTAAAGACTTATCTCTTCTGGCAGGCCTATCCAGTCAATTTTAAATCATAACTTTTTAATTTGCATATGTGCTCTTATGAGTGTATTTTAATGGTTTTATAGTATTGTATTTTAACTGTAGCTTTATGTGTTTTTAATTGTGTTTTGTATTTTAACATGCTGTACCCCAACTCATACCTTGAGGAGAGGTGGGAAAGAAATAATAATAATAATAATAATAATAATAATAATAATAATAATAATAATAATAATAACAGTAATAATAACAGTAATAATAATAATATAAAATGCAATGGTTATCCTGCAGAAATTATTTGGCATTGTGCAAAGACATTCCCCAACCAATAATTCTATAGCTATTTCTTCCAATGCCACCCCTCAAAAGAACTTAACACTTAAGTTAGGCATTGTGATAACTGAAGTGTTTCCAAGGTGCTGCAGATCAGGAAGCTGTGACCTGATGACTGCAGTACTCTCTATGTCATGAGGTACATTGAGACAGGCAGCTGGAGAGATCTCATGAGATCCTGCCACAACCATTTGTTTCAATGCTCTTCATGACAAGGAAAGTGCTACAGTCATCATTCCTCATCAACACCTCAGAAACTCTTCAGTTATGGCAATGCCTGGCGTAAGAGGTAAGTTTTGAGGATTGCATTAGATGAGGGGTAGGCAACCTTTCCCCTTTAAGGGCCGAGGGACTTCAGCTCCCAGAAGCCTCAGCCATGTTGGCCAATAGTCCCATGTTGGCCAATAGCTCCAGGGATCCTGGGAGCTGAAGTCCCTCAGCCCTTAAAGGGAAAAGGTTGCCTACCCCTGCATTAGGTTATTCACAACATGAATAACATGAATACCAAAAGTTATGAGACTGTAAATCCGTCTTATGATCTTGTAAATATTGAACATGATGAAGACACTTTTTTGTATGTGAAACAGTGCAAAAAGCCTTTTGTGGCTGCTTCTGCACTGCAGAAATAATCCAGTTTGATACTACCATGAACTGTCATGGCTCAATGCTATGTAATCTTGGGAATGGTAGTTTTGTGAGATATTTAGATTTGCCTGTCAGAGAGCTATGATGCCTCAACAGACTACAATTCGCAGAATTTCATAACATTGACCCATGGCAGTTAAAATGCTATCAAACTGGATTATTTCTGCAGTGTGGATGTAGCCAAAGACCTTTATATTTAATAAACATTTTTATTTAAGCTCAAAAATATGAAAAATAATTGAAAATGTACCAAAATTCTTGTTAGATCACTCCGTGGTGAGAGAATTTTGTTTTTGTTTTAGTCATGTATATAGCAGTGAAATCAATGAAGATTTACATATCTATTGCTAATTTGCTGTTGATCATTGTGTTGGGCTGTTACTCATCATCTTTCAATTTTATGTGTCCTGTATTTCTTGACCTTGTTAAGGTTAAATGAAATTTCCATATATAATTCCCAAAATTTCCTTGTGCTGCTATAATATATATTTTATTTCACAAGAAAACTATGCATTTTGAATTTTCTTGCCTCTCCAGCATCAATGAATATGCCACAGACTTAGCAATGCATCTCCCTCTTTAAATTTCTTCTCTATTACTGTATACTGTATACTAGTTGGTGGTAAATTGTAAATACGGTTACAACCTGTGGAGATCTTTTTTAAAAGTGTTTAAAAAGCAATTTAAGATTCCAGCCAATGGATTATGAATTTACTTCAAAATTTGTGGCTTATAATGTTCTTCTGAGTAAATCTGTGTGTGATTGTGTGTGTGTGTGTGTGAGAGAGAGAGAGAGCATTTTCATTTATAGTCATTCTGTGGAAATTGATTGTTTTTTTCCTCCAGAAAAAAAAGAAGTGCATTGCCTGCTATGCATCTTTTGCATTACATGCCCCAATTTGTAAAAGCAGTTCATTGACAACAAATGGGCATCAATTGTAATTCCTTTCTGCTTCTTAATGCATCTGGTCGTTGCTGTGAAGATGCTGTCCATAATAATATATACAGGAAATTAGGGAAATAAAGAGCAAATGTATGGATGCCAATTTCTCTTTCCCCCCCCCCCATCCCCCCAAAATAGAAGGAAAAAAAGAAGCACTCATTAACTCACAAGATCATGAGCATAAATCCCTATGATCTGATCCACTAAGGGTTATCTTTGCATACAAGCAAGATCTCCACATACACATTGACCTTGTGAAACTGTCACATGTGTGATGGTGGATGATGTGGTCAAGAAAGTCTGTGTTCAGCACATAGAGCAGCAGTACATGTCGAGTGAAGAAAGATGTCAAATTCAACCAGATTACAGGAGGCTTTTCATCCACCACTAGCCACTGATACTCAGTATGAAGAATTTAAACAATACACATGCTGGGAAATGTTACTACAGTTCCACTGAGTCTGCAATCCATGGTGCAAAAACAGCTGGGGATTTGTACATTTAGTGCTGTGGAAAATTCATGTCCAGGAATCATCCAGTCAGCACTCTCCAAAACCAGCTTTTCCCACTGCCAGGTTTTTTGTTTTTTGTTTGTTTGTTTTTGGTAGCTGACCACCCCAAAATGGGCAAACCTTGTGAAAATTTGTGCAAAATGACTCAAACTGTGTGAGACTGGTAGAGTCCATATGCCCAAAGATCACTGAAGAAGACCAGGAATATACAGCTGCTTGCATAGATATCCCTCCACAGAACAACACAAGAACAACACTTTGAGAATATGCAGACCTGTGACTAACATTGTCATTTTATTTATTTTTTCCTCCTGTATGACTTTTTAACACCTTTGCCTGATGAAAAAGCCAGTGACGCTTCGAAATAATGCATCATATCTTTTGTGCATTTTGGTTGATAGAATAAAGATATCACTGTTTTGTGGATTTTGGATGTTATTGTACAGCCATAGAAGGTATGTGTGCCACCCCATTTTGAAACTCCTCTAAACTCCACACACCTGAATCTATCAATTTTAGTCACTTCAGCTGCATCTACACTGCAGAATTAATGCAGATTGATACCACTTTAAATGCCATAGCTTAATGCTGTGAAATTCTGGGATCTGTAGTTTTGTGAAATATTTAGACTTCTCTGCCAGAGAGCTCTGATACTACAACAAACTGCAAACCCCAGGTTTCCATAGGATAGATCCATTACAGTTAAAGAGGTATCAAACTGCATTGATTCTGCAGTGTGGCAGCAGCCTTCCAGATTTGGAAGTAAGATTATTCCAGGTGGCCACCCAAGTCACATTATACTGGAAAACTCTTGGATGCTTCTGAGAGCATGTTTATCCATTAGGAGGGTGTATACAATATTTTCTGGCAATGAGTGTTCAAGG
The DNA here is from genome assembly GCA_020142125.1 of Phrynosoma platyrhinos. NCBI lineage: Eukaryota > Metazoa > Chordata > Lepidosauria > Squamata > Phrynosomatidae > Phrynosoma > Phrynosoma platyrhinos. The sequence goes on from JAIPUX010001880.1 coordinate 89,599,378, forward strand.
GCCCAGTGGGCTACATCTGCCTATTGGACAGCACAGTCCCTGCTTCTGATTATCAGCTAATTTTTCTAAGGAGTCTAAATTACTGTGAGAACACAAAACAATTTGCAGAAAGGTCCAAGACCATGTTTTTAGACTGGGAGAATGGGCAATACAATGAGAAATGAGATTCATTATAAACACATATAAAAGGTTGCATACTGGGGAAAAGCACTCCACCTTCATATACAGATTGATCTGGCAGAGGCTGACCAAGAAATGGATCATGGGGCTGTGGTAGATAGCACAATGAAAATGGTAGCCCTGCATACAACTATTTTAAAATAGGCAAATTCCATGTTGGACATAATTGGAAAGAGAGTTTAAAGAATACTGCCAATATCATACTGTCCCTATACAAATCCATGGTGTGATCACAGCTGGAATATCATATACAGTTCAGCTCACTGTACCTAAGAAAGAGAATATTTTAAGGGTGGAAAAGTTGCAGAAAAGGCCAGCTGTCCTATAAGGAAAAGTTTGGGATTGTTCAACTTGGAAAAAGTAAAAAGGGACATTATAGAGGTATATAAAATTATTTAAGGTATGGAAAAAGTAGAAAGGGAAAAGCATTTCTCATTCTCTCATATTATTTGAACATGGAATCATCTATCAAAGCTATACAGTGAGAGATTCAGGAGAGATCAAAGAAACTATTTCTGCATAATGAAACTGTGGAACTCACTGTGACAAGAAACAGTGGTGGCTATTAACTTGGATGATTTTTAAAGGGCATTGGCTAATTTTATGAAGATTAAGCCTACCAGTGGTTATTAATCAGGATGGTCATCTCTGGTAATAGAAGCAGCAGGCTTCTGTGTGTCAGTTGTGAGAGAGTCGGATGCGGGGTGCTGTTGGCTTCATATCCTGATGGCAGACTTCCCATAGGCAATTGGCTGATCACTGCATGAATAGTATTGTACTAGCTGAATTGTGGCCATGGATCTTTCTTGGAAAAGGTTGAAATTTCATCCCAATGTAGCCTTTTCTATGTATATTTTCTGCAGTTGCAAAACATTGTTGGAATTGGCTAAAAAAAACATACCTTTCATGTTAATCCCCCCGCACACATGTGCATGTGTACACACAGACACACACTTTTTAGAGTCAGAATTGTAGATTTTTCCCCCATGGGTCTCCCTTTATAAGAGCCCCAGGAGTACAATGTAGTTCAACAAATTCCTGTGGTGAATAAATTTGCTTGCTTTGGCATATTAACATTTCCTCAAGGCATTGTTCAAGCTTTTCTGCCTCTATTCTTCTGACTTTGTGTTGTCTTTTTCAATGTTCTCTCTGCTTCACTCACCCTTTTGCTGTATGAATAAAAACAATTAAATGGGAGTATTTCTGCTATTGTATTTGTTTATACAGGTATAATCATGTAGATCAGCTGTGGACCTCTAGATGTTCCAACACCAGACAGTAACCCTTCAGCTGCAGTGCCTTTTAAAATAAGTCAGGCTTGATGCAGTCAGACATTTTTTTCTTCCTGTCTGTTAAATTTTCAAGTCACTCATTAATTTCAGAAGAAAATGAATTTCACCTCTACATATCCAGGATCATGACCACACTGTTGTTCACCAAAACGTATTAGGATGTAAGACGAATGCAGGTTAAATTAAGATCTTCTAATAAAGTATGGCACACGTGCACACATGCATACATCCCTTGTGTCTAATTCATTTTCAGCATTGTGGGAGGCAATTGATGTGATAAACACCAGTATAGACAGAGAGGAATAAAATGATAACCAATCACATATTCTCTCAGTCATCAAGTTTTGGAGTGCATATTACTTATTTCTTTTCTTTTCTTTAAAATGAAATACTCCCTGTTGCTTTAAAAACCAAATAAAGCCAACTTGTGATAAAGGAGAAGATCTAAGGTGTGTCTCTTATATTTATTATTCATTTTAAGGAAATTGTCAATTCAATTTGTTTTTACAGTAAGTTTGTTGGCCTAAACAGTAGAAATACCATCACTACTCAGAAAAAAAATCAAACTAAGAGGTGTCTTAAAGGAACATTTAAATGTTAGAAATGCAAGCAAGTACTAAAAAGCAAGTGCATGTTTTTAAAGTGTTTTAAATGATGCATGTAAAGTATCATAATTCAGCAGGCTGGAATGGGACCTCTTACTGGGAAAGGCTAAAGAAGGAAACTGAACCAGTACAAAGGAAACCCCCTCCAGGGAAGAACTCAAACATTTAGTCCTGGATTCCAGTTAGTGTAGGCCAAAACGTGATACTTTTATCTACAACCTTTGACCCTAACATCTGGAAATATAGTTTTAGTCAAACAGAAGGAAGTTTTCTTTTCTGTTTCCAAAGCTTTATTGGAGAATGCCAAGTTAGCTACAGTCAAGTGGATTGACTCAAACTCTATGTGTGTGTGTGTGTGTGTGTGTGTACATTTTCTAGTGAAGATGTAGTATTTGCAGAAAATCACAGCTTTCATGCAGGCTGGTGTGACTGAAACTAAAGTAGCAAGGGTGAAATATAGTTGCACGGCATGTACCGGCCCCAGAAAATAGCATTAAAAACAATTCCAAAGAGTTTCTAAGCAGCACAGAAGTTTCAATTCCTTTGAAGTTCTACGATGTTCTCATATCAAGGATGCCGGACTTGGTGCCAGAAATAACAACATGTTTAAACATCAGCATGCAAACACAAATTAAATTCATTTAGCTTAACTTGCCTTTCTGACATTCATTGCAACATTAAGTGTGATATAAGTCATGTTCTTCATGGCAGTTACTTTCATTGTTATGTTTATTACTAATTTAAGAGGCTCTTCTTTGAGTGAGGGAGGGGGGTTACTGAATTTAGACTGCACATTATAACATCAAAAGCTCTGGTTTTAAATAAGCCTGTTTGAGCTACAGACAATTTTCTACACTTATAGGATATCAAATGGCAACATCAGAAAACTTCTGTTTTCAATCTTGCATTTTCTAGTTGACTGAGGTCTTAGGTGGAACATCACCATCATGTCTATTCAGCCATTACTCATATGAATACCATATCAGTGATGAAAGGGGGTATACAGTATACACACAATTAGCCCTGCCCCTAAAGTCATACCACATTTCTTGCAAGGTTCTCTACAACATATGAATGGGGTGGGTAGGTCTCTTATACTTGTGGAGACTTCTATGCAATGTAGAACTTTGTACAGTGAGCCTACGATATTTGCAGGTGGACCATCCACAGATTAGAATTCCTGGAGATTGCCCAGCCAATGGCAGTAGGTGCCCATAGGTGCACTAACATGTTCACACCCATGTTGCCTCCCATTGACTAATAATGGCTTGAGTTCTTGTAGTTTTCCCCATCTGCAGGTCCCCACAGATCCAAATCCCTGCAGATAGGAAGGGCCAACTGTATAAGCAAGGCTGCCATCCTGTTCAATCATTATGATTGTAAGCCTGACTTGTGGCATCATAATTATTCCAATTCATGTTTGCACCTGTTACATGATTGCAATGGCCCCAAGTGCCCCACATATCCTTTTAAAATCTTGCCCCCCCCCCCACATAGCCATTTCTGAAGTATTAGAGATCAGGATGGTGCGTAATGACATGTTCTGTCATCTCCATGTCATGGGCAAACTAAGCCAGACAGATGTGATAAAATCTTAACATGATCTCACGTGGGTCTCTGCCTTGGTGCGCTCCACAACTGGGAGAGAACTGGACATGTCCTTACTTACTGTTCTGTGCTGCAGTACCTTGGCAATGGTTATGTTGATGAGGTCTGTGAGGTTTTTTGGAGAGCAGCATTGGAAGATGGCTTAGCTACATCTCTATAGCTGTCTCCCAATGCAGGATCTTCCCCCGGGTTTTAAATTGTGTCATATGTACAGGAGTTTCCTTGCTGCAGAGTTTATGTAGAACATAATAGCTGTGATGGCAGTGGTGGACATAGGGATGTGAGAATCATTCAGTCCCAATTCTTGCATTTCTTTGAATCCCACCTTTATTTTTATCCTCTTCTTGACCTGAATGGGTTAGTCTCATAACCAAAGTAAGCCCATGGAAGGTATGGTTGAATGATGACACAACCCATCAGTAAATCCCATCAGTTAAAGTGATCTGCTTTAGCGGGTGAATATCAATAGGATTTATGTCCATTTTTCATACAGGTTGTGTGACTTTGTTGTTGTGTGCCTTTAAATCATTTCTGATTATAATGACTATAAAATGAACTTATCATGGAGTTTTCTTGGCAAGATTTGTTCAGAGGAGTGTTGCCATTCCCTTTCTTTGAGGATGAGAGAGTGTGACTTGTCCATGGCCACCCAGTGGGTTTCCATGGACAAACAGGAATTTGAACCTTGGTCTCCAGAGTCATAGTCCAACAGTCACATCACTACACTACACTGGCTCTTATATAACTTTAAAATAGAACATGAAGACATTGGGGCAACCTTTCAAGCATGTTTAAAAATGTAGCTGATCCAATATTCTGTAGTCACAGTGTTGCCTTTGGCTGATTAGAGGGTGCACATAACTACATAATATTCCATAACAGCTGGCTACTGGTCCATTTCTAGGAACAGTACTGACCATGGCCTAAAAATTCCTATGTGATTTGGGTAGAGGCTATCTGAAGGTTCATATCTCTCTACATCAGGGGTAGGCAACCTTTCCCCTTTAAGGGTCAAGGGACTTCAGCTCCCAGAAGCTTCAGCCATGTTGGCCAATAGTGCCATGTTGGCCAATACCTTCTGGGATTCTGGGAGCTGAAGTCCCTCGACCCTTAAAGGGGAAAGGTTGCCTACCCCTGCTCTACATGATACTTCCTTGGCTTTGAAATGAGCCAATATAGTATAGTGTTTTGAGCACTGGACTAGGTGCATCAGAGACCAGAGTTCATATCCTCATTTGGCCATGGAAATCCACTGGGTGACTTTGAGTAAGTGCTTTTCTCTGAGGAAGGCAATGACAAACCTCTTTCAAACCGTGCCAATGAGGAAGAAAAATGGGAGGTATCTCAAGAAACCAGGATGGATG
>JAIPUX010001880.1:89613093-89628057 GCA_020142125.1 Phrynosoma platyrhinos
CGCACTTCGGTCCTCCGGGAGGAATTTGCTGCAGCCTCAGAAATTGAGACTCACGGCTACCTCCCGGAGGGCCTTCTCAGTCGTCGCCCCGAGGCTCTGGAATGGCCTGCCGGACGAGATCCGTCTATTAACATCTCTAGAGAGCTTTAAAAAGGCTGTCAAGACGGATCTCTTCCGGCAGGCCTTTCCGGACTAATTACCTTCCTTAATTGAATTTTCTTTCCAGACAATCTTCCCTGTATAAGAGATGTTCCTACGTGGCCCCATCTTTGATGGAAGGAATATCGAAATCAGGCTCAGTTATCTCGGTAGTAGGTTTTAATTAGTTAAGATGTGATATTTTAAACTGTTGTGATTTAATATTGTTTTAAGGGGATGGGGGGGTGTTCTTTGTATTATATGTTTTTATTGTTGCATTTTAATCTGGAAGCCGCCCGGATTGGTGTACCATTGGGCGGGGTACAAATAATTTTATTATTATTATTATTATTATTATAGACAGCGATCCCGCCTTTTTTTGTAACATATGTTTCCCCTGTTCCTGCCATACCTCCCATTTCCCCGCACCAATCGCTCCCCCCCACCACATTATCCAGCTCCAGATGGTAATAGTGCTAAGGATTCACCTCCCTCGCGACCCCTGCCACAGATGGAGAAAGGCAGGGAAGGAGTCTCCAAGCCGGCGGTAATGATGTTAATTAGGGTGGGCTAGAACTTCAAACTGTTAAGTCCTCCCAATGCCGCTCAGCTGGTCTTAATTGGAGGCTGGTGAAGGCTAGCCGAGTCCTCCTCCCGGGGCCCAGGAAGCCACAGCCCTTCCGAGGCAAAGGTCCTTCCTTCGGCCCTTGCCGGCCAAGAGAGTCACTGCCGCCACAAGCACCAGTGAGAGATGTTCTTGGGCAGGTTTTTTAGCCCACTGGCATTCTCCCGGTCCCGCGGCGCACAGCTGCTCCTGGCTACGCAGATGGTGTCAGGGCTACAGGCAGAGCCCTCCGGAGACCAGGGTCACTCAGATGGTGGTAATTAGGGCTAAAAGCAGAGCCCTTCCGAGGCCAAGGTTCTTCCTTCGGCCCTTGCCGGGCCAAGAGAGTCACTGCTGCCACGAGCGCCGGTGAGAGATGTTCCTGGGTGGGTTTTTAAGCCCGCCGGCATTCTCTTCGGTCCTGCGGTGCACAGCTGCTCCTGGCTGCGCAGATGGTGTCAGGGTTACAGGCAGAGCCCTCCGGAGACCAGGGTCCCTCAGATGCTGGTAATTAGGGCTAAAAGCAGAGCCCTTCTGAGGCCAAGGTTCTTCCTTCAGCCCTTGCCAGGCCAAGAGAGTCACTGCTGCCGCGAGCCCCGGTGAGAGATGTTCCTGGGTGGGTTTTTAAGCCCGCTGGCATTCTCCCCGGTCCCACGGCACACAGCTGCTCCTGGCTGCGCAGATGGTGTCAGGGTTACAAGCAGAGCCCTCCGGAGACCAGGGCCCCTCAGATGGTGGTAATTAGGGCTAAAAGCAGAGCCCTTCTGAGGCCAAGGTTCTTCCTTCGGCCCTTGCTGGGCCAAGAGAGTCACTGCCGCCGCGAGCGCCCCCCACCACCATATGCTTCCCCACCACCACCACCAAGATATATGCAAATGAAAGCCCTGGAAGAAGTTTGTCCATCCCAACAAGCAGATGTGTATTTATCATTTCCAATACTACAGTTTTACATGTCTTATTACAATTATGCAAGCCTAAGCCTATATGTTCTGAAACAGGTATGTAAAATTGCCCATAATTATTTTGAAAATTGCATCAAAATTGCATCACAGGTTGTCCATAGTTATGTTAGGACTGGGTCCCAAGAGAAAATGTACATTGTGGGAAAGTGCAGCAGCCATGATGACACAACATTTGGCCACAGCTGAGTCATGCAGCCTCATGCTTATGTAACAGGGCGTGACACCATAGGCATAGTCATCTGGTGCTGAAAAGCACAGAAACTGCTGCAAAAGTGCTGTAAAACTGCAGGGTCACTCAGGTGAGTGACAGGTGTCCAGCAGGAAGAGACAGGGCCAGAAAGCCATGTGAAGCGCAGGCTATATAAGGCACAAGCCTCTGGACACACATGTGGGTTGCTGAGTTGTTGGATAGTGGATTGTGGATTGCTATTGGTGTATGCTGTACATATTTGTATATAGAGCAAAAAAGATTAAAGCCTCTGTAGAGTCTTTAATCTGTAGAGTCTCTGTGCTGTATCTGGAAGGGGAGAGGAGTTTCTCCAGCTGACAAGCAGCCTGCTTCATCGGAGAAGTCTGGATCCTGGTGTTTCACGTTACGTGGTCTCCACGCACTGCGTTACCACGCCTAACAAGTTAACTGTTTTTTCCCCCTTTATTTAAACTTTTCTGGCTTTCCTTTCCCTTTAGCAATGAGTTCAAAACAAATAAAAGCAAATTTACTAAATTATCCAGAGCATTAAGATACAATAAACAAATGCCAGCAAAATAAAAAGTGGTACAAATAGTTCACTGCAATAGGTCAAGACAGAGATCAGTAAAGGAGTTGCAAACTGTTCATATTCCCAAAGTTCACCTAAACAGAAATGCTCCAGACTACCAGAAAAGATTCTTTCCTTCCAAACAGTATATTTTGAAGTGGCTAGACAAGCAGAACTGCCATTTCACTTCTGGCTGAGGCCACTCACCCGCGAAAGAGTACAATCAACAATACACTGTATCTCCAGGGACCATTCTGGAAAGTCAATCCAAAATAATATCAGGGTTAATGAAAGCCATTGTGAGGTCTGGAAGAACCAATAAAGATACAGTCTTCCCATCCCTTTCTTTGCATAAATCTTCTTCAAGGGCTGATTGGATTGTAGATGCACTTATGAGCTGAGACATTTCCCAATTCACAACTGCATGTAGAACCTAGTAACTGTCCCAGAAGGTAAAGAAGAATATGCACTGGTTATGAAAAGGATATGTTTTCAGTGCATGGTGTGACATGGCAGATGACAGGGGAAAATGTATTTTTAGAATGCAATAGAGAGCTGGGTGTCAAGGATTCTGCTCAAAAGCTCAAAGCTTTGCAGGACCCATTGGATGCAGGGGTACTTTTTTGCACTATGGAATTTTCTTTTCTTCAGGCTACTGAGAAAAAAGAGAGAGAGAGGACACATGGGCAGACTCAGAGAGGGAATGATTGTGACTGCAATTTGAAGCAGGAAATGGAGGAAGGAAGTCCTAGGATGTACCTGGTTTGTGGAAAAAAGAAAAACTGTGGGTGTTCACTGTTGCATCTGTGGGCTGTATCAAACAAGGCTACCAAAATGGAATTACAACAGGATAGTAGTGTCTATGGCTGTACCTTATCACATGATGCCATGACTGTCCTGTTCAGCTACCATCTGTTGTTGGAGTGCTCCTTTGCACTGACAGGCAAAACCCATCAATACCTCCCAATTATGCTGTTTTCCCAGAAAAGCAAAGCTTTGGAGGCTAGCATGCAGAAGACAGAATCCATGACAATAACAGGACCACAGCACTTTTGAAGAGCTGTGTAAAAATGACTGTCCCCAACTTGATATGTTTGAGCTTCCTACACTAACATGATTGCAGGCTCTTAGCGGTCTGGTATTATAAAGTCCAAGTGTATGTATATTCCCCCTGTTGATGCAAATATGCTTCTTTATGACAGCAACAGCACAAAATGTGCTCTAAAATTAGGTCTAGCTAGTGTTTATTGGTTTTATTTCAGAAAAAAAAACCCTCATTAATTTGGTTTTCATTCTTACTATTTCACTGCTGCCAACTTTTTGGATTACCAAGGAGCTCGTTCAGTGAATAGGGGAGGGCATGTTGAAGCAAATGTATCTACTGTCCAAGTAATTTCTTAATCTCAGGAGTCAGCAAGGGAAGACAAATTGAACATATGAAAAGAGGGGTCATTACAATGATGTCTACATTATAACATCCACTGTCTAGTTCAAATGAGGAGTAGTAACTAATACCCCAGAGGAGAGGATCAAAATTCAAAAAGACCTGAATAAATTAGAAAGCTGAGCCAAAACTAACAAAATGAATTTCTACAGGGAGACTTGTAAGGTACTGCACTCAGGCAGGAAAAATGAAATGGAATGGGAGACACCTAGCTTAACAAGACTACGTGTGAAAGGGATCTAGGAGTCCTACTAGACTACAAGTAATATATGAGTCATCTGTGTGATGCGGCAGCTAAAACATTCTAATGCAATTCTAGGCTGCATCAATAGAAGTAGTGTCTAGATCAAGGGAAATAATAGTACCACTGTATTCTGCTTTGGTCAGGTTTCACCTGGAATACTGTGTTCAGTTCTGGGTACCACAATTCAAAAACAATGTTGAGAAGCTGGAGCATGTCCAGAGATGGACAATCAAAATGGTGAAGGGTCTGGAAACCATAAAGCCCTATGAGGAGTGACAGGAAACTGGGTATATTTAGCCTGGGGAAGAGAAGGGTAAGAGGTGATATGATAGCCTTGTTTAAATAATTGAAGGTATGTCACGTTGAGGATGGAGCAAGCTCATTTTCTGCTTCTCCAGAGAATAGGACCCACAGCAATGGATGCAAGCTATAGGAAAAGAGATTCCAGCTCAACATTAGGAGGAACATCCTGACAGTAAGAGGTGTTCGATAGTGGAACACATCCCTAGAAGAGTGGTGGACTTTCCTTCTTTGGAGATCATTAAACAGAAGCTGGATTATCATCTGTGCTTTGATACTGTGTTTTGCATGGCAGGGGATTGGACTGAATGGTTCTTGTGGTCTCTTCCACCTCTATGATTCTATGAAATTACCTTTCCTAGGCTCCACCCTCCCTGTTGCTCCTTAAAAATTGATTCCCATTATGGGGAGAAATGGCTTCACCACCACTAAGCATTGGTTTAATGCTGTGGTCATGACATGTATATATCTGTAGGATTACATTCTTCTCATGTAATAGCATAACCAACCTTCCCATTATAAAGATTTGATGCTATAACCACAATAAGCCCAACTGCAAGTGTCATCCATTTCATTCTTTTCTCCTAAAACCATGAATTCATCATAGAATCAACATGTTGTTGTTTGTCACAAAATGTTCTGGTTTTCTTGTGTCAGCACTCTTTAAACTCATAGAAGAAGCTTTGCATTCATTATCTATCCCTAAGACGAGGCAAAATGTGTATTTTAGAAACTACCCTTTCCCTTCATAGTCTTGTTTCTGACATTTGATGCTAGAAACCCCCTCCCACTGTGCACATTCTTTCAAAACTGTATCCACCAGGACTTCTGATCTTGGCAATTTGCATATTATTTTCCTAACCCACTCCCAATCAATAATACTTACCTTTTATATTTTTTAATCCATCCTGCAGTTTCTCACTCAGCCCAGAGCCTCAGATATTCTCTGTTGTTGGTTTTTTAAAAAAAAAAAAACATGTCATCCCTGAACATGTTCCAGATGATTATTTGACTTCTTATAAATCCACTAGCTGGTCTGGAAAGTTGAATTACCAAAAAAAAAAAAGTAAACTCCTAATTTATTCTCACTTCAAAACTACTGTTATTAATTATTACCATGGAAAATGTTATTTAGTGACTTATGGTCTAATGCTTTTCTCATTGAAATTAACTAGAAGATTCATAACTGCAACAAGGCAGTGTAGAATCTAGTCCATAATTTCTAAAGGCTTACTGCATCATTAGTAAAATTTGCACAACTCCACAGCCCAGATTTTGCTTAATCCAGCTATTCTTTTCAGGCATCGAATGTAAATACTTAACAGTGATGCTGAAAAATCATATATGGGATAATGAATACAGCACCACTCTTAGTACTTTTATGTTTTGCAATATTTGCAAATGTACTGTCCCTCTTTTCATCTCTGTGTTTTTAAGAAGTCATAGCAGAAAAGGCATCCCATTGCAGACACTCCTCCATGATATAGTGGTGATAAGACAATAGCGACATACTTCCATTGACTCCAGGCAAGCATCACACTAGGTCCTGAGAACCATTGTTTAATAATTTGTTGTTGTTTTTTTATTCATATGAATTTGGTTCTATAAAACACTGGGTTTTAATTTGAACAAATCCCCCAATTAAACACTGCTTCCTGTTACAGAAAGGAATGTGTTTGTGGGTGTTAAAAATGAAATAATGTGTGATCCTCAATCTTCTTCTTATATACATTTACAACTAGAATCACAGAGATAAAAAAACGTCATATCATCTTCATTGATACCAACCTCTTTCAGGAAGTAAAAAACCCACAGATTTAGGCAGGGTACCACTTCAAGCAGCAGACAGCAAAGGCAGGAGGCAGATATGAAATGTCAGAAGCCAGAATTAGGCATACCATGTGGCTTGACATATCTTTAACTCAAGTGATGTGAAGAATGTTGTCTCGTGCTTCATTAGGGTAGATTCAGCTTTGTTGAGTTGTCTTCTAAATGTAGCTTGTGGGCAGACATTTAATTTTATCACATGGCACTTTCAGGAATGGGAACTGAACAAAATGATATGACACAGAACAAGGTGAGAACACAAGTTACCGTACAGGAGAATGAGCCGATGCTGCCGGGAGTTCCCAAGCTGCTCCCCAGCCATTCCTGGCAGCCAATTTTGAAGAATGATTTTGAACCGTTCTTCAAAATCAGCTGCCAGGAATGGCTGGAGAATGGCTTGGGACTCCTGGCAGCATCCGTGGCATTCTTCTCTGTGTTAACTTGCTTTCTTGCCCTGTTCTGTGCCATTCCATTTTGTTCAGTTCCCATTCCTGAATGTGCCGTGCAATAAACTTAATTATCCCATACTGTGAGTTGACTTCAGGTGCCTCGGGCTGGCTCTGGATTTAGGTATCCTAATTGAGTAGGATTTGCTTTTTTATTTTTCAGTTTTTTTATCAACATAGCATGATGCTCCCATCACTATTTCACAATTGCATGAAGATTATCAGATGATGCTACCACAATCACATTATTATCCTGCAAATAAAGTGGAAAGTTAGCACTACTTTTCATTCACAGGAAAGTCCCGTGAATGAAAAGCGGTGCTAGAACTCCTCTTTATTTGTGGGATAATGACATGATTATGGCGATGTCACACAATGTCATATGATTATCTTTATGCAATAGTGACGGGAGCATCCTGCTATGCTCCCGTCACTTTTACTCATGTGAAAATCTCCTGAGTTGCAGACCCAAGAACTTTATACTAAAATGTATTTTTGATGCCATTTAACTTTAGTAACTGCTGGAATGTGGCCCCTGAGTACTTCTCTGAAAGCCACTAGTAGAGTTCTCTGTCAACCAATAATGTTATTCAGAATAATTAACCAGTTCTTGTCCTCACTTTTCCTTCATGATTCCCTCTCATCTGTCCATTTCACCTCCTCACTCCAGTCTTTATCTCTTCTCCCCTTCACTACTCCTGGATCTCCTTTTATACTCCCTAGCCTTAATGTCTTTTAACAATTTTAGCAACCAGTTAGGGGGAGCAGATGTGAACTAGCTGAATGACACCACTGCAGTCAACCATAGAAAAGCCACTGGATTCACATTTGGTTTGTGTGAATTTTCCATTGTTGTACTTTGAGATCATTACCCAACTGTCTGGATTCTCCACTATGCCATGAAAGGACTTGAGAGAAGTGCACATGCTTGCTGTTTGTGGTTAACTGATCAAGAGAAACAAAATACAGAGCAGTCATATTAACTTAATTAGGTTGTAGTGACTCATTATTGGCAAAATAAGATTTCCTTATGCACAAACTGCCTCAATTGGAATTCTTTCCCAAGCACCAGAATTACCAAACAATTTACAGTTATGCAAAAATCCAGAATAAATATGGAAATAGACACAGTCTATAATGAAACTGGAATACTTTATCTGCTCTGGGATGTTGCATTGTCTGGGTGTCTTTTCCATCCAAATGAGTAGTGCCCTGTCCCCAAAGCCCTCCTAAAGCCTTCATTACCATACTGTACATGAAAAAAGAACCACAAATTTTGCTTTGTTTTGCTGCCCACTATTGTTCCTTTCTCTTTCAACCACAGCCCCCCTCCTCTCTCCCCACCCTCAAATGTTGCTTTACTGGTTTAAAAAAAGTAAAGGCAGGAATTATGTGAAGTTGGGATTGCTGAATAATTCATGAGTTCTGATTGAATGGGATCATTATCTCCAGCTTTACAAGCTAATAAATACTGTCTATTGCCTAGATATTGTTTTGATCTAATAATGTCAAGGGAGGAGGGACCCCTGACTCTCCCCTATACAAGATGCACCCTAAATTAGGGAGGAGCTCTTTCCTGAATTCATTGCTGGAATTCATTTGTTTTCTCTCCCTTGACTTCTGGTTTCTGTTTTGACACCTACTGCAGCATTCTTCTTTTCTGGGAGAAAAAAAGCAAAGTAATTGGTGTTCCTGGGAGTTTTACTCTCTCTTCCTCTGTTCTTTTCTTTAGACATTTTCTTCTGTTCTAACCCAATGCATGTAATTAACTGATGTTTATTTTTGTTTTTGGCCTGTCCTATACCAAGGCAGACCAAAAGATATGCTGAAATTATTATGAAACTGAGCACATATAAAAAATCAGATGTGCGCTATAATTCTACACACATTTTCCTGTGAGCAAGTCCTACTGAATATAAGGGGCTTACTTCTGAGGAGAAATGCTTACGATTATACTACAAATAAAATACCAGGTGATTGAAAAAGAATGATGCAAAACTGAGTAAGTGCAAAACTGAATAGCTTTACTTTTGCACCTTTCTTTTTGAATTACTCTGTATATACAGTTGGCTCTCTGTATCCACCAATTCTTTATCAATGGATTGAAGCATCCACAGCTTGAAAATATTAATATATATGTTTTGCCATTTTATATAATTATGTTGCCATTTTTATATAAGGGACACCATTTTGCTATGCCATTGTATTTAATGGAACTTGAGCATCTGTGGAGGATTTTGATATCCAAAGGGAGTCCTGGAACCCAGCCAAGGGCCTACTGTACTAAGATCTTGAATCCAGTTAAAAACCAATTAAGCCACCAAACCTAACACAGCTTAACAAGTTGGTTTTTGAATTACATATACCAGATTCTCCCAGCCAGGATGGCCTTGTTGGCTAGGGGATTCTGGGTATTTAATACAGAAAATGAACTTTTCCAAAACCATCTCCTAGGGCAGAATGTGTCAGTTTCTTTCAAATCCATCTGTTTCACGTGTACTGATAACGTTTTTACATCCTGTTTTTATATGCCATTATTTATTTAACTGATATTTTGCCTCAGAGGATATGACACACAACATTACAGGTCACTGCCACAGTTTGCAACCAAGGCTGTGAACTGTAATATCCCATTGTGCAACAATGTACATAGTACATTAGGACACATTGTACATTGGCACCATTGTGCACCAGGACCATTGTGCGACGTCAATACTGCTTTCTATGTCATAGCTACCTCTCCACTCTCATCCTCTGCAATGGCACAATTCGACTTCATGCAATCATAAATCCATTTGCAATGACACAACTTCCCAACGGGATTTGAGTCATTTTTGAATTACAAGAAAAGTTGAATTTAAATATGCACCTAAATACTTATTTTTTTAAAATATTATGCAATGGAATACAGACATCTAGATTCAATATCCCTTTGTTGTTGTTAACTGCTTTCACGTCAATCTTGACCTATGGGGACCCTGCTGATAAGACATCGCCAAGACCCCCTGTCCTCTATCCTACCAAATTTTGATAGGAATTCTAGTACTTTTTAAAAGCTGACAAATCAAAACTGGGAGAAATGTGAAATCTAAAAGATAACTGAGTTGTAATCTGTACATTTGTCTAGAAAGTGATAATGGAGAATGGATAGATAACTCTATTTCTGGTTCTGTATAATATCCCCCCCCCCAATTTTTTTTTCAAAAATTCACACTTTCATATAACACTTAGAAGTGTGATTTATGTATATTCATATCAAAATGCAAAATTTGATCCAGATTAGGTATAAATTTTGATGCAGATTAATTCACAAAATTCAAATTTCTACAGTATCTCTTCTTTTGATACAAATCACATAATGATGCAAAAATCTGGGGGGGAATCACACCATTTAAAACAGGGGTCGGCAAGTTCCCCTTACCTGGGGCCAGTCCGGGGATCCCCGGGTCGTGTGCGGGCCAATGGGGGGGAATGCCAGATGCGCGCTCACACGTGTGCACATGGCTCCCACCAACCTCTGCCACCTCTGATCCCCACTGCCACCGCACATGCTGCCACCGCATGCATCACAACTGCCATTTTGTTTTCCAAAATGGTGGCCACAACTCATTTGTGCACGTGCAGTACTCCTGCACATGCGCAAACAAGGCATGACTGCCATTTTGGAAAACAAAATGGTGGCAGCAACTCATTTGCACATGTGCCGAGTACTGTGCATGTGCAAATGAATTGTGGCCACCATTTTGGAAAACAAAATGGCGGCTGTGAAGTGCGCGGCAGTGGCAGCGCGCGCCACAGCACAGCGCGGAGGTCAGCAGCAACGGTCGTCGGCGCCAGTGGCGGGGGTCAACAAGGGCCAGTCCAAAGGCCTTGGGGGGGCAGACCCAGCCCGTGGGCTGTAGGTTGCCGACCCCTGGATTAGAATCAGCCTAATTTTCAGATGCAGATACATAGATCTAGACATCAAACCTTAATGCAGAATTTAAAAATAACTGAGCATTGTAGTAGTTTGAGCATTCTATGAGTCTGGATACCAGTGCCTCAATCTCTGCTTGGTCAATTTCTTGGCAAGTCACATTCTTTCATCCTCAGAGGAAGGCAAAAGCAACCCACCTTTGAAAAAATCTTGCCAAGAAAACTCAATATTACATTCATTTTAGGATTCTCAAAAGTCAGAAATTACTTGAAAACACATGGCAATATCAATTCAAAAGATGTGCATGCGCACACCCTCCCTTCCACCAAAGAATAAATGACTTGATGGCAAACAACAATAACAAAAACAAAAAGCAAATATCTTCAAAGTGCAAATAATGAGATTAAGTATTAAGCATCTCCTGGCAAAATCCCAAAAGGAGAATGGCATGAGTAAATTCATTTCAGCTCTGTAACATATTTTGTAACTACTAATGCAATCAGAATCACATTTCTGAACATCATTTTAAAAAAAATAAGTAATAAAAAAGATCTAGTTAAGCAATCACTTCTGATATTTTTATTAATAAATGTGAAGTATTTGTGGGGAAAATTGAACATATATGCAGTATAGGTATTGATTCAAATACTAGATAGATCATATATTTGTTTGGGGTTTTACCACACAATGCTGGAAAAGCTACCAATTATAATTTCCAAAAATATTAGCCATTAGTAGCCTTACTCATGGAATGAAATATCATAGCATATGCCTGGAGGTACAGAAGATGATATGGCATGTGTGCCATGTTGGTTCCTCAGCATGGCATATGCCAACACAGATTGAGAGGAAGTGATTGCAAAAAAATTGCAATTCTGAGATGACTTAGCAGAATCAATGATGATACCTTAATGGCCTCCTGCTGAGAGGACCTGGGGCAATTGTTAGTAATGTCAAGAAAGAGATTATACATCTGAGTGAGTGAGAAGTGAGATCTTCTGCAATCCAAGTAACCTTTTGGAAAAGAAGACAGGAAAAGATGAGAGGAAGCCATAGAGGGAATAGAAGAGAATGAAGAGTGAAAATCAGCTGGTATTATGTGTCTTATTTGATTTGTTTAAAAGCTGTTCATGTTAAGGGCCAAAGTAGATGCTGGAGGTCTGTGCTCAAGTTCCAAAGTTTGCAAAGCAACTCCCAGAACCCATGAACCACATTCAGTCAGATCTCCTATGTCTTTTTATTACTTTTAAAAGAAGTCACATGAGATTCCAAATTGGATTTGGACCTGTGTCATTTCCCTCATCCAAATGGTTTTTGCCATTTGTTCTGACTATCAAACGTGGACACATTTTGTAAGGACAGCAATGAAAGTAAGGATTAGAAAGCCACATAAGAAGGTCTTCTCCAGGGACTCACTACAAGCCTGTAGATTTGTCTCTGTGTAAAAAAAAGTGACTGGTGCTCTTGAACTGTGGGAGAGAAAATGCCACCTCAGAGCTTAAGCTGTGCCTACAACTAGTACTGCTGTGCTCTCATATATATATATATATATATATATATATATATATATATATATATAATAGCAACATTTTTCAAATTGTTAAAGATGCTTGAACTTTGACTTGTTCCTTCTTAATACAGTGAAGTCATAGAATTTTAGGTCAAGAACATTGCATTGCAATAGATACCTTTACTTGAATTGTGTGCCATTTTACCTGTAGGGCTCTTCTGATCTTCTTATGAGTGTTAGATTTTGAATGGAATATTGTGTACTGTCTCAAAAAGGGATTACAAGGTTATGCCACTCAGTTGGGTGCCTCTTCTGTCCTCTTCTTACTTTTTTCCCTGCACAGTACATTTCCTTTTCTGGCAGATACAAGAAAGACAACTAGTTAACTTAGTATGAATCCACTTATATCTTTATTCCCTATGTGTTTGTGTGCACACACATGCACATATACATCCACAAACACTTTTTTTCTCATATAAAGTAAATGTTTTTAATATCGTCCTCAAAAAATGACATAAATAATAGCTCAAAATGGTACAAACAGTAAGTCTGTACCTTATAACAAGACTCAGTATAGCCTACAATCAGTGGCATCCCTAGGCTGATGTCATCCGGTGCGGGAACTCATGGTGTCACCACCTCATTGATCTCCTCCCAATTTACACCATACAGAATCTTTAGTAATGCTTTTTTGCACTAATGTTACTAATAAATCATAATTTCCATATACCACTGAATGTAATGCTAATATTTGTGACATAAACAACTAGCAAAATTAAAATTATACCTTCAGATTATAATATCATATGCATAACTTAAATGTATTTACATATACATAGTGAAGATTTGGTTAAAATGTAATGTTTTTAAAGAAAATTTAAAAATAAGTTTTAAAATAAATTCATTTTTTTAAATTTGGAATTTAAATTTTAAAAAATTCTGGGGAGCCTCCTATCTTCTCCCACTGAGCTTCACCACACACCCACCATCTCTTAAAACATTTTAAAGAGATACAGGCAAATATCACAATGTTTCTGGTAAAATACAGGTGTTTGAGCAGCAGTGGTGTCGCCACCACCCTTAGGGTGCCATCTGGAACAATCTGCTGGCCCTTAGTAATGCCACTGTCTACAGTGACTAAGAGTGGCTCTCTACAGTTTCAGCCAGGATGCTTTCCTAGCCTTGGAAATAGGGATGGATAAGAATTTTGTTTGGTCAAGTCAGGGGCAGGCAACCTTTTTGAGACCTGGGCCGGTCTCCGTAGCCCAGGTCTCGGCTGGGCTGAGGGGGGGGAATGGCGGTGCGCGTACTCATGCGCGTGCATGCACCCTCCTCCGCCGCACGCGCCCCCACGCGCACACAGCCGCCGCAGCCACTACCGCGGCTGCTGCCGTAATGCGCACAGCTGCAACCGCCATGGCGCATGTTGCAGCCACCATTTTGGAAGTCCAAATCGCATCCACAATGCGTTTGCACATGCGCAAGAGTACTGCGCATGCGCAAACGCATCGCAACCGCCATTTTGACTTCCAAAATGGCGATCACAGTGAGCACGGCCGCAGAGCGGCAAAAATGCTCCCCGATGGCAGCGCGCGGCGGTGGCGCGCGGCAGCAGTGATGGTGGCAACCTTTGGCCTGGGCCGATAAGTCCGGGGTCTGGGGCCTTAACTGGCCCCCGGGCTGTAGGTTGCCGGTCCCTGGGTCCAGTTTTTAAAAAGAACTTTCCAAAGCTCACAACACTGAACGGAAAATCCTTAAGATTGCAAATACTTGGGCAAGGGACGTGTGAAAATAACAGATTTGGCATTCCAGGCTTTGAAGACATACTTTTAAGGCATCAGTGGAATGCCATCTCAGAGCTGCTGCTGGTCTTCCTAAGGCCCTTTCTGGAAGCCACCAAAACTCTTAGCTCCAGCATCACATTCCTTATTCAGGTAATTCCTACAGCTAAGTGTCCCATGGCTAAGGTTATAATGGGCACGTTCCTTAGTGGTAGGGATTCCAAGAAAAGTAGGCAGTGTTTTTTCAAAGCAGAAAGAGTATGGCATGATCCAGCAAGTCAGGGTGGCATAATTAAGCATTTGAAGCCATTATATTAAGACAGGGGACATATATTAGCTAGCATGTGCAACTGTTGGGTGAAGGGCATCTTGTGTGACACCAACAGAAACATGAGCAGGGTCTCTTGGCAGAGAAGCTGAGGAAAGCACAGTAATAATAATAATAATAATAATAATAATAATAATAATAATAATAATAATAATAATAATAATTTATTTTTATCCCGCCCCTCTGCAGTGTAATTGGGGCAGCTTACACCAGTTAAAAACACCAGTACATATATCAATTCCTTAACCCACCCTCCCCTTAAAACAATATTAAACTAGTAGAGATTTAAAACATAGAATAAAATAAATAAAAAAGAACCTAGAACAATTAAAGCAGCAGCTTAAAATAAACAGTAACAGCTCAGGGAAGCGAGTTAGCCAAAATCTTTGGGCTGGGATAGTTATTCAGGGAAGGCCTGCTGGGAAAGATCTGTCTTGACAGCTTTTTTGAAGCTGTCAAGGGTGGTAATAAGACGGATCTCATCTGGCAGGCCATTCCATAATCTGGGAGCTGAGGCAGAGAAAGCCCTCTGGGAGGTCACCGACAGCCTCATTCTTATAGGCTGTAACAGATTCCTCCCAGAGGACCAGAGTGCACGGGGAGGATCGTATGGGAGGAGGTGGTCCCGGAGATAAGTTGGGCCCAAGCCATGTAGGATTTTAAAGGTCATAACCAACACCTTGTACTGTGCCCAGAAACTAATAGC
>JAIPUX010001880.1:89637416-89650952 GCA_020142125.1 Phrynosoma platyrhinos
GTTGATATGGCCGAGTGAGATCCGGCACACACAGAATGTACTGAAACTGGTGCAAAGAACTGGATTGTTCTGAACCCATGGTGAGCAGAACATGTTTATTTCAAGAAGGAAGAGGAAAAAAAAGGTATAAAAGGCAGTACTTCTCCCACTTCACCTTATGGTTCCTGATCTGTGGCAACGGGCCATCCACCCTTCTTGGAGGCTTGATCAACTTCCAGTGAAGGATCGTGAGTATGAATGTGTGTGAATGTGTGAATGAATGAAAAGAGCTCTTGATACTTAAGGTGTTTGTTATATTGAGTATCTGATATTAGAAATGATTGTTTTAGGTGTCTCTATTTCTGTGTCTCAATAAATGTTACATGCAAAGTGTCTAAACCCAGATCTGGTTTCCTATGTGTCTTTGTTGAAAGTCCTATAGTCCAGGGTGGCTAAATTTCTCTCTGGATCAAAAGAACAACAGAGAACCTCGGTTCATGACAAAGGTCAAAACCAACACCTTGTACTGGGCCCGGAAACTGATCGGCAGCCAGTGGAGGGATTTGAGCACAGGTGTTATGTGCTCCCTCCTTGATGTTCCGGCAATTAGCCTGGCTGCCATATTTTGTACCAATTGTAGTTTCCGGGTTAGGCACAAGGGTAGCCCCATGTAGAGTGCATTACAGTAGTCCAGATGAGAGGTTACCAGGCTGTGTACCACAGCTTCCAGACCCCTCATGTCCAGATAAGGGTGCAGCTGGCGTATCAGCTGAAGCTGATAACAGGCACTCCTGACCGTCGCATTCACCTGACTAATCATGTGAAGCGATTAGTCAAGGAGTACCCCCAGACTGCGAACACAGTCCTTAGAGGAGAGTGTGACTCCATCCAGGACTGGAGACTGTATTCCCAAAACTGGTTTCAGGCCTGTGACTGTAAGTACCTCCGTTTTGTCTGGATTCAGCTTCAATCTGTTTTTCCCCTTCAAATCCATTACCTCTCTTAGACAGTCATTAAGAGGAGAGATGCCATCTGAAGTCTGAGACGATGATCTGTTCATGGAGAGATATATCTGGGTGTCATCAGCGTACTGAAGACACCACGCTCCATGCCTCCAAATGATCTCACCCAGCGGCTTCATATAGATATTAAATAGCATCGGGGACAGGATGGCGCCCTGAGGGACACCACAATTAAGCTTGATTTTGGAAGAGCAACTGTCCCCAAGCCTCACCCTCTGGGATCTGCCCGAAAGGAAGGAATGGAACCACTGCAAAGCAGTGCCTCCAATCCCCAACTCTCTCAAGCGATCCAAGAGGATGGCATGGTCTATGTATCAAAGGCCGCTAAGAGATCCAAGAGCACCAACAGGGTCACACTACCCCTGTCGATGCCCAACAATGACAAGTCCCAGAATCTTGATTCCCCCCCCATTCAGTATGGATTTGTAGCCTCCAAAGTAGCTTTTCCAAGCCCTATATGGGCTGTGAATCATTAAAATGTTGTATTTCTGACAATTTACACCAGCAGAGACAGAACAAAATCCTCCATGCACCATGCTTAAAGGGAAACACACATGAAGCAAAGTTTTTTTTTATGGTGCCTGTATACACCTCTGCCCTATACCCAGCTGCTGATCTGTAGGAATCAATTCCATATGATTTTTCAATATATCATATCAGCAAAAAGAAAAGAGAATTTTCTCTCTTGAGAGAGAGAGAGAGAGAGAGAGAGAGAGAGACGTTGTCTTATGACTAAACTGGAAAAGTGCAAATTACCAAGATAAGGTAATTTGCACTTCCTCACGTCTAAGTCTACTTTAATCAAGTTGGCTAGAATAGTATCTGTGTGAAGCTATTGGAACTGTCTACCCTGTACTCTGTTCAACACATTTGAGGTGATGCCCGGTGGCATAGTGGTTAAATGCCTGTACTGCAGCCACTCATAGACCACAAGTTTGCGAGTTCAATACTAGCCAGGGCTCAGGCTAGACTCAGGCCTGCATCCTTCCGAGGTCACTAAAATGAGTACCCAACTGTTGGGGGGCAATGAGCTTACAGTTGTAAACCACTTAGACATCCCCTAGCATGATATGAAGTGGTATATAAATGAAGCTGCTTTGATTTTTGCTTTGCTTCACAAGTTCCAAATTCTGTTCCAGTGTTGTGCTTATTTACCTCTATTCATGAATATAAAGAAGTGCTGTACAAGTCTCTCTAACTCTCTCTTTTTCATATATAATCATAATAGTCTGAAATTACTGAACTTTGACTTTCTTATTTATGCATTCCCTGGACAGAACAGAATAAGACATTATATTTTGAACTTCCTATGTGCAAAAACTCACTCAAATCCCGATTCATTCTCTTTGGGCTAGTTATGTTGCAGCACCCTCCACTTCGCCTGGGGCTAGCAAGCTAATTTGGGAATACTGTTTAACAAAATATGTGGTTCCCTTCTCTGTGGCATTTTATGTCTGATGTGACACTTTGCCTAATGGGAAGGCTGGTCGAATACCCAGATATTATATGCCGTGCTATGTATATGCAACAGCAGCTGGTGTCAGTAGGGCAATGCATCTGCTCTAGATTTTAGTCTTAATATTAAAGGCTGTATCTAAAGTGATGAACCTGTTTGAGAAAAAGATTGAATAGGTCCTTTAAACCTGAATTAAATCCAGACACACTGCTCCATTGGCAAGGAAGCCACCTACACACAGGCTATTTTGGAACAACTTCCTAAAATATCTCATGCTGCTGATAAGCCAAAATTACTTTAGTCAGACATGAGTTGTTAGTTTACTCCCACTTAGGTGTAACCTTCACTGCAAAAATAATGCAGTTTGACACCAATTTATCTGCCATGGCTCAATTCTATGGAATCCCGGGATTTGTAGTTTTGTGGCACCAGAGCTTTTTGACAGGGAAGGTTACATGTTTCACAAAACTACAAACCCCAGAATTCCATAGCATTAAGCCATGGAAATTAAAGAGATTTCAAACTGCATTATAGTGGGGGGCCCATGTTCACTGGGGTTAGGGGCATAGGTTCACAATGAAAGTGGAAACACCACAAATAAAAAACCCTGCTTTTTTTTACCTAAAAAAATATCTCTCTAGCAATCCCTAGGTCCTCCAGAGCAACTCTATGGTCAAAAACCACCAAATGTTGACCAAAGAATCATACATAGAGAAGTATTTTTTTTTCTAGGTGTCTCTAGGTTCTTCAGCATGACTCTATGGTCAACTTCCAGCAGAATCACACTGGAAGACCTAGAGATAACATATTAATCAAATCTGCAAATAATCAAAATCTGCAAAAGTCAAAGCCACAAATGTGAAGGGTTGACTATTTCTGCAGAGCAGATTAGATCTCAGACTTTAATCGAAGGATTTCTGTGCAATCCATCCCATCTGCAGCTGCTTTATATGTCCTTAGTGTGGTATGGTAGACTTCCCAATTTAAAGATCATCAAAATCTTGTGCCTGGGAATAAGCCAGTTGTATGCAGATATGAGATCTATCACTGTAAGGTTAATGTGTTCCTTATTGAAACCATATAATGATTTTGAAATATCTTTGCTCTGTGGGTGTGGGTTTCAAAGGATGTCAAAAAAGCAGAGCATAATTTTATGTGCCTGGGAGTAACTATCTAAGCTTCAGGCAATACAAACGTTGCTATTACTGGGGAGTAAAAGCCCTGCATAATTAACAGACATCATCAACCTTACAGTTCCTGTAGAATGTGGTAACTTCCTTGCCTGAAGGCTGCTCTTGTCTTACTAAGTCTGTTTATCCTGTCCAAGATTAGATTAGTTTAATTATTATGAAAAAGACTGCTAAGATCTTACAGCCTAATTATGCAAATGTTTTTAAATGTTCACAAAAGTAATTTATTTATTTGGGAGATAAATGAATCTATTTTGTCATAAAACAGATTGCAGTCCTGGCAATGTACAGGCTGGGTTATGTGCCTTTAGGCAGATTTTTCACCACAAATATCAGTGGGATCTCTAGATTACCACATTTTATAAATAAATCAATGTTTTTTGTATCTTTTTATTTAAAAAGTGGCTTTAATTTTTTTTTAAAAAATGACCTTTTTTATCTTCTTAAAAATGAAAATAATCCCAGGAAGAACTATTAAGTTTAATATGCAACCAACCTTGTTATGAGAACAGGACTTCTCAGCCAGAATTGTCCATAAAATCCTAACAGCTAAAATATTCCTTGTAGACCTATTACGATGCACCTGTTTTATGAGGCTTTGGCTCAAATGTCTTTCTGAGTTCTCTCACACATACAGCTGTGAGAACAATTATTCTAGAAATGATCTCCTACTTCAAAATAAAGCATAAATGTGCTTTCTGAAGTTTCTACCATTAAACAAGCATATTGAAGATCACAATCTGATACATGTATATTAACATATAGATAAGTCTATACAGAGAGCCAGCATGGTATAGTGGTTTGAGTGTTGGACTATCATTCTGGACACCAGGTTTCAAATCCCCACTCATAGAAACCCACTGGGATTCCTTGTGCAAGTCACATTTTCTCAGCCTCAGAGAAAGACAAAGGTAACCCCCCCCCCGAACAAATCTTTATCAATTACTTGGATGACGGTATTGGGTGGTATAGTTATCAAATTTGCAGATGACACCAAATTGGGAGGAGCAGCTAATACCCCAGAAGACAGGATCAAAATTCAAAATGACTTGAACAGACTAGAAAGCTGGGCCAAAGCTAACAAAATGAAATTCAACATGGAGAAATGTAAAGTACTGCACTTAGGGCGGAAAAACGAAAAGCACAGACATACAATGGGGGACCCTGAACGAGACTACGTGTGAAAGGGATCTAGGAGTCCAGGTAGACCATAAGTTGAACATGAGTCAACAGTGTGATGCAGCAGCTAAAAAGGACAATGCAATTTTAGGCTGCATCAATAGAAATATAGTGTCTAGATCAAGAGAAGTAATAGTGCCACTCTATTCTGCTTTGGTCAGGCTTCACCTGGAATACTGTGTCCAGTTCTGGGCACCACAATTCAAAAAGGATGTGGAGAACTGGAGTATGTCCAAAGGAGGGCAACTAAAATGGTGGAGGATCTGGAAACCAAACCCTATGAGGAACGACTTAGGGAGCTGGGGATGTTTAGCCTGGAGAAGAGAAGGTTAAGAGGTGATATGATAGCCTTGTTTAAATATTTAAAGGGATTTCATATTGAGGAGGGAACAAGCTTGTTTTCTGCCGCCCCAGAAACTAGGACCCAGAACAATGGATGTAAGCTCCAGGAAAAGAGATTCCACCTCAACATTAGGAGGAACTTCCTGACAGTAAGGGTTGTTCAACAGTGGAACACGCTCCTTCGGAGTGTGGTGGTGTCTCCTTCCTTGGAGGTCTTTAAGCAGAGGCTGGATGGCCATCTGTTGGGGATGCTTTGATTGGGAGTTCCTGAATGGCAGGGGGTTGGATTGGATGACCCTTGTGGTCTCTTCCAACTCTATGATTCTATGATTCTATGAAATCTTGCCAAGAGAATCTCTAGAAGTCAGAAATGACTTGTAGGCACACAACAACCAAGTCTATACACTTATTAGTTTGTTATAAGGCATATCTTCATTCTGGTCTTCTGCCAAAGAATTTAGGACAGCTATACAAAGCCATATATAATCTACTCTCTCCCACCCCATTTTGACTGTGTCATAGGCTAGGCTGAGAGAAAGGAGTAGGCTGAAATCTATCCAGTTAGCTATATCAATGAGAAACTGATGAGTAAAATGAGGGATATGATCATGATAGGGATGGTTTTGGAAACTAGATTGGTAATGAATCCTTCTTTTGTGTTTTAATTTGGCTCACAAGAACACATGGTAGTTTAGCTGTAAAATATATGCTCTCTGTGCAAAAGATCTGAGGACTAAGCCGTGGCAACTTCAGGAAGGGCTGGTAAAATTCTATGCCTGAAACTCTGGAGAAACATGCCAATGTGAACAATAAAATGAGCTAGACAAATCATGAGACTCAGCAGAAAATGCATAGAGTTTAATAAACTTGTTGCAGCATAGCATGACAGAACAGTATCTGCATGAAGCCAATGGGACTGTCTGTCCTGTACTCTGTTCAACACATTTGAGGTTATGTTTTCACAAGTTCCAAATTCTGTTCCAGTGTTGTGCATATTGACCTCCATTCATGAATGTAAAGAAGTGCTGTACAAGACAGGGCTTCTGGCCTATGTCCACAATTGTCCAGAAAAATTACTAAACTTTGATTTTCTTATTTACTAATTGTCTGGACAAGACACTACATTTTGATCTTCCCATGTATAAAAAAACTGACGTGAATTCCAATTCAATATATTTGGGATATATATGATGCAGCACCCTCCACTTCAAGTGATGCAACCAAGTTAATTTAGCAATACTGTTTGACAAGCTATGTGGCTCCCTTCTCAGTGGCATTTGATGACCGACATGACACTTTGCCTAATGGTGGGGCTAACCCAATACCCAAATATGTTGCTACAGGTGATCACTGCATTGGTTCATACCATGATCTCTCAAAAGGGAAACCTGCTATATGCTCCTAGCAGCCATGTGTCTCCATGATACTGAAACAGCAGTTTTGAAACATTTACCACTGGAGACTGTGTGATGAGGTGAGTAACATGCAGCCTGCAGGCCACACACAACTTGTAGACCACACATACCTAAAGGCAGGGCCCCTAAAAGTAGATTTAGGGCCCAGTGAAAATATTTTCTCACCCCTCCTCCCTGGGTAGGATTGTCAGGTTTTTCAAATAAACAGTTGAAATGACCTTTAAATGGTCAATTGGATCACTTTGAAGGGTTTGGGTATGTGGAATTGCCATGTTTAGCCAGTTTTTTCTCAAATATAAAAAGCATAAGAGGGGTCCATTTTGAAAAATGTGTGGACCTGTAAGGTATAAGGCCTCTCCTACATGTTGCAATGGGGCAGGCCCTCTAACTACTGTCATGCATTGACTGCTAGTTGTTTTCTTTTCCTACTCTACCCTTTTGCATACAAAGAAAAGATGTGTTCAGCCATGAACTGTAGCCCTCTTCTCATACCCCCATGATATTTTTTCATGTCAAATACCAACAACTCTATTTTTTTAAAAAAAAATCTTGCAGAGGTTATTCAGGAGACCTATCAAGCCACTTTCTGATGGATGTGGGTGGGACATGAAATGTCCCCTTCCTCCTCCTCAGGAAGCCTGTATGCCCCTTCAATGATACCAGTGATTGCTTTCATAATTCTTCAATGATACCAGTGATTGCTTTCAGAACTGGATCAAGATTCAAAACTTGTAATTTCATGTTCAAAATTTCCATGGAACTGGCCTGAGATAGACTTCCTAAAACTCTGAGAAGCAGTTGAAACTCTGGGTTGACAGTTCTGGACTGTATTGACAGGGGGTTGGACTGGATGGCCATTGTGGTCTCTTCCAACTCTATAATTCTATGATTCTATGATTCCCCTGAACTTGGGAAAAGGTGTTTCAAGGTAATTCTCTCTTCTATAAATGTATGTTGTACTTACTTTCAGAATACTATTATAGGAGATTAGAGAGAGCTAAATTAGCCAGCTTCCAGGCACTGAAATACACACACACTTCTGAAATATGACAAAGTGGGCAAAATAATATACATTGCTTTCAATTAAAGCTCCGCTCTCATTTGCATGCTTGTGTGGAAGAAGAGATCAAGTACACTTCCACTGTTAATGTCACAATGATGCAATAATGTCTTTTATAGTCGAAGTTTATTTCCCCATTTCAAATGTTACACTTCATTAGAAATATATTGCTTGAGGAACAATGCCACCTGTCTCCTTGATTTGTATATAAATTAACTGCTATTTAAATAGGCAGGGCAATGGAGATTATACCTAGAGTTCTCTTGTGTATTAAATGGAACATGTGAACGATGATATTAACTAGCTGCTATGACATCACTATTATCATGGATATTCAGGAGATTAGAAACTGCTGGCTGTCATTTAAAATAAACACATCTCAAGTGCACCTGCTTTATAATTACTCGTTTGGAGTGGAATCATTAGCATATTCCTTAAGTCATTTGCAAGCAATTTGACTCTACATTAATGATTTTTTTTGTTCTTCATAACAATAAATGTTATATCTATGTCACATAAACTTACACCCACACCCATATTTATATAGAATGAGAAAAGATTTGCAGTGTATAGCTACTCTGCTTACCCTGGATATATCAAGACATTTTGTAGGTACTTTCCATAGTACCTAAGAGGAGATTCACAATAACCATATGTATTCATTTATTTATCTTGACATTGACAGGAGGTGGAACAAGCATTGCAACTTCTGGGAACCTAGGAGGAGTGCTCCAAAAAAAGGATGAATTCAGTTGATGGGAAAGGCAAACGGTCCTCTTTAAGGGCCGAGGGATTTCAGCTCCCAGATTCCCAGACTATTGACCAACATGGCTGAGGCTTCTGGGAGCTGAAGTCTCTCGACCCTTCGAGGGTACAGTTTGCCTATCCCTGCATACCTGACACCTAGCATTTTGCAAGTGGTGTTTATAGATCGTTAGTCAGTGCAACAATAGCATGCTCTTTCTTCACTAAAAGTGTGAAGCTGAGAAGTCACAGTGACTGTGTGCCTTCCAGCTGATAACCACTGAATTTCCTTCAGATGAGAACTCTTTATTGGTTGCTGCAGTTATGTGTGTTTGCTTTCACAGCAATGCTGGCATTGGTAGCAGCACTGTTGTGGGATCCTCTCACAAGGCCTAGAGCAGGGGTAGGCAACCTTTCCCCTTTAAGGACCAAGGGACTTCAGCTCCCAGAAGCCTCAGCCATGTTGGCCAATAGTCCCATATTGGCCAATAGCTCCTGGGATTCTGGGGGCTGAAGTCCCTCGGCCCTTAAAGGGGAAAGGTTGCCTACCCCTGGCCTAGAGCATCTGGCATTACCAGAGCATTGCACATGGTAAGGAATCCAGGAGCCCATTCACACTACAAAATTATAGTGCTATAATTCCACTTTAACTGCCATATTTCTATCCTATGGAATCCTAGGTCTCATAGTTTGGTGAGGCACTAGAGCATTCTAGCTGAACATTCTAAATACTGCTCCCTAAACTGCAAATCCCAGGATCCCATAGGATGGAGCCATGGCAGCTGAAGTGGAATAATAGTGCTATAATTCTGTACTGTGAATTGACCCCAGGTGTTACTAACATAACATGAGAAGGGGATGCTGATCATCATTCCACACTTAACAATGGTTCTTCTCTGAGTTGAAGCTCCTGTGACATTGTTGCCCATGTATACTCACCCACCAATCATAACTCTTAATTTTTAATTGTTAAAAACCCCTAGAAAAACTTGTTTGAGCAGAGACAACTATGGGACAAACAAAATGTCTACACTAGGTCAATGTTGCCTCTATAGACCACCTCCAACTGTCTTTAAAGATATCTAAAGATACTCCCCAAATAAACTGAGTCAAACAAAAATATTAGGAAATGTTATAAATATATTTATTTCACTATTTACTGGGTTTCTCTCTTCCACTTCTAAAATTAAAAAAAATGCATTAAGTTTTCTTTCAACTAGAGGTATCATTTAAGTTCAGAGAAGGAGCAGAAGAATAACTTGCCAATATTACGGCTGATTTCATTTTCAAATCAACGTTATCACATCATTACATATTTGTCAGTTTTATGGAACAATTATTCAGTTGGTTTATTTCAATTTCCAATTATTTCAGATTCTGCAATTCACTAAGAACACATTCTCGTTAACTTTCTTTAATTGGATGTTTCTTTCATAATAATTTGTTTTAGTCATGATGGAAATGCATGTGATCTGAAATGGTTAAAATGCAGTTCACAAATTTCATTGTGAATGACAGCATTCATTAATACCAGCATTCCTGGCTAAAATATCCAAATGGATTGATTTTTAAAAAAATTAAAGAAAGTATTTAAAACAAGCCTACAAAAACATGAAATGCTCTGTATTGTACCCAAAGTCTTTCAAGATTTCTGTATTCTTTGTCTTCTCACATTCAATTTCTACTATTTTAATTTACAGAGGAAAAGTATGTTCTCTTTGTAGATATACTTTTAACAACACAATCCTACATGTGTCTTCTCAGAAGTAAGTACCACAGAGTTTAGTGGAGCATACCCCTAGATAGGTGGATATAAAATGACTAGCTAAATCTAGTATAATCTGTGAGTTTCATTAATACTTCATTGTGCTATCTACCGAAGTTGATGTTGCATTCCACAATAGAACCTAGCTATATTTATATTCACCACAAGGTGGCAATAGGTTTAACCTGAAATTCTGAATACCAGTAACCTTTTATTAAGAGATCAGCTTTTTAACATATTATAATTGTTTATCACTAGTGTTTAACCGACCACATAATTAATCTCTCATCATTGAAATGCAGCTCAGCCAGGCCACTTCTAGCCTGATTAGGCAACAGTTTTCTAAAGAATATTACCAGTCTTACAAAATGCCTTTTTCATAATACCACCTTGATACAGGTTGGTCATGATTCACTACTAGTTTCTTGTTACCAATTCATATGAAACTAACAATTGATGGCTCTGGGTGTGGAAACCCACAGTATCCACCAGTCTCTATCCTCCCCCCCTTTTTTTTAAGTCTGATTTTTGGACTATTTCCTGCTAAATCACAGATAAAGCCTTGTAAACAGTTGAAACAATGTGAAGATGATCCATCCTACTCCCTAATTACCCTAGAACCATGGACTACTTCCAAATATTCTGTTTTCCTCTGCAGACCATCTCAAAATGGCAGTGAAAGTGAGACATGTCAGCTCCTGCACCCATTTTGAGAGGGACCACAGAGGACACTGATCCCTAGCCCCAAAGCAGTTGCCCATCCCTGTAGTACATAGTGGCAATAAACAAATGGTGAAGCCATTTCCATATCTTGAAGTAACACACATATCACTTTACTTGTTAGGAAAGGTAATGAATTGCACAACAAGTAAAGTAACAATTCACTTGTTTAACACTGTAACTAATAATAAAAAT
This sequence comes from Phrynosoma platyrhinos, assembly GCA_020142125.1. NCBI lineage: Eukaryota > Metazoa > Chordata > Lepidosauria > Squamata > Phrynosomatidae > Phrynosoma > Phrynosoma platyrhinos. Next base: position 89,648,484 of record JAIPUX010001880.1, read on the forward strand.
AAATCAGCTTTAAAACAAAGGAAAAAAATTCCAAAAAAATAATTTTGGTAAAGAGAATAAATAATTTAAAATGTAACTTCCAAGCTTTGGCTTTGTACCACTGGTCAGCAGCTTGCGGTATTCTGATGATTTTATTAGAAGGATTTTGAATAGTATACAATGATTTTATAGTCTCTTGCTATATTTTATATGTAGTTACTTTTCAGTAATATGAAAGTACAGGTTACTGTTCCAAAACTGCAACTATAACAGCAACTAGCTAGTTGGAGGGTCTTCCACTGCAATTGTAACTCAAATGTAACTTTTAAAAGTAGTTTCTGGTCATTTCACACATCTGAGTTAGATTCAAGGAAATACTGAATGTACATTACTGTATCACTGCTTCATTTGTGTGTATATGTGGAATGTAGCACAGACATACATGTATGCCTGTACATTGTTGGGAACTAGCAAATAAAAGCCTATTGCTATTACCTGACATTATAACACTAAGGTTACTATATATGCCAGTGTTTCATTGCTAAAAATACTTAACTCACAAGATGGAGGCTTCCTTCCCTTTTGCCTTCTCAGCCATCACTTTTCCTCTCACTTTTCTCTACCCCCACCCCTTTTCTTCCAAAGCATCTTTCTGGAGGAACAAAAATAAGAGCCAGTCAGGAACTAAGAGAAAGCTGCCCATTTTGGATAAGCCTGAGTGCCTCCAAATGGAAGTGGAGAGACCTACCTAACTGCATTAGGGCAAGCATTTTGGTAACCAAGTACCACCTACTGTGCCTATTACATAGACTACAAATAGGGGAAATAGTTTGGAACGATTATAGAAGAACTCTCCGACTTATATAACGCCATTGTACTGGCACATCCAGGGGGTGGGGTGGGGGTGCATCCCCTTTTTTCTGATATATGAACTCTTTGTGAGTTACTAGCATTACCAGAAATCCTTTTAGAGCTAGTCGGCTTATCAGTCCTATTTTTCCTTACAAGCACAAGCTTGCATTATGAGTAAAGCAAGAGTATGTTATCTATGTATTTATATTCCATATTAAAGTTCCATATACCAAAACTAACATCATTCTTTTATAAACAGCCACCTAATTTCTCTTCACCTACACACATTTCAAGCAATGCAGGATGTGTAATTTGTTTCATGCAAAACTTACATAAAGTTTTACCTTTCCATTCTAAAGACTCAATTTTCCATTTCAAGCCAGTGGTAGCAAACAGAATTATTAGCATTTATGACTTGGGGTCAAAGCTCAGTTCTGCCCAGATAATGCAAAGTGTATTCTCCTTAAAGGTGGAACAGCTACCTCCCAGGAAATCCCAGCACTAGTACTGCATCCGAGATATCTTCTTATGTTGTCTATCATTTACTTGCTTCATTCTCTTGTGTAAGAACAAATCATTTCACAAACATTTCTCCCTCCTGGAATAAGATTACAATTATTTTTGCCCATTTTTCACTGATCTGTTTTCACATTGTGAGACAGTTTAATTATTTAAATTATTCAAACAAACAAAAAAACTTGGTTTTGTACAAAGAAAACAGTTGGGGCAAATCTGTTTCTATTTAAAAAGCACTTTGCTTTTTAGAACCTTTGTGGTGTTTTTATTTTTACATAAATTAATTTTGACAAAAGTTGCAAAGTGTGAAAAATCTTACTTCATTTTTATCATTTTCTTGTAAAGGAAATTCAATTTGTAATTATTTTCTGAACAAACCTGTACTTTTAATATATCAAACTTAAAAAACCAAGTTTGGATAATGCAATTTATATTCCTCGAGTAACAGTCTGTGAAGTAGGCTAGCGTTATCTTTTTTGAATTTTATTCATTTTATTTATTTTTGAAAATGTCCATTTTCCCCAAACCTCTTCTCAACAGTTTTCCACTCATGGCATCAGAATTTCCAGAAATGTTACATCTTTAAGCTGATGCTATATATGTCATGCTTATTGATAGACCCAGGTGTTACACTCCTTGAAACATCACCCTCATAGCATCACAAAAGCCTACTTTCTGTGATATTACAAATCTCTAAATTTCAGGTTTTGTCCCTAAAATCTCAGGGCTTAGGTGCCGACCTGGCAAGCTTAGTCCGACAATGATGACCACCGCTGACCCCTGCCGCTGCCATGCGCGCTGCCACCATGCTGCTGCCACGCGTGTTGCAGCCTCCATTTTGTTTTCCAAAATGGCAGCTGCGATTCGTTTGTGCATGCGCCGAGTACTGTGCATGCGCAAATGAGTTGCAGCTGCCATTTTGTTTTCCAAAATGGCAGCCGCGACTCGATTGTGCAAGCACAGTACTCAGCGCATGCGCAAACGAGTCACAGCCGCCATTATGGAAAACAAAATGGTGGCTGCGACTTGCTCGCGCATGCGCAATACACCGGAAGTACTGTGCATGTGCGAGTAAGCATGCGCGCGCATGTGCAGTACTTCCGGTGTACTGTGCATGCACAC
>JAIPUX010001880.1:89659421-89681385 GCA_020142125.1 Phrynosoma platyrhinos
CTCTTCTCAAGGCTAAACATCCCCAGCTCCCTAAGTCATTCCTCATAGTGCTTGTTTTCCAGACCACCATTTTAGTTGCCCTCCTTTGGACACGCTCCAGTTTCTCCACCTCCTTTTTGAATTGTGGTGCCCAGAACTGGACACAGTATTCCAGGTGAGGCCTGGAATAGAAGAGGGAGGAGTGAAAATAGGAGGAAGAAATGTCAACAATCTGAGATATGCTGATGACACCATCATACTAGCAGAAAACCTCACAGACCTGGAATAACTACTAAGGAAGATGAAAGAAGAAAGTGCAAAGGCAGGCTTACTGTTGAACATAAATAAAACAAAATGATGACCACAGAGAACTTACATAATGAGGAAATAGAAATAGTAAAAAAGTTCTCATATCTGAGATCAAACATTGATCGGAATAGGGACTGTAGCCAGAAAATCAGGAGAAAATTAAGAATGGGGAGGGCAGCTATGAAAGAACTACAAAATATCCTAAAATACAAAATATCCTAAAATGCATACAACTCAGCACAAAAGTCAGAATCATACAAGCCATTATATTCCCTATTGCCATGTATGGATGTGAGAGCTGGACAATCAAAAAGAAGATAGGAGGAAAATCAACTAATTTGAGATGTGGTGCTGGAGAAGAGTGTTGAGGATCCAATGGGCAACCAAAAGGACAAACAAATGGGTCCAAGAGCAGATCAAGCCAGAAATATCCCTGGAAGCCAAGATGACAAGACTTAGCCTATTGTACTTTGGACACATCATGAAAAGGCATGAATTGTTGGAAAAGACAATAATGTTAGGAAAGGTGGAGGGAAATAGAGAGGAAAGCCACATGCTAGATGGATGGACTTTATTAAAGAGACCACGAATATGAGTTTACAGAAGCTGGGCAGAGCAGTAGAGGATAGGGGAGCCTGGTGATGTCTCATCCATAGGGTCACCATGGATCAAGATCAACACTAAGGCAGTTAACAATCAAAGTAAAATGGTGTCCTGTATATAACATGGCAAAAACAAGGACTGGGGTTTTTTGGGGAGAGGGGGAGAATTTGAGGGAAGCAGATATTTTCAAGTTGTAGATGGTTGAATCCATGGATGCAAACTCTGTGGAAATAGAGGTCCAACTGTATGAGGTTCGTGATTCATATTTCTTTCCAAATAGGATTGATTAGACAGATTTGGGGAAAGTTACTTCCCTATCTATCAAAGGGAAAGCTTGTGATTCTATTAGTCTAAACTCTGCTTAAAAATCAAAATCAATATGGTGCACTAGGCATCATAGCCCACCTGTACATCACAGGTGGGCAACTGCATAGAGGCCAGGAACTGATTTCCCTGTAGGCCTCCTGTGGCCTACAAGTGCTCTGTTCTCCTCTGCAGTCTCTCTCAAAGTGGCAAAAGGAAGTGATGTCCTATCACTTTCTTTCATCATTTTGAGAAGTACTGCAGAGGAAACCAGAGGTATCTGGGGACAGTACAGGATTCTATACTACTGGTGGGGTGAGATGGAGTTATTTTCACGTTTTCATGCATTTGGAGAGCTTTTTGCATGGTTTGGGATTAGAAATTGTCTTAAAATCATACAATTTTATTTAAACCATTTTTCAATGGTTGTTTGAGAGTTGGTAGGGGTTTTAGGGTCTACAAAAATGGAATTCAAGGGTCACAGGTATCCCATGGAACAAACTTTGCCCACATTGTTCAACATTCCCAAGCAGACCTGAAAGGTAAATAACCAAATGAATTATGAGAATCAAATTGGATATGACTATAAGAGAATCATGACCAAATCTACCACTATTTTATGTACAGCCAATAGAAATTATATGGGTGGAAGATATAAATCAGGACTCTGGTGCTATGGGGATACGTTCCCTATGCAGTTTCCTTATAAAAATTGCCAGAATGCCATTCTCCCTTTGTATCAAAACATATAGATGCTCTTATGCTATGGGGCATAAGCAAGTTTTAGTGAAGATAGTTTACACTGAAAAAATACAAAAGAATGACCTGCCCTACACCAGGACTATATCTCTCATGACAATCATCTCCTCTCCCACACAACATACTCATCACCAACCATTAGCACTGATCCTGTCCTCTCAAGCAACAAAGATCCAAAACACACTGCAGAAATAATCCAGTTTGTGCTACATCTCTCCTCACTATTCATACTAACCCATTTCTTTAGATTTTCATTTTCTGAGTAAAACACTGTGTAGGTATCTGATTGAAAATATGTCATTCCTGTCCACTTTAGCTCACTCACTCCAAGTATTTGAAAAACTGTATCTCCCCATATCAACCTGCCAGAATTCTAAGATATTCAGAGAAAGGCTGTCTCTCAGTTCTGCCACCATCACAAACTTGCTTGGTGAGAACATAACAGAGAGCCTTCTCAGTGGCTGCTCCCACCATTTGGAACCCCTTCCTACACCGCCCCTGCTTTCCCTCCACTAGCAGGCACAAACTTTTCATCTCAAGCAGGCTTTTAACCAGGGAGGTTTCTTACTGGGGTGTTTGCTTCTGTATATTTATAATGGTTTTATATTTTTAACTTGTTATATTAATTAGTTGTTTTAATTCTGCTTTACTAATTGTACTCTTTTTAAAGTATCTTTTATGAACCATCTTGGGTCTAATTTAAAATAATATTGCAATGTTTATATGTTCCATTTCTTATTTTACAATGTCTAGCTTTCCCTAATTTATGCTTCTCATATTCCATGCTCCTATAATATGTGACGTACAGCTTCAGACTTTCCTTTCACTTCTGAGCATATCAACATCTAAACATTCTTCCAGCTTGAGTCCATTTGTGTCATTACTCACAATACTACTTATTCTTGTCCTCTGCTCTTACCCTGTAGCTCATTGAGCACCTACTGACCTGGGAGTCTCATCTTCTGGTACTACCTCTTGTTTCATTTTGGACTGTCTCATCATAAGGTTTTCAAAGTAAAAGGCTTCATCAGCAGATGTGCCATGGCTCTGTTCTATGGAATCTTGGGGTATGTAACTTGGTAAGGCACTACAGCCCCCTCTGAGTGGTTTCACTAGGGTTGGTGTTATGCCAGTGTGATGTTGTCACCCCCAGGCAGGCAGCTGCTGTGTGTGAGAGCTGTTGGTGGAGAGAGGGTTCAGGTCTTGCCTCCCTCTGCATATGGAGAAAAGACAAGGACAGGAGGCCCCAGGGATTCCCCAACGTTGAAGAAGAGGGAAAGGGAGGGCATGGAAGGGGAGGAGGATGCCACTGCCATTGCAGCACCTCTATCTGTCCTGATGCCCTGAAACAACCCCTCTGAGTGTCACCCAATGAGTGTGGGAGGGTGCTTCCAGGGGCAGCATACTCAGCCTCCCTCGAGACTACCCCACCATTCTCTTCATGAGGAGAAGGAAGGGACAGCATGGGGGAAGTACACTCAGTCTCCCACTACAGCACTGGGGGCAAGGCCTAACTTGGTGTCACCCCTTTTCTGGGGTGTCAGCCAGTGCGGGCCACATACTCCCATCCCCCTAGTGATGCCACTATCTGAGAGCAGTGTCAAGTGGGGAGAGGGTGGGAGGAAAGAAGGCAGTGAAAGGAGAAGTAGCAGAAGCAGGCAGGGAGGGAGGAGTGTCCAATGTCTGCCCTCTCCCTCCTGATGGCTTTACTGCCCTCCCTTTCCCAATCAAGCTTCCTGGCACACTCCTTAGTTGACTCGCCTCTCTGCCATCTGCACGTTCCAGCTGCTGATGAGGTGTTTCTACCAATCAATAGTTCTTTCTGGGTCTGGCAGGGCTGCTGGATGGGTGGAAAAGGGAGTCAATGGTGACACAGATGGCCATGGACTCTTTTCCTTCTGAGGAAGAGGAGGAATCCATGGCCACCACTTTTGCTGCTGCTGCTGCTGGCACCTCCATTTCCTAGCATAGCATCAGCCCTGCCAAACTCTGAGGGGGCTGCTAGGTGGTAGTACCACCCCATCCCCACCTGTAGCTACAGTGGGTGAACAGCAGAGGTGCCCTGGTTGGCAGAGGGGGGGCAGTCAGGGAAGCTGGTTGCGGGGAGGGCAATAAGTGACTGCAAGACATTGGGACATTCTTTGTCAAAGAGGATGAAAAAAATTGGTAACAGCATTTACATCTCTAACCATTAGTAGTTCTGTTGGAACTTCCAAGATGAGAGGTAGAATGACGGGATGCTAGTTGCTGAGGAATAACAATAGTTGTGGTTGAACTGTTGTAGGGGAAAAGACAATTGCACTCAAGCTTGTTTGAGGACTTGTATAATCATTTGGTTAGCCAGTTGCTGGAAACAGCATGTTGACCTAAAAAGCCCGTTGCTCCAATCCAGCTAAGGCACTTCTTACCTTCTAAAATTAATGGCATCTGTGCAAAGGATTGTCTCCAGTCAGTAACACTAAACAAAAGACTGAAAGCAGAAGAATGTTCCCCATGTGGTTCCAGGATTACTATTCTACTGATGCAATAGCTGTGTGAAGGTCTACTGAGTTCAACAAGACAAGTGATATGATTAAAATAGAAGCTGTCAATCTGGCTACAATGTGGGTCTTAATTATGGTTCATTTTTAAGGTTCATAGGGCAACGAGTCAACAGCCACTTAACATGGTGTAGTGCTATTGAGTACACTGAACCATTGATTTTAATGGCCATGGAATAAGGTATGGTGTTCAGCAGAGCTGAAATAAATTATGCTTGTCAGATTCATGAATGAAATATGTGTATGTCTGCTGAGAAATATTCACATTACAAATTGTGCTGCAAATGTATTTTATTTAGTTTGCTTGCTTTGCTTTGATCTAAATTAATCAGGAAAGGGATTCATAATCTAGAAAACACTTTAAAAACAGAAATGCTTTCATCTTGTAGAATTAAGTTCTTTTGTGGAGGCTCTGAACTGTGGCCATTGGCCCAGTGCAGTATAATAAGTGGAGTCTCATTGTAGGACCAGAATCCACATTTCTACTCAACCATGAATCTTTCTGCATCACCTAGGACCAGTTACTCCTGTGACCCAGCTGATGGGAACTATTTATACTGCCCCAAGTTTTGGGGAAGAAAGGGGAGGCATTAATAAAACAAATATACTGGAGAAAATAGGCAAGGGCTATTTGCTACTTCTATATGTTAAAAGCAGCACTGATTTCACTATTGTGAACAAACATGAAGAGTTCCTGACACAGAAAATATCTGAAAGGCCAAAGGTTCTCCATTCATGAATTAAAGGCTCTGACCGAATCATTTCTTCCCCTACATCTGTTTCAGGGAAATATTTCTATGTGGTTCCATCTGTAGTTATTCTTCCAGGAAAATCATGAAAGTCACTTCAATTATGTCATTGCTGCTTTTAAATATAGACTGTCATTATCAAGACCAGAACACATAAAATTAAGTATTTTTGTATGGCCATGCAATTAATATGCAGACATGCCTAAATATCCTAAAGGCACTAGATCACATCTGATCTTGGATGCTAATCAGGGTCAGACCTGGTTAGTACTTGTATGGAAGACCACCAACAAATATCAGGTGTTGTAGGCTATATTTCAGGGGAAGGAACTGGCAAAACTACCTTTGAAAAATCCTTGCCTAAGAAAACCCTATGAATTTCATGGTATCACCATAAATCAACAGGTGACTCAAAGTTGCATATACAACACACACATGCCTTTTGAAAGTCATGCAAAGGTGCAGAGCTTTAAAAAGTCACTTGATTACAACTCCTAGAATTCTTTAGGAACTTTTCTCCAGCTCAGCTCCCTCCTTGGATTCTGCTGCTCCTGCATTGGCCAAACTAGATCTCATGTTCAAGTTAAATGCACCTTTATATTTAGTGTGCACTTTTTCAAATGCAAGTAGCAGCCATAGGTGATGATAGGATAACAATGACAATACTCAGAATGGCTTTTCTGCTCCCTTATTGCAGTCAGGAGGAAATTGCCTCCTCTAAAATAGTATTTGGAATGGGAAGAAACCTTACTGGAGCTCCAACAGTAGATTTACTCCCAATGGAAGTACCATTTTTGTTGGAACAATTTTCACTGGCACTGCACCAGAGATACCCAGTTTGGCCATGACTCTCAAGATATTAGTTTATTCCTTCTCTATCCAAGTCTCTTTTTATGCTTTAGTAAGGGAAGAGGAGAAGCAGAAGCAGTAACTAGATTACCTTGGAGTGAGGATTTCATATGCTCACTATCACAATCCCAGCCAGCATGAGCAGTGGTCAGAGATGTCTATTATTGTAAGCCAACATCTAGACCAGTGGTACTCAAACTTTTTACCCTTGGGACTGTCCTTTACATCTATATGAGGAGGTTTCACCATCACCTCCCCCCCACACACACACTTAACATAATATAACAATAAAAATATTTTATTTATTTAGTGTGCATGTTTTCATTTGCACATTCATGTATATTCATATTTTAACTTTTTTATAAGGAAACAACAAATTAGAACATTTTTATTTAAGAAAAATCAATACTGAATGCAATACGTGTAAATTTTACATATAAAAAGTTTGGCAAGAGGAGGAATCAGGGCCTCCAAGTCCCTCTCTCACACAGACACACACACCTGAACAACTCTCATGCACTCATGGGGTCCCACTTCAACATTTGAGAACCATTAAGTGATCATAGATTACACAACCCTGAATTTCTTCTGCTGCCCTACTTGTCATCAGTGTAATTTTCTCTCCCCCCACATTTTACTGATCACTCTTAACACTTCAGCAGTTCATGTTATGATAAAGAGGATGCAAATATTTTCTCAAAGGGATGGTGTGGTCTCTGGAACAAGATATTTATAAAACAATCTTACAAGCACAAATCAATTAATATTTTTTTTTGCTTATTCAAATTTTATTGCTTAATATTTGCATGCTTTCCTCTCTTTGCTGGCTTTAATTTAGCTCTCCAATGAGTTTGCAAGCCTAGCAGACTTTGAATGTTTAAAAAGTAATTCTGTTTACCGTGCAAATTATGTGAGCTCTTTCTTTTAATGCAGTGTTTATTTTGTGCAATTCTCTCATAACTGTTGCTGTTTAGTGCTACATCATGGTAATAGTTCACTATTAAGGCTGAATTGTCTATTGGTTTCTCAATATTAAAGATGAACTGGGTAGCTAAACAATGTATTGCATTGGTATTTTGAGCATTACCATTTCAAGATAACATCTGAGCTTTAACCCTACAAGCACTTTCTCCTGAAGCACTGGCTACAGCTTGTTTTTAGTGGTTTGCCCCTCTTTCTGCTTCCTGTATATGTTAGTGTGTTGTTATGTACCTTCAAGTTGATCTGGACTCATAGAAACTCTAACATAGTTCTTCTTGGCCAGATTTAATCAGAATAAAATTTTCATTGGCTCTTCTAAGGAAGATAGTCAGTAACTTTCCAAGGGTTACCCAGTGGGTTTCTGTGGTTGACTTGAAATTCAGGCTCCAGAGTTCTAGTCCAACACTCAACATACTCCATTAAAAAAATCCTCTTCAGATTTTCTTCAGGCATATCTACATGGGCCAATTGAACTGGCTTCCCCCACTCTCACAGCACCCTGTCTTCATGTTACAAGGTCAAAGTCCTGATCTGGGTGAGGATTGTTTAAACAGCCCCCCAGCATAACTCCAGAGGTAACAGGGGGATTCATGGCAGCTCTGATGCCAGAATACTCCAGAAACAACTCAGAATGTTCTGGACAGTGTGATCCATCCTAGGCTTCTCATTGCCTCCTTTAAGGCAGAAAGGTAGTGGCTTTCTTAAGGTCACCCAGTGAGTTTCTATGCCTGTTTGGAGATTCAAACCTAGAGTGTTCTGGCCAGTGTAGATCCATATGGAGTCTGGATAATCCCAGGAATTTCTGAGATATCTCCTGAAATTTCAGGGCCAAAAATGGAGAGGTAGAGACAAGACCTTATAATGTCACATAGGGTGGGCCCTGGTGTTGTCATTGTTGTTATATTTATTTCTATCCCACTTTTTGCCAGCTCAGGACTCAAAGCAGTAAACAGCAATTAAAAAGACATTGCTACAAACTTACAAGATTAAAACAAGATTAAACAATAATAAAAAATGAAACTGTTTTGTTGTTTTTTTTTAAGTTAGAAGGGTGATGCTACAAGGACCAGCCCTGGTGATGTCATTAAACATGATATCTTAAGCCCAAGGCACAGTTGCACAGTTTGTATCCCATTCAAATAAAAACACCAGGTCTAAATTGAGGACAACAGATATACATATGAACTTTTCAAGTCAGTGCTCTCGCCCTGAGATTTCTCTCATTTTGCCTAAGGACTAGAGAGATGATCCAAGGCCCTGAGAGTTAGGACCAGCCCTTGAGATCAAGGAACCCTAGATGAATAAACTTGTTTCTTGTTATTTTGGGAAGCTGAGTCTGCAAGACCTGAGGAGGACTGTTGATGTTAGGGTGACTTGGAGGTCTTTCACTCATAGGACGTTATCACACAGGGGCAAATCTGCTGGTTAATCCACACAAAATCCAGACCGAAACTGGATTACTGCCCCGTGTTTTCACATGACGTCACACAAAAAGTGAACAGAAAGTGGACAGACGCAATCTTTTGTAATCCAGTTGTCTGGAGGAAATGCAAATACGTAATTACGGTAATTACGTATTTACCGTAATGTGATCGCCAAATGAGCTTTGGGGACCATTTCCCTGCTGTTGCCATGGTTCCAGCGAGCATTCCTCTATCTGCGCATGTGCAAGAGGCTCATTTCTACTACATTTACAGGGTTTTTTTCTCTTGTGTGTGGACGTTCAATGCACTTACTGTAAATTTGCAATGAAGGTAATGATGTTTGTGGAAACAAGGTTTATTTCCTGTTTATTTTTGGGATGCCTCATTTCCACTTTATTTTCAGTTTCTGGGCCACATGTGATAATGTCCATAGAGTCACCATAAGATGAAGTTTGACCTGATGCCAGTTAACAACAAACAAAACCAAATATAAAACAAAGATATGTTTGTGTGCTTCTCTGAATCCTTAAGCTGCAGTCATGTACATCCACACTTGAATTCAATAGGACTTACTTCAGAGTAGAAGTATTGTAGTACTACCCTTCAGTAATATTAGTCTAGAAGTGCTGTGCTTAATTGACATCAGAACTTATTTTAGACATTGTAACAAACACACTTTAGCCCTCTGTCTTTAAACAGCTCTTTTGATGTCTATAGCACTTTTCTTCTGATGTTTTAATGGAGAGAAGGAAAAAGCTATTTTTGTATTATCTCAGTAAAGCTTCTTCTTTTTTTTCATAGGATTATGAAAGTTAGATAGCAAAGTGGGCTTGTTCACCCCAGGCTTCCAAGAACAAAAATGAGAACTTTTAGAAGTTGCTTACCTGTTATTAACTTTATAATCTGTCCCTTAAAATAGAATTTTAAAACTTCCATTGAGTTCTCTTATACTTAAACAAGTGTTGTACTGAAAAGTTTCTTTTGTACTTTTTTCCAACTATTCTCAATCAATCAGACAGAAGGAAAAAATCCACTGGAAAAGGAACATTCAAAGGAAGAGGTCATTTTGAAGGAATTCTTAACAGAGATTTTTTGGGGGTTATTAAATTTACAGCACTGGCTGAAAAATGTGTGTTAAATGAATATCCTATGTATTTCATTTTATGCTTTGACTTATGGCAACCTTATGAATGAGAGACCTCCAGCAGCCCCAGTTATTAGCAGATCTGCTCAGATCTTGCAAATTCAAGGTCACTGGTTCCTTCAGTCAACTATCTTGTAATGTTGTCTCCCTGCATGCCCCCCACCCCATCCTACAGCCTTCCACTTTATATACATTATTGTATTTTCCACTTTAAGAAAACCTGCCTCACTTTAGTCATTTTAACTTCTAGTAAATGCTCAGGCTTGATCTACTCTAGAACCCATTCATTTTTGTTTCTTTTGTGCAGTCCATGGTACAGTGGACACTTGATATCCACTGGAGTTTGGTTCCAGGACACCCACCCAGCCGGATACCAAAATCCATGGATGGTCAAATACAATGATGTAAAATGGTGTAGCAAAATTATGTCCCTTATATAAAATAACACAATCAAGATTTGCTTTGGGGTTTTTTTTGGGGGGGGGGCGGATTTTTTTCAATCCATGAATGGTTGAATCTGTGGATGCAGAATCCATGGACACAGGTGGCTGACTGTATCTATAGAATTTTCTTCAACCACCACATTTCAAATGGGCTTATATTTCTTTCAAGTATGTACACTGAGGGCCAGACAAGTCTTTAAAGAGTGGGCTATTCTCTGTACAATACAACATATAGCTATTCTAGAAAATAATTAATGGATGGATTTTTCCTGTTGTCTCTCTATATCCCTGACCTACTATGTAGCCACTAAGAAAAGGAAAGGAAAGGAAAGGGGAAAAAAGAAAAGAAAAGATAAGATAATTGGGGGCAGTGGATTCCATGTCAGAGTAGCAGTGAATCTGCTCTGACTTTTAATATTAATTTTAAGGTGCTGTCCAATGTCCTGAACCATTCTGAGTATATGACACAGCATCTTGGGCAACTTCCTAAGAGTTTGAATTCAAACTTAGAGCAGATTCACTAGCCCATTGAAACTATCCACTTGGATTGGTAGCTATCTGCTGTCCTGGCTGGGGGCTTCTGGAATCTGTAGTCCAAAAAAGTAACTCTTCCAAGCCATGCTGCCAGTACACATAACTATAACTCTCCTTCAATGAGATACTTAAGTGGATCATGATAATTAGTCTGCTATCAATGTGAATTGTAACATCAAGTCACTCCTTTTGTTCTGTTATTTATCAGTGGTCATGTACATTTAATTTGCATCAGTAAAAAATCCAAATAAATTGGTTTTCAGTAGAAATAACCTGTTCTAAAGGCCACAGCCCTATGAACACTTATCTGGGAATAAGACTTACTCAACATGGAGGACTTACTTCTGAGTATATATGTATGGATCTTAATTGCATGTATAATTTAAAACAAAGGTATAAAATACAAAAATTAAAAATGAATATATGGTAGGACAGTAACTCAGTGTTCTGGAAACATGATCAGGTCATCAAGACTTCCACAGTCCAGGAAGAAATTTGAATGGGGTGAGTTTTATGGACATCACTATATTTCTTGTACCAATATTTATGGAAATGAGGCTCTCACAGCATTTTTATACCTTGGCACAAGCCAAATGAACAATATGGGAGACATCTCTCTATCTGTCGAAGGGCAGGACAGATTATCAAAATAATTTGAGCTCTTTCAGATAACAGCAATTGATTGAATTGGTTTGCAGTAGAAATAAAGTTTTTTTTAAAAAAAAAGAAAAAAGAAAACAAAGGCATCAAAGAGAACAATTTAAATGAATTACACAGAAAGGAACCATGTTTAACTGAGCAAAGTATTAGACTTAAATTATCCGCCTCTAGTGACCCCTGAAAAGGGCTTATATTTGTGGCCTGCATTTGAAAAGCTTAGAAATGCTAATCATTCCTTCTGGAAATCAAAATCATAAACTGTTAGATTAATGAATACTTGTAGTTGATTCTCACATGCGGAATGGTAAAGACATTGTTAATGATTAATTTTGACAAAAAGGTGATTAGAATATTTATTGTTGCTTAGCTTCTTTAGTGCTGTGGGATTACAGAAGGAAGGATGTATTCTTTTTTAAAATAGAAGGATGGTTTTTTTAACAGCAATACAGTAAAACAAAAACCTTTATCAAGATGTTGTAAAGCTAATTTTATGAAGTATCTTTTCAAAGGGCAAAACCTTCATGTTTAAAATCAGAAATTCAAAAAATCCTTTTCTGAAATGACCTGTAGAACTATTGTATTTGTTGTTCTGACTGTTTTTTTGTGCATGGGGGTGGGTCTTTACTTATTACAATACTAGAGTTAAATTCTTTCTTATCATAGTATTATAAACATTAAATTTTGCCTTCCCTCCACTCCATCTGATGTCATCTGGGGGAGAGACACCAGGCCCAGCACCATCGGGCCTAGATGAAGAAGAACCCTTACTTCTTAAAGGATGGGTGGATTCGGGATTTTTGTGTTCTGTTTAGATTGTATTAATATATCTGTATGGAAATTTTAATGTTGTAAGCCACCCTGATTGCTCTGCAGAGGGGTGGGATATAAATATATTATTATTATTATTATTATTATTATTATTATTATTATTATTATTAGTTCAGAATTAATTCTACTGAAAGCTACCTAACTTGAATTATTTTAGTTGACTATTTTGTTGACCCTATTTAGACAATCACATGTACATTTATTTGGAATCAAATTTCACTAGATGTCAGACCCTTCCAGAGTAACCCTTACAAGCTCTGTTTCCCAATTAAATGTGCAATGCATAGGGTCACATTATTGCTTAGAAATAAACATTTCCAAGTACTGTAGCCTTAGATTGAATTAGAAATTTTCAGCATCACTTAGAATATTCCAGTTTAACTCCTGCTCAGTGTTCTGATTTTCTGGATGGCATGTGGTACATAAGTTTGAGTGTTGGACTAGGATTTGAGAGATCACGATTTGAATCCTTGTTCAGACAAAGAAAAACACTGGATGATCTTGGATAAGTCACACTCTTTCAGTCTAAGAGGAAGGCAGTGGCAAACCACAATATGTTGGGAATTACTTAAACACACACACAACAACAAATAGGCTTTAACCTTTGGAAGATCAGAGTTCAGCACCTTGGATAGCACATTTATTGCTATCCTGGACTATACCAGAAGGCTGAGCAGCTGGGCAAGAAAAACTGGGCTGATACCAATTTTTACAAAAGTGGGTGGAAGCCCTGCTGTCCATAAGGCCAGCTCCAATGGCAAGGCAAACATCTACAGGCTGTCTGCATCAGGCAACATTAAGCCACACAGCTAGGTTATTATTATTATTTTGCCTCCCCATCATGCATGTGCACTATTTCACAAGCATTACCTCCCTCTTCCCACCCATCTGCCATTGCATTGGACACTCCTGTAACCAACCACATTGTTGCATGTGCAAGACACCCCCTGTTCAATGCATCTGAGCTCCCAGTGACATGCTGGCAAAGCACATTCACTGACCCCCCCATACATGCCCTTTCCCCTTCCTTCCTCCCATGCCCCCCATTGGACTCTCTGATTTGTGTATGTTGTCATTACTTGCATTGTATTGTTGGCAACCTGTCATGTTTGTCATATTTTCAAATTTTTGCTTTCCCACATTCCTGCACTCACACCATGCTGTTTATATGCATGTGCAATGATGCACATTCTCCTCATTGAAGCAGAGTATGAGAACTTCTTTTTACTCTAGCTTTTAACCCTAGAGTGTGACTTCGTGTTGGTTTCCACTTGGTTTTGTGTATGTATGTCATCTAAACAGCTTGGTTTCAAGATGATTTGAAGTCACATTATTTCTGCGGACAACCCTCACGAGTGTTTTTATTAACAATGTTACACTAGAAAAATCTAATTTGCTGCTTCCCCCTCCCCTCCTCCTCTTGTTAATTTGTTTTATCTGATATATTGTATACTTTTGATTTGGCCTGAAGTCTCATAAGCTTTCCATAGCTTCTATCCCAGGAATTGCTCATGAATGGCCTTTCTCTACCTAGCCACAGTGTGTTACCTAAGCTCATGTTGCACACCAGCATGGCCACTTCTTTTGAAGCCTTATTCACTGACCATGTTAACCACAAAAATACCACACGCCTATCTTTATGATAATCACAAACTCTCTTCTTCTGTCCCTCTCTGAATCCACCATCATTCTACTTACATTATTATCTTCAGTCTATATGACAGATATTATGTGCTCTTTCGATACCTTCTCCAGCCCTAAAGCACACATGTTGTGTCAAAAAGACTTCAGCTAAACCACCCAAAATAGCAGCCTGGTAAAAGAATGGTTTCAGATGTTTTGCTGCAAATATCAA
The DNA here is from genome assembly GCA_020142125.1 of Phrynosoma platyrhinos. Taxonomy (NCBI): domain Eukaryota; kingdom Metazoa; phylum Chordata; class Lepidosauria; order Squamata; family Phrynosomatidae; genus Phrynosoma; species Phrynosoma platyrhinos. The sequence goes on from JAIPUX010001880.1 coordinate 89,673,382, forward strand.
AGATGTGCGAAAGATGTGTACATGTAAGGAGCCAGGGTGAGAAAAAGCAAATGAAAAGCTTTTAAATATCTCTCATTGGAAAACAGAGAAAAGCATCATTTAAAGGCCTTTTAAATTGCCATTCTTTCCTTTTGATACTAAATTTCCTCTTTGTTTTGCTGCATGCAGCTGGTGGAGTGATGACAAAGTGACTCGCAATTATCTGTGTGACATTAGGATCCATCTGAAATGGACACTAAAGGAAGAGTCCAGCATTCCCCATCTGCAATTCCAGCTTCATTTGGCACTGAACCAACTTCACAAATATACATTCCTTCCCCCCCCCCCGCCCCTGTAAATCCCATGGCCAATGAATGCTGCTATGGCAACGCAAGCCTGGGAAGCCAGGGGGGCTTGGATATAAACAGAAGTTTTTTAAAAAATATATTCTGGAAGAATCGCAATGTAGAATAACATAATATTGCAGATCTGGTTACAACCTACAGGTTTACAACAGGTCATTCTGTTGGTATTATTTCTCCCAACAAACAACATCACCATACAGTTCTGTATTGTAGAATTGGGCTTCAAATATGTCAGCTTTCTAAATATCATGTTGTTGTTGTTGTTGTTGTTGTTGTTGTTGTTTTACTACTATTATTATTGTATACTTCATTCATGCAGTTGCATTGTCACTGGTTGTATGAAGTGTCCTAAAAATACTTTCTCAAACAGAAAGCAGCAATCGTAATAAATGCTAATGCTCCCATTCCCTTGCCCCTAGCATCTCTTTCCCAAACAGATACAGGAAAGGAATGTAAAAGTTATAATCTTAGATGAGCACGTTAAATAGTTCATACCAGTTTAGTAAATCAAATATTCCATACTGCTAGCTTAATAAGATGGGGAGTCATGCATGAAATGGCTGCCAGGTTAATGACACAGACAGGCATGGGTGGCATACATTTGCATAAAAAAGCACAGAATGTTCTCCTAAATCCTTTAAATTAGTCATCAGTTCTTAAACAGCCATTTAACTGAGTCCTTGCCCAGAATCAGAAGAAAGGTAAAGACCTCTCGCATTAAGAAAAGAAAAGATACAGTAAGGCTAAAGGCTGAATACTGTGTACCATTTATTTCTCATTTGTAAAGCTGGAAAGTGGAAGAAGCAGCAAATCAACATAAAATAAACAAATAGAGAAAGAACTGGTGCATATCTAGAGCTAAGAATATATAGGTGCTACTAGACTACGTAGTTTCTAGTGCCACCAATCACACAATATTCTGCAGCTGTTCTATCTTCTCTTCCTTAATGGATATTCTGAAAAAAAGAAGTGGTAGAAAAAATAAGGGAAAGTATCAGATGAAAGACGACGTTGTCTATGGATACACACATACACACATACTGACACACACTAAAACAAAAGGCCTGGACAAATTCTGTGAATGGGACAGATTAGCTTCACAATTAAAGCCTTAATGAGTAGGTTAGTGTGTCCCTGATGGTTCTTTAGTAAAAAAAAAAAATAGATTTCTAATATCCTGGTTGAGAGAGGAGGAAGAACAAGTTTTTTAAAAAAAACAAACAAACAAAAACCACAACTTTTAATAATACAAAACAACATATATGGGGAAATGATCAGGCAAAATACAAAACTAACTGCACAAACTAATACACTACACAAAATAACAGTAAAACAAAGGGAAAGGTAGAATACATATTATTTCCAACTTACTATCCAATTTGATAGTTATAGTTATCAAATTATTCTACTTCTTCTAAATATGTATATAAGATATACCTCTCTGTTATTCCATTCTACTATTCTTTAAATTATTTAAATTCTAAAATTGCTGTTTTCCCCCAGTATTTACTGATAGAATCAATTATCAATTTACACACTTTTTAAAAATTATTAACAGACCCCTCTCTAATAAATTTGTCAATTTATCCATCACAGCAAGATCATACAATTTTACCAGCCCTTCTTCCACTGAGGAGATATCCACATCGATCCACTTCTTCACACAGAGTATTTTAGCTGTAGTTACCATATACTAGAAATCCATATTTCTTTTCCATCAGTTCCTCCATTAACCTCAATAAAAAAAGTTCTGCTATTACGATTGATAGTTAGAGACTTGAAGAATCAGGACAGCATTTTAGTGAAAATTAACTATCGCATTTATTCTGAATTCTAAGACACACAAATTACTCCATAACCAGTAGAGTCAACTCTGAATCTTCCGAGGTTAAACGACACTTGCAAAAAGTGTTTCCACACTTGTAAGAAGGGTCATTTGTCCATATCAAAAGAGCTTTGAAGTTCACTCCTTCCATTCTTATCTTCCCCATCTTCCAAGGAGGGAAGGAAGGCATCCTCAATAAAGGTCATAAACAGCTCCAGGTTTCCTGTTCCCCTCAATTCACATTTGCTTTAATCCCCCCCCCTTACATCCATTTCATTTTGATTTCCCCCTTACATTCATCACATTTTGTTTTCAGATCCCTATGAGAATCATAGGATCATGACACTCTTCCACCCCTGAAATATCTTTTATATTCAAAACATATCAATCCCCTCCCAGCTTGTCCAGATATTGTTCATGAAACATGACACTCAGACACTTTTGAAGCCCACTTTACATTTAAAATTTATTGATCTCTGATTTATCTGGACAATGTAATAGTGATAGGAATCAAAGCAATAATCCCTTTTTAAGCATCTCTTTATAAGCTCACACCATATGATTCTATATCTTTAACCAGCTAACTCTCTTATAGGCAAAACAATCTAAATCTATAAGAACTAGAAAAGTATTAGCATATAACATCATTTTAGATTTTGTTTTTCAGTCTGGTCAACTCATTTTAGCATAGCTGAAGCCATAATTATCTAATTGTTTTTTCCTGACTGTCCAGGTCATATAGTTCAGACCCCAGGTCTCATAAATTTTTGATCTCTGTGTAGGCACCTTTTTCCTTTTATCTCTGTGTAAAGTCTGGATAATAATAATAATAATAATAATAATAATAATAATAATAATAATAAATAATTTTTGAAAAATTATTTACACCCCGCCTCTCTGTAAAATACAACTGAGGCAGCTTACAAGATAAAACAAACAATACCATCCCGCAATAGCCCACCCTCCCTAAAATACAATTAAGCAAAATATAAAAATATACTTGAAAATTTAAAATAACAAATAATTTAAAATAGCTATAGTGGGAATCAGGGATAGGCATGACTATTTTCAGTGGCCAGTTACCTACTCAGGAAAGGCCTGCCGGAAGAGATTCATCTTAACAGTTTTATTAAAGCTGTTTAAGGCGGTCATGACAGATCTCATCCAGCAGATCTCATCCAAAGTCTGGGAGCAATAGCCAAAAAGTCCCTATGGGCAGTTGCAGATAATCTAGTTTTTATAGGTTAGAATAAATTTTTCCCAGAGTACCTGAGACCAACCTGGCTGCCATATTCTGTAACAATTGAAGTTTCCAAACTAGGTACAAAGGTAGCCCCATGTAGAGTACATTGCAGAAATCAAGATGAGAAGTTACCAGTGCATGTACCATAGTTTTGAGGTGCCGACCTCCAAGAAAGGGCACAGTTGGTGCATCAGCTGAAGCTGATATCAGGCACCCTTGACCACCACATTCACCTGATTTGTCATCTGAAGCGACAGATCTAGGAGCACCCCCATACTGTGAACACAGTCCTTTGAGGAGAGTGTGACCCCATCTGGGACTGATTGTGTCCCAATACCTGAGTTCCGGGCTGTTACCGTTAGTACCTCCATTTTGTCTGGATTCAGTTTCAATCTGTTTTTCCTCATCCAGTCGATTACTGCTTTAAGACATTCATTGAGAGGGGAGACACCATCTGACACCATCTGAAATCAGAGCTGTAGACCGAGACATGGAGAAATATATCTTGGTGATCTCTCCCAGCTGCTTCATATATATGTTAAATAGCATTGAGGACAGGATGGTGCCCTGAGGGACACCATAATTAAGCTCCTTTTTTGCTGAGCAACTCTATCTGAGCATCACCCTCTGGAATCTGCCCGAGAGGAAGGAACAGAACCACTGCAAAGCAATGCATCCAATTCTTAATTCTCTCAGGCAATCCAAGAGGATGTTATGATCTATTGTGTCAAAGGCCACTGAGAGGTCCAGTAGCACCAACAGGGTCACACTACCCCTGTCGATGTCCAGATGAAGGTCATCAGCTAAGGCAACCATGGCAGTCTCCACTCAATATCCTGTCCTAAAGTCAGTTTGAAATGGATCCAAACAATTGGTTTCCTCCAAGACAGCTTGGAGCTGAAGAGCAATAGCCCTCTCAATCACCTTGCTCAAAAAAAGGTAACAAAGAGACTGGCCTGTAGCTGTTCATGTCCAGAGGGTCAAGGGAAGGTGTTTTCAGAAGTAGCCTGATCGCTGCCTCCTTCAAAAAAGATGGAACATGACCTTCTCTAAGGGATGCATTGATGATGTCCCTCAGGAACATCCTCAAGACATCTCCCCCCTAGGGAGCCAGCCATGAAGGGCAAGGGTCAAAAGGGCAAGTTGTCTTCCTCACTCTACCAAAGAGCTTGTCCATGTCATTGGTACTCACCAGTTGGAACTAATCCAGTATAATCTCATAAATGGGGTTGCTGGATACCTCATCTATCAATTCTACTGTAACACCGGCGTCCAAGTCGGCTCTTATCTGAGAGATTTTATCTGTAAAAAAGTTGTTAAATGCATCACAGCAGCCATTGTCAGGTTAAGTAATGGGTTCTGTGTCAGTTCCCTTACCACCCTAAACAGTTTGGCAGGATGGGACTCTGCAGATGCAATACGTGCAGACAAGAAAGATTTCCTCGCTACATGTATTGCCTATCTATAGGAGCAAAGAAATTTCCTATAATGAGTTCTGTCAGATAAGAGTCAAGTTTTCCACCAGATGCACTGTAGTTGTTGTCCAACTCGCTTCATCTTCCTGAGTTCATTTCGATAGCCTTGGCAAGATTAGAGTTCCAGGTATTAACCAAAGCTTCGTCAGAATCGCCGGTGTTACTAACCATTAAACCCGAAGTGGACTGTTTTCCGGACAGGTATCTTGGTCAAGGTAAGGTTATTCTTATGAACCAGAGCCACTCCACCCCCTCACCCACTTCCCCTTACCTGCTCACTAACAGAGTACCCAGCTGAGAGGGCCTGTGGCCAAATTATAGTGCTGCCTTCCCTCAGCCAAGTCTCTGTAAAGCAAGCCAGGTCGGCATCTTCATCTAGAATGATCTGAGTTTTGTTCTTGACCAACCTGGCATTACAAAGGAGCAAGGCAAGGTTCTCTGGAATGGTTGGTGCACTCTCCAATCCATTCTGGGAAACAGAGTGAATTGAAGGTGGGATAACTTTCAGACATCGATCCAGCCTTCCTTTATAACAAACTTTCATCCTGTTCCTGCCATACCTTCCTTTCCCCTGCATAACCTGGATTTTCCCCCCAAGATCTCAACTAACTACACGTGCCTGTCCCTTATTCACACTGCCTTCCAAGTCCCCTCAAATTACTGGGTAGCAAAGCCTCCAGCAGCCTAGGAGGGCCTTGGGAGCCAGCTATATAACATTAGTCCAGAGGTTCTTGAGCTGCCTCTGCGTCCTCAGGCAGGTTGGCTGGCTGGTTGGTGTTCCTGAGGTGGGGAGTGGAGGAGTGATTTTTAAAGGCAGCCACTCCTGACCACTTCCTGCCTCCTCTTCCTGCTTCAGCTGTTCCAGCTGCCTTTGGCCCTGATGGAATGGGGAAAAGGAAGGCTGCTGTGGCATTCTCCATGTCCTCCAGTAAGCTGGCTTGGTGGGTGGTGTTCCTGGGGGTGGGGTGGAAGAGTGACTTTTAAAGCCAGCTACTCTTGACCATGCCTTCTCTCCCTACTTCAGTTGTCCGAGATGCCTTTGGCCCTGATGGAATAGGAAAAGGAAGGCCGATGTGGCATCCTCTGTGTCCTCTGGCAGGCTGGGTGGGTGGGTGGTGTTCCTGAGGGTGGGGTGGAGTAGTGACTTTTAAAGCCAGCCATTCCTGGCCACACACCCTTCCCTGCTTCAGCTGTCCCAGTTGCCTTTGGCCTTGAAGGAATGGGAAAAGGAAGGCTGATATGGCATCCTCCATGTCCTCTGGCAGCTGACTGGTTAGTGTTCCTCTGTCTTTTGTCTTTTGACCTCAGCTCTTGGACTGTAGGACCCATCTCAATCAGATGGAGATCTCAGTGTAACCTGTGAACAAGTGGAACCATTTAAAGTCCCTCCACTCCCATCCCCACCCAGAGTGACTTTTAAAATCCTCCACTTAGAGCAAAGAACTATCAGAGGCCCTGTCCAGCCACAGGCCCCCAGTCCCTTAGTTGTCTGAGTTCTTTCTTGGGAAAGAGAACATCTGATCGCTCCATTCCCTAGTTGCCCTAGTTGGGATATTTTCATTAGATGAAGTTCTAACCATTAGATGGTTCTAACCATGGTTAGATGAAGATATTTAGATGAAGATGTTAGATGAAGATATTTTCGTTAGATAAAGTTCTCTCTGCCGACAAACTGGTGCCACTGTGTTCCTTCACCATGAATATGGGTATTTTATTGGAATCTGGTTTTCTGAGTGATTAAATGCTGCTTCACAGCAGTTATTCCATCAAGAAACTGGTGGGCCTGGACATCTCAAGTTTTGTTCTGACTCTGGCACCCACACCTTTCTGGTTTGTTTTAGCAATCTTTGAGGTCCCTGGCTCTGTATCTCTCATTGTTGGTATCCAGTGGGAGTAGGGGTTTTAAACTGGCCATCAGACTATCTCTTTCTGAATCTATCAGCCCTCTGGGGCTCAGCTTTGGTTTGGTTCACTGGGTTAAATGCTTTGTTGAATGCTTGAGAGCCACGACTGCTTGGAGCTCTATGGGAAAATGTTTGTAGCCCAATTTTCCTTGACTAATCTCTAAGGGCCTGTACAGACTGTCAGAAATAATCCAGCTTGAGACCACTTTAACTGTCCTGATTCAGTGCTAGGGAATAATGGGAACTGTAGTTTATTATAGCACCAGATCTCTCTGACAGAGAAAGAAAAAAAAAATACAATTCCCATTATTCCCTAGCATCGAGCCAGGACAGTTAAAGTGGTCTCAAGATGGATTATTTCTGGCAGTTTGTTCAGGTACTAAGTCTACATCACTCGCCCCCTCCCCTCATTTATCCTCAATTGTTTGTCTCTCCGAGCACTGGGCAATGCGCTCTGGGGAGGGGGGGGGGTCTCGCTAAAGCCCCAGTTTATCTGAGTGGGTTGGATGGTTTTATCAAATCTAAGTTTTCTTTTCTCCCATTTAGGATCCCTCCACTGCCAGGGGCTCTGTCTCCAAAGTCTTTTGGGCTCTTTGTAGGTTGGGTCTTGCCCCATAGGTCTCTAACTGGAGTGGGTCTTTGGTTCCTCTTCATTTGTGTTTCTGATCTGGGTAATCTTTTGCTCCAGAATCTCCAAGGGCTCTTCTCCCGCCTTGCACAACAGCCCACCTTGCACCATAGGGTCTATAGTTTGGTTGCTGATGCATAGGAAATTAGGCCTCACCATGGCTATGGCAGCAATCTGGCGTAGGATGTCGTTTCCTCTCCAAGGCTCTCTCTTCTTGCGATCCAGCCCTCACTGGGTTTGTTGACCTGTTGGTTGCTTCTCGGTTCCCCCAGGTCCTCCGAATCTTTGCGCTGGATGGCCTCCATCCTCACCCTGTCCTCTGAGATGGGTGGTGAAGCCAGTCCATAGAATCATAGAACCATAGAGTTAAAAGAGACCACAAGGGCCATCCAGTCCAACCCTCTGCCATGCAGGAACTCAAAATCAAACCATCTCTGACAGATGGCCATCCAGCCTCTGTTTAAAGACCTCTAAAGAAGGAGACTCCACCACACTCCAAGGGAGTGTGTTCCATTCTTGAACAGCTCTCACTGTCAGGGAGTGCCTCCTAATGTTGAGGTGGAATCTCTTTTCCTGTAGCTTGCA
>JAIPUX010001880.1:89681485-89693201 GCA_020142125.1 Phrynosoma platyrhinos
ATCCTTTTTGAATTGTAGTGCCCAGAACTGGACACAGTGTTCCAGGTGGCACCTGACCAACACAGAATACAGTGGCACTTTATTTGCTTTAGGGTGGTTTGTTCCCACTCCACTTGTTTTCTCCTTCTGTTGAGTGGGTCAGGGGCCCTGGCCTTTTGAGCCTCCATCTGGGTTTTCTCTAGTTGCCAGCTCCCTGGCATGCTCAGTTGGAGTCCCCATCTCATTCAGGGTTTCTCCCCGCAGCCCATCTCTGTTCTCTGAGCCATGCTCATCAGAGTAGGACCAATATTCTGTGTCCTCACCTTCTGAGGCCTCTATGGCTTTGCACTTCCATGCCATTGGTGGGCTTTTGTGGGGCATTGGGTCCTAGACCACTCATCCTTCTCCCCATCACTCTTCAGGCTTGGCTGGGTGTTCTCCCCAAGCCAGTCCTCCTTTTCCCCATTGCTCTCATTGGAGGAGGAATAATCTTCTGTTTCTTCATCCTCTGAGGACTCTGTGTCTGTGTGCTTCTGCACCACTGGTGAGTGTCTGTTTGGCAATGGGGCCTTGCATGGCTTGTAGGTCTCCATGTTGGCCAGAGAGTGCTTTTGAATGTCCCCTCCAAGCCAGTCCTCTGTCTCAGCAGTGTCCTTCTTGGTGGAGGACTAGCCTTCTGAGGACCACCCACCATTGGTGGGCACCTGGTGGGCATTGAGGTCCAGGGCCACTTGTCGCCCTCCATGTCAGTCAGGGGGTCTTTTTGGATTTCTTCCCCAAGCCACTCCTCTGCATTGTCCTCATCCTCCAAGGACCAGTCCGCTGTGTCCTTGTTTCCAGCAGGCCATTTCCCTGTGCACCTCCATAGTTGAGCTTTTTTCCAAAGCTGCTTTACGTCTTCTTTCCATAGCCAATCCTCTGTCTCCACATCACATTCCATGTCTGAAGACCAGACCACTGTGCCCTGGTCCCCAGGGGACTATTGCTCTGCACAACTTCAGGGTATTTGCTTTGCTCTTCCCTAATCCAGCTTCTATTTCCCCTGCCTTCCTCAGCATCCAGGCGTCCTGTGGGGGTTGATGGTCTCACTGTGGCTCCCACAAACTGGGCCGCCACCTCTTTGCCCATCATGCCCAGCCATGTTCACTTCCCCATCAGCGTCCCTCGCCGCTGCCCCTGTTTCCCGTTATGCATTGGTTATGGCACCACTCATCTTCCTCTGCTTCACTTAGCAGATCCTACAGGGCATCCTTCCACCATCTGTCCAAGGATTCCTCTGCCCATTCACCCTCTGTGGACCAATCCTCCCAGTCCTCGGTCTTTGGGGACGATTCCCCTGCACACCTTCACATTGCCATCGGGGCTTACTGCCTGGATAGCCCGCTGGCTCCCTGAGCCTTCTTTGGTTGCACGGGGTCCTCTCACTCCTGCTCCCTCCCCAAATTCATATTTGCTTTGATTCCCCACTTACATCCATTACATTTTGATTTCCCACTTCCATTCATCACATTTTGATTTCAGATTCCTATGAGAATCATAGGATCATGACACTGTCTTCAATTGGAAATTAAAATTCAAAATGTTTTCCATAATAGAATGTATCTGAATCCAATATTTGCTCACCTTATTCCACACATGATAAAAAGTTTCCTCTTTTTAATTACACTTGAGGGGGAACAAGTTTGAAGTCTAACACCAAAGTGACTTAAGAAAAATAAATTTTATTTGTTTATTATGCATTTAATAATCCATTCACCCAAATATCACCTTTTACTTGTTATGCCCTCATCTGCTCCCTTGTGTGTCTGTGTGCCTGTTGTCTGTCTACTTGAGGAATGGAGAATCTTTGTTCTTCCAGATGTTTTGGAATCCAAATGCAGCCAACTCTAATGGACAAATAAGAGATCTCAGGAATGGAGAACCTTTAGACCTCCAGATGATTTGGACTTCAACTGCAATAATCTCTTATCATTGGCTACACCGGCACTTCTGAGAGTTGGAGGCTGTAAAGTTTCCCCACTTTTCAAGTCCCTAATCTGTCTGCTGAGCATTACATTGTATACATTTGAGAGAACAATCTCTAACCCATGAAAATGTATGGCACAATTAAACTCTTAGTCTTTTGTCATAATATAACTATAATTTGTGGTGAATCACCCCTTTATTTCATAAAATAAGAGATTTTTTATTATTGTCAGAGCAGATCCCCTGATGCTTTCCTAGTATATGCCTGTCAGAAAAACTGAGTCAACTGAAGTCGGTAGGAACCTTTCCTTAATGGATGCTCTAATACTCAGCATGTTAGAAAGCCCTTACTGAGTTATAAGGTTTTTATCAGAAGTTAATCACAGGTGCAGCAGAGAAGCAGTGTCTGAACTTACAAGTGCTAGGAACACCACTTTCTCTCTTGGCCATCACAGCAGGTGTTGAGCCATAACCTCTCTGAATGGGCATAAAGCCAAGAGCAATTCAAAAAATTTAAGGGCATTTCTAGAGAAGAGATTCTCTTCAAGATCAGCTCTAGCTCAAAGAGCACACAGGACTAATGATAACATGTATTCAATGCTCCCCCTTCATGAGATTTTTAAGACTGATAACAGCATCCAATGTTTTCCTTGTTTACTAATGGCACCTTGAGTAAGAAAAGTAGGACCGCAGCATCAAACTACAGTTATTTTCTAGAAAGCACAGCACAACCTGCCTGCTTCGTCCAGCCTCTTTCTTAGCTTCCACGTTCTCTCTCTAGTCTATGCAAGTGGACAAGAGTGGCCCAAGACAGCTCGTTTTGTGAAACAAAGAATATGTCTTTACTCCATTTCCACATAAAGAAACTCATCAGACTAGCAATTGATTTTACATCACTAATAGCAATAGGACAGCACCCTCTATTAGAACATATCTAGCCAATGTGATGTAGTGGTTTGAGCACTGGACTTTGACTCAGGAGACTCTGGAGATCAGGGTTTGATTCCCTGATGGGCCATGAAAACTCACTGGGTGGCCTTGGGGCAAGTCAAACATTCTCTGCCCCAGAAAACCCTGTGATAGGTTCCCCATAAATCAAAAATGACTTGGAGGCATACAACAACACTTGAGAAGCTCAGGGCAAGCACCAAAGAGCTTGATAGATCATATGTGTTCCAATGGCCATAGAATTCCCATCTGTGGTCTATTAGTATATCCTATATCACTATCCTGAAACAATTGGTAAAGGTGTTGGGTATTGCCCTACATTTGAATTATGTTAATGTTAGAGATGAAGACCTATCAAAACAGTAATTTCTTTTACGCCTTTTCTCTTCTAGAAATGTCTCTGCTTGCCTTATTTTGTTTTTAAAGAGTATTTGTACCTACAGTCAATACCTTCAATTTTTTTTCCCATGAGGTTTCTGTGGAGGTTATAACTGCCACTCCATAACAATGCGATATACTTTATACACACAAGAATAAAAAAAATGGTTGTGTATATTTGTGTCTGTATTCTGCATAAATGGCCCCTTTACAGCTATGTAAAGACATGTGCTTCATGTGATATAGATTTCCTAATTATTTTCAAAACAGTTTTGAAAATCCTCAAGATGTCACATTAAGAAGAGCTTTAGGTTCCAAGAAACAATTGAAAATTAATTTGAAACACATTGGAAGACATTTTTTTTTTTGTTCCTCAGAGTTTCTACACTGGAGAAGAAAGATTTCCAAAGAGTGTTGTAAATATTTAAAGAAATCAAGGGACAAGTCTTCCTAGGACAACCCTATGAAAAACCCTGGACAACCTATGAGCAGATGGCCTCTCACAGTGGAAAGGCATCCATTAGGAATGCTGCAAAAGAAAAGGAAAGACAAGATCATGCTCTTTTGCCTTCTCTAAGGCACAGCATGTTTTAGCAAGGTAAGGAAAATGAAAGATGGAACTGAGCCAAGCTGTGTGCAAAAATGCTCAAAATTCATTACTCTCAATTAAAATGAATGAGGGTAAGGATTGATTCCAAGTACATCAATCAGAGAAAGTACTTGCAGCAAGAAAACATAAGACAAGGTGTACACACTGAGGAATTGGTTTGTATATTATCAAAATAAGTGCAAGGCAATCTGCATAATAGATTTGTCAATTTATTACACATCTTGCATGTGAATATGTACAATTTATAGCCACAACTCTCATTGTTAAAATAATTCTTTGGTGAATGGAAACCTCACTGATGAAAATCAAGAGAAACGCCAGGGATTTAAGTATTGTATTAAAAAAAACTAGGGGGTAGCTGTGTTGGCCATATAGCAAATTCAGTAACATCTAAACAATGATACCTTTATTGGTTCAATAAAGGTATCATTGTTTGGATATTATTATATTTGTATAAAAGTTGTTCAGCCCATGATGATGCCTTAAGGAACTATATATTGATGTTGCTTATGTGGCTATCTTATAAAGGTTGGGGCTCTTCATTACTCTTATGCTGGTGAAAGTCTTGTAGAAACCTTTTACAAAACAGATGATTTTTACAATTGTACAATCAGCTTCTGGTTTTGTTTTGTTTTTGTTTTTTTAAAATAAATACTAAAACTTCACTATCTAGTACAAAGGCTACCAATTCTTTTTGCATCAAACCTTACATTCTCAGGTTCCTTATCTTGTTATATTTTACAAGCCTGTGCTTCATAACTGTGGAAACCAGTCCCTTGGAGGAATCATTTCTCCTTGTGTGTGGCTTGGGATTCTTCCAGTTTTTGCATTGCAAACACAGAGTGCTCTGTTACAGGGTCAACAGGGAATAAACGTGTGTGTGTGTAAAATAATAAAACAGCCACTGGGAATATAACAATTTGACCTTATTTTAAAAGTGTATATATAACATCTCCCCATATATCTTTGTATATCCCAACAGGTCACACTAATTATTTGTCAGAGTGTGAGGCAAAGTTCCAAGCTCTTGCCAACATCTTCTGACAAGGAGGCATTATAAAAAGTGAAAACAAACCCATTTTTTAAAGGGGAGCTACCATAGCAGAGCAATTTTTGTATACCTTTGTGTGTAGAAGAACTGGAAATGCTAGGGACCTTTCCCCCTCAGAAAAATATAAATCATTCCCATACATTCATCGCAAATCACAAATGCCTCAGAAGAGTCTTGGTAAATTATCAGTGCACAGGATTCATCCATTCAATTTCTCCTTAGCTACCTTCTGCTATGTAAGCAGATCTCAAGACATTTCTACAAGCAACACAAGTCCATGCAAGTAATATTTAGAGAATTGTTGCCCCTAACATACTTGTGAATATTCTTTGCTGCTATACTGTATATCATATGTTTGCTGCTAAAGACTTCATTTTCATGAAAACAAGATATTTCAATCCTGCAAAGAGAATCCTAGTGTATTTCCCACCATCAGCAAGGAAGCTAGAATTTGTGACATTCTGAACATCTCCACCCTACTTATATCATCAAGGAGAAAAATCCTCACTATATTACCTTGGATATCCACTCTGAATAATAAGAGGAAACAAAGAGCCCTGCTGGACAGGAGAAAATGTCTGCCTACTTCAAAATCCTATCTCCACGCAGAAACCAGTCCATATATAATTAACTTTTCTGCGTAGTAATTTATAATATCCTTTCCTGGTGGATTAGCATAGCTTTGCCCAGCATTCCAATTTAGGTTATCATTTATTGAATTCACTTATATCCTGCTTTTCTCCCATATGAAATGCAAAGTGACTAAATAGCTAAAACAATCTGAAAGCAAAAATTGAAAAGGCATTAAATGGGAGCCCACATAAACACATTAATTTAGATCAGTTAAAGGTGTATTAAGCTTTTTGCATATTAAAATCAGCACACGTGTTCCACTACCTCAACCAATTAGAAGCTGAAAGTCTGTTTAAATTAGGTCTTTTCCTGCTGGTGAAAATAGAACAATGAGGGGAACAAATTGCCTTCTCTAAGAAGGGAGTTCCAGAGTCTAGGAGCAGCCACTGAGAAGGCTCTCTCCATCATGGTGGTGGGACCAAGAGAAGGTCTTCTCCTGAAGATTAAAACTTGGTAGGTTTTATTAGGAGATAGTCTGGTCCCAAGCCTGTAATGATCCATTCAGTATCTAAATAAAAGGCATGCATTATATAATATTATTTTCTTGCTACTAATATCAGATTTTTTCTATAGAGGTTGAGTCTCCCTTATTCAGAATTCCAAAATCCAGAATATTCCAAAAAACCAAAACTTTTTTTCATGGGTGGCTAAGATAGGGACACCTTTGCTTTCTGATGGTTCCAATGTACACAATCTTTGTTTCATGCACAATATTATTAAAAGTATTATATCAAATTATCCTTCAGGCTATGTGTATAAGGTATATATGAAACATAAATTAATTTTATGTTTAGACTTTGGTCCCATCTCCAGTTTATCTCATTATGTAGATATATTCCAAAATCCAAACAAATCTGAAATCCAAAATGTCACTGGTCCCAAAGATTTTGGATAAAGGAGACTCAATGTGTATTCATATCCTTGTTCTCTCACTGGAACAGCTTCAGCTGAACCAAATAGCAGATCAGGCTTATAGTTAATTAAAAATCCAATCCAGATCAAGATCTGGGGTGCTGTACAACCTATAGACACCATGTGGAAGCTGCTTCAAGCTGCATCATGTGGCAATTGATACCACATGTTGAATTATTTTGGTGAAGCAGATGGCCATAAAGTCTGATTTTTTTTCCTCTCTACTTCACTGTAAAAGGGTGTGGGAAAGCTATCTTTATTAGCATGGGGAGAATTTTACCTGTTGAGCACTGCCTCCAGAGCAGCAAGATGTCAGCCTCAATTCAAGAACCGTAATGTGTGAACTGACCTTAGACTGTCACCCTGCTGGCTTATGGGTGATAATGAGAAATTTTGTTCTAGCTGAATTAATTGAGGGGTTAATTAAAGGACATTTGTAACTGATGTATGTATTTGTTGAACAGCTTATTCTTAGGAGAAATCAGCCTTAAAAAAAAAACCTAACTGTCTAGTGGCAAGTGAAAAATACACATTGCATTGCATATAAGGGCTTAATGAAAACATTTAGCCATCAGAAGACTTAATTATTGTTGTCCATATTCATATTAAAGTTCCCTAGATAATACTGTTACTGTCTCTTGTAAAAACATTGCTGTACTGTCAAAGCAGGGGACAGTTAATTATCTGAATGTCAGTAAAATAGTGGGCCTACTGGCCTACTCAAATGGCTCATATTTTAAAGATGAGAAGCTGCCAGTCCATGCAAGCAAGGTGTCAAAGAGTGGGATTGCCCTCCCCTCCCACCACTGATAACAGAGATTGGACATGTTACATTTTGTACTACAATTCCCTGCATCTCCCATCCATTATGGTCAAAGTAATTTTTCTAAGCTCTCTGCATATTAACTGATAATAACTTTCTAATCAAATTAGATCCATGTGATTAGTTTGTGACATAGGAAAACTGTGCATTATTTCCTTCACTTAGGCAACATCCCATTCTCATAATGAGGAAAAGTTAAAACTTGAAAAAAATGGTCAGCATTCTGCAATGTAGTTATGGATTCATAACTGAGGGCTATGGGTTCATAACTGAGGGTTATGGATCCATAACTGCTCCATATTCAATAAGACTTTGAAGTCACAATCATGACAATGTAGTTAGGATTGGAGAAACTTTTTTTTTGCCTGAGTCTCCAAGTCCATCTTAAGAGCCAGCAGCCACATCAAGTGAAGGAAATCTGTTTATCAGGATACAAGGAAGATGGCATTCCTAGGCTCCATTCACCACTATTCCTCGTTGCAACCTGAGGGAGAGAGTTAGAAACATTGTTTTTTGGACTCCAATCAGTACCTTAAAAAGGGTGGGCATGTAGGATGGCAGAAACAGATACCAATGTGAAGCTCTCCTGAAAAGTACTTTGTCTAGAGAGCCCTCAAACCTGGCAACATGTCTTCTGCTAGGACCATGTAGTACATGGTGAGTACAAAAGTAAAGAAAAGATCATAGGGCACGATCTTAGGAAAACACATGACTCCTGAAATCCCCAAATTTTGAGCCTAATCATTTAGGTTTAGCCTTAATCAGAATACTTGTGAAAAGCAGGGATTCATCTTCAAAATCAAGCTATACAAATGTAAGCTATGAACTTCACAACAACACCTCTGGTGTTGCTTGAACATATTAGACCTAGCAATCTCCACTATAGTAGTAAACAAGTAATTGCATTTACCTGCTCCAGGCTACCACGATTAATACACTTTGACATGCCATATCAACTGGGAAATTTGAAAAACTTGTTTTCTCAGCTCAGAGATGGCAAAAACTTCAGCTTTAAAGCAGAAAAATATAAAGAGTTTTGTTATATTTTACCACCTGCAGTACAGACACACAAGATTTTGACTGGATATTTCACACAGAGAGCTCATGGGGTGATTTTTCAAGATCCAGATCCTATTGTTACAGCAAAGCTTTTCACTCTACAACTTGTTCTATGCCCCATTAGTTAAAAAAAAGATAGCAAAAAATGATGAGGATTTCTAATCTAACCCAGTTCCACTGCCCACATCATTTAAACACAATTGCACAGATCCTGGGGGGGGAGGGGATGTGCATATCAACTACTGAACTATTAATTTCACAAAACTGACTGATGCATTTATTTATTTACTTTTATCTTGTCTTTATTTTAACCCATACATCATATTCTTTTAAAAAAATTATACTGTGCAAAATTTAGTTTTGCACCCACAACTACTTTGGTTTAAAAAATATATATCCTGCAAACAGATCATTTTCTGTTACCTTTCAGAGGTGAACAATGTTCTAGTTTTCCTCTCTACATTTTCTTTCACCAACTGTATTGTGTCACTTTCCCCTTCCCTAAGAATTTGCAGCCAATAAAGGATTATGTAGTGAACATGATTAGGGATGAAAGCAACATTTGTTATTATTTGTTCCAAGGTTGAAAAACAGGCTTTCCAATAGTCAGGAAGCTCCATTGGAAGAAAGGATCTTGCATCATTTTCTCTCTGCCTTTGACTGTCCTGAAGCACTGCAATAAATAAATAAATAAATAAATAAAATTGTAGGGTGGGGTCGGGGTGGCACAATATCCTTTTTTTTTGTACAGAAAAACTATTTTTGCTCCAAATAAAATGCTTGTGTTATTCTTTTCTCCCACAGCTGGGAGAAAACTACCATAATTATTTATTCCCTCATGTGAGGATGAAATAGTCAAGGGTTTACTTCTCTAATACATGATGGAAGAACATTCATTCATTTATTTTTTTTACCCCTCACATGGTCAGTACAGAATGGCAGAATCACTCAAAGAAGGGAAAAAAGAATATTTGCCATCATTCAAAGCATCAAACTAAGCATCAAAAGAAATGCATATTTTTTTTAGGATTGACCCATTTCCTTCCAACAATAAGATTAACTCAGAGATATGTGACTCAACAACCAGACTTGCAAATTAAAATATTTCCCTTCAATGATAATAACAAAACACAAGATACCTAAGTAAGGAAAATCTACTATGACAAACACACATCTTTCACCATTTGAGGAGCACCATTGGGGGGGAAAAGTTATAATTATATAAACTAATTTCACCTCAAGATTTGTGTGAGTCAAGGAAGGAATGTCTTCACTGTACTCATAACAAAGCTATACTGCTTTGTCCTCACTCTAAAGTGAAGCCAGGATGGGATGCACCTTGTTCCAAGATATCAGCAAACAGGAAGCATTGTCTGTATCAGTGAACTGACTCATCTATTAGGGATCGATATCCACTGAATTCAATGGGAATTTCTTATGAAATAAATGTGCATAGGACAGTGCTGTAAACATCTCAGAATGCTATTAGCATTGGCATAATACAACAAAATCCAAAATCTACAAAACAATGATAATGCTCTTAGGCCAACTATAATGCACAAAATACAGCATACAAGCTTTTGAAGCTTCACTGGCTTCTTCATCAGGCAAAGGTGTTAAAAATCATACAGGAGAAGAAACGTGATCATATTGGTATCACAGACATACATTTTAGTTTTGTTCGCTTTGGCATGTTTTACTTTTTTATTTCTTAAATTTTGAAATATTTTATTCAAATGGATTTTGCGCTAATGGCAGGGAGGAGTATCAGCAAAGTTATATTGAAGTAACCTTTTATAGTGCCTTCATTTTCAACACTTGCGTTCAGCTCAGCCAGATAATTCCACTTATAAAAGGAAACAGAATTTATGATTCAGGAATCTGGTATAATGATAGCTGTTGCAAATTCTGAAGAACACTAGATGGCAATAACTACTCCTTAAATATTATTGTTATGATGAGGAAGATTTTTCAAGGATTTTCACATTTAATTATACCAATTATATTGAATCAGTTCATATTATTTGGAAGACTAAGGTGGTATTCCGAATATGCTAGTCTGCTTCTTTTCTAACTTAAAATGTAGGCTACTTCTAATAATTTATTTCAGCTATGACTCTCATGGTAGAACATAGAACTGTGAACACTTTCTGATACATTTTGAAGAATACCCCTCTCATTTTACCTGTTGGCCAGTATATATTCCATTGAAGGGTCTAGTGGAATTTCACTCAGGTATCATAGGAAACATGGACACTTCAAGTCAGGCCTTTGTTCCATCTAGCTCAGCAAGTCTATATCCTCTCAGCTACTGGATTCTGGGAATTGTAGTTTTGTGAGACATTTAGCCTTCTCTGTCAGAGAACTCTAGTGCCACAACAAACTACAGTTCCCAGAATTCCATAGCATTGATCCATGGCAGTTAAACTGGTGTCAAACTGGATTATTTCTGAAGTACAGATGCAGCCTATAGTTTTCCCTCAGTTCTACCTGGAAATGCCAGGGACTGAATGTAGTCTTCCACATGTGAAGTATATGGTCTGTTTCTGAGCTGCTGTTTTAAATCCAGGAAACATATTCAGGGATATTGTATTGACCATGCAGCAAAATACAACAAAATCAAAAATCCACAAAACAATGATATGATTTTTGCCTGATAAAGAAGCCAGTGATACTTCAAAAGCTTGTATTATATTGTTTTGTGCATATTGGTTGGTCAATAAAGGTATCCCTCTTTTGTGAATGTTGGATTTTGTTGGATTTTGTCCATAGCTTGTTCAATTAAAAAAGAAAAAAAATAAAGAAAACATGAAAAGTTTTCCAGTTTTGTTACCACCTGGATATAAAAAGACAAGAGGGTTGAGGACAAGATGTTGAGGTGTGGAATGATCCTCTTTAGTGTCACCACAAGGCCCTTTCACACAACACAGTTATAGCACTATATTCCACTTTAATTCAGATGGCAACATTCTATGGAAACCTAGAGTTTATAGTCTGATTGGCACCAGAGCTCCCCAGTTAAGAATTCTCAATAGCCCTCCCTAAACTGCAAATGCCAGGATGTTATCAGAACAGTTAAAGTTGATTTTATTGTGCTATAATTGTGTAGTGTGAAAAAGCTTAAGGATACTCTGATATCTGACTGCTGTTTTTTTTTTTTTCTCACCTTGTTTAACAGTTAATATGGATTCAGTTTTGAGAGTAAGCATGGTGCAGTAGTTTGAGCATTAGATTATAACTCTGGACACCAGGGTTTGAATTCCTGCTCAGCCATGGAAGTCCACTGGGTGACCTTGGGCAAGTCAAATTCTCTTAGGAGTTTATCACACAGGGGAAATCCCGTGCGGAAACGGGGCTT
>JAIPUX010001880.1:89721140-89732871 GCA_020142125.1 Phrynosoma platyrhinos
TTTGTACACTGGGCTATTTGTAGTGTGAATGAGGCCTAATTCAATTATTTGAATGACTTCTGAGTGGCTGGCCAATAGTAAACCATGGGTTTTGCTGTAAAGCCAAGATGGGAAAGTTCAGCAGGCCTGGGGCAAATTTTCTGCCCTGGGACTCTCAATGAGCCAAATGGACTTCCCAAATTGCCACCCACCCACCTACACACACACACACACACACACACACATCATGAATACAACATAATCCAGAGAAAAGGGGGAAGAAATTAATCCCAAGATTTGAAAAATAGGTAAGGTATGTTTGTATGTTAAACAATACAAATTTACAGTGCACACATACCCCTTTGAGTCTCAAAAAACAGTTTCTGGGGCTACATGTTGTCCCAAGACTGCATTTTTATCCACCTTGCTGTAAAAGGATTAATATTGTCTTAATACCATCAGCACAGTTAAATCTATTTGTCTTTTTACTACTGTGATGTCAGTGCATCCAGTATATGAGCCTTAATAGGATAGTATCACTCAAGGGAGAATTGAACAAAAAAGTGAGGGGGGGAGTAATTAAAACAGCCTGGGAGGAGGAGGAGTACAATGGGGAAATAGTGGCAAAGAAATTGAAAAGGGTTGGATTAAGGGGGAAAATAACATGGAGGATATTCATCTTAAATAACAGGAGGATATGATGTGAAAGCAAAATATAATATTTATTAGTTAGGAAAAGTATGCAAATCTGCATTATCTTCTTTAGTATTTTTTTTTTTCTCTCACATCGGATACTTTTCACATAATGTGTACACTGCTGTTGTGTGTGATCATTTATATTTTAAAGTTATATTGCTGGTATGTAAAATGGTAAACTCCTGTTTTCTGGCCTCCATATACACTTTAATTGCACTCCCTAATTCCGTGGGCTTAGTTAAGCAATTAGTGTAACTAGATGTAATTACATATTTGAGACATGTGATTATGTAATAATTAAGATGTGCAAAGCAATTCAATAATTAGAGTATGTAAATACACAGGGCCACATTGTTTAAATGACTACAGGCAGAGTTCTCATGTATCTCAAATATCAAACAAGTGTTTGAAACTTTATGGTATAATTGCTGTATAATACATATTCAGACAGGTCCTATGGGAAAAATTACTTTCAACAGACAATGGTGATTAATCTTGAAGTTTTATGTCTAAAATGTCCACACTGATCAATAGGCTAAGTGGGGATATTGTTTATGTGGAATGGGATCTAAAGCATCATGAAATTTGTTCTGAGAACAGAAGGCAATTCGACTCATGCTACATAACTGGAATGGGATTTGTCAAAGTGATTTGTAAGTATGGTGGGAATCAGCCATTCAAAGAGTATCAAGCCTTCCATAAAGATAGTGGAAGCGCCTATTCAGACTCTAGCTATGTGCCATTGCTCCAGGCTTGGAATTTGATGATAAATATGACAGGAAGATATGCCAAGGTCTCCACATGTACTTTGGCCCCAGGTGGCGCATCTCTAATCTATGACCTTCCAAAAAGGAGAGGCCAAGTGAACATAACTTTTGATGTAGAAAACATCCAGGGGTAGCCATGCTGTCTATATAGCAAATCCAATCAAAAATCCACCAAACAGTGATACCTTTATTGGCTAACCAAATTGCACAATGTACATGTCGCAAGCTTTCAAAGCTTCACTGGCTTCTTCATCAGGCAAGATGTTACAAACCAAACAGGAGGGGACAAAATGAAGGTGCTAGTCATAGGTCTGCATTTTGCGGTTTCTCTTCTTAGTTAAGATGGTATGGAGGGGCATATCTTGCAGGATGGCACCTCCTCCTTCTGGCCATGTGACAACTAGGATATTCTTGAAGTCCAGGAAATTTAGCATCCATCTCCAACACAAAATAGATACTTCTTTTGCAATTCAATATATCTCCGTCCTTTGTGAGGCCACAATTACAGCGCATGTTAGATGCGCATGTGATGTAGAATGTAACACCAGCTATTGATTCCTGAAAAGATGGCAAATCTGGAGTTTATTAACTGCTACAATCTCTGACACAATGACTTCTGCACTGTGGGAAAGTCCAGCATTCAATGGGAATGAGGCAATATTTAGCTTAGTTATATTATTGAAGCAAGGAAATCTCAAAAGGATGTTTGTCAGCATTAAAAGAAGAAGATGCCAGCAGAGAATTAGATTAGTGTAATAAGATTTTATGCTGATTTGAGTAATCAATGCCTCAGTTAGAAGGGAAGAAAATATTTATGACAAATATTTGTTATGTAGGCTATATATATGTGTGTCTAATATCTTTAGCTATAGGTAATGCCTCAGAATGTTTTATGCATATAGCAAACCAGTAGCATCCAGAGGAAGTGAGATACACTGGTATGTTATAAGAAAATAATTTAATTGGGGGGGGAGTCTCCTCTTAGCCCAAAAGTACCCACCCATAAAGGAAAGAGCTTTCTGTACTTCTGTGTTACAAAATACAGGAAATCTAAGATCTTCAGAGGAAGGCTTTCTCTCAATCCCTCCACCACCACAGGCTCACTTGGTGAGGACATGAAAGTTCACATACCCAGTCACTATTGCAGCTTTTACCAGCTTCACTTTTGGCAAGAAAAGATACACGAGCAGTCATGAAGGTGACAGAAAGGCTTTGCACTAGGCTGAATTCATTCTGTTCCAAGCCTAACTTTCATTTGGTTTAAGCTGGAGCTGTTGGAAGTTGCAGTCCCAATGACCCCCCACAAAAAAAACAACCCCACAATGGAATTCTAGTACCCAAATTTTATTGGGAAATGATAGAACAATTCTATTCTGCTTCAATCAGTCCTCACTTGGAATATTGTATCCAGTATTGGGTACCACAGCTCTACAAGGGTATTGGTTGACAATCTGAAACATATCCAGAAAAGGGTGACCAAGATTGTCAAGGCTTGGAAACCAAGCTCCATAAGGAACAACTTGAAGTGGACATGTTTCCCTTGGAGGAAAGATAACTGAGAGGTGATATGAAGATGTGTCATTTAAAAGATGGAGCAAGCTTGCTTTCTGCTGCTCCCAGAGGCTAGAACGTGAATCAATGGATTCAAATTACAAGGAAAATGATTCCACAAAAACATATTGGGAAGAACTTATTGTGTATAAGAGCTATTTGACAGTGTAATAAACTGCCCCAGAAGGTGGTGGACTCTCCTTTGGAGGTTTTTAATCATAGGTTGGACAGTCATCTCTCAGATACACTTTTATTGTGTATCTCTGCATGTCAGGGGGTTGAATTAGGTGGCCTTTATGATCTTTGTCAATTCTAATTCTTTGATTCTGATATCTGGAGAGCCACACATTCCTCCCTCCTCTTAAATGTGATGATGACTATTTTTGAGGAAATGAACACTTATTGACAAGAATTGGAATGATAGATTTTGGTGACTGTGCCACACAGTAGTTCTGTTTTATTTCTTGCTTTCCTTTTTAAACAGCTGGAATTAATGTTCTTCCTTCAGACGTTGTAAATATCTGTCTTTGGGCTGGTCTCAGATACTTTTTTAGAACTGCTTACCAGAACTCAGTAGGAGAAAGGGGGGAGTACCTTTTATGTTTTAAATGTGACACAGCCATCAAGATCTGTTCAATTAAGATGTCATGTCTCATCTCAAGTGGAAAAACAAAGGTAAAAAGCCAACTGGTTCAATAGCTGATAATTTAACAGCTGATAATAGTGTTTCTGCCTGATTTAGTTTAATTACATAGATTGCCATACTCTGTGTTACAGGCAACCATGAATTATCTGTTCCTGAACCCAAGTATATATTTTTCCTCAGAATTTTGTGGTTAAGGTCCATATCAAATTGCTGCACATAAAAGTTAACCTTTTAGAAAGTGAGGGGGACATAATTGTTTCTTTATTTTCTTGGATTCTACATAGACAAAGTTTAAGGAATGCACACAATCCCCATAGTGCATGAAGCAAAGTCAAATAAAAATGGATGGAAATTGTACAATTTTTCCCTCTTAAAATATTACATTCCCTTGAATATTAGCAGAAATATGGATTTTAAAACTCTGAATATCACAAGGCCAAAAGTCCCTAAAATTCCTTGAAAGCAGAAAGAGTTTAGATGGGGATTGGGGTGGAGAAATTCTTGTGGTAGCTGGATATTGCTGCTAAATTATTCATACAGATAATTGTATAGCTAAGATATTAGATTTCATCCAGTATTGTTATTATTTATGCTACCAGTGGGTTGTGCTTTATTAAATACAAAGTACAAAGGTCCAGGAACTTGATGTATAGACTTTGACACAGTGGAAACAACAGAGCAGGGGAAGGCTATGACAAAAACATGCAGTGTGCAGTTGTTTCATTTCCATAAGCTTAAGGTAAGCCTTCATATCAAAGATGTTTCAATTAGAAGCCACTTTCTTGCACCCCTGCCTGAACTTTTATGCACCAAGTTCAGGGCTCAGAAAGTCTAGGTTTGGGGACTACAACTCTCAGAGTAAGTATTAAAAACAAACCACATCAGCAAATATTAAATCAGTTTTTCCCAGTGCTGGGTAGGTGTTAAAAAGCAAATGACTCATTTGAGTAGGAAAAATGATAGGAGAAAGTAAGAGGCACTAGCTATTTTCCCCATTTTTTTCTACCCTCTGTGGAAATTTTCTAGGGAAGTGAGATGAAGCCTTTGTTTCCCAGTGGACTGGGAAGCAATGGGAAGATAGGGACAAAACGTGAGGATTAGCAAATTGTCTTTTTTGGTGCTAACAAATCACGATAAAAAGCTCATTCCCACTAGCATTTAATCTACTTTGCAAGCCACATTGACACTGGAAGGGAATTATTTCATTATTCCATGCATTTATATCTTTTTTGACATCATTGTCATTCACACTAGCCAGTCTTTTTTTAAAAAAAAGTCAATCATATGATGCGCATCTACGCATCATTAGTGCCATCCTGGGCTACATCCCCGGGACTCCCAAGCCTCTCAGAGAGCAGGCGATGCAAAAAATGGTCCCAACCCTCAGCCCTGATGGACTGATGTGAAGAGAAGGGACCAAGGTAATGCAAAATGGAGGACATTCCTTGGGGGGAAATGAAGGACAGGACCCGATAAAAGCCTAAAAAACATAACCTATAAATGTAAATTCATGCTTCTTCAACAGGCTCCAAATGGAGGACCATTATGGAATTCTTCCTGTGGGGCAAAAAGTTGAAATGGAGAGCAGGTCCTGGAAAAGGAGGAAATGCCTGTCACCCTGCCTCAACCCCAAAAGGAGTTGAAAAGGGAACAACACTAAGCCCACTTCCCCAAAAAAGTACCCCTCAAAGCACAGCCACCAGAGCAGACCAGGAACACATAACTTACACTTCAGGAGCCCTTCCGCCTCCTGCCTTTCTCCCCCTCCCCAGGCATCCTCCTTTTCCAGGGTAGGTTCACCATTTCAAACCAGGAAGGATTCCAAAATGTCCTCCATTCTGAGTGTGGCAGAGAAGCAGGCATTTGCATCTCTATAGGAGAAAGAGCCAGGCAGCAGTACTTTGACTGGACTTGGGTGGCTACTTCGGCCGCTGCTGCTTATCATGCTTCTGCTGCTTCTCTCCTTTGCCTTGCATGACTTGCAAGGGTTTTTGGAGCTGGAGGCTTTGGGTGGCCCCTTGGGCTGTGCTGCTATCTCTACAAGGAAAGAGGTGCCTGGTGATTTTGGGTGGTGGTGGGAGGTTGGTGATGAACTTGAGAAGGATGGAGGAATCTAGCCAAGTGTGGGAATCCCTGCACTCTGGGTGGCAGCAGCGTCTTCCTCCTCTCCCTACATCAGATTCAAACTCCTAACTTTGGCACCTGGGTGGATTTGCCCAAAACTTGAGGTGAGATGAGATTTACCCCGCTGCCAATTCCCTTCCTTAGTCCTTCACCTCCAGTGCAATGCAATTGAGATACGAACATTGTTCCCATTTGTTGAACATGCTTGCAAAGTGATTCTTTTCAAAAGAACCACCAAATGATCCATCTTCAAAAAAAGGGGGGGATTCTTTTGCATTTGCCTTGCTTCACTTCAATTCTCCATGATTCCAGCCGATTGAATTGTATCTGAAATTGTTTCCAGTGTGGCTCATATAAAGCAATCAGCAAATCAGTTTAAATCATAGTGGGAACGAACCCTATAAAATTGCATATGGCAGTAGCAGCCTAGCATATCAGAAACAGGAAAATGTACTCCTGTGTATTGTTGCTGCCATAAAACTGAAAAGACTTCATCCTAGGACACCAGTCCAGCCTATAGTGAATCCTTGCTCAGATAATACATACTGGCTCTTGCAGGGGAAAAAAAAAAAACAACAATGTGGGAAGGGTACAACTTTGTTACCTACCCCCATACTCAAAGATTAGAGTTTTCTGCCACCAGTTCAACCAATTGTTTCTCCTTCAGCATGCTGTTTTCATTTCTCTGGGGCCTCTGTGCTGTGCCAGTGGAATGGATTACCCTTTTCTTTTCCCATTCTGTCTGAAAATCCAAAGGATACTGGACAGGTTCAAGTCAGAACCAGTCCGGAGCAAACAGGAACCATATGAAGGCAGGAGGAAGAAATTGCAAGGAGCAATAACAAAGAACCAGTTACAGGCAGTCTGTTAGATGTTGGCACCATGAAGGCTTAGGGAACCTTTTTGGATGGTCAAATAAAGTTATTTGCCCAAAATTATGATTAGAAGAGTTAGGATTTTCTAGGAACAGGGCTTAATCTCCAGAATGCCACTTTGCTGATCTAAGAATTATTATTCCTGTGTCAGAACAGCCCAACAAAACCTGCTGAGAATTCAGGCACTGCCAAAAGGCAGAAAGTCAAAGGAAATTGCTGAAAAACAATCCAGGTTTCATTGGCTGATTTATACATAGGCTCTCCTCAGCCAACTATAAATTTATCTATTAACTATATTAAATATTTAAACCCACCTTCCCATGAGTCATGCCCAAGTAAGCTTATTTTCCTAGGTATTGGGAGGGGGAGGAAGGAGATACAGAAATTATCTGGTAAGAAAAAGATGAGCAAGAGACCAGCCAGTAGCTCTTCTTCTTTCACATTTCCAGCTGTCCCTCCATATGGAGAACCATCAGAATTCTCAGCTTCAGGGCTGCTCTGATATGATATGTATGATCAACACTTCCAGTCTTATACTTTCAAGCAGGATGAGATGAAACTCAAGAGTCCTTGAAGAACTGTTACAAGGAATTTAAAAGGAAATAACTCACTCAAATGTTACTTTTTATCTTTTTCAATCAGGAACCTTGAAAACAAACATCTTTGGGTGGCTAGTAGACTGGTTCAGACTCCTTTCCCAAGAGATGCTATTCCCAAATTTAAAGCTCAGTCATTCATTGTACTAGAGTAGTTTCTTAAGAGGGTCCCATCTACGATTGAATCTACACTACTTTGTTTTAGCAGTTTGATACCACTATAACAGTTGTGGTTATATCTTACAAAATCTTGGGATTTCTAATTTAAAGAGGCTATTTATTTATTTATTTGTATCCCACCTCTCTGTGTAACACAACCAGGGCAGCTTACATTACTTAAGTGCTATAACTGATGGAAGTGCATTATAGGTCTCTTAGATTATTAATCTCAGGAGTAGATAGAGCCACAACAATTAAGCACCATTAAACTGCTATAACTGTTTTGTGTACATTCTAATTCTAGGGGTTTCCTCCCCCCCCCCAATATCACTCCTCTGGAACATGTTGTCCTACAAGGTGGGGGGCATTGCCATCTTTAAATTTGGGAGAAATTATAGTTCAAAAGAAGACCTGCAAGAGGAAGGTAACTTCAGGGATCTTTTCACCTGTATATACTATTAACTGTATATATACTAACTACAGAGAGATTCCAGTTTCAGTTAATAGAAGAGTTTTCTTTAGAAATGTGCAAAACTGCATTAAAACACACAAAACCAATACAACCTCATGAACCATACAAGGTTATCAGGAAGAAAGGTGTGGAAGCTTTGCTAGATTGTAACTGGGAGTTAAAGGGGGTGAAGATAGGTCCACAGAAAATGGAGAGTGGTTCAGTGTCTGAAGACTACACAGAGAAAATGAATGGGGCCCTCTGTGCACAAACAGTCTGTGGGCACAGGTTCTGTGAGCAAAATGGCTATATCTAGGGTGGATATTTATTTCCTATTTCATATCCTTAAAGGGTGCTTAAAATTACCACATGGTGTAACAAAGGCTTTCTCCAGGCTAAGCATACCCAGTTCCCTAAGCTGTTCCTCATAGGGCATGGTTTCCAGGCCCTTCACCATTTTAGTCATGTCCAGAGGAGGGTGACTAAAATGGTGAAGGGTCGGAAACCATGACCCATGATGAATGACTTAGGGAACTGCATATGTTTAGCCTGGAATAGAGTTGATTAAGAGGTAATAATGATAGCCCTGTTTAAATATTTGAAGGGATGTCATATTGAGGAGGGAGGTAGCTTGTTTTCTGCTGCTCCAGAGAACAGGACCCGAAACAACAGATGCAAGCTACAGGAAAAGAGATTCCATCTCAACATTAGAAGAAACTTCCTGACAGGGAGAGCTGTTCAACAGTGAAACACACTCCCTCAGCTGTTGGTGGAGTCTCCTTCTTTGGAGGCCTTTAAACAGAGGCTGGATGGCCATCTGTCGGAGATACTTTGATTTTGAGTTCCTGTATGGCAGCGGGTTGGACTGTATCGCCCTTGTGGTCTCTTCCAACTGTATGATTCTATGTTTTCCTCATGGAATTGACAAAAGGAATCCAGAATGGCTGATGGCTTTAACTCTGGAGTGATAACATTTTTATTGGATTTGAGACAGACCCTGGATAGTTGGATAGGAAGGATGAATAGGAACACAGCATGAGGTGAGATGGAAAGTGTGATCTTTGATGCTTTTGAGATGGGACTCACTTTGTCTCCATCATGAGAGGAAATGGGAAGAGCCTGGATGGGGACAAAGTGATCAGCAAACCCATTTAGTGTTTATTTTAGTACCATATAGGTCTCTTGAATATCCTTAGGTCACTGTGACTCCTTAAATGTGTAACTTCGTGCTCTCCACAGGTCATCATAACCTCTCAAAATTTGCCTGATGCTAGATATTAATTGTGAAACCCCATATGAAGCGAGAGGGATGTAGAGTATGCTAACAAACAGGAAAGCATAACATAGGATCACAATTAGGGATCCATATGCAATTTAGGAGTGATTAATCAGTTCAAAGAATAGGTGACTGCTTTGTCCTTTAGTACTGTATTAACATAATATAGCAATTTGTTGTAAGTGATTCAGTTGATGCATAGTAATTCCATACAGGGAATTTTGCACCAGGATTTTAAAATTTACTTAGGATTACACACCCTCCAACTGTGCCAGTTTCTTAGGGACCACCTCAGTTAATTTCACCACCTGCAGCTGTCCAGATTTGGCAAGGACAGTATTACAGTTTGGTTTGAGGTCCCTCCTCCTTGTAGTGTTCAGCAGTGAACAGTGAGGGTGATGCTGCAGCAAATGATACACAGACACATGCAATTTTGAACATAAAAAGTCACAACTTTTATTAGAAGGCTTGGTCTGGATCACTGCCCAGCCAGATTGTTGCCCAATGAACCACTTCCTGGCTTGGATATTGATAATCCCTGAAGTGATGGCAAGTGAGATGCCACATGGTAGTAAACCTCTGTGTGGATCCCCTGGTACCTGGGTATGAAGGAGGGTCCCCCCCTTCCCTCAGCTGAGCATGACTTATGCCCCTTTCACATACAAAGCTTTTTAATGAACCCTCCCACTAGTTATAATAGGCACGCAGGTCTAGTCTGCTCACAAAACTGTATCCAATCCCATGCCATATGGGCCAAAATTGTGGCATGGAGTTCACAGTCATAGAGGAAGAGGAGGTGGGACTACTATTTTTTTTTTCTGTTCTTCTTTCTTAATAATATTTGCCCTCTTGTTGTCTGCCCATACCCCTCTGCCCATACCCCACACTCTGATGTTGCTTGACCACACATGTCCCAGTTTTCATCTGTGAAATGTTGAAGGTATGAGACTGTTGTGGTAAACTTAAGATTTAACAGTAAGCTTGTGGGTCTAAAAAACAATAATTGAAAATACCAGTATGTTACAAGTAATATATAAATGGAAGGTGGGTAGCAGAACAAGCTGTCTTACTTCTCTCCTCACTTTTCATGGTAGTCTTTATCAAATCATTAAATTGCTCTGAACACATCCCATCTTCTTTGATTTGAAAAGCTAAGCAGGGTTGGAACTAATTTGTAATTAGCCAAGAAGCCATATCAAAGATCTACACACTCTCCAACTGTCCTGATTCAACAGGGACAGTACCAAATAATCCTCAATCATCCCACTTTTTCATCATTATTTTTTAAATGTCCCAATTTATCTCTCCCATTCCCATTTTCCCCATTTGTCTTACTTCAGTTGCTGCAAATTGAACAATGGTTAGATTCAGTATAAGCCATCTTTCTATATTCCATGCACCTATGTCAATCAACCAACAATATGACAACATAGCTAGTAACCAACAAGACAGTCAGCATCCCAGTTAACCAGCCCAGCAGCAGAAAACTGAATTGACATTTTAGGTGAAATTTGACCAGGAAAGGATCCCCAAAGAATAATCCTAGCATTGTGAACAACCAAAACAAAGCAAAACACTCACTTGAAGTCTACCTCAGGGCTCTCTGTTGGAATCTTGTGCCCATCCTTGCCTGGAAGAATATGAATCACCATCCGGATACACATTACCGAATAAAGGCAGGATGGGATCAATCCAAAACCAAAGCTGAAATAAATGAACAAAGAATTCAGGTCTATTGTTCAAAGGTTA
Source organism: Phrynosoma platyrhinos (assembly GCA_020142125.1). NCBI lineage: Eukaryota > Metazoa > Chordata > Lepidosauria > Squamata > Phrynosomatidae > Phrynosoma > Phrynosoma platyrhinos. Next base: position 89,732,010 of record JAIPUX010001880.1, read on the forward strand.
TCATTCTGCATCAGTTAATGCTACCAATGTATGCAATGGTGTCCTTCTGTTAATTTTGGCTGCTGTCTACCTTATACAGTGACCCCTTGGTATCCACTGGGGTTTGGTTCCAGGACCCACTGTGGATAGTAAAATCCATGGATACTCATCTCATTAAATACAATGGCATAGTAAAATGGTGTTTGTTATATAAAATGACAAAAATAAAGGTTTGCTATTTGTATTTTTAAAAAATTATTTTCAAGCAGTGGATGCTTGAATCCACGGATAAAGAATCTATGGATAAGGAAAGCCAGATATAATGTTCTACTCTCTTCCACACACAAAAAGTCCTGTTATTTTTATTTTTATTGTTGTTCTGCATGTGCCTATTCCAAACACATCTGTTCAGAGTAAATACTTTAGGTGAATAATATCTCCATTTCATAGCCAAGGGAATTTCTTGGCCTCTCTCTGGATACAGATCTTTCTTTTCCTGTTACATTGCAGCACTGCACAACAACAAATTCCCATCAATATTCCAAGTCAGTTTATCCTCTAGAGACTCCCTGTGTGAGTTTGCTCCAGTTGAATGTATTCACATATAGATTTAACATGAGAGCTAGGAAGATTTCAAAGTCTTACTGGCAGCCATATTTAAATAGTCCTTTGGGTACAGAAGTATTGCTGATCTGTTTATTGCTTTGTAATGATCCTCTACATTGTACACCAAAAAGAAGAAAAAGAAGGTCATTCCCTGGGGAAACATAACTTTCTGCAAAAAAAAAAAAATCTTTATCTCACATTCTGAAAATTTCTCTTTACTTCTCTGGAGAATAGTGATTATTACTCTGCTAGCTACTAATGTTGCATCTCTCTGTCT
>JAIPUX010001880.1:89736925-89748745 GCA_020142125.1 Phrynosoma platyrhinos
TCTGGAAAAGGATCCCTCGGAGCCTTTAGGAACAGCCATTTTGCCTAGATGGTTCTGTGGAGAGCAGCAACATCTGTCCACAAAGCCTGACTACTCTGTCTCACTCCACCTATGGAAAAGGTCTTCCGCCTCCAGTGATCCTACAGGTGCCTTATCAAGGTGTTCAAGATGGCTATGTAAACATTGCATTACTGTCAAACAAATAAATAATAAAACAAAATTGGAATACTGTAACCATAGTTACTTGGCTGCAAATCTTCCTGAAATCAGAGTATGTTATTGGAATGTAATTGCATGCTTTGGATCAGGACATGACTGTGAAATACAGAGATTAAAAGGGTTTAATATGCAAGACAGATAGCTCTTCACATAGTCAACTCTGCTCCCCCACCACTTCTCTTTGCTCTCCCCATATTTTTTTCCTCGTGCCAGCTTTGGCATACAGCAAATTATGCTTTATGTGCTTAAATGATAAGGAGCCCCAGATGCTAGATGTGCTCATTTGTTTAGTTTCACACCTTCAAAACAGTTTTTCTGTTTCTGAATTGATGGACATCTTAATTATTCTGCAGCTGGAAGTGTTAATTACACTAAAGAACAAGCTGATAATTCACATGTTCTCATACTAAAAGTTCCCATAGTGGTATTGCCAAGGTAAGCTTGCACACCTTTTACTCATTTATGAAAAACACATATGCTTTGCAAATGTTCCTGGAAGCAAAGTTATCAACCAGACTTTGGATCTAATTTTGGCTGCTTTTATGGGAGCAAATCAGACAAATCTGAAACTGCCACAGGCATGTCTCTTTAAAAGTTAGTGCCTTACCTTGGAACTGTTCATATACATTAACACAGTAAATTGCTCTTTCATTTTTGCATCTCCAGTGTCTATTATCGTTTAATTTGAATATCTTATCTACATATGTGGTGGGGTTGTAAAATAATAAATAATAAAGAAATTTTGGTTGAAAATGCATACAATGACAAAAGAAATGCTTAAAATAGAATATGACTTTGATCCAGAACTGTATTTATTAAATATAACGTCAATATTGGGAAAGGAAAAGAAATTAAATATTAGAAAATCATTTTATATTTAATAACGGCAGTTATTAAATATAATTTTATATTTAATAACGGCAGTGAGGATAATAATAGCAAGGAATTGGAAAAAAGAACAAACTCCAAAGGTAGAAGAGTTGGGGAGGGGGAATTGATAGTGACAATAAATAAAAAAGACATGGACAAAAGAGAAAAGGAATGGAAACCGATAATAGAAATAATAGATAAAAAGTAGAAGAATTAAAGGGGAAATAACATTGACCCAAATAAATAGATTAAGGAGAAAAGGGGGAGGGAACGTTAAACATTACATGATAAAAAAGGAAAATGGGGTAGTTTTGGTTTATGAGTATCTTTTTCATGTTATTATCAAGAAATTATTGATATAGAGTAATGGAATGGTGAAAAATGAATTTTTATTAGATAAAAATGATACTCAAGAGAAGAAGTGATGATCTGGACATACCCTTAAATTGTGTTAATTGAGTCTATGCTCCTTTAGTTTAAAAAGCTATTACTCCCAAATTCCCCCATTCGTTTTTTATATAATTTAATATTGGTGTCCATTCTTCATTGGAGTTTTCAATCAAATTATTTTTTAAATAATTGGTAAGTCCAGACCGTAGTTAAAAATTAAAGAATGAAAATAAGATCATGGCTTACTTAAAAAAAAACACAACAACAACAACAACAACAACAACAAACATCTAGATAAAATCATTAATTACTTAAATGATAATTTTATTGTTAATTTTTATGGAATACGAAATAGAGTTATATGGTACAAAGATTCAATAATTAGAGAAAAAGCAATATATATGAACAAAATATTATAGAAGTTAGGGAAACACAAACGGTTCAAAATTAGATGAGCTGCAACACAATGAACATTATATAAGAAGGAAATTTAGGATTAAAAAGGATGATCAACATTTTCGCCAATAATCCAAGGAAGATAAGCAGGAGGTCAGAGAGGGAGTGAAAGGTTGAAAGAATGAATAAAAAGGAAAGAATAAGATGAATAAGATGAGGAAAAAAATGAAGGCTAAGTAAGTTGAAGAAGGTAAGAGTAAGTAGTATAGTTGTAGGATATATTGAGTGAGGAGAGAGGATGAAGATAAAGGAAAGAGAAATAATAGGATGAATAGTAAAGGAATGTGAGGAAAGTGAATGGAAGGGTGTTGAGAGTGAGGTGAAGAATAAATGGAGAGGGAAACAAGTGAAAATAAGGAAGAGGAACAGACAAACAAAGGAAGATTCTAGTGGGGGTTTTTCTCTTATTTCCTTTTTCCCTCTGTTCTTTTTTTCTGTCTGTTTTTTTTTTTTTTTGAAAAAATTATTTCTTTTTTAGAAGAGTCAAAGAAAGAATAAGATTGTATGTATTATAGATGTTATTAAATGAAGTAAATTAAGTAAGTAAATTTAAAAAAGAGAAGAAGTGATGATAAAAAAGAAATTTTAGCCTTTGAAGAGTGGGGAAAAGGAAGTCATTAAGGAACTTAAACAGAAGGATAAAAAGACAACAAGCAAACAACAAGAAGATAAATTAAATAAGAGAAACGTATATTTAAGATGTATAATAATTCATGCATGAAAAACTGTAATTTTAGAAAATTAAAATTAAAGTAATAAAAAATTAAATAGCTCTCTCAAATTTTAGTATGTAGAGAGATCTTGTAGCACCCTTATACATCTAAGCACACTAACTGGGTGTTGGGTGTTTGCAAGGGAGAACTACAGGAAAGGAACTTCCAGTCAGAAGCAATACTATGTGGCCACCAAAATTCTAGAACTGAGACTCGTACACCAGAATAATAGGGGTTGCAGACTGAAAACAATAGTTAACAATATACAATATAAATCATACACATTGAAACTTAACAGAAACATTACAGGTTATTAATTTCACACAGCACAGTTTTAGCATTTTGATACCATTAACTGCTACTGGATCTTGGTATTTGTAATTTGATGAGGCAATAAGAGTTTTCTGGCTGAGGCTAAAGTGGTATCAAAGCAAGCTATCTTGCTGAGAATTTTAAATGTCCCTCTTTAAACTGCAAATCCCAGGATTCCAGGGGATGGAACCATAGCTATTAAATCATAGTGCTACCCACTGGGTGACCTTGGCCAAGTCACACTTTCTCAGCCTGAGAGGATGGCAATGACAAACTCCCTCTGAAGAAACTTGCCAACAAAACCCCATGATAGAGTTTCTATAAATCAGAAATGGCTTTAAGTCACAAAACAACATAACAACAACATTGTATAATGTGAAAATGACCCAACAGATATTCTCTTCCTGTTCTTCTCTGGAATTCTATTAAGCTTTAATTAGAAGCCTTACAAGAGGCCTTTAATCATACAGGAAGTGAGCCAGGAGCCTTGGCCAAAATAATACAGCAAAAACAGGATAAATACATCTCCTATAGAATGTGTGAGATACTTTTAAAAAATGCAATAAATAAATGAATAAATACAAAGTATGGTCTTTGCAGATACGATGAACTTTGCCCACTCTGCATGTTGGCAAAGAAACAGGGACTTCTTTTTTGAAAGACACCTTCTTGGGCCAAGCTATCATGTTTGTCATATCATGTTGTCTTAGAACAACACAGACCTCAGGGGCTGGGGTATATTTGCTGAGCCAAAAGCAGGACCAGACAAACGATTTTATCACACAAGCCTCTTCTCACCACCATCACATTAATAAAAGAAAATGGATATTAACTAGGTTGGGAGCTTTATATATCACATGTCCTTTCACTAGTGTGTCAGGGGCTGTTTCTGCCATCAACAGGCCCTCATGTTCTGTTCTTCACTCACCCTCAAACCCTACTTCCATGCCCTATGCCCCTTGCCCAGCATGCCTTTTGTGGGTTTTTAAATTTTTATTTGTAATGCAATCCAACAATTATGGCAATGTGATTTAGGGGCTCTGCAGATGGCGCAAAGCACCATCTTGGAGCCAGGGAAGGGGAGGGGCAGCCACATTCCGGGCATCCCAACCCCTTCCCAAGGACATCATCAGAGCACACGTCATTGCACACGGGAAGCTCTGATGATATCCTCCCGGTGCAGCGTCTGGACACGCTGCGCCAGAAGAGGTACAAAAGAGCTGCATGGTGGCTCTTCAGGCACCCTTTTTGCCACCTGGGAAAGAAGCACTATTTTGACACTCCTTTCCCAGGCACCAAAAGGGAGGATTGGGGCCAAGGCATACAGAACTGAAAATCTTTTTAAAAAGTTTCAAGTTCTTTCCCATTTTACAATAGTCATTCTGATAAAAACTTTGGCATATATGTTAAGGAGAGATTTCCCCTATGACTTTAATCTATTGGCAGTCCCAACTAGAGCAGGCCCACTAATCAACTGTTGTTGCTTGATGAGTCAACACTTACATAAAATGCCATTGATTCAATAAATAGACTCCAGTTGGGACAAACAATAAGATTCAAGCCATGTTCCTTCCTGTTGTGAACCTTGCCAAATTTCAATGTTTGCACAATTATTTATTCCCTAGCTTTAACATATTCCATCAGTTCTTAGTGCTATAGAAGTTGTGTTTGAAAACCTCTACTTACCAAAACATAAGTACTGCACAGATAATGATTCAAAATCATGTTGCCTGGTGATTTAATCCAAACCACTATTCTACAGAGAAATTTGGAATACTTTTCTTCCTACATAAGGTTTTGCCAAAAGGGGGGGAGGCAGTACTGTCTTGGTGGATGGGGAGAATTTCAGAGATATTACATAAAAAAAAATGTGGGAAAGCACAAGTGTTCAGCACTATATTCTAAACACTTTATATCAGTTTGTTTGTTTGCTTTGAGAACATGCCAAAATGCTCTCCTAATAAGTTTTCTGTATAGTTATATGGAATTTTGTTCCATTTAGAGTCCTAAATCCCATCACAAAGGAGAAATTGAAACTAGAACATCTTTTTTTAAAAAATCAGTATTCTGTTTTTGTTTGTGTTTTAAATACTCCCGTGTGCATTGTTAGCCAGTTTAATCTATTGCTGAGTAGTTTTAATCTAAAGGCCAACAGTCAAACCATGAAAGTCAGTGGAAGACCCATGACTATGGGCCTCTACAGACAGGCCCTTTGGGCCATCCTGAAGGCAGGGATGGGGAGGGGCAGCCACACACCAGCCGCCTCAACCCCTCCCTGAAAACATCCTGACACCGCATGCCATTACGCACGTGTGCAGTGTCAGGATGTCCTTCCAGCACAGCCTTCTGATGCACTGCTCTTAGAGTGATATTTTGCCGCTCCTTTCCAGGCCAGCAAAAGGGAGGATCAAGGCCATGCTGTCTGGCAGCCTCAGCCTCGATCCTCTGCTTCCCAGGGTGGCCCAGGGCCGCCTGTTTGCATCCCCCCCATGTCTACTCTGCCGCTGTTTTAAGGATACATAAATTTTGGGGGAATGGCAATATGGATTGGGGCCATGACACTCCAGAGGGAATTAATTCAACTCACCACTGCTATCCTGATCTGAATCCTCCCATCTCAAGTTTAGTATCAGTTATAAGATTCATTTTTCCCATCTCATAATTGGTGCATCATTTTGGTTCATATTTTTCCTAATGTACTTTTTTTTCTAAATAAATATTTATTGATGAACATATTTTTGCATATTCCCATTGATTAAAATGTTTTGTGCCTGTTTTCAGCTGTGAAAAGGTAGTGCAAGTTCACTGTCAAACATTTCTTACTATCAGGAAGTTCTTCCTAATATTTCTGACTAAACATGTCTTTCTTGTAATTTGAATCCATTGTTTTGCTGTGCTCTATGCACTCTTCCCAGAGCATCAGCCTAAAGATAGCTATAAGATCATGTTTCCGCCTTGCCTCGTCTTGTCTTGTCTTGCTTTCTCTTCTCTTCTCCTCATCAGTGTACACCTTCAACATCCCAACCTCTCTCAGAGGTACTTTCTTTTATTAAGGCTTTTAAACTGACTTTCTTTGGGATCTGCCTTGGGTTCCACTCTGGGAGAAAGATGGCATACAAATGAAATGAAATGAAACCAGACTTCCAGACACTTTACTATCTTGGATCCCTCCTCTGGACAGATCCCAGCTTATCAATTCTTCTTGAATTGTGGACCCCAGAAATGGACACAGTATTCCAGATGAAGTCTCACCAAAGCAATATAGAATGGCACTACTACTACTCTTGATCTGAACATTATATTCCTCTTATTGCATCCTATGATTGAATTAGCTTTTTTTGGCCACCACATCACACTGTTGACTAATGTTCAGCTTGGCCTAAGGTCTTTTTCATACATACTGTTGTTAAGGCAGGTGTCACCCACCTGCATTTGTGAATTTAATTTTTCATTACATTTATCACTGTTGACATTCATTTTGTTAGTACTGGCCCAGCACTCCAATCCTGATTCAATATTGACTCCCAACTTGGTGTCATCGGCAAATGTGATGGGCATGTCCTCTATTCCATCATCCAAGTCATTTGTACAGATGTTGAACAAAAATTGGCCCAGGACAGAACCCTGAGTGACCACTTTTTTCCTGAATGACACAATACCATTGATGACTACTCTTTGAAGCAGGTCCATCAATTACCTACAAATCCATCTCACAGTAGTATCATTTAGTCCAGATTTTACCAGCTTTTTCACAAGACTATCATGGTGGGCCTTGTCAAACACCTTATTACAATCAGGAAATACTGTAACCACAGTATTTCCCCAATCTACCAATTTTGTAACTCTATCAGGGAACAGGGGAGAGAGAAAGTTAGCCTGGCATGACTTGCTTTTGAGAAGCCTGTGCTGGATCTTATTACTCTTAGGGCTTCTACAGATGGGGCCCTTTGAGCTGTCCTGGAGGCAGGGATGGGGAGGGGCAGCCGCACGCCGGCCACCTCAACCCCTCCCTGAAAACGTCCTGACGCAGCCTTTTCACGCACTGCACCAGAAGGGGTGCCAAAGAGCCACACGGCAGCTCATAGAGTGGCCTTTTGCCAGCTCCCTTTTGCCCAGCTCCTTTCTGGGCTGGCAAAAGGGAGGATCAAGGCCGCGCTCTCCGGCAGCCTCGGCCTCAATCCTCCGCTTCCCAGGGCCACCCAGGGCCACCCAACTGCATCCCCCCTTAGTGTTCTTTTCTAAGTGTCCACAGACTCAATGTTTAATTATTTGTTCTAGAACTTTTATTAATTTATTTAGAGCATTTATACACTGCCCTTCCGCCAAAAAAGCTCTCATAGCAGTTTACAAACTGTTGATTTTTAAATTATTTTTAAAAACACTTGGGGGGAGTGTGACTGTGACTCAGCAGGTGGGGCTTTGTTGAGTGGCATTTGCAAGTCAATAGGGGGTGAGCTAGGCAGTTAGCTCTATACAACTGCTGCCAAAGGCCAGTTTCAGGTCAGTTTCGGCCAGGACAGGGGGAGGAGGAGGAGGAGGAGGCTCTCCAGGCCAGTTCTAACATTCTAACTTGCCAAATTTTACAGAATATGCCCATTGAATTCACCATATTTTTTCAAAATATATTTATGTTTTTGAATTTGGCATTTGCCCTATGACTTCAGCCCTGGTAGCGCAGTGGTTAAATGCCTGTACTGCAGCCACTCACTCATGAACCACAAGGTTGTGAGTTCAATACCAGCCAGGGCTGAGGCTCAACTCAGGCCTGCATCCTTCCAAGGTCACTAAAATGAGTACCCAGCTTGTTGGAGGACAACCAGCTCACAGTTGTAAACCGCTTAGACACCCCATAGCGTGGTATGAAGCGGTATATAAATGAAGCTGCTTTACTTTGCTTTCAGGTATTTTCATGTGACAGTTGCTAATTCCCATATTAAATATTGTTGTTGTTTTTTCTGTTAAATTATTTTTCAGCTACTTCAGATTTCGATGGCATCCAGATAATTAAGTATTGAATTTAGGACATACATAATTGTTGTACAATTTTGAAAGTAAATACATTCATAATAATCCTGAATAAATAGATTCACTGGTTTTGGGAATACGTTTTCTTTTTCTTGTCTAGTAGGGGAAGCTTGACATTATGGTCTGGGAAAGAAAATCAGGCTAAGTTCCACAGTTAGCTTACTCTTCAAAATATTTTCCCAGCACAAACCTTCTAGTGATATCTTCATATCTTAAGGCAAACATTGTTAGTCCAAAATAATTTTGCAGAAATGAACATTGGATATAGAATAAAATGCAGTATCATTGTAAACAGAGACAAAAACAATTCCATGCAGCCTCCACTACCATCATTTTAATAATTGTACACTCCATTCTAATGATTTATTGCTGGAACAGCTATCAAAAATTGTGCTTTGTCATGGGAGGAAAAGTGCAAGAAACTCTGTTTTGCAATTCTACTGGCCAGGGATGTAATCAGGGATGTAGCAGTAAGATGCCAAAATGAAAGCATTACCCCCCCCACACCCCCAATAAGAACTCTACCTTCCATGAAATTTTCCGTTACTCTCCACATTTCTAGCATTGCAGTCATTTAGAACTTCACTTAAACATTTAAAAATGCATCTTAGGAGGCCAAAGAAAAGGGGCAGGCAAAGTTATGAAGGGAATGTGAATACTGCAAATATAAGAGTTCTGGGATTGAAAGATTTTGAATGTCTGCATCCTTGAAATACTAGAAATTTGGGGAGTGATGGAAAATTTCATGTCAGCCAGAGTGCTTATTTCATTAACTCATCACCTTCTAGAGCTACACCCTAATAATTCACTGCCTAGACCTGCCCAGATCTACTTGACTTTTTGATTTTGATTTCTTTTTAAGTAATTTATGTGTGTACTAATTTTGAGGAATTCAGAATTAATACATATCTTATATATTTCAATTGTAGGCAAACAGGGAAATGCCCAATGAAAAGGGCTAGGGCATGGGTTAATTTAATCACAAGAAAGGAAGGGAAAGGGATGACCAGAACTTAAATTAAAACTGTGTAGAATCAAAAGAGAAGCAGTCATTTTGAAGCATTGAACAAATACTTAGCTGACATACAGCAAGAATGGCTTTTAATCAATACCTTTGAACAGCAAGAAACCAATTTGAAAACTGAGTTTGAATTCTTCTGTAGCAACATCTGATGAGTTAAAAGAACTTGACCCACACTCTAGCACTTGAGTAGGTAGGTTTGAAAATGTAATTCAAATGTTACTCTTAAACAGCTGCTGTAAGGAAGTCTAACATCACATGTCTCCTTTCAATCTGGCCACAGCAAATTTTGGAGACATCAGAGGCAAATCTTCAGACCAGTAATAAATTAATTAGACTCCATCCACAAAAGAACAGGGTGAAAAAAAAACAATAAATGTCTGGAGGGGTAGAAAAGAGTTTTTCAAGCAACAGAAATCAAAAAAGGCAGAATGTACAAAAGAAAAAAAAGAAAAGGATAATACAAAGAAAACATGTCATGCACCATACAGGGAGGCAGTGAAATAGAATCTTTAAAATAATAACACAAAGGACACCACAGAAAGAATTCGGAACTTTAAAGGTTCAGAAGAAAAAGAATTAAAACAAAGAGAAAACTACAGGAATTTCAGAGGTAGGAATGGAAACTTTAAAAGCTACTGTTTGGCTGTTAACCAATTTCACCAGTGAGTTCTGATCTTTAACTTTTGAAGACCCTGAAGCAATAAACCTCAAAGATAATTATTATTAGGCAACAAGTTAAAGTTGCAAAGCAAAAACATGCAGGATGGAGACACTATATAAATAAGCAATGCCTCTGAAATATAGGTCAGTCTGTATCTGAAAAGGTTCAGTAGTTTAACCCAAGGCAATTAATTCAATTTACATATAAAGGATATGATTTTATCTTTATGATTTGTTGGTCTTCATGTTCTGCTGTATGACACAAACAGTATGTATGTTTACTTTTAAATAAGCCTATCTGAATTCAGTAGGGTTTAAAGCCAGATTAAGTATGCATTGGATTGCATTGTTTATATTCTAATGAAACAGGATGATTTTTTTCTTCCTTCCTTCTTTCTGTCCTTCCTTCTCAGATTGCCATGAAATGTTGCTTATATAATTATTGTCGTTTTTATTAGTTTAAATATTTTATTTTCCATCTTTTCCCCAGAATTGGGGTTCAAGGTGATTTACAGCAATTTTAAAAATGTAAAAATAAAAACAAGAACATAAAAATATGCAAAAATAGCTAGAATGTAATTAAATTTTCCATAGAATTAGAAACAATTAAACATAAACATTGAAAAGCAAACATAAAAACAGTAGATTAGCATGTTATTAAAAGCCCTTGCAGTCAGTTTTCAAGTCTGTAGGAAGAAAGCAAGTTTTCACCTACCAACAGAAGGAGAATATCCAACACTGATCTCCCTAGCAAAGGCATTTCAGGCCTTGACTGCACTGCAGAAATAAAGCAGCTTGACACCACCATAACAGTCATGGATTATAGAATTCTGGGATTTGTTGTTTTGTGAGATATTTAGCTTTCTCTATCAGAGAGCTCTGATGTCCCATCAAACTACAAATACCAGACTTCCCTAGCATTGAGTCATGGCAGTTAAAGTTATGTCAAACTGGATTATTTCTACAGTGCAAATGCAGTCTCAGAGCCAGGGAGTAACCATTGAGAAAGCCCTCTTCAAAATTCCCAGAAAATGTGCCTCCCATGAAGATCTCTGGCTGCATCCACACTACAGAAATAATCCAGTTAAACGCCACCTTTTGCCAGCATCATTGCCATTATTCAATGGTATGGAATTTGGGGAATTGTAGTTCTGAGAAATATTTAGCCTTCTCTGTCAGCATTCTAATGCCATAACAAACTACAATTTCCAGAATTCTATAGCATTGAGCCAAAGCAGTGTCAAACTGGATTATTTCTGCAGTTTAGATGCAGCCTCAGTGTCTCAGCAGACTTATATGGGAGAACATATAGTCCTTCAGATTACCTGGACCTAAGTTCCATGTGGCTTTATATGTCATAATTGGCACTTTGTAGATTACCGTAATAGTTAAAGGAATTTATGGATTTGACCAATATAGTTCAAATTTTTGTATTCACATAGATCTGAATCTCATAAACAGATAGTTTGGTCTCTATGTTATAATACCAATAAACATTGCAACATACCAAAGGGGATGATTCAATGATCCCTTATAGTCCCCTTGGGGTCCAAGGAATGACATGTATGTTGCTAGTGACTGAATCATTATGTAGGAATTCTGAGCAACAGACATTTAAGGAAATGCTATTGTGCTTGTCAGAATGGTACTCTATATTGCCTGCATTTCTTCCAGTAATATCCTGTCAGTTGTACTGTGAGATGAATAGTGTAATAAGCCCTGTGCATCTTTTAAATTTAGTGTAAAATAGCAAGCTTCAGAATTTCATTTAGGCAATATTAAAGGACTTTCCATTAATAATCTGTATTAGGCACATTAAGATCAGCTAGAAATTCAATATAAGATCCTTGCATTCAGATAGGTCAGTTCCGTGGAGATGTCAGAAGAGGGTAACTAAAGGGGCTATGCAGACAGGCAAAAAAGGGTGCTTTGAAGGTGACTTGTAGGTGTGGCCTTTGGATGACACATGCCTAAATGTCTCCAGGAAAACGCCCTCTAGCCATCGTATGCTGAGAAAAGCCGCTCCAAAAAGGAGCCGCTTTTTTCCGCTCCTTTGGTGAAGATGTGCACCTGTGCATGTGTGTAAGTATGCAGCTACACTGATGCACCAGAAAATGGCTGTATAAATGGACTGTTGCATGTGTGGTGCAA
>JAIPUX010001880.1:89748845-89770429 GCA_020142125.1 Phrynosoma platyrhinos
GTCCTGTGCAGGTGCACAGGGATACCAAACTTCAGTCACCTTTGTACAGAGAGTGACAGACTGTACAGGTCCTATGCAGGTATGCAAGGATGTTTTCCTGCACAGATGCACACGTGTGGAGAGATGGTCCTGCACACATGTGTATGCATTTGAGAACAAAAAAAATTAAAGCAGCCATTGCCAGCGCTTGCTCCGTCTCCCTTTGCAGCACCCTTGGGGCTGGCAGTGCAGTTGCTCAGGGCTCGGAAAAGCTGCATTGACTCCACTCAGTGCAGTTGCTCTGTCCCCATTTAGGGCAACCTCAGGGCAGGCAGTGTGGTTGCTGCAGCTTAGGCAAAAGGCAACTTCAGGTCACCTTTTCCTGCCCATCTACATAGCCCCTAAATCTTGAGGTGTTTTCTAAGTATGTAGAATGGCTTAGGGCTTAATCAGATGGCACAAAGCACCATCTTCGAAGCCAGGAAGGGGAGGGGCAGCCTCACGCTGGGCGCCCCAACCCCTTCTCAAAAACATCATCGGAGCAGCCGGCCCTCCACATGGCCGGCGCTCTGACGGCACACTTCCGCTACAGCGTCTGCACATGCTGCAGCGGAAGAAGCGCCGAAGGAGCGCCAGGCGCCTTTTGCAGCGCACCTTTGGCGTCTTGCAGAAGGAGCACTATTTTAGCACTCCTTCTTGGGCCTGGGATGCTGCGCCGTGGGGCCAAGGTGTGCGGATACCTCGTCTCCGATCCACAGCTTCCTGGGGCAGACCCATGCCGCCTGTCTGCTTCCCCCTTTAGTCAATGCAGCGGCAGCCCTGGGTTTGCAAGGCCTTAGCAGGTCTATTGATAACAAGGACACTTAAAGGTCTCTCATTTCATAGGGTTACCATACGTTAACTTGACAACGATTAACAACCACAACAAGAAATATATTCAGGGGTAACTGTGTTGGCCCTGTAGCTACATACAACAAAATACAAAATCGACAAAAGAATGATACCTTTATTGGCCAACTCAAATGCACAAAAAAATCCAGTGTCCTTTGCCTAACAAAGGGGCCTGTAGCCTCACCAGAATGAAGACATATGGGATTGCAAAGGACACATCTTTGTTGTGATGCAAATGGATGTTAAATTTCCTGGACTTTGAGAATCTCCCAGTTGCCACATGGCCAGAAGGAGGAGGTGCCAACCTGCAAAATATTCCTCTCTGTACCATCTTAACCAGGGGTAGGCAACCTTTCCCCTTTAAGGGCCGAGGGACTTCAGCTCCCAGAAGCCTCAGCCATGTTGGCCAATAGTCCCATGTTGGCCAATAGCTCCTGGGATTCTGGGAGCTGAAGTCCCTTGGCCCTTAAAGGGGAAAGGTTGCCTACCCCTGATCTTAACTAAGAAAAGAAACAGCAAAGCGAAGGCCTATGACTAACATCTTCATTTTTTTTCGAATGTTTGGTTTGTAACACCTTGCCTGATGAAGAAGCCAGTGAAGTTTCAAAAGCTTGAAATATGTATATTGTGCATTCCAGTTAGCCAATAAAGGTATCACTGTTTGGTAGATTTTTGATTGGACTTCTCTGATGTTTTAGTTCTGTGAATATAATATATGTGGTAATAATTGTAAATGGAAATTGTCCTCCTTGACATAATCATGAGAGGATATGACAGTGACTTGGAAGGCTCTCATTCATAGACTCACCATAAATTGAAGTTAACATGATGGCGATTAACAACAAAATTATAATTGAGAAAGAAGAGGAAAGTTATAATTATATTGCATAATTGTAGTATATAATGTGTGAATATTGTATATATTACATAAGAGTAAACTGCTGAGCTAATATAAAGTTAACTTAATAGAGCTTGGATAAATCCAACATTTGGCTGGTGGACAGTTTGGAATTTCTCTCCCCTCAGCCCCAGAAAGAGCTGTGGGAAGAGCTATTTAGGGACATATAGTAGGCTGCCATAACTGGGAGCATCACTCCATTCCTGGACCCGACTGCAAGCTGAAGTCCATTGTTGGATACTGCTGTCTGACATTATATTTTAACACAGGCACCCATTCAGTGGGCATTTTCTGTTAAATGAAGGAGTGGATGTTCTCATTATCCATATAATCCCTTTACAAAATCCTCTTAAGCTTCAGAGAAAGTGTGTTTTGCTGAGAAATCTTGCTGTATAGTGTCATATTGCACTTAGCACAGTTTACACTTATTTCAGTTTAACTTTTTCAAATATTTGTTGGCTTTTGTAATGTACTAGGATGATGATGAATTCTTGATCTACTTTTTCCAAGATATTCCATTCCAGATCACTGGATTGTGGCCAATCACTACACCATGCTGGCTCTTAGATTACTGGATACACATAACAATTCCTGGCTCTCCTGTTCACAAATTGAAAAAACCTGCTAATTTGGGTTCACTTTTCACAAAGATAATATTTAGTAATCTCTGACAATTTGTGCCATTTCAAAACAGATCCCTATTTCTTCAGAAAAAGCACCTGTGTTGTATAATTGCATAAATATGAATTTCCTCCTCATTGAGAAAGATATCCAGCTGTCATTCCTGCCTGATCTAATCTCAGTGTGTCTGTGAATAATTGTGTTTTCCTGCAACCTGCTGGAACAGAGCCTGGAATGACACTGCAAGTAGTCCAAATGAGATTGCCATTTCAGACAGCAGATGCTCTAGAGCCACATGTCCAAGGGTCATGACTTAAGAGGAAGTGACGGAGGTGAGGTGAACTATATATTTCTCATAACCTTTCCTGCATCCTTTCCTGATAAATTTCAGATGACGTGGAGGCTGGTACCATTGTTGGTTCAAATGGTTGGTTTCTCAACATGAGAACTATTCTGCAAGGAGGTCACTAATTATAATATCTCCATTTATTTGCTACATCATTAGTGGAACTTGGGCATGAAGCAGGGAGCATGGTTCTGCATTCAGGCTACATGAGTATGCAAGGCTTGTAAAGCTCCAAGTTGTTTTTGGTAGTGATGGAAAACAAGAGAACCATCTCACATGGCTAGTGGTTTTAAACTACCATTAAGTTAAGTTGAGAATGTCATTTCCAGGAGGGCTCTTGTCAGTTAGATCATAGACATCCACAACCGGGTTGTACTGAATTATCTGGAACCTGGAAGCAATAAAGGGATTGCCAGCTTAATTCAGTCAAGCACTGATTTGTCTTTTTTCTATACCCATTCTGCCCTCCCCTCCCCCTCATCCCCTTGCTTCCTATCCCCCCCCCCCATTGCAAACAGAAGATAAAATGCAGGCTGACACTATATATGGTAGGTCATTGACTGTGCTCAAAAGGATTTAGTCTTTGCATAGTTTTTCACATTCCAAATGATAATGGTAACTGGGCTGTGTATACATAAAGCTGATTTTTGCACTAAACAAGCAAAAATTAGCAAATTTAGAAATAATTGTTGATGGGGAACATCATCAGGAAGATGCTGTTGTACTCATATGCTGCTGTAGCCAGCTTCATCAGGCCTGGTCTAATGTAAGAAGATGAGCCCTCCCTTTTTGCCATCTGACATCATCCAGCCTCAGAGGGAGAGAAAGCCCAACCAACTCCATCAAATCTGGCCTATATAAGAAGATGAGCCTTCCCTCTTTGCCATCTGACATCATCTGGCCTCAGAGGGAAAGAAAGGCCAGCCAGCTCCATCAGGTCTGGCCTAATATAAGAAATAAGACATAAGAAAATGAGCCCTCCCTCCAGTCCATCTGCCATGGTCCAGGCTTCAGAGGGAGAGAAGTACCGCTGGATTTATTCCTCTTCCCCACTGCCATTCCCTTCTCCTTTTGTGTTATGTCTTTCTTTAGATTGTAAGCCGGGGGGTAGGAAAATGTCAAATTAACTATCTGTAAGCAACTCTGAGAGTCTTTCTGGCTGAAGAGTGGGGTATAAATAGAGTAAATAAATAAACAATTGGTTTCCTAGAGGGATCTGGTTGGGTACTACAGGACCACAACTGGACCGGTTAAGCCTTTTGTCTGAGCCATCATTGGAAATAGAAAGAATATGTTTGCTCTTTCCACCCAGCTGAGAAGTCGGTTACATGAAGCTTGTGAAATCCTATTAGGAAGAATATTTCTACATAAAAATGTATTTTCTGCACAGACACACTATAGGCAGTATTCTATAGCAGTTATTTAGTTTATATTTAAATTCATTAGGGCTGAAACTACATAGGCTGAATACAGTGGGCCTTTGGTAAACTCTGGGATTTGTTTCCAAGGCCTCCCATGAATACCAAACCCATGAATGGTCAAGGTCCATTATATACAATGGTGCAGAAAAACAGTGTCCCTTATACAAAATGGCAAAACCAATGCTTGCTTTTTGGATTTGTTTCTAATATTTTCAAAGCACGATTGGTTCAGTCCATGGATGCAGAATCCTTGGATAGAGAGGGCTGACTGTAATGTGTTTTTACCTCAGTCATAGTCTGTCGGAATATATGACATTCCTGTCCTTCCAGTATGAAAACACTTCTTTTTGATGCCTGAGGGGTTTAAGGCAATGTTTTTGGTTTGTTTTAAAAAAAAACTCTGGTTTACTCCACTGTTTTTAAAAAACATATGGTTTGAACCCTCTCCTAATTGGGACTGCAATGGAAACAAGAGTGGGGTGAGCTTGATTGGTGGTCACCTGTCATCTGATTGTTCCCAATACAGAAGAGCAGCTCCCTTGTTTGTATTGGAAAAAAAGGTGTTATCTTTTGGGGAAATGGGATTTGGTGTTTGCATGCACATATTCACAGGCTGGCATTTCACTTCCCTCTTCTCTATGAGCTTCACTTTGTGGAAATGCGAGTGGGCAATCAAAATGAAGGGAAAACAAAGGCTATTTGGTTAAGTGAATATGCAAATATGTGCATGCGTTATAGAATTTTTTAAAAAATTCTGCAGGTTGTGTGACCAGACATAAACAGATACAGAGAACACATGCACACAGTAGAAACACCCACTTTCACTGATGTGACTATGTAATGAGAGCCCTGTGTGGCTTTCTTGGATTAAAAATGGTGTGTATGGCAGTAAAGGGGTCAAATAAGGGAAGGCATACTACATAGTTGAGTTTGGATGCAACCCTCATGTAGATTCAGCCTAAATATTAGTTAAGCACACTTAACTAACTTAACTTAAGCAACCTCTCCTACCCTGGCCCCCTCATACAAAGTAATTTACCCATGCTCTGATCACCATCAGAATGGACATCTTTCTGTCCATAGTGCTGATGCAGAGTAGAGTAGATTGGGAGGCAAAGTTGTGATTATGGCAATAGTGTTAGGAAGCTAAGTTGTGATTGGGGCAATAGTGCCACAGTGGTGACTAATCAGTGATTATGAATCCCCTGCCCCCAAGCCTAAATACCTTAAAGGTAACACTGAAAAGCAGTACAGAAATCTACTTACTATTGAACTTCCTATTGCTATTGTAACTCCTCTCCAAACTTATTTTTAGCTGCATGGGGAGATCTATTCTGCCAGCAAATGGAGCACAGGTCAGTGCTGTTTCCGTGAGGTTTGGGATGTCAGGCGGGATATGTTATAGTATTTATTAAGTATATATTTAACTAAATAGCTGCTATAGAGTGATGCCATGTTTATTTTTTATTAAAAAAAACATACTTTCTGTGGGCAAAAATATTTTATGTGCAGAAACATGTAGATTTCTGTGCAGAAAATATGTTTTCCACCTAGAGAAAAAATATGCTTCTGCACAGATGAAGCACAAACAGCTGTGCAGGAATTACACAGAAACTGTGATCATATTAGTGGAAGGAATATGCAGGGGTTATTGTTTTTGCTTGCAAGGATGAACAAACTGAATATGTACATCTCTACCTGCTACAGCCCTTTTTTTTTTCTTAGTGTATTACGTTAAACAGTTTTTGCTTGAGAAAATTAATGACAATAAGTTGTATGCTCCCTTGGAATTTTTTATTTTATTTTTTAGAATACCCAGTATTAAAGGAGACCCAGTATTAAAGGAAAACCTATGTTGTTATTTCACAGGCAGGATGGATTATGAAAGAGGACTTTATAGTTACTAGGATTTGGAAAGATTTATATACAGGTAATAATGGTTTTGGATACAAAATAGATGTGTTATTCCTGCCTTCTTGTTCTGGAGAAGCAAGTCACCAATGGAACAATATTTTTGTAGTATGGAACTTGTTTGTGGATTTAATTTTAAGTTTGTGTTAATATTATTTTGGCCAGTGTGGAACCTAAAAATATGTACAGAATGTTACATGATGAAAATTTCACCATAAAAGGGTTAGTACCGGAACACCCATTTTACTTCCATTTCACAAAGTGCTTTCACTGTTTGTCTGCTGTATAGTATTATACTGCACATGGTATAATACCGTCTCACATGCTTGCAAATGAATTAATGGGGAGGGGAAGACACAAAATCTTAACTATAACTATCTTAACTATAATCCTTCACTCTTTGACATGCATCCCAAAGTGCCTCATGCTCACAGCACATGCCCCTCAGTGGCCAGTCCAGGCCACCCAGATGATGTTAGCGAGCTGTTGTCAGAATTACAGGGAGAAGAACTGTTAGAATTGGTTGTTCAGATTGAGCTAACTTTGCCCCCAGTGCTGCTGTCTTTTGTACCAAAGGCAGACTGGCTAAAAATATTTATTATTTTGTAATACATAATTCTGTATATCATTATTATGGTGTTTTTCTTTTAAAAAAAAAGTCACCAATTTTATAGTGGATGTCAAAAATAACCAACAAATAGTGATACTACTAAGGGAAAAAAAACATGCAACATAGTGGAGTTCCAGGCACCCTTCTGGACCATATTTCATTATACAGTATTGTATAATCCTTGTATAACACTTCTCTGTATGTAGTATTGTACTATCCATTATGTGATGTCATATAGTTTATTACAATATATTCATTTTATACCATATTAACTGATTAATAGTATTTAGGGGTTGTAGACTAGCTAGCTAGATATATTTATGACTAAGCAATCCCATAACAAGTCAGGAAACGCTCCAGAGTAAATGGGGTGTTGATTCCAGTGATAGCAAGAGCTTCCTTTAAAAAAATTAAAAAATGTTTTCCTCTCCATGGAATAAAAAAATGTTGGACAGGAGAAACAGAACTCTAACAGTAGCATTTGCCATCTACTCTGTTTTCCTAGAAAAAACTGTGAAGACCATATGGTTATAATTTTCTGTCATCTACTGAGACTATTGTTTCATATTGAAAAATATTACACTGAACAATCCTTTTGCCAAATTTGCTTTTAAAAGGAGTCAGTTGTTATCAGTTTGATCTTCAAAACCAGAAAAGTTGCAATATTTGCTTCTGAATTATTGTTTTTAAAACTCACTTGTCCTTCCAAACCAGAATGTATATCACTTTGAAATATGATCTATTGCCACTGGTTTACTCACACTGATGTTCTCTGCTGAACTTTGACTATTGAATTGGAGGTTTCTGAAAGAACCTTTGTTTTTGAAGGAACCAAGAGTGGGGAAATTATAAACCACTCTCTCAAAAAGTTGGCAACTTGGTTTTTTAAAAAATAATAATAATTCCAGTCCTCTCCCTCTTTAGACAGGAGGGAGACACTTATTTCTACTTCTGTCCTCAGTTTGCTTCAGCTTCAAAATGTCAGAATGAAGACAGAATTGAACACTATGGAATGTCTGAAGAAGAAGAGAATTGAAAGGATGTTTAACAAAAATGGGAACCATAAAGGGACCATTATATGCCAAAAAATGTTCTTATTTGCATCTCCATTTCACCAAAATTCTTCTGCCAAATTTGTAGCCCACAAAATGGATATTAAATATAGAGAAGATATTTTGGCGTAGCACAGATTTTTGAAGCACAGGTTTTTCAAGTACACGTTCAAACTGGACAATAATTCATCTTAGTTTTTGCAGAGGTGCTCCCCAAATGGTGATGTAATTCTGCTTATCATCGCATATGATTTTCCTCACCCCTTAAATCTTGCATTTCACTTACTTTGTTTTGTGATTGGTTATTGAAAGGTAAGTACAGGCATATAAATCTGATTATTGGGGCATATATCTGTGAGAAAATTCCATGCTAGGAGGGAAAACAGATAAATCATAAGTGGTAACTTAAGGTCTAATTCAACCCTCATGTGGGAATCTTTCCCAGCTAGAGTTAAAGGTGCAAGGACTGAACCAGGAACTTTTGCATGCAAAGCTTGTGCTGTGCTACTCTGATCCAGGGCCAAAAAGTACTGTTGATCACACATATGCCAAGGTGATGCTGTCATTCAGAAATGTTTGCTAATATGAGAGTGAGTGCATCAAATTCAGAGAGAGGATCTTTCCAGGAGTCTAGTAATTGATAAAGAAACACACTGCAAAGAAATATGCACCGAATTAAATAGGGTCACTGAACAGTGCAGAGTGATGTTTATACTGGCTCCTTTTAATTAAATAATGGGGGGAAATAAAACACAAATGTTCCTGACAACCCACTATGGAAGCTTTAGGACAGATTGCAGAATACATTTATATATGTATACACTCAAAGTTAATCAAGGCTCATGAAGAGCAAATATTGAGTGTTTTATGAAATCATAAGCCACTAAAATGAATTGCAGAATAAGCCATCTACAGCAGGTGAACTGGGGTCACCTGAGATGTAAATTGCTGTGACCCATGTTAGGTTATAGATTCTTAATTTCTAAACTTCACTGTTGATCTGCTGTTTGAAACTGCCTTTTGTCAGGAACAGGCAAAGTTGCCAAGTTTACTTAGAGTAAAACAAACTTTCTGTGGATTGCTAATTTATGCACTGCAAAGTTTTATTTCTCATCCTACTATGATTTCAGTCATAACATTTCCCATAACAGGCTGCCAGTGTCTTAAGGTCCATTGTAAATGTCATTCTCCAAGTATTCTCTACAGGAAAATTAATGATAACTAGATAGTTATTTGTAGCTCCTTATTCATGAACTCCACGGCCATTACAATGGAGAGTGAAAAAGAAACACACTTTAAAGTTAACTAAGGGGCTTTGCAGATGGGCGGCCATGGGCTGCCCTAGGAACTGGAGGATTGGGGCTGAGGCTGCCCCATACCTTGGCCCCAATCCACCAAAATAGCGCTCCTTCCTCGAGCGGCAAAAAGGGCGCCAAAAGAGTCATCACGTGGCTCTTCTGTGTCTTTTCCGGTGCAGCGCATGAAGAGGCTGCACCAGGAGGACATCATCAGGGCACTCACCGTGCATAATGGTGCACACTCTGATGATGTCCTCGGGAAGGAGTTAAGGTGACTGCCATGCAGCTTCCCCTCCCCTTCCCTGCCTCCAAGACGGTGCTTTGCGCTGTCTGCGTCCCCCCAAGAGAAGTTTACTGTGGCAGGAAGTTCATTTATACAGTTTGTACTCCCAAAAGTTATAGATTTTTTTTAAAAAAAATGGTTAAAGACACATGTTGGTTGTTAACTGCCATCAAGTCAACTGACTTATGGTGAACCTATGAATGAGAGACCACTAAGTCAACAGCCCTGCTCAAGTCTTAAAGACTCAGGGCTGTGGCTTCCTTGATTGAGTCTATCCATCTGGAATGCAATCTTCCTCTTTTCCTACTGCCTTCTACTTTGCCAAGCATTATTGTCTTTCCTAGTGAACATGTCTTCTCATGATATTCAGTTCAATAGCTGGGTACATTGTCTGAATTTTAAAGATCATTAAAGACCAGTCTCTTCCAGCAGGCTTACTCAGATGATTTTTTAACTTGTGAATTTTAAATGATGAATTTTAAACGTGGATTATTTTTTTAAACTGTATGTATGCCGTTTTAAATTGATGTGTTTTTTACTGCTGTCTTCTGCTGTACCCCAGTAGGTCACTGAGTGCCATCCAACCTGAGAATCTCACCTTCTGGTACAATCTCTTGTTCACTTCAGAGCAAATGAACAAATTATTGGCCATAAAATCATTGTACAGTGCAAACTCCTATTGCTATCAATGCTTTGAAAATTTTCTTCTCATGGAAAACTAAAGAAGGATGACCTAGTGGCCTTGTGTTCAACATTTGGTAATAATGATGGGATTTTTTTTCCCCCACTATCAAGCAAATGCCTGGGGGAAAAGGGAAACATATTAATATTAATGTACAACCCTATTAGACATGATCAAGAGAGTGTGCTCTGAAATATTGCATGCTTTTACTGTAAATACTTCTATTTTTCAAGAAAATGAAATAATTTATGGCTCCATTTAATGAATAAATATCAATAATTACAAGACAGTTAGGACTGAATTTCTGGAGACAGTTTAATAATATATGAAAGGCTGAAAAGATTTACCTGAACTGCAAATGAATGCACACAAATACACAATACACAAAACTATTGTTTCCATTCTGCTGTGGGGCCCAGGAGAGCAGCTTCGGGGCCCAGGAACAAGCCAGGGAGGAGGGTATTCAGCCCATCCTCACCACCATCACTTCCAGCAGCAGCATGGCCCGGGAGCAAGCTGGGGATGAGGCTGTTTGGCCCACCCCACCCCCATCACCTCCAGCAGCTGTGGGGCCCAGGAGCAAGCCAGAGAGGAGGCTATTCCACCACCATCACTTCTAGCAGCTGCGGGGCCTGGGAGAAAGCCAGGGAGGAGGCTATTCAGCCCACCCCCACCACCGTCACTTCCAACAGTGGCATGGCCTGGGAGCAAGCCGGGGAGGAGGCTATTTAGCCCACCCCCACCCCCATCACTTTCAGCAGTGGTGAGGTCGGGAAGCGGGAAGAGTGGTGGTGGCAGCTGTGGCAGCAGTCACAGGAGACAAGTGGCAGAGGCAGAGCAAACCACCTGCCCCACCCAGCATTTTGGGGTGAGAAGAGCAGCAGTAACAACAATAACTGCAGAAGTTGCAGCACTAAGACCCAGGAAGCAAGCAGTGGCTGCTGTATGAACTGCCTGCCCCTTCAGCTTACTCCCGGTGGGAAGAACAGTAGTAGCATTAAGAACAACAGCAGCAGCAGCCTCAGTGACAAGCGATGGAGGTGGAGGGAACCATCTGCCCCATGTGGTGTTCTTGGGCGGGAAGAGCAGCTGTAGTAGTCTCTCTTTTTTGTTGTTATTTTGTTCCTGACATCATAGGGGTGGCACGAATAGAGTAATTATGGGCAACAATGGCTTGGCCAGAGCAGCTTGGGACAGGAGGCTATTTAATCTACCCCTAATACCATCACCTCCCCCAGCTGTAGTGGTGTATGCAATAGTATACCTTCAAACAAGATGGAACATGACCTTCCCTAAGGGATGAAATGACAATGTTTCTCAGGAACACCAGCAAGGTATCTCCCCCCTGGATGGCCAGCCATGATGGGCAAGGATCAAAAGGGCAGATTGTTTTCCTCACTCTACCAAGGAGCTTGTCCATGTTATCAGTACTCACAGGTTCAAATTGATCCTCTGCTGTACACAACTACACCTCTGTACATTACTGTACACTACCTCTGTACATTACCTCTGCTGTAGTGGTGTATGCAATAGTAGTTGCAGGGGAGTTCAGTTGTGTGGCAGCACAGCAACATCAGCAGGGGCCAGAGCCAGCCCCGGGAGGAAGCTCCAAGCCGACCCAGTTTCCACCTGCCAGCAGTGCAGCAGTAGCAGTGGGGTCAGAGCCGGCCCCGGGCTGAAGCTTTAAAATTCGCCTCAATTCCATCGCCAGGTAGGAGCCAGCAAGGAGGACACTCAGTCTGCCCCTAACACTATCACCACCTGCAGTGGTGCTGCTGGAGAACACTGGGGAGGAAGCCATTCAGTGAGCCCCAAACATCATCACCTCTTGTTGTGGCCAGGAATGTTCTGGGAGTGGAAATTGAGGTTGTGTGGGGAAAAGGAAAGTATGGCAGGAACAGAGTGAAGAGCTGTTACAAAAGAAGGTGGGATCAATGCTTGAAAGTTATCCCACCTTCAGTTCACCATGTTTCTCAGAATGGATTGGAGAGCGTACCAATCATTCTCCAGAAACTTACCTTGCTCCTTTGCAGTGCCAGGTCAGTTAAAAACAATACTCATATCATCTGTTAGTGAGCAGGGAAGGGGAAGGGGAAGGGGAAGGGGAAGGGAGGCGGAGTGGCTCTGGTTCACAAGAACAACCTCACCTTGACTAGGGTACCTACTAGAACACAGTCCTCTTTAATGTACCTAAGCTTGAGGACCAAGGATAGTTTGGGGATTCTGCTAGTATACCAACCACCCCATCGTCTAGCAGACTCCCTAACTGAACTGACACAGCTGGTCTCAGAGTTGCTGCTGGAGTCACCCAGACTTCTAGTTTTGGGCAACTTCAACATTCCACTTGAGACCAGTTTGTCTAATCTAACTGGTGCGGCTCTGGAGTTCATGGAATCCATGACAAACATGGGCCTATCCCAATTGGTCAATGGGCCTACTCATTGTGTTGGTCATACCCTTAAAGTCTTTAGTACAGAACAGGAACATCCATGAGCGGAAGTTATTAAAACCACTGCATTGTCATGGATGGACCATTTCCTGATCAAGGCTGAACTGAGAACCATTGTCTGCCCCACCGGGGGGGGGGGGTGGACCCATTAGAATGGTCTGCCCTAGAAGGCTAATGGAATCAATCACATTCCAGAAAGCCTTAGAGGGTTTAATGGTTGGTAATGCCAGTAATCCTTCGAAGCCTTGGTTAATACCTGGTTAATACGATCTCGCTATTGACACAATAGCTCCCAAGCATCCTTTCCAACCTGCTTCAAACCGTAAGCCATGGTATACGGAAGAGTTTAATAATAATAATAATAATAATAATTTTTATTTACTACCCCGCCCCTCTGAGTACAATCGGAGTTTAGGAAGATGAAGTGGGTTGGATAATGACTAGAGCGTATCTGATGGAAAACTCGACTCTTATCTGACAAGACTCGTCATAGGAGATTTCTTTGTTCCTATCAAGAGGCAATACATGCAGTACAGAAATCTTTCTCCTCTGCATATATTGCATCTGCAGAGTCCTGTCCACCAGAGCTGTTTAGGTTGATAAGGGAACTGACAGAGGTTCCACCTTTGCAGAACCCTCTACTTAACCTGACAACGGTCTGCTCTGATGCGTTTAACTACTTCTTTGCAGATAAAATCTCTCAGATAAGAGCCAACAGACACCAGTGTTGTAACAGAATTGATGAGGTGTCCAGCAACTCTGATGATGAGATTATACTGGATCAATTTGAACCTGTGAGTACTGATGACATGGACAAGCTCCTTGGTAGAGTGAGGGAAACAATCTGCCCTTTTGATCCTTGCCCATCATGGCTGGCCATCCAGGGGGGAGATACCTTGATGGTGTTCCTGAGAAACATTGTCATTTCATCCCTTAGGGAAGGTCATGTTCCATCTTGTTTGAAGGGAGCAGCGACTAGGCCACTTCTGAAAAAACCTTCCCTGGACTCCCTAGACATGAACAGCTATAGGCCAGTCTCCTTACTTCATTTTCTGAACAAAGTGATTGAGAGGGCAGTTGTTCTTCAACTCCAAGCTGTCTTAGAGGAAACTGATTATCTAGATCCATTTCAAACTGGCTTTAGGACAGAATATGGAGTTGACACTGCCATGGTTGCCTTAGCTGATTACCTTCGTCTGGGTATCGACAGGAGAAGTGTGACCCTGCTGGTGCTCCTAGACCTCTCAGCAGCTTTTGATACAATAGATCATAACTGTCACGGCCAGCCAAGAACAGGTCTCGGAGAATGAGGAGGAGGATGGGGCTCCTCCAGAGCAAAAGGCTAAAAGTGCTGGCAGACGCAGATCCCAGAGAATTGCTGTGAGGCAATTAGCTAACCAGCCTCATCTGGTATGGGGAAGGGCATCCCCTATTTAGGAAGCAGAGAGACGCCAACTCAATGCCAGAGTTTATTGCATGCTTTGGTGTGATTGCTGCCCGCACTGGCTCCCTGCATCTTGACTTCGGAATGGACTGGACTATTGCTACCCACTGGCTGACCTGACCCTGGACTGGATGGGCTATCGTGACTCCGGAATCCCTGATTTTAGCTTTGACTTTTGGTTTGCTCTTTCTCTCACTCCCTGCAAGGTTTGTGGACTCTTTCAAGTGCATAGCTAATTACCTTGTTGAGTCATCCTTATCAGCGTAGGTTTGTGTGTGCTGGCCGCAATCCAGGACAATAACATCCTCTTGGATCACCTGAGAAGGTTAGGAATTGGAGGCACTGAATTGTGGTGGTTCTGTTCCTTCCTCTCAGGCAGATTCAAGAGGGTGATGGTCAGGGACAGTTACTCTAAAATGAAAGAGTTTAATTGTGACATCCCTCAAGGTGCAATCCTGTCCCCGATGCTATTCAATATATATATTAAGCCGCTGGAAGAGCTCATACGGAGACATGGGCTGGGGTGTTATCAGTATGCTGATGACATCCAGATATATTTCTCCATGTCTCAGTCCTCAGCTTTGACTTCAGATGGCATCTCTCCTCTCAATGATTGTCTTAATGCAGTAATGGACTGGATGAGGCAAAACAGATTGAGACCGAATCCAGACAAAACAGAAGTACTTACAGTAGCAGCGCTGAAACAAGGTATTGGGATACAACCTCCAGTCCTGGATGGGGTCACACTCTCCTCTAAGGACTGTGTTCGCAGTCTGGGAGTGCTCCTGGATTTGTTGCTTCAGATGATAAATCAGGTAAATGCAATGGTCAGGAGTGCTTGTTATCAGCTGCAGCTGATATGGCAGCTGCACCCTTTCCTGGAAGTTGGGGATCTTGAAACTGTGGTGCACATGCTGGTAACCTCACGTCTTGATTTTTGTTCTGCGCTCTACATGGGGCTACCCTCATGCTTGGTCCGGAATATGGCAGCCAGGTTGGTCTCGGGAACAACGAGAAGAGACCATATAACTCCAGTCTTAAGATCACTTCATTGGCTGCCTATTAGTTTCTGGGCACAGTACAAGGTGTTGGTTATCACCTTTAAAGCCCTAAATGGCTTGGGTCCAACATATCTTCAGGACCGTGTCCTTCCGTACAATCCACCCCACACACTTAGGTCCTCTGGGAGGAATTTTCTGCAGCCTATTAAAACTCGGCTGTCTGCAACCGCCCAGAGGGCCTTCTCTGCAACTGCTCCCAGATTATGTAATAGCCTGCTGGATGAGATCCATCATATCACTACCTTAAATAGCTTTAAAAAAGTTTTTAAAATGGATCTCTTCCGGCAGGCTTTTCCTGAATAGATACCCCAGGCTTCAAGAGTTAGCCCAACTTTTCTCCCTTAATCCTCACTGTAGCTGCTGCTGTTTGCTGTCTGTTATTGTAACTTATTTTAACTATGTTTTTATATTGTTTCATTGTTTAATACCATTTTAAGGGGCAGGGGGTTTACGGGATATACATTGTACTTTTATTGCAATTTTTAATGTTGTAAGCTGCCCCGACTGCATATGCAGAGGAGCGGGATAAAAATAAATTTATTATTATTATTATTATTATTATTATTATTATTATTAAAACTGAAAGTAAAAAGATTCTGATTGCTCCACCCTGACTGTAAATGAAAAGCTTCATGGATGCATTTGATTTAGAGAAGAAGGTCAAAGCATTTGGAGGGCTATAGTGCCCCACTGCAGAGACAGATAAGATATTTTTCTCTGGAAAGTTTGGTTACTCAGAGTTTTCATCTGGACCTCCTCTTCAGTTCAGAATGCTCAGTCCTAGTGACTCTGAAAGATTCTCTAACTTTGAAGGCTATGTTGTGCTTCATAAGGGCTTTGTATGTTAGGCTGGCATCCTGTTAGTGATATACTCATATACAAATGTAATTTGTGCTATACGTACAAAATTATTTGTTGACAACATGCAATGATAGCATCCAGATGATTTAAGTAGAGTTGTACATGTGGAACCATTGTGCATCCTGTAGTGCAGTAAAGTACACAAAGTGGTTTGTGAATGCACATTGCCTTGATGCATTGCCTTTGTGCACTGCATATTGGAGTTGCACAACAAGTTGTTAGTTCATCCACATATAATGTTTTACATATAAGGATTCTTAATATAAGGGTTGCATAACCGAACTCCACCAGAAAATATTTATGCTATACTAAGCAATGTTAGAACTTAGTCTTAATGTGATGTGGTGATGCAATTATGCAGTGCTGGAACAAGAAGATTCTACACATTCACAAGGTAACCTACAGCACCCTTTCACAATCTAGTAGCTTCCTAGTGTTCTGGTCAGCAACTTCTAGCATAGGAGTCAATTTCTCAAACTTCTGGAGGGCATCAGGTTAGAAAAGGTTCTTCTACAGGGTTGGAGACAAAAATAAAGCTTAGTAGATTTTTAGTATATCTATTTCTGATCTGGTTCTGGTTTACCTTAGGAAGAACTGCAAATACATGATTGAATTTCACTCTAAATTGAGTTCAGTAGTGTCCATCTGAAGAAATCTGCTTCCACATGTAGATTGCTCTGTTAGATTAATCCAGTTCAGCCATTCAGGATCTTGTAGCACCCATGGGACTAACTGAAAGAAAGAAGCTGGTAGCATGATCTTTCATAGACTTGAGCATCTGAGGAAGTAGGCTCAAATATACAAAAGCTCATGCTACAAGCTTCTTTCTTTCAGTTGGTCTCGAAAGTGCTAGAAGATCCCTTTGCATGCTGACTTTCCAGACTAATATGGCTTTTCTCTGAAGATGCCAGCCACAGATGCTGGTGAAACATCAGAAAGAAACTCTTCTGGAACATGGCCACACAGCCCGAAAACCCCCAAAAAACTATAATATGGCTATGTCTTCGAATTCTACATGTGGAGGCTTTTTATGTGATCCAACACAGTGATTTTCAGGAGTCCTTATCCTTATCATATGGCAAGCATCTAGGCATAGAGGAAGTTCTCTTCTTCAGACTCCCTCTCTTCACATGAGAAGAGCAATGATGGAGGGTGCAGATCTAGCACACATCCCTCTTTCCATGTTCATGTTTACCACATTCTTGATGCTGAATAGGCTACTAAGGCAGTCATAGTTCACACTTGCTTATTTTTGCTTATCTTTTCATATTTATAGGCAGTTTTTCTGTAGTGAGTGCTGAAGGCAACCCCTTGATTGCTTTAGTATGTGGTAACTTCATGTTGTTACAGTTGGATATTTGGAAACTTATTTCAAAACCAGTAGGAAAAGGCAGGACTGTAAAGGTAAATATAAACTTGTTAGGTGCACCTGCAGACTCACAAGTTCATATTATGAACCAGATAACTTAGAATTAAAATAGACAATGAAGTCTAGAGTCTTAACCCTAGAAAAATATGAATGGTGAAAGTGAATAGGGAACTAAGATATCATTTGGTTTAGTTCTATTCTTAAACATTACTCTCACATGGAAGGATGGGGAAATGAAGGAATCTGGCAGAGTTCTCCATCTTTGTGTGGTTTCATTTTTCTTACCATATTTCGCAACATTGTAAAACCAAAAATATTCTAAATCATAACAGCATATTTATATCAGTCCACTGTTTATCACATTTTAACTTATTATTTTTATTGTGGGCATCACACACTATGCAGATATCAAGCTAGCAAAGGCTACAATCCTAAGAATGCTTAAACAGGAGAGTAAGCACCATTGACTACAGTAGAATTTACTTCTAAGTAAACAGGCATAAGATTGGGCTGTATGAAACCTCAAGCTGTGACTTCTCTTGTGATTATAGAGTAGGAAAACATCGTGAACACATGGTAAAGTTTAATCCTGATGACAGAGCATATGAAATCTAGGCTCACAGCAATGCCAAGATGAGGAAACACAGAAGTGTATCAAGGGTTGTGTATGTAAGACAGGAATCAGTAACAAAGTTGAGAAATCATCTGTTCCACTTTAGCCTTTAATAAATTGTGGCAGAATGTGATCTGGGCATATTTTTGTGACACTGAAAATGTGTTTTTAATCTTCTGCAACAGTAAGATTTGGATGTATCACTCTAGCGATTCGGTAAAGCTGCTTTTACAATGATTAAGTCAACTGATATCAGGAAGGCTACCCATGGTTTACACCAGTGCAATGCAGTGCAGTGCAGTGCAGAATTCAAATAATCTATTTACAATTAGCACTACCAATATGAAAAATTATTACTTTTTGCTTGTTAACAAATGAATCCTATCTCTTGCCCCCAACACAGGAAACTAGATCTTGGAAAATCTGATACTCTTTTGCTCTTTCTTCAGATGTTTATAAAATATATATTCATGTAGTATTGCTTCAGTGCCTTTACCCACTTGTCGGATAAAATGTATCAATTGAATGAATTTGACCTATGCTCACTGATATAAAGACAAATGTGTGTCTCCAGGTTGGAGAGTCCTCAAGAAACTCCTGGTGAAACTTGTCCTAGTTGGGAGATTTTGACAAATTTAAAGAGTAGTGTCTAGCTGCCAGCATTAATGGGATGGGAACAGACCCACTAATGCTGGCAGCTAGACACTACTCTTCAAATTTGCTATAGCCTCCCAACTAGCATTTGCAGAGAGAATAAAGGAAGTTTTTAGTTATGCTTTTAAGTTTTAAGTTTTTCCAAGAACATGCTGTTTTCTTTCTAGGAATCTTGTTTTCTGTGCAGAAAATCGAGTTTTCCATACAAGAATCTTGTTTTCTGCACAGAAAAGAGACAATTTTTGCACAGAATAAGTCTAAACTATGGATATTCTTCAAAAATGGTACAAATTCTGACACCTTCCAGCAAAAAAAGAAAAGTAGTAATTATTATTATTATTATTATTATTATTATTATTATTATTAATATCCCACCTCTCTGTATACCACAAGCAGGTATACACAATAAAACATACAATCCCTTCTCCCAATAGCCCCCCCAGACAATTAAACAATTATACTTTAAAACATACTTAAAAACAGATAAATAACAAACAATGAATAAATTAAAATAACTGTAACAAAAAGCAAGGTCAGGCATAACACTTTTGGCGGCCGGTTGTCTACTCAGGAAAGGCCTGCTGAAAGAGATCTATCTTAACAACTTTTTAAAATGTATTTATTCTTGCCTACAATAATAAAATTTATCAAGATTTACATCTCTAATTTATGCTGAATAGTATTTGCCATTTTAATGCCCATTGAATTCTGCTAGTTTAGAGAGATCTTTTTTGAATTCTTCACAGTCCAATTCTGTTTTAATCACCTTAAATACTGTAGCAGCACCAGCAAATGTGGCCACTTCACTGCTCATTATGTAGAACAGTAAAAATAAGGAACTGAATGCACATAGCCAAATAGCAAACAGAAAGGAGACAAGCTCCATGTGCTCTAGGATGGTCAACTGTTTATTCAGTGTTTAAAAAACCCAGCTTGTTTCAGCCACACTAGGCTTTTCTCAGGGTTGAAAACAAATATAAATACACTTAAAATATGGTACGGTATTTTAAAAAATATAACTAACATTATAGAGCTTATCAAAGTTATACATACCCTTTGATAAATATCACTGGAGTTGTAACCACTCTCCAAATTATAGGACTATAGAGATAAAGGCACAAAGTGTAGCATACACACACACACACACACACATTCCAAATGACCTTGGAAAGGTCTAACCAATGATATGACTCAACACAGGACACAGGGACAAATGATGCAATCTCTCCTGACATTTTTTCATACTATTTATGTCCTTAAATAATTATATCACGTCTATACACATACATGTGTTCTGAGATATAATTTCTGTGTTATATTCAAAATAAAGATTGAAGGTCCAAATTTTCATTCAAACTTACAGGCATCAAGGATTTCAATTTTAGAATCCATTCTATCTCTTTTTTCTTTAAAATATGTTCTTTATTATTATAAATTCTTTCTATAACTCAAAATCGGAAATCAGCTGTGGAATGTTGCATTTCTATAGAATGACCAGCTAAAGGAGCTCCCACTCTTCTATATTTTAGATTTGAGAGCTATTCATCATTTTACCAATCTTGTGGTTCATCCCACATAAAGTTTCTTACATGCACATTGGATAGCATAAATCACAAAACTAGTATTGCATGTGCTAAAGTGGGATAGTTTATATCGCTGTTGGTCATTGTAATTTATGAATTCTATAATTTTAGTTATGTGGGTGCAGTATATGAAATGACCACATGAATGGTGTCCTATTGGTTCAGATAGACCCATCACAGTATTATCAGTAGGTTGTTTTAAGGGTTTACAGTCAGTATGTACGCTAAGTCCCTGATGTTTTTGGTTATGCTAAATGAAATCATTGGTTTTGTTCACATCCTGGAATGTTTTCTAACAGGTGCCAGTGTTTGTGTATAGCCTTCTGTATTTCCTTGGTGATAGGATTAAATGTCAGAGTGCAGTGTACATGATTAGTTTGTGGTCTATGTTGTGTGTTGTGTTTTTTTAAAAATTCTAGTCTTGGTTTGTCAGCTGCTTTTGCCAACCCTTTGGAAATCACATGTTGTGGATAGCTTCTGTCTCTTAGTTGTTTAGATTTAGTCAGGTTCTTCCTTAAAGTCCTCATAATAAGAACAATTATGTTTCATTCTAAGGAATTGGCCATAAGGGAGATTATTCCTCAGAGTGGTAGAGTGATTGCTATCAAAGCTAAGATATGTGTTGGCAAAATTTTTATCACCCTACCTATTCAACTTATATGCAGCATATATTGTAAGGAAAGAGGCTTGGACATGGAAGAGGAAGGAGTGAAAATAGGAGGAAAAAATGTGAACAATCTAAGACGGGTAGGCAACTTTTCCCTTTTAAGGGCCGAGGGACTTCAGCTCCCAGAATCCCAGGAGCTATTGGCCAACATGGGACTATTGGCCAACATGGCTCAGCCCTTAAAGGGGAAAGGTTGCCTACCCCTGATCTAAGATATGCTGATGACACCATAATACTAGCAGAAAACCTCACATACTTGGAACAACTACTAAGGAAGATCAAATAAGAAAGTGCAAAGGCAGGCTTACTGTTGAACATAAAGCAAACAAAAATAACGAGCGTGGAGAACTTACACACATTCAAACTGGGCAATGAGGAAATAGAAATAGTAAAAGAGTTCTCATATCTGGGATCAAACATTGATCAGAATGGGGACTGCAGCCAAGAAATCAGAAGAAGATTAAGAATGGGAGGGAATTCCATAGCCTTTCATGATCTATGCAGTCAAAGGTTTTGCTATAAAGCACATGCTGATTTTCTTTTGGAACTCCCTACTATGCTCCATTAGCCATCGTATGTTTGTAATGAGATCCCTGGTGCCTCTACCTTTCCTGAACCTTGCTTGGACCTCTGTGATTTCTCTTTCCATGTATGGTTGGAGCATATGTTATGGAATTTTGAGCATGATTTTACTTGCATGGGAGATTAGTGCTATAGTTCTATAGTTGCTGCAGTCTCTTGTGTCTCCTTTTTTGTTGGTGGAGATGTATATTGATCTTTTCCAATTTGTTGGCCATTGTTTTGTTTTCCATATCTATTGACATATGTTGGTTAGCACTAAGTTGACTATGGGCCTCAGCAGACGGAGGCCCCGGAGCCGCCGCCGAACGG
>JAIPUX010001880.1:89776943-89793070 GCA_020142125.1 Phrynosoma platyrhinos
GCCACTGTCTAGCTGAGTACAGTATTAAAAAACATATGGGGGGGGGGGAACCCATGTCTTTTCCTCACTTTGTTCATGTCTAAAGGAAAAATACAGGAATTTTTATATGTCTTCATATTTTATTCTATCACATGTGCACTTAGGTCTATAAAATAGCTGCATCAGAAGATGGGACTCTGATCTTACTTTCCTTTCAGCTCAGTAATGAAATTCAAACCCATTTCAGCATGTAGCAGATCGCTGCTAATTAACCAATAGCACAAGCTTCTATTACTGGGTTTATGCTGCCCTCACACTCAGAAACCTATGACATTTGCATCATAAGCACAAAATCGCCAAAAAAAAAATCTTGCTCATTATCTAAGGACACTGTTTGCTTCTCTAGTACACGTTAAATCTGTTCTCGCTGGCCACAACAGCGTGAAAGTTATGAGCCCCTTGTTCTTGTTTTAAGTTTGTTTGTCTTGCCAAAAGGTGCCATAGAAAATAAATTATATGACTATCCAGCACAGAGTTAAATTGTGAACAATTACAGAAGGCAAGAAACACTTACAATGTGATCCTATGCATGATGATCCAGAAGTCAGACTTACTGTATTCAATATAGCTTAATTTTATGATGCATTGTCTAGTTTGGTAACATTAGAATGAAATGACAATACAAAAAGGCATTGGGTAAAGTCTTGAGGCCCAAACAAACCACTAAGAGGGTTAAACTGACCACTATGAATTATGCACTAGTAATTGTTAGCTGCCCTCAAGTCAGTTCTGACTCCCTATCTTCCACTGCTCTGCTCAGGTTCTGCAAGCCCATGCCCATAATCCCCCTGACTGAGTCCATCCATCTAATGTATCTTATATGCTTTATGTGGAGCTGCACTTGAGAAGTATTTGGAAGCTGCCACTAGTGTAAAATGAAGCAGCCAAACTGGTGTTGGGTGTGCATTTTAGAAATAACATAATACTGGTTTTACAAGAAGTGAACTGACTTCCAATTTCTTTCCAAGTGCTATTCAAGATGCTGATTTCATACTATATTCAAAGTAATTGAATTTGTATTTAAATAGGACAGCCACATTTTATTTGAATAAGATTTCAGATAATTAAGATAAAAGACCAGGGTTTTTGTTTTGTTTTGTTTTGTTTTGTTTTGTTTTGTTTTTATCCTTGGAGGGGGGGAAAATCATATGTCACCCATACTATTTTGTTCTACATTTCATGGAATGCATTTCTATAGAACAGTTTTTAGACTCTTGAGACAAGCTTGAGGAATGTTTGTAAGCTAAATCAGAGATCCTTGTATCCGGTTTCAGTTACGTAAAGCTCTAGCAGATGATTTTCATTATGTTGCTCACAGAAATATTAATAAAAAGGGCATTCTAACCCAAAATGAATCCTAATTGATTCTTTTCTTTATGTACCCAAAGCAGCACCATCCACACACAAATGGAATGCTTAAGTACAATGTAACAACAATAAGTAGTGTAAACTTGGTGAGAGGGACTCTATGGGGAAGGGGACCCAAAATAAGCCAATGAGGGCTGAAAATGCTTAGCGGATACAAATGCTTACCAATCATTTTTGGACATCGGGAACATATTGGGGAGGAACAATGGGAAGGACTATCCCAGAGTATATCCTGGAAAGGTGTGGCTGCCTGGCTGGCCACCTAGCTGGGGTCTGTAACAGGAGCACATCACATTGCCTTATTTTCAGTTTTAGTGATGAAAACTTAAAGCATCACTTTGTATTGAGATGATTTGAAAATTCATTTTTTTAAAAAAAATATCCTTTGCTGCTTAAGGGATATGGAAATTGTTGTTGTGTGCCTTCCAGTAATTTCTGACTTATGGTGACCCTAAGCTGAACCTATCACAGGGTTTTCTGGGGTTGAGATAGTGTGACTCATCCAAGGTCACCCAGTGTGTTTCCATGGCTGAGCAAGGAATTGAACCCTGATCTCTGGAGTTGTAATCCAACACACAAACCATTACACCATGGTGGCTCCAATATGAAAACAGGCAGGGTTATTTTATCTCAGTCCCAACCATGGACTATCTGTTGCTGTTGTTTTACCTCCCATCATCTCACATACAGTCACAGACTCATTTTCAATTGAGATTCTAGCCCTATTCAGTCATTCATTGAAAGAGTTGCAGTCAACACACAAGGAGAGGAGCATGCATGCTCCACCATCTCCTTCAATGTTGTCTGCATGAGGAGAGTGACAATCTGAAGAGAACCATATCAGGGATGTAGCTAAAAGGGAGACAAAATGAGGATATTGAGCCCAAAAGGATTCTTCCACTTCCCCCCACCCCCGCGATGAAATTTTCAATGAGTATCCAAATTTCTATCACTACAGTCACTTTAAAACTTCAGTAGAACATTTAGAAGTACAGGTTAGGCATACAAAGAAATAGAGCGGGCAAAGTTACCAAGGGAGTGCAAATACAGCAAATACAAGAGTTCTAGGTACAGATGATTTTAAATGTTTCATTCTTTGCAGTGCTAAGAATTTGGGGACTGGAGGAAATTTTCATTGGGAGAGGGGCAGGATTTTTATTGAGAGACAATGCTGCAGCCCTGGACTGTCTCTGCTATCCATGCAATCAAAAATTCTAAGACATATCAGGCACTTAACTAATAAACATTATGCTGATGAGGGTCAAAACATTGTTCCTGAGACTAAGCAGAAACAGGCATTGACTCTGAAGCAAGAAAAGTACATAGAGCTCATGGGTTCTACTCAAGCTCTATGTTCTGCAGTAGCCAACATTCCTTTTCAGTTTTCTTCAGTTAAACTCCTGTACTCCTGTCTCTCCCTGGCTTCCACTCCACCATAAGCATCTGCTATGAAAGCTCAGTGCTAGGGAATCATGGGAACTGTAGTTTATTGTGGCACCAGAGCTCTCTGATAGAGAAGGCTCAATGGCTCAGAAAAAATACAATTCCCATGATTCCCTAGCACTGAGCCAGGGCAGTTAAAGTGGATTCAATTTGCACTATTTCTAGCAGTCTGCAAAGGCCCTTGGTATCAAAGGTGCAACAAAATCTCTCTATATATTAATTCTACAGACAAACACGGCTATATCTTTAAAATATACCAAGATAGTTTATGATAGTTTCCCCAGTACTTCTAATATTTGATAGCTTTAATATACTCATGAATTGAAATTTGTCTTTTTGTATACTTTTTTGTGCATTCTCTAATTTCAGTTTGTGAGTATTCTGAATATGGAGACCAGGGTTCAATTCCCAGCTCAGCCATGAAACCCACTGGGTGACCTTGGGTAAGTCTCAGGGGAAGGCAATAGCAAACTTCCTCTGAAGAAATCTTGCAAAGAAAACCGCGTAAGTCAGAAACAACTTGAAAGCACACAACAACAATCAATATTGAATACATAAATTATAGAATTATTCTAAAAGTAGTAAAATCATGTCTCTCAGTTTTCCATCATTTGCAGAAAAGTGTGAATGTCAATTGTTGTTTTCTTTTTCAAATTATGTGCAAGTAAACGCACATGACCAAAACAGCATATAATTGAATATTGCATACAAACTTCAGTCAGATGAGAGTGAGTGGCTTTTGGGGTGTGTGTGTTTTTTTAAAAGAAAAATGTATTAAAATATTATCTATTAGGGGAAATGTGGCGCAAATTTTCTTTGCAGAAAAGACGAGCTGAAAATAATACAGAACATGGACAGGATAAGAATGCTGGGAGAATTCTAAAAATTATAATGAAAATGAAAGATTGCCATATGCCTAGTATGTTTCTTGTGGAGTTCTTATGAGGAATATCCTGGCAAACTTCCTGACTCACAAATCTAATTTCCCTATTTTTTTTTTATTTCATCCAAAGAAAAAAATATACAGTGAAGCATATACAATAAAAGAGCAGAAAAAAGACTGGTTCATTTGAACCTATATTTGTTTCATGCTTTGTATATAGTTAAAAAGCTATAACTTTCAACAATGTGTTCTGGGCTACACTTAATACATTAGGCACATGTTTCCAACTGGAGGTCTTGTACTTCATAAACACTAGAAAGCAAGTCCCTGAAGTACATAATTCACTCTACATAATAAATATATCCTGGATATTTATAAAATCATACACACTCCATTGCTCTTGACAGGCTTGCTTTGAAAAAGTCAGCATTTCACTCATTCAAAAGATCATGTATTACTGTGTGATTTCCCACATCAGAGCTATGTTTAGCTCACAAGAAGAAAAAAGCATTCTGCAAGTCAGTTCAAACAAAAAAAAAATCTGTTATTAGAGAGCAGGGCAAATCAAGCCTTTCCTTAGCCATTCAATGACAGCCTTCTCATAGACATGAGTTAGGAAAACTGGTTTATTGTTTTTGTGTGCCTTCATGTCATTTGCAACTTATGATAGCCCTCAGGTGAACCTATTATATTTTTTGTTTGATTTTGTTTTGTTTTTTGCTTTTGCAAGATTTGTTCTGGTTGCCATAATAGATTGCCTTCCTCTGAGAGTAAGGGCCGAAGCAGATGGCTTAAAAGGCCATCTTCGGCGCAGGGAAGGAGAGGGACAGCCACACGCTTGGCACCCCAACCCCTTCCTGAGGTCGTCCTCGGAGCCGGCACTCCAAGGAGGACCTCCCGCCACAGCCTTTCCACGCACTGCGACGGAAAAGTCGACGAAAGTGCACCGCAGCCTTTTGCGGCGCACTTTCGCTGACTTGTGAAAGGAGCACTAATTTAGCGCTCCTTTCAGGGGCGGCGAAGCTGCACCGCAGGATCGAGGCATGGGGATGCCTCAGTCCTGCAGCGCAGCTTCCCAGGGCGGCCCACAGCCGCCCTTCTGCTTAGGCCCTAAGTGTGTGACTTGCCCAGGATCACCCAGTGGGTTTCCTTGGCTGAGCAGGCATTTCATCCCTGGTCTCCAGAATCTTAGACTAAATATCCAAACCACTACACCACACTGACTCTCAGGCAAACTGGTGGCCTGCAGATATTTAGAACTACTTTTCCTATAATCTATGGCCACTGAATATGCAGGCTGAACCTTAAGGGATTTGTAGCCTAAAAAATCTAGGACTTAATCCAATTGCTTGCCTCAACTAAAGTAGACCCATGAAGCAGTGGGATTCATATGCATGTTGACAATTCAACAATTGATTGGGACTAACAATTGGCTTTAGGCACTGGGAAACATCAATTCACCTTTAATTGTAATAGATGATGACTGAAATTGGATGGTTAAAGAATGCAACCAAGGTTGAGTATAGTTTGGATCCAGATATCTGAGTCCATACCATGCAAGGCCTTAAGATCCACAAACATCTTCCAAATGCCCAAGAAAGGAAGTACTACACATTCATTTGCCTTTGTGGCCTTAGCATAAAATAACAACATAACCTCTATATGTTAGTAAGAATAAGAAGTATATTGGAAGTGCACCATTGGCTACTCTTTCTTCCAATGCAAAGACATCTCATCATCACATACAGGTCCTTCAACCATTGTAAACTGAGAACAAGAATGGTGACTTGAGACCTTTCAGGTACTGTGGGCCAGCTACTCCCATGAACCCTAACCACTGACTATGCTGTCTGGGGCTCATGGGTGTGGCAGCTCTATAACATATGAAGACAAAATGGTGGGAGAGCCTTCCACACAGTTCATGAGTGCCCATCCCTGGTCTAGAATAAATTTGCTTCAGTTTCCACCTTTTTCCAAGAAATGGAATGCAAGTTGTCCATTCTTGATGTAAAATGGAAAAAAATATTGGATGTAGTTTCCACTTTCTCCCAGAACTGTAATGCAGGGCAGCTTAAAACATAATTTCAAACACAGTGTAAATAAAAACACAAAATGTTTTATTAAAATAGAATTAAGCATGTTATAATAGCCAAATATTAAATTGTATTTATATAATATTAAAATATTAAAATTCAATTGAATTAATGGCTATTTAGTAGCACATTAATTATTATAGACTTTTATTGTTAAAAAGGATGTTTTTGTTGTACTATTGTAATGAAAATTCTTGCATAATGATTTTTTAAAAAAATATATATTAATTTAATATTAAGAACTACAACACCCACATATTATATTCCCTCTTCTTTGAAGCTAGGTAATCGTTGAAAGTTTGCCTGAATATGAAAGTCTTTGCCTGCTGGCAGAAGGACAAGAGTGAGGGGGATAACCTAGCAGTCCCTAGAAAAGATGTTCCACAGCTTGGGAGCAGCCAACATGAAGTCCTTCTCTCAAGTCCTCTTCAAATGTGCATCAGAAGGTGGTGAGACTAAAAGAAGTTGCCTCCCCTTCAGATCTCAAAGCCTTGGCAGGTTTGTATGGGACAATATGCTCTTTCAGGTATCCTGGACACTACAAATCTCTAAGAAATTTCTAAGACACCACAAATCTGGCAGTGGTGAAGGAAAGGAGAAGGAAACAAGAAAGAGGAGCCGAACCCTATCTGGATTTTATAAATTATCAAGAATTCTAAAAATGAAGACATACTGGAAATTATGGAATGTCTCAGCCTTAGAGTTGTGAACGAGAGTTCAATGAGTCATGTTTGTGAAACTGGACAAGAGGGTGTTGGAAATGTTGAATTCTAATCAGTGAAGCAGATAAACATTCTAGCCTTGTTTATATTTTACAGAGTTCAATACTCTATGGAGAGGAAACCAGTTCATGCTGTATCCTTTGGGCTTTGGCTGATGTAAAAGAGGTTAATGAGAAACCACTCATTAAGGTATTTATTATTTTTAATCTTACTATTTGGTTGTTGGGTTTTTTTGGTATTGATATTATTAATCATCACAGCACCCCACAAAGCAATATAATGGGAGGGACCAAATAGTAGCCTGGAAGAGCAAATCAAATCAAACAGTGATAAACCATTTGTGGGTAAAAATGTATTTACTTTGAGCTAGAGGACAGCTAGAGTTCAGCAACAATTGGCAATATCTGATGAAAAGCAGTATGATTTGAAGTGATGCTTCCTGATCTTGCAATAGTTTATATCAAGTCGTGCTTTTTCAAATAATAAGATGCCAGCCACAGATGCTGGCAAAACATCAGAAAGAAACTCTTCTAGAACATGGCCACACAGCCTGAAAAAACCACAAAAAACTAATAAAAATTATCATTGGGAATGCAACAGGGTTTCTGAATTTGGATTTGGGCTTGGGAATTAAAAAGAGCTGTTTTCCAGGTTTACAGGGTGAGATGAAAGAGCTGATGCTCCAAAACATACTTGAGTAGAGGCCAACAAAGGGCAGATACAGACAGCCTGTTTGGGGTAGCTCTCGGCCACCCCTGGGAGCAGTAGATCGGGGCCATTCCTTTTGGGGGCAGCAAAAGGCCGCCTTTTCAGTCACCGCCATAGCTTTTTTGCACCCTTTTGGTGCAGCGTGTGCACACACTGTGCCAAGAGGACATCCTGACGCCGTGTGCCATGTGGACATGCGCGTGGCACCAGGAAGGAGTCAGGGCAGCCGGCAGGCGGTTGCCCCACCCCAACTCCACCCCCAGGACAGCTCCTTGTGGCAGTCTACATCGGCCCTTAGTGAAGGTGAAAGAGACAGAGCCCTATATGTTATGCATCTGTTTTAATACATAATTTTAATTAAGTTGTCTTGATGCCATCATCGTCATTATCATCATTGCCATCATCACAATAGTACAATTCAGAAAAGTTCATCACTGCTAAGACAACTTATTTGTATTCATTTTTTTTATTTTGTGCCTGCTGGACTGTCCCCTTTAACAGCCATGAGTCAATGCTATGGAACTCTGGAAGCTGTAGTTTTGGGAGAATCTAACCTTCTTTCTCAGGAAGCTCTGGTGCCACCACAAACTGCAATCACCAGAATTCCATAGCATTGAGTCGCAGCAGTTAAAGCTGTGTCATACTAGATTATTTCTGCAATGTGGATTCAGCCATTCAATTAATTCTTGAATGGTAAGTCAATACATGGGTAAATCCCATCGATTCAGTGGTTCTATTCTTGTTAGACTAACAGTAAGGCTTGGTCTATGGTTTTGTTTTGTTTTGTTTTTTTACCATAATGAATCCTAGGCTAGGTCTAACAGAAAGCACATTGCAAAAACATCTCCAGGGGACTAGGTTAAGGAAGGGGGGATGCAGACGGGCATCCCTGGGCCACCCTGGGAAGCAGAGGATCGGGGCCACTGCTACCACATGCAGTGGCCCCAATTCTCCCGTTTGCCAACCCAGAAAAGAGCGGCAAAATGCCACTCCTTTCAGAGCCGGCAAAAGGGCCCCTAAGAGCCCCCGCATGCCTCTTTAGTGCACCTTCTGGTGGAGCGGGTCAGGACGCTGCGCAAGAAGGACGTCTTGATGTTGCATGCCATGAGTAATGGCATGCAGTATCATGACGTCCTCAGCATGGGGTGGGGGCACCCTTCATGCGGCTGCCCCTACCCATCCCTGCCTCCAGGCCGGCCCTTTGGGCTGGTCTGTAGAGGTCCAAAGTCTATAAAATTTCCTTCACCTGTATTTCAGTGGAGCATGGTAATTTCAAAATTTAGCACTGTGCCACTGTCTTTATCTTATACCTTTAAAAATCCTTATTGAAATTAGCAGGCATTGTGCAAGAGCTCAGGGACCCCAAGGGAAACTACCAGATTAAAAATTGGCATCACCCTTTAATGACCATTTAATGACCTTTTGTAACAGAATCAAAGGATGAAGCTAAACATGAAATGCAACCATCTGTATTGTTCATTCAACATTCACATATCTAATATGGGATCTAATATTTAGAGTTACTGGTTAAATTTTGTGGGGCAAGGTGTTGTTTTGTTTTGTAGCAGCCTCTAATTACTTGAAATGTATTAGGGAAAATAACAAATTCTGACCTACACTGTAGAAAAAATTAAAACATTGGAACCTTTCAGGTTTGCTTCCTGTTCTAGGTTTTTCACTGAATGAGATGCACACCTGGGAGTCACAGAACATTTCCCCTATCATGACTGTCACTTTTCTCCCAATGTAGCTGTGAAGTAAAACTTGGGTCTTACCTCCCCTCCTTCTCATTCAGAACAATGTGCACACATAACTAAATAAATATGGATACTCCATTGTGTCCAGTTTGGCTCACAAACATTTTCATGTTCTTATAGGTGCAATATCACAATAAGTGCTGTTATCTGTGTTTAAATTAAATATTTATATTGCATAGTTATCATATATGAAGTAATTAAATCAATTGCTTTGACAGATGGCGTAATGCACTTAGTAGTTTTCCATGGATGCCTCATTGTCTGAACTGTTCTGTAAACCTGTGATGAGAGCAGCAAGAACCAGCAGATCTGAACATGTATATAACAAACCAGCAAGTTATATGCTATGTGAGCGATCACAAAAGAATACTAAACTGACTATTTTAAAATCTCTGAAAGTTTGTAAAGATAGATACACTTTTTTTATTTACTACACATTGCATATTATATCCACTGCAGCACATTTATTTAATGGGTCAACATAGAGCAGTATATGTCACCTGGGCTAAAGAACAAAAGGAAGCAAATAAAGGAGAGAAATCCATAACACAGCAACCCAGGGATGCTGCTTCCATTGAAGTTAATAATATTAGGCTAAACTAGTTGATACATTGAATGTGTGATGGTGCCTATCTATCTATCTATCTATCTATCTATCTATCTATCTATCTATCTATCTATCTAGTTCCTTTTATCCTGACATTTTTATTTGGACAGTCCCTAGCAATTAAGTGATATTGCTGCCAAAGGGCTATTTCTTCTTTTCTTTTGTTGATGATCTGCTTTATTTAATTTTGTGCTTAATTTTGAATACGGTATATTATGTTTGACTTGTCTTTATTGTTGTTGGTCATCTTAAGTGGCACATGGTAGGGAGAAAAAGGATGAGTATAAATCTAATAAATAAAGTTTGAAATGAGTTAGGAGCACCAATTTGGTGCTCCTTTTAGATGCGCCGCAGGAGCGCCGCGGTCCGGAGGCTGAACTCTGCATCCCCCCTCTGTCTCACATCTGTGAACCTCATGTCCTATAAATGTCTAGGTATCCCTACTTTTTTTATTTTTTTTTCTTTCCCTCCTGATAATTATTTGGGTCAGTTTGTATGAAAATGGCACATATTACAGAGGTGTTGCCATGGCTCAAAAATGAAAATTACAATTCTTCCCTCAAAGCACAGCATTTGGAGAGTCTGCTGATTAAAAAATTAAAAGGTGGACCTGACAGTCACTCAACATCACTCATGTCTCTGCCTGGATCTGGAGTTACTCACAGAAAAGATGTTTTTTCATCTCATGTCAAGTCAATTTGGCTTTCCAAAATTCAAAGCC
The DNA here is from genome assembly GCA_020142125.1 of Phrynosoma platyrhinos. Classification (NCBI taxonomy): domain Eukaryota; kingdom Metazoa; phylum Chordata; class Lepidosauria; order Squamata; family Phrynosomatidae; genus Phrynosoma; species Phrynosoma platyrhinos. Next base: position 89,787,285 of record JAIPUX010001880.1, read on the forward strand.
TGAATAAAGCTACAAGTGAAATCCAGCTTTGTAAGCTTATCGCACGGCACTTACAGGAACGGGAACAAAAAGGAACAAAATGAAATAGGGGAGAAATGCACGTTACCGATGCCACCAGGAGTCCTCAAGCAGTTCCCCAGCTGTTCCTGGCAGCCAATTTTGAAGAATGATTTTGAACCATCCTTCAAGAATGGGCTTCTGCGAACGGCTGGGGAATGGCTTGGGGTTTCCCAGCAGCAACAGTGGCATTCTCCCATCCAGTAACATACATTTTTGTCCTGTTCTATTGCATTCTGTTCCTTTCCATTCCTATTCCTGTAAGTGCTGTGTGATAAGCTTATCTGTTTCGTCAGCTCCAACAAAGTGGGAAACATCCAAAGTGGTCCGGAGTGACCTGATTGTGGTCAGATTTCAGACTTTTGATAAATTTTCAAATTTACCTTGGGGAGGAAGAAGAAATCAACATTGTAGTCTCAAGCCTGAAATGATTTGTTTAAGTCTGAGTACAACTAAAGTCAACCAGGTTTTTTTTCCTAGACAAAGGTCCAAAATGCACTGCAGAAATAATCCAATTTCAGACCATGCTGGCTCGATGCTAGGAAATTCTGGGAACTGTAGTTTTGTGAGACATTTATCCTTCTCTGTCAGAGAGCTCTAGTGTCACAATAAACTTCAATTCCCAGGATTTCTTAGCACCGAGTCAGGGCTTTTAAAGCAGTCTCAAACTGGATTATTTCTGCAGTGTGTTTTGGACCTAAGACTACATTTCTTTCACATAAGTCATTGAGATAACAGGAATAACACAAAACAAACCCACTTATTTTCATATGGAGTGTAGCAAGGTTAGCCCTTGTGCCTGTTCTGCAGCTTCATGGACTTATGCAAGTTATTTTTAAAGCCGTTTCTGGTCTTGGATCTATTCTAAAATGATTTTGACGGCATTTACCCATCCAACCAAAAGAAGATGTACTTATCACTACAGGAGGGAGAACAAAGTCAATTGGATCTTAATTTCTCAAAAGCAAATGGTGTTTACAATTGATTCTACATGCTACTTTAAAACCACATATATTCACAAACCTTTGAAACATATTCAGGGGTAGCTGTGTTGGCCATATAGCAAATTATAACAAAATACAAAATCCACAAAGAAGTAATCCCTTTATTTTCCAAACAAAATGTACATAATACATGAGGCAAACTTACAAAGCTTTGCTGGCTTCTTTATCAAGCAAAGATGTTAAAGCTCATACAGAAGAAAAGTGGTATTTTGAGGGTCACAGGACTACATTTTGTCCCAGATGTTATGTTGTCAGTTAAGATGATCTAGATGGATCTCAATGCAGGCAGAGGCCACTTCCCTTCATGGTCATGTGGAGACCAGGAACAAAAGGCAATAAAAGAGAGATAATATTTCAACTTCATTGGCAACAGAAAAGTCACTTTCCTTGTGATCCAGGTTGCTTCTGTCCTGTGCAAACAAATTACTTAGGCTGAGAACACTAAATTTCTCAAGAATTCCCTGTATATCTTTGGAAATGTTTATGTGTTATATAGGTAAAACTTGTGGTCCAAATGAAAGAGTTTTACTTTTGTTGGAGGAAAAAAAATCCTCAAAGAATGAAGTCCCAGTCCATTAGCTCCATCTTGTTAAACTTTCCCCTCTGATATCTTCAAACCCAGGAAACATATTCAGGGATAAATGTGTTGGCCATGCATCAAAATACAATAAAATCCACAAACCTTGTGTCTCCTGATACCATACTTGTTTGCCCTGATTATTTGTCTCCTACTAAAATATATATGTCCTACAAATAGTTTTGTAAGTAAAGCCAGAAGCTCTCAATGAACGTAAAGACATTAACACAAAGATGATGTATTTATGGTCCTTCAGCAGTCAGTGAAGTACAGTTCTTATAATGTCTGACCATTGGCTAAGACTGATAGGAGGTGAAGTCCAACAGCAATTGTAGGTCCCAGGTTTTCTATTTTTCTTTTAGCATATACTCTTACTTGCAGAAAGAATGATGGGACAGCTGTGACTATTCCACTGCCTTAGCTGAGATTCCAGATCTATTTGGCTTCTACTTTCTCTGATCAGCTTCCATTCAACGAGATTATTGTATGAAGTTTGCAGATTTAAGAACTGAGTTTGGTTTTATTTCTCTTCTTTTCCCCTCCCCATCCCCTTTCCTTCATATCATACAACCTGTAGGCAAGAACTGTCTTCTTTTTTATTCTAAGTATTTTATAGCTATCAGTAACTTTCTAAATTTATTATCATTACCACCATCATCATCTCTACATTTTCTCTTACAGAAGCCTATTTCCAAGGTATGCCTGATAACTGGCATGATGACCCCAGTTTTCAATATTTGCAGACAGCACTATGATTTTGAAAAAAAGAAATATGTCTATAATCTAGAAGCTCCATTAATAATGAAAAGCTATTACAAATATGTAAATATTCAGATGTTCTGTTACACATTTACATTATTGTCATTCATTGTATTTATACCTTTCACCAAGAACAAAAATGTGTAAACAACAGTAATATCTCACCACTGTAGATCTAAGCATTTTTTTTTTACAAATATGATTCATATAAAACCTTTTTTTTTTCTTCCCCTCCAGACCTTATAATGTATACTAGCATATAGCAAACATATCTAAAGCATTAGCTTGAACTGGGACTTAGGGTGTAGCTACAATGCAGAATTAAAGCAGTTTGTCACCACTTTAACTGCCATGACTCTACCTTACAGAAGCCTAGAATTTGGTGAGGCAAACTCTGGTGATGCATCAGAGCTCTCTGACAGACCAGGAGCTTTAGCACATGAGAAAAGGAAGCCAAAATGGAGTGGGAGAATAGCAGCTTTTTCCACACCTCTCCACATGCTGTCATAGCACTTCTGATCTCCTTCCCAGGGGAGATGGTAGTAAAAACATGCTGTTTGCCAAACAGATTTTTCCAATGTGACAAAAGACACACTTTTATGGCCATCTCTCTCAGAAAGAGAACAGATATGCTTCAATGGCATGCAGAGAAGCATGGATAAAGCCACTAATCTCCCATTCTGTTTCTCATGCAGTAAGGCTCCACACTGAATGCCTCACCAAACTACAAATCTCAGGATTCCACAGGATGGAGCCATGATAGTTCAAATTGCTTTTATTTTGCAGTGTGACTACATTCTCAATTAAAATCAATGGTCTGAAAACAACTATGACCAACTTAAGTCCCATTGATTTCATAGGTCCATTCTAAATATGATTCAGTCTGCATCCAACATATTGTGTGTGTACATATAATTTTTCCTCTTAATTAAAAATTAACTTGATCACTTAAAATGTCTCTTCATAGATCTCTGTCTGCCTCTCACATCTTTACTTTCATTATACATGTACACACACACATACAAACTAGAGTTATATCTCCTTAATATAAGACAGGTGCATTTGCACCAAGTATAATGTATGTTCATTTAGAGGTTGTATATCACAATAGCTAGACATTTCAGATTAAATGTTCTGATATGTGAAATATTAGATGGCATCAAGTAATAAATTACTAAAATAGTTTTGGTGCTTCATGCTATCTAGTCAAGTGTGAAATCTAGAAACAGGAATTTTGGCACCTCTCCCATTTTCATTTCCCCAAACAATAGCTTTCCACAGAAAGGAGTCATTTAAATCAAAACGCATGCCATGTCACATGTGCTTTCCCACATTGGTCATGATCCAGGTTTTCTTGATTTTTGAGATAGGTCATCATGTTGTTGTTGTTTTGCACTCTGATAACAATATAGTTTTTATACATTTAAACCCAGACAGAACCACTTTGTTGGGGACAGGGCCACACTGTCTCCCCACTCTTCTCAGGTACACACTTTGGAGATTATCACATTGTATTTAAAACAGTTATCCCCAATAGGATACAGTGATGTTTAATTTTAAAACCAGGTGTTATCGCATGCATCCACAGCTGGGTGAGTGCAACCCATATGCAGCTCAGATCCCAGCAGCTCAGAAACAAAGCTTGCCATTTTTAAAAAGCCACAAGATAAGCACAGCTAGGATCCAAGCTGCATACGGGAGTTGTACCCACCCAGTTGTGGCTACGTGCAATAACACCTGCTTTTAAAATTAAATGCCATTGGGGAAAAGTTCTTTAAATACAATGCAATAATCTCCTTAGTCAACACTATTGCTGCTGCAGAAACTACCATCAAACTTCAGCAGTAACTTCAGTGACTTTATGGTGCAGGATAAGCAAGTACTTCTACATGTTAGATATCTGCAAGACCACAGAGCAGAGTATCTTTCTCCCCCACTGTGACAGTTAAAACTGTTGTGCTGTGTGCATCCCCATCACCACCTTGCTTTACACATATGCCACAGTTAAACCAAATATTACAAAAATAACCTAAATCTCCAGTGATTTTCTTCTATAGCAAGTTTAATCATGGTACATACTGACCTGGAGTGTCCCACCGCTTTAGAAAATAATAATAATAATAATAATAATAATAATAATAATAATAATAATAATAATAATTTTTATTTATACCCCACTTTTTGCCATAGCAATCAAGGCAGCTTACATCTAAAACAATACAAAACTCCCCCATAAAAGCAACAAATCATATAAACACACTACCCCCCCTTAAAAATACATTAAATTCAAATGTCAATTAAAACCAAAGATTAAAACCATGAACAAAGTTAAAAACAATAGGCACTCTGGGGATATAGGGGGAAATATGATGGGAGGGGGAGATCGAGCTAACTGAGTAGTTTATTCTGGGTAGGCCTGCTGGAAGAGATCCATCTTAACAGCTTTTTTAAAGCCTTCTAAGCTGGTTATCTGACGGATCTCTTCCAGCAAGGTGTTCCATAATCTGGGAGCAGTGGCAGAGAATGTCCTCTGGAAGGTCGCCATCAACCTAGTTTTTATAATAATAATAAATAATAATATGTATTTATACCCCGCTTAAATGAAGACAATCTAAGCGGCTATTGGTTGAAGCAGCTTCCTCCCCGAGTTCACCTGATCTATCCTGTGAAGTGATGAGTCCAGGAGCATCCCCAGACTGCAAACACAGTCCTTAGCAGAGAGTATGGAAATACACGATCCCTTAGATAGGTTGGACCCAGGCCATGTAGGCTTTAAAGGTCATCACCAACACCTTATACTGTGCTCGGAAACCAATAGGCAGCCAGTGGAGGGATTTTAAGACCGGTGTGATGCAATCACTCCTTGATGTTCCGGTGATCAACCTGGCTGCCATATTTTGTACTAGTTGTAGTTTCCGAGTTAGGTATAAAGGTAGCCCCATATAGAGTGCATTGCAGAAGTTGAGTCATGAGGTTACCAGTGCATGTACTCAGTTTCTAGGTCCCTTACTTCCAGGAAAGAACACATCTGGCGTGTTCACCTGATCTATCCTGTGAAGTGATGAGTCCAGGAGCATCCCCAGACTGCAAACACAGTCCTTAGCAGAGAGTGTGACCCTGCCCAGGACAGGAGGTTGCAACAATACCTGGTTTGGGGGCCTCTACTGTAAGTACCTCCGTTTTTTCTGGATTCAGCCTGAGTTGGTTTTTCCTCATCCAGTCCATTACTGCTTCAAGACATTGATTGAGGGGAGAACTGCCATCTACCATCTTAGCAGCTGACCGAGACATGGAGAAATATATTTGGGTGTCATCAGCATATTGATAACACCCAGCTCTATGTGTCCTGATGATCTCTCCCAGCAGTTTCATATAGATGTTAAACAACA